>JAGSMU010000035.1:4810833-6060000 GCA_029286865.1 Teinopalpus imperialis | reverse complement strand
GAGAATGGAGAATGAGAATGAGAATGAGAATGAGAAAGAGAAAGAGAAAGAGAAAGTGGTCTATGGGAATAAAATGTCTGGGAACCTCTGCTCTAAACGACGAATCTAATGAACATCGTCATATGATCTTATTTCAAAGTACGATGCAGAGAAATTGCACGAAGGTAAACGAAATTGTTCTTTATACAATTTCTCTTATGAGTTCAATGTATGCAGTATGCAGGCATTTGCACGTGTTAATGTATCACTTATTTGGTGGTTTAGGTTAAAATATATATGATTTAATATAAAATATACAAAGTTCCCCAAGACGCATTAAAAAAGCTGTTACATCAGCATTAAAAGGATTGAATAAATAATGTTTATTGACGCACGCCAACGCGTCATTTCCTACGTCACCAGTTTTTGTGACACTTAAGACACGGACAAAGATAATTTCTAGTGCTGCCATATACTAAACAAATAAGTACAACGTACACCATTTAGCGGTTAGTACGCCATCTATCTGTACAAAACAAAGAATATGGTGTCAAGAACAAGAATCGAACATATGTCGATAATAATTATATTACTGATGCCACTGTGCTACTAGGGCGAAGTTTAGAGCCACAATTAATTTCGCCCCGAAGCAATTAGTCCCGAGTTAATTGACCATTTTTTCATGTCGCCATGTCCCCGGACCTGCCCGCCTAATTCATGCAAATATAAGCTGAGAGCCGTCCATTACAAATTGAACGCGTGAGTTTACGTTTCACGTAGCTTAAAATAAATAAGCAAAGGCCGTATATACTATTTTAAATCATAATATCTACATATAGACTCAGTTTTTAAAACATAAATGGGAATATTTGATTTATATATACGTGGTAACTCAGTGTCTTAGCGCTCTTTTTTTGTGTATTGTGTTATGCTGTTGGCCTTTTGACCTCTACAGCTTTAGCGAACTATGCTCTAAAACAGGGGTGAGCAACCCGCATATAATAATATATATATATATATATATATATATATATATATATATATATATATATATATATATATATATATTTATATATATATATATATATATAATTATTTTAAATTAAAAATTTTATTTTTATATAATTCCTATCTGACGCTCAGATTTAAAAATAAATAGAAAGAGAAATTCGTCTTAATTAAATTAACCTAAATTTAGTGACAGGTTTATCATATGTTACTACTAGGATGGGAAATCTACCATACTCCTCAAAAATAAATTCTCTTCAGAATTGGTGCAAAAAAAGCAAGAAACTAAAGGTGAATTCAGTACTCGAAAGCACGGAATCGCCTCAGTGTGTCAATAACGGAAATTCTGCATTATAATATATTAAAAGTACCCAAGTTACCCAAGCACAAATGTGAAGTAGATTATTAGAATTGACGTTGTAAGAAAAGTTGTTTTGTTTTATTTTTTTTCAGTTTATATTTTTTTAATAATATTATGAATGATAAACGAGCACACAATTCATCTGATGGTAAAGTGATGAATGTAGTCCCACATACCTATATCAACAAATACTTAAGATTACAATCAGTAAAGCGAAATTAAAACAAACATTTATGAACAGTATTTTATTTAACTAGAAATTTTGATAGTTTTGTGGTATGACAATTAAAAGTCCTTTGACCCACGATTACCAAATATTTATTATTCTTTAGTTTATGTGTTATTCAACTTATTTTCGAGTCGTTCAAAACATCACTAATCACGAATAATTCACGGAATACCAATTATACAATGTTCTTGCACTCAATCGGTTTTATTTTTATTGTTATAAAATAGCATAACAATTAACAATACACAATTATATATTTGTACAAGATAATTGGTTCTTTATAAATATATATAACTACTCTGTGGAATCAGTTTTCAATTGAGTTTCCGAACCGGTATGACTTGGGCATTCTCATTCATCCACTCCACTCTGTGGAATATTCAGATGGCTAGGCAACTGGCGACTTAGGTGGCAATCATGGAGTGAGAGAGAACGAACAGACGCTCAGAGAAGGAGCGCTTCTTGGTAGGTAAGAGAACCAAAATAATTAGCTAGCTCGTGGACCGCTGTTCCTTTCTTGTAGGTCGCTAACATAGGAGCAACTCCTCTGGTGCTGCGGATATTTATGGGCGGTGGTCATAACTTGCCTTCAGGTGACCTACTTTCTCGGTTGCCACCTATTCTATAAAAGATGATATATAAAAAAAACAACTTAATTTTTAGCAATTGTCGTCCACTATTCTACAAACTAAAGACACTTCGATTGAACATAAATTATGTGGTTAATCTAGTTAGACTTGTGTAAAGGTAGGTTCAGTACTATTTAGTATTCCATTTAAGGAGTTGGAGTGTTAAGAAATAACCATATTATGTTTTTTTCCTGAGTGTATATACATACATAGTATATCATACTTTCTATTGTAATTAATTGTTTCAGTTCGATTGATTTATACATTTTGGAGATGAGAAACTAAATGAATATTTTTGGGTACATTTTTGGGTGTAAGTGGAAAACTAACGCAACTAATATTATAATATTACAAAATAATAAATACAATATGAAAACAATATCAACAAAATCTGAAATTTTGTAGTGGTATTAAGAACCGATAACAATAATGCTTGACTACAGGTTATTTAGTTTTCAAAAATTCTAAATATTTAATTTTCTGCTGATAATGATTTCTAATATCAACGCGAATACTTCACGTTTAATAAACTTTTTTAGGAATTTCATAGCGTTTATTTTTAACTTTAGCGGTATTGCGGGTTAACTTAAGAAAGTCAAACACTATAAAGTACTCGAAACTTCAGAATTTAAAGTTCGAGAAATATATGTTTACTCAATTTTTTCTCTCATTATTAAAAATTATTTAATATAAGGCAACTAAACTATCACAGCACGGTCGTTCAAATTACTTTATTTTTTATAAGTCTTGTACCTTATCATTTTTAACCTTGCATACAACAAGATCATTATCGCCTTGGGCAGATGAAATTTAACCCACTAGTTGTAAATTGCTTGCTAAGTCGGATGTGTTCTAGACGGATGTTTCAAGTTAAGATAACCAATTAGAAGTTTTGCGGTTCTCTAATATGGAGATTTTACTTTTAGATTTTGTTTTTTAAAGTGATAAAGCCACGAAGCAGCTTAAACATTTCGACTTGACCCAAAAAGAACCACGGCCTTACAGAATATCAGCGTGAAATAGAACGCCGCTGTGTTTCGTATGATATATATCCGCGGACCGGATTGTAGGTAACAAGGTATTCCATTCCATCTCCGGCACTTTAATCGTTTTTGTGACATCTGAAATAGAAATAATGTTACACTGGCATTTTAAGTCAAGTTGAAGTATGATGAATTGCGGATTCAAAACAAAGCGATTTTCGATTTTTTACGAGTATACATAATTATGATAAATTTAATAGTTACTTCAGTCTGTTCTGACGGTTTATTTTAATGTAAGTAATATTATATCGTCATCATTGTCTCAGCCCATCATTAATTCACTGAAATAAGCCTTCTCCACAGATTTCCATAATGCATGATCTTAAATTTTACTATTCAAAATTATGTTAAAAAGCGTAACTGGCACGGTCAAAATTTCTTTTAACGAATGTAAACATTAGATGACAAAAGTAGAACGAAAATATTATATTCCGTAACTTTTTGTGCAAATCAACTAGCGCCCGTATAATTTGTGAGCAATGTAGCGAGACCGTATTTATTTGCAATTCTTTTGTGAGAGGCGCTATCACCCGCACTCAAACCGTCAAAGTATATCACATTTGTTTTGCATGTTGCTCTCACGAATTTAATCTCCCTTCGTATATATATTTTTTTCATTTGATTTAAATGTGTGTGACACATTCGAACGTATCAATTCAGTAAGTATTAATTAAGTTTCATTGAAATAATAATAAAATATTCGACGTTCCTACGTTCTCTTTACATCCCATTGCTCAACAGAAAAATCGATCAAAATCTAAAGCACTCATTTATATTTTCAACTGCATTTCGAGATATTTCAATATTAACGATATTCTTCTTACCAGTTACCAGTTCTTACTATTTGTCTTTTGAATAATAAATTATTGTGTTGTAAGTGTTCACGCCAACAGAGGAACTCAGCGCCTCCTTAACCAGTCTGATGCATGTACAATAAGATTGAGGGTAGGTTCAGTTGTATATCAGATATACAATAAAGGGTGACAAACGTGCAGCTACCTCAACTAATAGCAAGTGATGACTGAGTTCAATAAACACTTACATCTATCCTTAACAAAGTTTTAAGATGCACATTCGTCACCAATAGCTGGGTCTTCAGGTTATAAACACTACAGCTTTGTCCTGCTATTTCACGCCGGTATTCTGTGAAGGCGTGGTCAGTCGTCGGTCGAGATGACTAAATCATGATGCCATTAGAAACAATTCGTAAGTTTTCACATATACAATTTATTTTAAAAAAATATGAGATTATTCTTCTTTGAGAGTAACAACAATAACCATTTACACTGTATGTTTTATTTTTTTTTATACTATAAGAATGAAAAAAAAGCACACGGACTCTGATGGTAAGAGATGAATGCAGCCCATAAACACCTACATCTTCTTACTCAACTCTCTTAAGGACTGAGATCTCTTTGAGCTCAGATTCATTTTTTGACTATTGTAGATTAAAGGTTTAAGTTTTAAAACGAGAAGACATGCATAGTATTAAAGATTTTTTTGTTAATATTAATTCGCTTTAAACTCTAAAATAACAAAACACCCTATAGAATATAGACGAAAAGACAAAACAATATAAAATAAAAAAAAATACAATTCAATATCTAGTGTTGACAACCAACTTTGTTTTAGTCTGCCCACCCACACCATCGAGGAACCTCCTCCAAACGTCACATTTTCACTTATGCAGCACTGGGCGAATAGCTCACCAGGCTAGATAACGTTTGTTTACAATATTTAGAATCCAAGACATATGTCTTGCTTTAATATAATAATTCAAAAAAAATATATAATTCAGGGCTCAATTTTTTTTTAAAGACATTCATCCTCGTGCTTGACGCTTTAGTCGAGTTTCATTTTTCCGGTTTATACAAAACATAGCCTTACCCTATCCCATATAAAATATTATTGTTTCTCGACACAGAACTTTACTCCTACCTTCTAGAAGAAATGTGTAATAAGATTAATTAAACAACTTGAAAGATCAATAACTGTTAAACCTTTTGCTCCCATGCAACTTATCATATCTTCCACACATTTTTCTCACAAGGCCTTTAAATCCTAAACTTACTAACCTAACCTAACTAATCTTTACCTCTTCTTTCTTAATCTAAATCCAAGTAAAGCTACAGCTATAGTGACAGGATCAGCAACCCAAAATGTTCTTGTCATCCTTTGTTACATAAAAAAAATTGCAAGCAAACTAAATCCCATATTCTAGGACTCTCCGTTACCCTGCCCTTCATATCCGAGCTGGAATCGTGAAAGGATAGGATTGGACTCATCTCCCTATCCTCTATGGAGCCTTAGACTTGATACGCCATAGGGGCTGGAATTGCTGATACAGTGCTCGCTTTCATAGCTCCCATGACTTCTCGATGGTGGGAAGCCATTGCCCTATCGCAGATGAGAGGCCGTGTAGGAAGGTGCGCAAGGGTTGGTATGCGGCATTTCCCCAAGTATAAAAATAGGTGACTATTGCAGGAACTTTAACTAATGCTTCGTTGCGAAGGCTTAATTTCCGCATTGAAATAACTTGGATCAATGAATAAAATAAATAAGGTATACATAGATATAAAAAGAGGTTGTTCCACTATCTATCGGAAACTACTTGTGTTCCTGTTTCTGTCAGAACACCCAGGGAGATATGGATCGGTAATATATAAATCCGTAACAACATTAAAATTATAACGGATCGTTGAATTTGGATGAGACGCACATAAGTGGACATTAATAGCTTTGCCCGAGAGAACCAGCGCGTTTGATGTAGATTTAAGTTAATTCCGACTGAATTAATTAATTTAGACTTAAGACCGTGTTGAAATATACAATATAATTATAAATTGATAATATCGATGAAACTACAATTTTGAAATAATATATTTATAATCTAAGTATAGGTCGCGGCAAAAAAACAGTTTTAAAAGTTTGGTTCGTGATTACCTACTTAAGTCATCTGAAGTCAGATAAATTTATCATCCACATATGTATTTTATTGGTAGCTACCGCTATTGTATTGTATACTATTGTGTATGTATATATATGTATGTGTATGTTGTGTACGTATATATTGTGTATTTATACGTGTATTATGTATTTAATATATATATATGTGAATGTATTATTATTTGCTTGTCTTAGTTATTTTTAGTATTTTTTTTCTTCTTTTATTAATAAGTTTATTGCTACTCCTATCATACACATATCTCACCACACCTAGGGTTGACTGGTAGAGAATGCCTTTGGCATTAAGTCCGCCCTTTGTGAACTTTGAACTTTGTTAAGGTTAATGCAATAAAGAGTAAATAAATAAATAAATAAAATTACTACAATAAAATTACTTTTATTAGTTTACTTATACTTTATTTTCACAAGTAATATTTTACAAAAAGCCAGACTTAATGACAAAAAGCATAGCCTACTTTTGCGTTGACCATGCACTAACATATATCACTATATAAAAATTAAATCTTATTATTTTTAAAAATATATCTTGAGATCATCACCTCGTAATGGAGAAAATAGGCCCTACGGATTTCAACTAATTACAATCCTACCAGCCTTCCTTAATACAATGAATGTTGCCCTACAACATTTTGTTTTATTGTATCAAAATTTATTATTATTATTATAATAGATAATAAAAGTGGAACGAACGCAAAAATTATATTTTGTACATTTTGTGCAAATCAAATCGCTCCTGTATAATTTGCGAGCATATGGCGAGAGCATATTAATTTGCAATTTTTTTGCGGAAGGCGCTATCACCAGCACTCAAGCCACTGTATCGCATTTATATTTCGCTCCGTTCTCACATTTTTTTTGTATAACACTGTTTTTTTATTTAATTTAACTGTATGTGATAAATCAGATACTATTTATTGTATTCAATGAAACATCAGTTACAACAAACTTTATAATTTAATGCATGTTAACGCATACATATTTAAAAGGAATACCTAAAGCTCTGACAATGCACTATGTCTCTTCTCTATTTGTTTGGTTGGCAATTGTAGTCCTCTAGGCTGATTTTGTTTCATTTGTTTTTGGTGTTGGGGTGGAATTTTTTTAAGATACCTCATTCTGGCTTTAAGACAGGATTGTGGGATATCTACCAACCAAAATCTCTTCGGCGAGTATTCGGCTATCCTTAATTCATTGAGAGACTCCGGAATCTCCCTGAAGATCCCTAAAACGGTAAGTGTTCGGAAACACCGCTGGCAACAGCTGTTTCCACAGGATGGCAGGAAATTTCGCATAAAGCGCACAGTGGTGGATTGCCAACCATCCAGATGATGAGGATGTGCCCATGATAAATTCGGTAAAAATGCAAAGATATATCTTTTCGCAATGACAGTGAATCAAGCAGATCGGAAAGTATCTGATCATCAAACATTCGTGCCGCTCTCTGTTGAATGCGATCAAATGGAAGAAGCTGGTACAGAGGTGCCCCGGCGCAGAAATGAGAACAGCATTTTACGTGACGCCGAACTTCCTGCTTGGTTTATTACTGGTCACGAGGCATTCCATATCAGTCCTAAAGGGTGACGACGCATCTGCATTATGATACCTTGACAAGGATGAATGTAGATGTCATGGGCAGCAGGAATCACTTACCATCAGGTGATCTGTGTGCTCGTTTGTTACTCTCGAAATAATAAAAAAAAGATTACATACAATGAGAGCAATCTGAGATCAATTATATTTTTACGGTGATAGAATTGTCAAAGGAGCACTCATTCCACCTGTAGACCATTGATCCCTACGACCCATGGCAATTATCCTTAATAAGGAATCTCGATTCAAATGTGTTGTTACCTAAGAAATAAGATCAAATATTTCACAAGGTAACCGATTTCATTCGCTCATTATATAACAGGATCGGTGAGCAGTAACGTTTAAAAGTAATTTTACGCCATTAATTTTTTTAAATCACTATGATTCTCGCGTTGGAGTCGAAAATTATACATTTCAAAATTCTTCATTCATTGCATCAATACATAAACCATTAAAATAAATATTTTAACTGCAAAAAATTAAAGTAATATGTAAATATTACTTTTTATATTTTTATGTAAACATTATTTTATGAATTCGGCAACCTTCTTAACATAACCTACATGCACTTTCTAGAAAGAAATACAAAACTATTTTGAACAAATCTGAAATTTTAAAGAATAGAGATGTTTCAATTTTAATTTATAAAAAAATACGAAAGAAAAATACACCGTGCTATATCGAAACCGTGTTAAACAAAACTTACTTATTTAATTATTAAAACTAAGAAATAATATAGTATTACATAATTTAAAAGATAAATCAACGCAATGCGACCGTGCTGTATCGAAACCGTGTTATACGAAACTATGAAATAATATAAATCAAGGCAATGTGTACTGTGTTATATCGAAATCAAGTCTTAAAGTGTATAATTTCAAGATAGCTGAGATTTTGTAAGTTAACTTCAAGTTATAAAAATATATAATTCAAAATTATGATGAAATACAAAATTAAGAATAACACAAAAATATATTTAAATATAATAATAATTATTATTATAAAATAATTAGAAACGGCTTATTATGATCACAAAAAAATAATTTCATTGTCACTACAGTTTTTTTTTCTCAAAGTTATTATGTACTTATAAACTTTCAAAAGAAGATTATTGTTCACTGTGTATGTGTACTTTTTTTTCACTTTTCACTATACTGGCCATAAATACTGTTACATATTTTTTTTATTTTTTTTCAACTTTTTAATATTTTTAATTTGGAACACGTAAGTATATTATTTTAAAAACTTCATTAAAACTAATCACTTCAGCCAAAGTGTATCAAAATACAGTTTCGGATCGTGTTGTGAAACCTCTCAGCAATACACTTTTTAAAAATATACCGTTGACTTTCCAGGAGGACTCTGCATCTGGTCACAAGGCACGAACTACCCAAGCCTGGCTTGAAACCAACGTTCCGGACTTTATAAGAGCTGAAGACTGGCCCACATTTAGTCCAGACCTCAACCCATTAGACTTCAAATTATGGTCAGTTATAGAGAACATGGTCTGTTCTAAACGACACGGCGACATTAAGTCTCTTAAAAATCTTTGGAGCAAACAGTGGCGAAATTTCCCTTGGAAACATTGCGTAAATCCATAGATTCGTGGCCAAACAGATTAAAGGCCTGTATAAAAGTCAAAGGGGACATCTTTTGAATAGAATATTTTTTTATTTTTTGCTGAGACTAATAAATATGTAGGTATAAATTTTAATAATATTACATTACTTCATTAAAAAAAAATGCATTTTCATTTGTAATTGCCGGACTAGGTATATATATTTTCCAAAATGTTAAAAACAAAGCAAAAACTTTATACCGAAAACGTCTTTAATAAGTACCGCGTTATGCGAGGGACACCGGTATATATAATAGTTACTCACTCACTAGCTAAGATTAATGGCGTTTATGAATTAGTTAACTCTTTCTATGTCAAAACATGGCCACGTTACAGTACAGTACGTACAGATACCAGACAAGTAATTAGACGTTTCATAAAAAAACTGGGCTAAAACTAAATATGGATGTTAATGCGAATCGAGGGAACTCCAAATGTACCGATGTGTAAGAACTACTCGGAGCACCGAGGCGACCTAACGATCAGCGCAGATGTTGACTTCAGCCACGACTTCCCTTTTAGCGTTGCATTCGTCTAATTGCTGACATTTAATTTTAATGAATATACGAAAAAATCTTAATGAGATATACCCATGTGTAAAATTCGACGCAAAAAGCCGGCCTAGTGTGTAGCGATGCACAGACTAACTTAAATACCAACTGCAATTGCCGGAACATGCCATAATTTACCCAACATAGCAAAATTAAAGAAACTATTCCTATAGATCCCAGTATTAAGCACAGAGCGGATCTCCTGTCTAGAGAGGGTATCCAGCCACGCGTCACTACTACAGGGCATGTTACACGTCTCGATTTTTCTGATCTCCAAGACACGCAGGTAGGTAGTATATGGTATATATATGATATTTTTATTCACTGCCGAATTTAGTACTGAAATTACAACTAACAATTATATTGGTATCGGCACCAGGGATCCAACTAAGTTCGCTTGCAAACATAGTTCGATTCCTCGTAAACAGCAATATAACCGTAAATTAAGGCAGTACATAAATAACAATTATATCGTATTCGTTGTTTACCAGTGTTGCTGTTCATTATGAATAAAGCACGAGATTTTTAATTATTAATACAATTAAATATTAGTTTTTTTTAGTTTAATCCAATTTCGGACTGTCTTGAAAATATTAGTAATGTCCGTTCTATCACTAGGCCCAAAACATGTGCGCTATGTATAAAATATATAGTATACATATTCAGTAATTATATAAAGTACAGATGACTTTAATTAATATGCATATTATTTCTATTAATATATCATTTGTTACATTTCTGTACTCTTAAAATTAAAATAAGTTTTTTCTTACAACAATGTATTCTCTGGTCATCCCAAAGGTAGGCTAGTAGAAAATCCATTATGGCATTTACTCTGCCTTATTGTACTACGATGTTTAACTTCCACGGGTAATATTAACAATAAATCGATACCTTGACAAATATTTTTTCTGGAGTATTTTCGTGGAAAACGCCCTCAAACGAATCCAGAATTCTCAGCTAATTTGAACGTAATATTTTTTTATATGGAATTAGCATCATTAGTATTCCCGTTAACCACTCCCAACTAAGTCAAAATGGTTGGAGGTGGATCTAGGCAAGAGTCAATTCTAGGATTCAAACCTACGACGTTTAATTTCGCAGACCTTACCCTGAGGCTATTGATGCTTGTATACTCTATTCTAAGTATTGTTATTTAAGTCTGTGTACTTAACATACTTTTTAAAGTAAGACTTGGAAATATAGCGGTAAAACAATGAAACATTTAATGTAAAAGAAACGGTCAATTACGAGTCGAAATCACGTGGAGAGGGTTCTTTACCATCCCGTCTTCACTGAGAACTTTTACAGCTAGAATTTGCGTTTAGATTTTCCTGTAAACTAGTTTGAGAGCCGCTATATTTCCTATTTTTTCTCTACGTTTTATATTCATTTTAAATTATTAAAAAAATGTATGTTCTTCTCACAACCAAGCCTTTTATTTGATGTATCACAGCCATGGTGTACTTGATTTTTTTTTATTTCATATTCGCTCCCACAGAATTAATCCCCAAAATCTGAATTTTATAGAAAATTTTCGGCCTTTTTTCAGTCGACTAGATTCGGAGGAAATAAAGTGTGACGGACAGACGAGTGTGAACCTATAAGGTTTCCGTTTTTCATCGGATGTACGCAACCCTAAAATGGACAAAAAACATGTCATAGTATGGTGACTCCATATGGTCCACTTCTTCTAGGTATGGTGTGCTACAATTTTCGTAAACTCTGGGCAGTGCTATAGAATAGAAAATGCACAACTAAATATTTCCCTGTATTTCGGTTTTTTCAATAACTAGATTGGACCACTCTTTTGGATATATAAATAAACTTGTATTATATTATTATTTTGTCTAACAAAGAATCATAGTGCCAAATATCTGTGTACCATATAACTCCCTAGATTTTAGTGACGAGTACGTGAATGAAGTCAATGAAGATCGACGTTCCATTCGGGTCAATGAAGATCGACGTAGTTCCACTGCAGCGGCTAATTTATTTACGTAAAAGATTTAAATTGGTAAAGTATAATAAAATCACACTGAGACACTCAAAGCTACATACTTAATATCGCTATATGGTATTTCAGCCGTATGGAAAAATAAATCGAATTTCTATTGTCACACCATATTAGTCGCTACGGCGCCTCTCCGTCTGTCTGAGGACCCCTTATTCTGTCTTCATGTCGGTTATAAAAGTGTTTATGATAATAAATTCTATACCATTAGCATGTATTTATTTAAGTTATTAAGTAAATATAATGTTAACTTAATTTGAAGAATTTTAACATAAACGGGGACGGCTTTTCGGGGAAATAACTCTGTTTTATTGTGATGTGTGATATAATTGAAAAAATTAATATAAATATAGATCCATTGAATTATAATCAAATTTGAAAATAGTTAAATTATAAATTAGTAAATGTATAGTGTAGACATATATTTTACTTTAATTACAATATATAAAAACATATTATCGACGTTTACGGATTACCGTATTTGATACTGATAGTATTAAAATATAAACTTTACAGTTTTGAAGAAGAAAATGTAAGTGATACTCACCTTTAAAAGGAGAAAAATAGCATATTTTGGACTTATATACCGAAATACCAAATGCGCCAACATAACAAATATAATAGAGGAAATAATCGGAGGAAGAAGAGATAGAGTAAGACCCAGAACAACATGGTGTGGTAATATCAGGGACTGGACCGGTATTTAAGACGCTACCACTCTAATTCCGCTAGGATATGGCACGACAGGAAAAAGAACAGTTTTATTCAAAAATATGTGTAATATTATATATATTCTATGATTGAACTGACCCATTTTGATTCTACAATTCTACGAAGTCAACGGCTTCGTGTTTAAGTGGTCAAAAGTACTGGGACATAGTTGAGGTTCAACATGAAGACATTTATACTTTATGCTTCATATATATATTTTTTATTTAAACTGTATTGGTCACACTTTACAAAAAGCGATGCGATGGGCGGACTTAATTCCGTAAGGCATTCTCTACCAGTCAACCTGTGGCGTGGAGAGACGTTGTGGTAGGTGCAGTGCCTACATTGTAAATTAGAGAAAAAATATATGTTAAAATATTCATATATTATTAGACAACATATATTATAAATTACAAAGATCTCATATAAATCTAAAATATTGCACATCCGATATGAATACACTTTAATAATGGTATACGTTAAAAATTCTCACCTAAAACTTGTAAAAAGTCATCGCTTGTTTGATATGTTTAAAAATAGTATTTTTGATTGCTTTGACTTTATTTACTATTCGTAGATTTCCAATAAAGTGTATCTTTATTAATTTCTTTCATGTCATAATTTTTTTTTCATCATTAGTATCGTAAGACCCTTTTTGAATTAAGGAACAGTTTGTTTTATTTTTAAAAATACGCAAGTTATGGTGACAAACAACACCATAGATCACATGATAGAATCGATCCTAGGTAAAGAATATTGTTTCTTTTGTAGCTGAGCTGATTCCTCAACTTTAGAAGATTTCAAAGTGATTTTCTTTTTACCTCTTTTTGTAGATCCAAAAGTGCTTGTCTTGTTACGGAAAAAAAATGGGAATCTCAATTTTTTTAAAACCCTGTAATGAGAAAATGCTTATAGTTATAAGTAAAATGGATAATCCAAAAGTGCACACCTCCCTCGCCCGTTAATAAAAATACTTTATATAAGAGAAGTGAAAACGACACAATTTCGCAGTTTTAGTGAAAATAATTCTGAAAGTGGTCACTTTATTAATTATAAGCATACAAAAACAGTTTCAATAGTGTAATTCTATAATTTTCTATTATATTAATTTCATAACGTAACAAAAATATGGACTCGATTTATTGCGTCCTTCAAGAGACAAGTACACACTTGATCTAAAAATAATGGACATCTGCGAAAACTGGTGGACACTTTAAAATAGTGAACCTGTTTTTGCAATGCAAATGTTTTTAAAATAATTGTTTAAAATTAGTGGAGATGACTAAAGCAGATAAATCGCACTTTTTATCGATAATAGAGCAGAACCCAGGCATCCGAAGTGCTAATAAATAATTATTAAATATGAATAATTAAATAACAATTTAGAAAAATAAAGTTTACCCTTTCCTCTCAGAATGTTGCAATACAGCATCCTTATGTATACGATGATCCTGACGATTTTTAAAATATTGTTCATTGCGTTCTGAATGACGTTCTGTTGATTCGTCCATAGACGCAAAATTATAGTCAAGAATTTTGTGAATAGGTGATTCTCTGATAGGCTCTATTGACTGAGTTACGTCAGCTACATTAGTATCCATACTTAGATAGTCCCGCCAGTTATTACGTCGATCATCGTTCACATTTGGTTTGACGAGATTTTCTAAACTGCGATAATCGTTATAATCTTTTATACTTTGACTTCTAGAGCTAAAAATAAAATATAATACAGTAATTTACATTTTACTTTTACGTATAAATATTTAGAGAGGAGCAAGATTAACATAACCAAGTCTGGTGTAGAAGAAAAAACTGTATGTGAGATATTTATATAATATTGCTTTTATGGCAATCAATGGGAGACCTCAGACGATCGTAATGAGGAAAATTTACAGTAGTAGTATACGACTGCTTAATACTCGTCATAATCGTAGCTATAATGTGTTTTATAAGAAATTATTAAATTAATTTACAGAAACTATACACTTCTTTACTACCTTACATAAATACAAGTAATTAACCTCAATGGTCTAGGGCCCTAGTTCCCAAAGTGGTCCACGGGAGACTCGACGGGTGTCTACGTAGGCGTGACAAAAAAACGGGGGTTCACAGTTTGTAAGTGTGGGTCTAAGAAAATTTATTCGCTTTCGATAACGAAGAACTAAAATGTCGACTTGACTTCACCTATCAATGTAGGCAGATAATATTTTAAGAAGCACAGCGACTGTTACTTGTAAAAACTTGCATATTCCAATTTTTTTGTCAAGTTTTGGGAATATGGTAGCAATCCAGCTGCAGGGCGTCCACCGGAACCAGCTAAATTTAAAAAGTGGTCTATGAGAAAAAAAGTCTACGATTCTCTGGTCTAGGGTTATAAAGTGACAAATCTACAAAATGCTTCAAACTAGCCCACACCCAAGGACTTTAACACAACCTCATCAAAAAAATTAAAATTAGAAAAACATTAAAAAATCTACAGAATAAATTTCCAAAAAATTTAGCGAACGTTGTATTTTTCGGAAAGACAATGAAAATTTGTAAATCCGTATAAAGAAATCCGCGCTTGTATATTGTAACTATCGAATTAATTAATATACTGTTCCAATTCGTCTTTAGACTCTTCTAATGAACCATCGCAAAGCACAAGCTTTTAAGCTCAGTAGGTAGTAATTGTTAGCGAGAACGTTATTAATGTTAAAAGTTTTATATAATTTAAAAATAAAACTTATTATAATTGATTATACGAGACAACATTTTTGTAATATATAATTCGTAGTGTTAGTAAATAAATATTGTGGCAGTTTCGAATTCCCTGGCGTTGTCATCACTGATCGACGTGTTTATTGAGTATTGTTGTAATTATTTTAAATTGGATCTGTACCTATGCTTATTTAAATGGGTTACGGCTGTAATTCATATATGGTATATGAATTAATCACAATATCGATATATCTTATATGATGTACTCACGTTATATTTAAATTGTCTACCAATAATGGCGGAAATTTATTATTATGAGGAATCACAGGATTACAAAAGTACGTGGATATTTAGGTAGTATAAGCATACTATCCCAATAAATCGTAATACGTCGATCGTAGGTAATGTAATAAAGGATGAAACTTTTACTTCAGGTATATATCAATCGTCACTATGCGAGTCAAATTCCTGTAATTGACATTTCGTCAGTGATCAAATTAAGTAATACACAATGTTTCAAAATAAATTTCTTATACAAGTAACAGAGTATTTCTCTCTTAGAGGATAAAGTAAAATTATAAAGGTAGATCAACAAAAGGCAAAAAAAAAAACTAGAGTCATGAGAAACTAATATCATGATTTTGATTAAAAAAATTAATATCGGGCATATTATTTAATAAATATATTATATTAATATATAAATATAAATAATTATTTGATAAATCCTGTAAAGTACGTTATTGAGACTACACTCATTTCTGATAGAACATTATTATTTTCTGCGAAGAGAAGTTAAATGCAAAATAAATGCAGGTGGATTATACTTATAATAGTGGAGTTAGTTTTTTTTAAATGCCGGTAAATTGCAACAAAGACATCACTGCCTAAGATGAAGGTATGTGTTTATAAGCGGTTTTATATTTGTACTTTTGTTCATCAACTTACCCTGTTTGAACCATATTCTTATATCGCATGTTACGTTCGATCGTGTTATCCGAGTTTTGGATGAAACTGGCCACGTCGAAGTGGGCCACAGGTTCGTTAAACCTCAACGCATAGCCATGTCGTTTCCTGTACAAATTTCTTTTAACTGGTTGCAAACGTGCAAGTTGGTTTCTAGCTCTATTCCTATAATTAGGTTGCAGATTTTGATATGCTTTATCATTATATAAATAATCATAGCAAAATGTCACTTGATAAGAAAATAAGCAACTTAGTAAAAAATATCGTAACATCTTTGTGACATGAATTGTCACGTCATAGAAAAATGTTCTTAATAAACAATTGTGTAATATCCACGAAACCTCTTTTCTTTAAAATATAAATCAATATCTGGAAAAGGACGAAAGCTATACATTACTATTTTTTTTCACTTTGAGTGTAACAAACGAGCACGCAGTTCACCTGATGGCAAGTGATTCCTGCGGCCTATGACATCTACATTCATCATTGACAAGGCATAATAATTGAGATGCCTTGTCACCCTTCAGGACTGAGATGGAATACCTTGTCACCAGTAATAAAGGTTTCCGGATCCCTAAACTCACCAGACGAAACACCGCAGAATATTATATATATATATATATATATATATATATATATATAACTTAAGGACCGATAATTGTTGTTTAAAGATTGATAAATAACCAGTGTTTAATCGTTTTTATAAATCAGCTGTCAACATATTGCATTTTTAACTTTTTTGTAAAAATCTAAAAAACATGATAACTAAAAAATAATCACCTCTATCATCTCCTAACGGGAACACGTTGAATTAGCCCATTGTCACTTTAGCTTACTGATCTTTTGAGCTATACCGATCACACTCATTCTATTGCGGTCTACATTTCATATTGTATCATGCAGAGAAACAGAGCATAGCCCTCTCCATACCTCACTGAGTCATTCTGAGCTTTCTCAAACTTTCACAGCATAACATCGTGAAATAAAAGCTCAACCATAATGTTTTTTTTTATAAACGTGTAAAGTGAGCCAAATACTTTTATTTTTAGTTAACAGATATTGAATTTGATGCTTACTACTATGAAAATATACCATTATAAACTGTGATATAACATAATATATTTAATATCTAACATAAAAAAGGAATCTTTCAAAGGCAACTTTATATAAACACATTAAAAACTAGAAGTAGCCGTAGCTAAAGTTTTGCATTATATTTCCCGTCTCCGTTGGCTCGTAAATCTGACAATGGGCAGGATAGGGAACTATAATGACGTGTGTGGTTACCCCGACTTCGTTTTTTTACATAATAATATATTAAAGTACATATCTAGGGTATATATTGATTAGGGTACGCGCTTAAATATACGGATATGATTTCAGTCTAACTTGGATTCAGAACTAAAATGGATTGTATTAATACTAATAATTGGATTTCTTTCACTCACCAGCCGACAACTGTTCTATAAAATTGTGACCTTTCCCAGAACGCCCCGATCTATTTATGCTAAACAACTACCAGCTTCACTCCGTAAGATTTAGCGTATCTCTACTATGAATGGCTATAAAACGTAAACTGATAGAACAGTACAACTTTCACTGTTTTACTTCGCCAGATTTCTTATATAACACTGTTACATATAATAATACTGTTGGTTTGTTTTGGGATCATAATGGTGTTATGTGTCATCCATTTTCTTTTTGTGTATGTACGATGCTGTTAGTCCAGTGACCTCTACAGCTTTACCGAAACATACTCGTTAGCAGAAGACCCGCTATAGCAGTGAAGAACGCTTAAATACGGGTTCAACGTTTTGTTTAAATCAGATTCAGAAATAGATTCAGTTCCAAGAACTAATTTTAGACACAAGGAATGTATGTTTCTAAAATAATCCAAATCTAATCAAAAGAAACTTTATGGAAGTAGGTTTTACAAAACACTTTTAATCGTCAAGATAGCTAATAGGACCACCGCTTCGGAAGACAGTTGCTAAGTGAGCACTGACGGTAAGAAACTCGACTAGTTGCTCTTTTTTTTTTAAATAATACAAAAATAACCAAGAGTTGTCCAGTATTGAACCCGGAGCTCAAAGCTTAAATCGAAACATATTAGTCTGACAATTTCCCAAGAAAGATTTATGTACATACCTAAACTTTTTTGTAATAATACGTTACTTTAATTACCTTAAAGTTTTGGTTCAACCATAATTTTGAACGTTGGGTAGCGACCAGAAATAAAAAGTCTGGAAGTTGGGTAACGATAATTACCAGAATGAAAAAGTCAAATGGTTTTAAAAATATATATATTACGATAATTACAAGATTACTTTTAGAAACTAACGTCTTGGCATCTGAGTTGATCATGATGATTTTTTTTTGTATAAGACCACTTTGTAATGTTTTAAAAATAAAACAACAATGATTTTAAAAAATATTTAAATAAATAATATTGTATTGTTATATTTTAATGCGCCATGAGAATAATCACAATAATATGTTAGGTCAATGATTGAAATATAAATGCGAAATTATGAATTTAACCATATCTATTAAACTAGGCCACATACACGTCTATTAAAAATACGCGGTGAAAGTAGTTATACAATTTATTTCAAGGGTTAAAACGCTCGAGTATCCAAGGTATTCTACAATAAATTTCGCCTGCCCAGATTGATGTCGTAATCTTCTAGAACGGCTTTAAATACTATGCACTGTTGTTTATTGGCTATTGATCATCATGCCTATATATATTACATTAGTAGAATGTCAGGTATATCTTTCAAATTTGGTAATATGTCTAGTATGGTTCTATCTTTACTTCAAAGATCTAATTAGTAGTAATTCAAATTTGAATCGTTTTCTACATATAATTTACATTAAACTAAGATAAATCAAGGATTTATTTACAATATCTATATAACAATCCTTACACTAATCTTTACTACCAATAATACCATATTTTTGGCTACAATTAACGTTTAAATAAAAATATACCACACTGTATCAATGTTGTGTTTTACCGAAAATAGATTGCGCGTATTTGCCAAAGTATTGCACTGGAGGGAAGGAAGGTGCAGCTGCTATTGGTTGAGGCTTGTACCCAGGACTAGGTTTTGTTGAATACTGAATTTGTTGGTGAGGCTGCTGATACACCTGCGGTTGACTTTGGGACTGTAGCGTCTGAGGTTGAATCGGAAGTTGAGGACCTTGTCTAAAGTATGATAATTGTCTTTCGTGGCCTGGATTTCCTTGTGGCACGACAGCTTCCTGTGCAGGATACGGTTGGATTTGTTGAATGTTCTGCTGATGGTACGGATGATGTATAACGGATTGAGCTGGCTG
This sequence comes from Teinopalpus imperialis, assembly GCA_029286865.1. NCBI lineage: Eukaryota > Metazoa > Arthropoda > Insecta > Lepidoptera > Papilionidae > Teinopalpus > Teinopalpus imperialis. Next base: position 6,040,295 of record JAGSMU010000035.1, on the reverse strand, counting down.
GCTGTGGGAGAAAGTCGCGAAGCTTACTGGGCCTTGTGATTGTGCTTGATAGTTCTGGAAAATAACAAAACTTGTGAGAAATTAGACACGGTGACGAAAGCAAAATAACATATTTGATTATCATCCTGTCGGCCTATTACTAGCCCACGGCCGACCTCTCCTTCACATCTAACTGTCACTTTATAGCATTCCAATGTTTACCCATGTTTTAAATCAAATATATGTCATAAAATTATTTTACATATATCGAGTAGATATATTTGAATATAGGAAAAAGTAACAGTCTCCTTGACTAAATATGAATTAGAAAATATTTTTGTGTTCGCAGTAACTGATACGCACGAAGAGTGGTAAACAAAATACTACATCAAATAATAATAATAGTGTAGTATAAATTGAACGTCATTAAAATTCTGATTGAAATTGAGGTGGTTTAGTTTCTAGTTTCTACTGTGTTTGAATTGTTGTACATATGTGCTGCAGATTAGTTTTTAATGCGCTATTTATTTAGTATTTGTTTAAATAAGATTGCTGTCCTGCTCCCTTAAAAGAGTGTTTGATATAAACCTTTACTGCAAAGACTAGAAAACTGAGTAACACTATATAGTACTATTAATTAACTCTTATTATGTTCACAAAGTATTTTAACAACAACCTTAGAACTTTATAATCACTGGGCAGATCTTGATGAAATAAATACTAGATATTGTCTGGAGTTACGCATAATACAGGATTTGCAGGCATGTGTATAGGAGAGTAAAATCCATTAAATTGGATCAGTTATGTTTACATGATGTCCAAACAAATCAGACAAAAATTCCAAAGCAGTCATAATGCATTTAGGTATCTATTTGTCATGTGCCTTATACATACATTATTACGTAATAATATTTCTTCATTTTACAGATATGGTGAGCTTAAAGTTTTATTATGTGTATATTAAAAAAAATCAAGTGCACAATATAAGTTCTCGTATCCGATGTAAAGCTCACGCGATAATTTCAGAGAGAGATATTGTGAGCAATCTGACACGCTCACAAAACAGTCCAAGTATATTAAACCTGTTATATTGTGCTGTACAATGCTCTTACTATGAAAAACTCTCATATGTTGGTCACATTTTGGTAAAACCTTATAAAAAAACAATAAACTGCAGCATGATAATTAACATAATATAGATGAGATTGCTAAATTACTACTCATAGTTTACTTATTGGTTTTTTTAGGTAAGGGTAACCATAACGCTGATCTGTCACATAGTAAAGATTTTATTACCTGTGGCGCAAATTGTTGTTTATCGTAGATTCGATTCTGTTCGGGTTGATTGAAGAGCTTTTGTTGTGGTTCTTCTTGACGTTGATATGTAATCCCAGGTTGAAAGTACTGGACATTTTGGTTTTGTTGCTCCTGTGCGTACGCTTGTTGTTGATTTTGTTGCTGACTTTCTAAATAATATGTTTGAGGGGCCAAGTTATATTGAGCAGACAGTGGATTTTGTTGATTGTCTGAGTAAACCGCCTTAGGTTGCTGATACTGAACTGTTTGTAGCGCTTGCTGGCTTTCTAATGGTTTCAATTGTTGCGCCGTATATTGGAGGGGCTGAAATTGGTTATAATTAATGGGTTGTTGCTGATAATTTACTTGAGGAGTTTGCTGATATATCTGTTGTAAAGGTTGTTGGTTATATATTTGTTGAGCTTGGGCCAATAATTGCTGCTGTGAATAATCCGGTTGCCTGTTTACTTTGGAGTTGTAGATATGGGGATTGTATTGTATGGCATTTGGCTGCTGGAAGGCTACTCTGTGCTCACTATAGGCCAGTTGCGATGGTACGGGGGCGGAGACTTCATAAGTTGTTGGTGTTCCAGACTGCAAAACAAGAAAATTTTATTGTATTATTTTTGTTTTACTCAACATAATAAATAACTTACAATATCTCATACTAAAACTAGCACTCCTTCGAGTCCACAATGCAAACATTTTGCATCTAGACTTTGAATATATTACATGTGACTTTTTATTACAAAACACTCAGGATAAACCTTTTGATGAACATTATTTATTAGACTTACACGAGGCTGGTACACAGAGACAGGTGAGTAGAGTTGGTTAGCAATAGCAGCTTGGAACGATGGAGTCTGACCAGCCAATAGGTCTGAAAACTTCGCTATTTGAGGAACTGGTGTGGCGTATACTCTCTGTGAATATAAAATTACTTTTAATCATCTTCCAGGTTTTTTTAGTACTTCTTAGGAAGTAATTTCAACACTACTTTATAATTCCTTGGACTTCAATTTAAATATTAAATAGTAAATGACTAAATAAGACACAATAGGGACAATTTTACAATACAAAAAGAAGACAGTACAGGAATTTGTTTTTTGGAAAATAATTCTATAGTATTGTTTTCCCTTGCAAACAAAAGTTCGTTTTTTAATCATCTTTGAACTAAGTTTGTCTACTGTATTATCAAAATACGAGTACAGCAAAGAATTTATTGCCTTACAGATACTAGTTTGCCTAATATCTGCAGGTGAATCGGAACCGCGTTCAATGACTTTCGATGACTCTTTTTTCAACAATGACGTAATCACAGCCTTAAATTACCGCTTATATTACCAAAAACTAACATATTCTAGACATCATTATAAACCGATTAGAGTATATTCAACTTTAGATGTAATAATAGAAAATAAATATAAAAATGCCGTCAAAAATGAATTATGGACATTCACATTTGTGGATAATTGAAAGAGTTACGTAACGCCCTGTGCTCCGGCTCCAGGGTCGTCGGATCGATAATATATATTTTTTTATACTATACTTACGCAATTATCTAAGTGATTGAGGTTGCTACACTATTAAGAAGCTGAAGTAAACTTATTTTTAACTATCTTACTAAACTAACTGAAAGTTCAAATAAAAATTGGGATCGCTCGTCAACCAATTATTCGTTATTCTATTCTCTAACTTACTTAAATTTTATGGGAACGAATTTCTGCAGGATGTTTTAGAGCACAGTTAGGCTAACATCGTTACATAGCTAAAAGTTGTTATATAAATAACGAACTGAACTAAAATAAGATAACGAATTAACACTTGGACATAAAAACCAATAAAACCTTTTAAATAAAATTTAAATTCAAATTTTAATGTAGAAAGCAGTAAGTGCAATATTTTTTAGAATTGCAGCATTCGCATTGCAGCGCTAAGCTAATATTTTCACGTTACGCTGTGAAAACGTGGTCTTTCTTCGTTCGAGTCTACCTTAAATGGGTGCTGAACCAAATCCTTTGCTGCATGATTAGACATCCGTTAACTAGGAAGGTGAGTGCCAGTTGAGTCTGGCAATTTAATAAAAATATTATAATATAAGGTTACGTTTTTCCTTATTTCATTCTCTTATCCAAAGTATTTAGATAAACTTCGTTTTCCCCAGATTACTACAACGTAAATCCCTGACTTTCTGCAATCATACATAAGTCATCAATCCATATAGTACAGAGTTGACTTACATTACATTTGCAAGTACGATATACCCACTCGAGGACCTTTCTTCTTCCTCAGTTACCTGTTATTCGACGAATTCGGCCAGCCATTTGCCGTATCAGCATTCTGCATCTTTAAATTTTGTTTTAATGCAATATATGATAGAATCCACATCATATCTACGTTGCGGATTCTATCACGCATAAGGAGCATAGCCTTGACCGTCGATTCTGAGCTTGCTCATACGGCCACGTGGGAAGGGCCGCATCCCGATTCCGTAAGCATCATCGGGAGAGCTTATTGCATTAAATATATCGTGCAGGTATTATATTCGTCAATCAATTCCAAAACACACACATTACAATAATGTCTATTTGCAACGTCTAAGGTTGTGTTTATCCCACGCTGCGTGGGAAATGCCCAGAAGGTCGAGCATGCGTTTCGCTAACGGTAGAGGAAACAATACTTATGCACGTACTCAAGTACAAACAACCCACAATTCAATGACTAAAAAGCACTACGTTGCTATATGGTAATTGCAGTTTATATAAAAAAAATAAACGCCTATAATTGTGCTTAACAAAACAGCTGTAAGAAATATCTTACTTATTTATGTTGGTAATGAAAAGATTAAAGTATGTCCACCTTTAAGCTTACAACTCATTCTGGTAAGTAACAGATACTATAAAAAATACGTTCTTTTTTGTCAACAATATAATATCAGTAGAATTTACAGATAAATTAGCAGAGGTACTTTGTTTCATATATATATATATATATATATATATATATATGTATATTTATATCACTGTGTGAGATAAAGGCCTTCGCTCTAGTCTCTTATACAACACATATTATACAGCACGCCGCCCCACTGCGGAATGGCATTTCAGAGGTCTTGTATATATATATAGTTGTATAATATTTTTTTTAATTTATTTTGGTCACTCTGTTTTCCATTCATCGCTTAAAATTGGGATTAACAGTGGCTGTATAATGGTAAATGACTGCATTCATTACATATCTATATCGTTTCGCAATATATTATCTTTTTTTTATATTTACTGGCAGTGCGTTTAACATTATTAACGTTGCGGTTAACCATTCCAACTAAGTGAAATGATGGATTCGACCTACGATCTTAAGTTTCGCAGACCGTACGTCGATTATCAAGCAATTGACGCTTCTATACTATGTTCCTATGCTGAATATATCATGACGACGGCTGACTGCTGCGTTGTGGGTCCTGAATTCGATTACTATAAGAAGGAAGAATATTTGTGTATCAATTATTTTTTTTATTCAGAAATTTACGACTTAGGGATCTTCAAGAGTACAACTTTCTTAAAGGCCGGCAGCGCATATGCGAGTACTCTGGTGTTGTATGTCTATGGGCGGCAGTAATCACTTACTACCAGTTGAGCCGTGAAATAGCAGGATAATGCTGCTGTGTTTCGTCTGGTGAGTATAGAGATACGGAGACCTTTATTACTTGTGATGAGGCGTTCCATCTCAGGTGACAACTCATCTCCATTATGATTCCTTGTCAAGGATGAATGTAGATGTCATGGGCCGCAGGAGTCACCATCAGGTGAACTGTACGTTCGTTTGTTATGCTCAATGTAATAAAAAAAATAGCTAATTTCAATACATTACTAAAAACCATATCCATCCAGTATGTTTACAATTTTTTATATGAATAGATTTTCGCACCATTGGTGAATTTTAAATGCGGAGAGTTACCAAAGTTTAGCGTTGTGCTTTACACTCCTTATGGTAAAATCGTAGAGACGTACTTGAATAATGTATTCGCTTTTGGAATTGTTCCTAAGGAAAGTTAGTTGAAGTGATATTCTGACGGACAATGGTGGAAGCTTTCAACCGGACATAATGTATATCGTTAAATCAGATGCACATTTCTTTTTTCTTCTCAGCCTCTCATTGTAGTAGAACTGAGAAAAATACACAGACCAGTGGTCAATGTTCTTTTATAAATCAAAACCGTCAACGCATCTGCGACTCCACTGGTGTTGCGGTAGTCCATGTGCGGTGGTGTTCACTTACCATTGGGTGAGCTGCATACTCGTTTGCCAACTATAGTATAAAAAAATAATAATAAAATATTTTAATTGGTTCTTAGAAAAAAAGTTATTTGTGATATTCATTACACACATATCAATAAATTGGATTATAAAAATCCAATAAATTACCAAAATAAGGGTGACCCCACCGTAAGAATATTCTTTACTTAAATGCACTTACAACTCCGTCGGCGGTGATCACTTACCATCAGGTAAAAGTTCTATAAAAAAACCATTTCATGTTACAGCTATAAAAATGCTGCAACGTAGCTTTACCACTGTCAATTGCTCGGAGCAATTATTAATATGGCCTACCAACAACTTCGGACTCATTTTTACAATCAGTTACGCCAGGACTATTTGAAAACCTTTAATTCGCTACCCCCAGAGTAGCTCGACGATCAGGGAGGCTCTGGCGTACCACCGCGCGCCTCCCTACCTGCAACGCATTGCTAGGGCGTACTTGCACGACAAGTGCATCCATTACGTGGGTCGGGACGCGTATGTCCACCTGAGAAAGGTGAACTCCGGGGTTCCACAAGGATCCGTGTTGGGTCCACAATTGTAGAACCTCGCATACGACGTGGTCCTGCAGGTCGGTCTCCCCGATTGCGTTAGTGTCGTTTGCTATGCAGATGACACTCTGGTACTGGCCGACGGGGTCAGCTTGGAGAGCACCATCCGGCTTGCTGAGCTTGGAGTGGCATGCGTCGTGGACAAAATCCACGAGCTGGGTCTTCTGATAACGCCTCATAAGACTGAGGCGCTTTGGTTGGGAGTGCGAAATACCACATAACCCTGTCCCCCAGGAGGCATGGTATCTTTGGAAGATTTCCCCCCGATAACAAAAAAAGGACCATTTGACATGAGCGTGAGCGCCTTTATGGATGATGGAAAGTCTTGCGGTTATTAAAAAGCGTCTTTTGTTTAATAATGCAATATTATGATTGCCTTAGAAAGTCGCCTGAGCGGCAAATTTCAAATGCAAAGGGTAAATTGGTTTCTATAAATCGAACCGGTCACAAAACATCTATTTGTCATTCGTAAAAAGGTTTTTTTTACTCTATATGAAACATGTATGTGGTGTTATTTTTGGTTTAATTACTGTCGGTGTGTCAATTATTCAGTTTCCATCGGCAAACTGGGAGATATATTTATTATGCATTTTGAGGAGCGGCTTAATTTTCAGAAAATCCGTTTTCCGAACAAGCAGACTGCAGAATGAGAGTTGAATTATTTAAACGAATTCTGCCCGCCTTGCATTCCGCTGTCGGTGCAGTCGTGTCTGTTGTTTGGTTTGATAAAAAATGTCTACGAAAAGGAACATGGTTTTCAGGCAATCGGCAATTTTTTTTTATTTCCCTCGTTCGTTTGTAAATAAAATACTTTAAGCATAAAATCAAGAGAGGGGAGTAAAGAGGTGTGATAACTCCGAGGAACTCGTCTTTAGTTTAATATTACGCCATCAATAATTTTAATCCCTGGTGGTGGCAACATAAAACCACCACACATCCACCTGACTAATGCTGCCCATACCCATAACCAACCTAAATCCACCCTCAATAAAAATTTAGGACGCCTATGCATCTTCATCTCTTCTGTAGACTGAAATGGATACCTAATGTAAATTTTAAAAGGATAGTATATTGTAATCCCGCAAAAGAAAGCACTTCTCACTTTTCTCTATCCCATGCCCATTGATTATATTTCCCTATTTCCAATACGCGCCAAGATCAAAGAAAGGTTCGACTATATAAACAACACGTAAAAACACACCAAAACTCCAATAACGACATTTATGTTAGGTTATTAAAGTATTCGCCATGCCGTTACGTACGTACGCACCGGAAGTAATTTTCCAAGGACCGCGCACATAACAACCTTAGGTTGCATCAGTCTTCAATTTTTATAACGGATGTTGGGAAATGTAATATAATGTAATGTAATGTAATAATTGTATGGGAAAGGTATAATTTTAATGACCACATATCAATCTAAAACATGATTGAATAAGGTATTCGCAAAACATCTATATTTTTTTTAACATGTATCATGTTTCTGGGTTGTACCCACATCCGAATTACTTTTAAAATGATTTCAATTGGCGCGTTCGCACAGTCACACGTTCACACCTTTATTTATATTAATACTTATGGACGTAGGTGACTGATAAAAAAATCACCATTTCTGTTCACAACCAAAATATATAAAAATCATGTATTGTATATTTTTATTTTTGGTCATGAACAGAAATGGTATTTTTTTTATTTTATTGTTTTGAGGCAAAATTCACATCTCTCCCATATTCCGCCCCGATAAGGATAATGCAGAAATGTTGTCCATGAGGACCTATTTTGACCACACAAAACTTCAATTACGCAGAAAATATCAGTTCCGTAATCATTTGCGCAAACACAAAAGCAGTCTCTCGTCTTTGCCTTTCCTTTTCCGGTGTAAGGAATATACAATAAGATCGATACTCAACAGTGGTAGAGCTATACTGCAGTTTGTTTCTAGCTGTAGAATGAATTGGTCAGTTCGACCGAGTTAGGACCATACTCTAACAGAATACCAGCTTGAAATAGTTTCGTTTTGAAATAGTTAGTTAGAATAGGTTTCGTCTGATGAGTATACAATATAGTAACAACGCATCTACATCATGAATCCTTGTCAAGTGTGAATGTAGGTGTCACGGGCCGCAGGAATCACTTGCCATCAGGTGAACTGTGTGCTCGTTTGTTACTCTCAATGTAATAAAACCATAAGGCTCACACAAAGCCAGATAATCAACAATTCGTGATATACAATATTTGCTATTCCTAAGCTCGAATCGAACTCAAGACGCCGTAATAACATATAATTGCAGAAGATATAATTTAGCATTAGCAGTGAGTGTTGTGTTTATTTTAGTGTTAATTAATAACAAGCATGTTGTTGATCTCCGTTAATCTATGTTTGTCTAATTATGTAATCCATGTTGTTGTGTCATCGTAAACAATAGGATACACTTTGATATACCAATGAAGTGATCTGTGCACATAAATTTTCTATTTATTATGTTTTTGCCTGTATATTATTTTATATTTTATTCTGTAAATTGTTTATTTCATGACAAATTAAATAGGCTATATCTAAATCTAAATTATTATTATCACGGTACATCAGAGCTATATCGCAGTAATAAACTAGCTACGTGTTCATGTCTTCCATGACACGATATTACCGAACAGGGAATCGTACTGCAAATGTGTTGTCACTCTAAAGACCAGGATGAATTAATTTGTCACCAACACAGTAACCCTAAATTACTATTTAACGCTGTTACTCTGCGAATGCGTGGACTGGGGATAGGCCACTCTTTCATGGTCCAGATAGAAACTACAAACTGTCAAAACATGATTGGCTTATTAACACTACCGATAAAGTATATATATATATAGGTACATATACACTATAAACATGTCCTGTATTTTCCATATCACCTTTTATTCTTGATCAATTTTTGAACAAACTTTGTAACAAGCCTCAGTACAGTGGGTAAGCGTAATAAAACCGTGTTATTCACCGACGACCCCTTGTTTTAAAGTATATAACTTTCCGGAAAGTTCCCACGAGTTCAGAAACGTGAAGGGCTTGCTCTAAATTTACCAACTTTTATTGACTTAGAGTTGATATTGCTACATTCTATGTCTCGCATTTTGTTAGCCATTTAACATGTATTGAATAATATTCATTTTACACGGCCATGAGGGGAATTATGAACAACCCCAGCGACATTCTTACGCCATGCTTAACCGGTTACGGTCCAAGCCGAGGCTCCCTCTCGGGAGCCCTTGTGCTGGTTACCTGTATATAGAGGTCTCGACTGAGTGCCATTAGCGCTCGGTCACCTCTCAACCCGGTGAAACTGTAAAAGCCCTCGGGCTAACAGTGGCCTTAAGCCCGAAAAAAAAAAAAAAAATGCTTAACCGGTGATACCGTTAGATTTAAATCAAGTATTATAAGTTTAATAAACTTATAAATCAAAATAATAAAGTTTACAAATCATCACAAAAGAAATTCTACTCAGACCAGGTATGAAAATACGACTGTCGACATACATATATATAAGCCAATATCTGGGTATCCAGGCTTATGATACGATACACAAGGTGTATCAATGCTGGCACCAACGAAATTATTGCCCCGTTATTGGCTTGCGCGCAACGGTGCAGCATATATGCTTAGATATTTTCGATTCTCAGAGAAAAAATAATCTGCTTTATAAATTGTTACTGTTCAGGTCTGAGAATGTTTACAAATGTCCCTTGTCATTGCTATTGGATTGAAGATAGAGTGTGCACTATTTTTAATAAAATGCTCAAATAACCTTATTAAAAAAGGCATTAATATGAAGAATAAAAATTCTTTGAAATTATGAAAAGATTGACAAAGATGTGTGGAAACGAGACTTGTTAAGACTATGAACGCCGAAGTATATATATATATATATACTTCGGCGTATATATATACGCAATTATAAAAAAGAAAAATAAATAAATTTTAATTTTTATCTTAGACAAACAAAACTTCCATTTGTTTACCCTGCAAGTTATCTGTTTACGAATCTGGCCGAGTCCGTATAGCGTACCGAATAATTGATACTACTACGGATCATTGTCACTGTCCTCAAGACTGATTAACAAAAATATTTTATTTAAAGTATTAGTTACAAGCTAAAAGACAATTAAGCAAATATGAAATAGTAGTAAATTTTCGTTCCCCCCTATTTTTAAAATAGTACAATAAGCTTAACGGCTCAACTAAAAAAAGCTTCAAATATCCAAACAAATTTTTTAAAGCCATCAGTAAAAAGATTTCTTAATTATCCGTTTTCAGTACAGTCTATAATTCTACAGTAAAAGAACCCTTTAAAGTTTAAATAGAAAAAAATCTTTCTCTCGTTAAGGACAACAATCCTTTAATGCGAAATCGTAGTACTTTGGAAAAGATTTTCCAAACTGTCACAATTTGCCGCCGCCCCGAATTTAAAAGGGTTCATCCGTTTCCGGGATACTTACGCGAGTTTTACGTCTAACAAAGCCTTTTCTTAAAATTTATAAACCATTGGATTAACTCCATTTGTTCTCGTATCGCTATTTCTAATTTGAGCCAAGGCAGCTTCATTAATTTAATAACTGTTCATTATATGATAGATTTATATACTCGTAATTAAGTTCATCTCCTGTATCTTATACAACTCTTTGATTTCATATATATCTGGTAAATATATCTGGCGTGGGCCACCGCTATAAGATAACTGAATTATGAATAAATCAGAATTATTCAAACCAAAGACCGGAATTCATTACCTTTTATTAATGATAGAATATCGGGTAAGAAGTAGTTTTTTGTCTAAAATAGAAATACTAATATATACACGGAATAGTACGTATTTCTTTAAGAATATTAGCAATGACACTAACATTACCAATATTCCGGTTAACCACTCCAACTAAGCAAACTGAAAATGCTTGTACTAGGGAAGGTTCTCGTCAATAGTGGAATGGTGGATTCGATCCTACGACCCTAAGTTTCGCAGACGTACCTTAAACTATTAGGTTATTGACGCTTCAAACTTATTACTTAGTCTTTACGAATTTCAGCATATCCATGATGATTTTGGTGATGGACTATATGAGTTATTTACCGTAAACTGATCCCTCATCTGCATAAATTTGAAACATAAGCAACCTAAGCCCTGCATCTATGTTAACGCGTATGACGACAAACTTAGTCTATATCTACGCTATGCACAAACGAGCGGATTGAAATTGATTCGTTTCCATTTTCGTACGGTGTCGGGAGTTGTAAATAAAAATTATGTCAAAGTATAATGTGTGTACAAAAATCCATAGGAACTCGTATGCTGATATAAACGTGTTCATACCTGTGATGGAGACTTGTCTGCCAATTGCTGCTTCGTGTCCGCGTACTCGATTCCCGCATTTACTGACGAACCTACTGTAAAAATATTAACAAAGTTAATGAAACAAAATTACAACACATATATAATAAATATAAAAATTCATCTTCACTCATCTTTGGGATTTTCGTGGAAATTCATTTCAACCTATTTAGTTCGCAGTATTTATACCTATGTATATTTTACAAGGAGAGCCTTGAGAACTCAGTGTGTAAGTATTGGCTTTTAATTTCACGGTACGGGAGCAAACCAACTTCGATCCCCGGTACCGGCACCAACAAAAGTGTTAAGTACAATTTTAAGTGCTGATTTATCACGTTCTTGGCGGTAAACGAAAACTGCGAAGAAACAAGAAAAAAACAAGAAAAGTGTTATACAAATACATATATATATTATATATTATATACAAATATAAGTATATTATACAAGAAATCCGCCATTCCGCAGTGAGGCCGCGTGGTGGAATATGCTCCAATATAATATTTATAAGAGACTAGAGCGGAGGCCTTTGTCCAACAATGGAATATATACATAATATATTCTGTTACCTTACTTCGTTTCAATAAAATACGAGGTGCCACGGCAACATCTTGTGGATAGCAGACCCGATAGCTTAAGCGGTCTGTGTAAATCTTGTCAGCTACATGGGACAGTTATTATACAATGTGACGACCAATGTTTTATGTAACGCATCAATATTTTACTAATAATTAGACGTTTTATGTCTCAATTTTATAGAGAGATTGCGATCCCTGCACGCTTTTCATATCATATCATATGTAGCTCAAATATTTCCATTTGATATCTTAATTATAATCCGTAAATGGGATATTGTTGATACAATTCAACTGGGGTTCATTCCAATACCTCTAAAGATTTAAACAATGATAAATTATTTAAAGAAAATTCGTTACATAGTAATTCAACTTTCAAAAAATATCACCTCATAAAATTCCTATATCAAAACTTGAATAGCGTTTACGCGGTATAAAACTAAATTTTAACGATCATAAATTTCGACAAGAATTTATGGCGCATATTTTAAACTTAAATCCATTTCTGTCATCATGGTAGCTAAATGATATCCAGCACTAAAATTAATAGTATGGGTACCTTCATTGGTTTATCACTGATTGAATTTATATAGTCAAATTTAAATTTTTTAGTGGGCCATTACTTTCTAAGTTTTTTGGGGATAACATATGTTTTATGTGGCTTTTTTTTATAATATTAGGATGTTTTTTAATTTTATTGAGATTGAGTCTCCAATTCCTTTTTTAATTTATGTTGTTATCATTTAGATCTTTTGGAATATATTTACGGAATCCCAACGACTCATCCTATTTTTGATTTTTCTTGTTTTTTTATTCGACAAAATAGCGTCTTCCGGCCGCCATATATACCTTTATTTTCCATATATAACCTCCTTAAATGTTAAGAGTAAAAAAAGTAAAAAATCTCTATGCGAAAGAATACAAACTTTCTTCATAGTAAATATAAAATGTACATGAACCTATGATGTATGACATTCAGCATACGACGTGCTCTTGAATCTTTGTTGAAGATGAAAGTTGATATCAAGGGCCGCAGTAATCAGTTACCATCCAGTGAACCGTGTGCTGGTTTTATATAAACTTGAGAACATCATACTCTGTCTACGTTGATAATGCAGATGCTCAGCTCTCGTCACGTTTTCGAGTTAATAAGCTCAAGGTGAAATTTCTTTAATCTTCATTATCGAACTCGTTTGGAATAAAGAGGATGTGACCTTATTTTAACAAAGCAATCACCTGTAGGCAACACTGGTGCTCGTTTCTTCAAGCCAGCGTTACCTTCTGTGAGAGCCCGTTTTTCCGTTTTCAAAGAATTCCCATTATTTTCAAAATCTGCTTGCACTGTTGCCGCTAGCAGGACAAAAGTAACCTGTGAACATGGTTATTATATTAGAGATTGATGAGATTTCATTTTAGATTTTTACAGTTGTAGAGCTACACTGCAGCTTGTTTCTAACCGCAGAATGAATAGGCCAGGGTAGGACCACACCCACACAGAATACCGACGTGGAATAGCTGCATAACGCTTCGGTGTTGACCTTTATTACTGGTGACGAGGCATTCCATCTCAGTTCGCAATGGTGACAACGCATCTGCATTATGATTCCTTGTTAAGGATGAATGTAGGTGTCATGGGCCGCAGGAATCGCTTAACATCAGGTGAACTGTATGCTCGTTTGTAAATCTCTAATAAAACAAAAAAAAAGATTGCGTTAATAAGGGAAATAAAATAGAATCTTTCCTTTCGCCTAAACAACGCGTCTACAAAATCTTTTTTGCAATTATTGAAAAATCTTCTAAATCTTTGCATCTACTCTGACTATGGTTAATGAATGGTTTGAATAAATGACAACGATCGTCTAAAATATATAATAGTGTTAAAACCGGATTGGTCGAAAATATCAGTGATTTTTTCAACTCATTTGCCTTGTAATTGCAACTCCAGGTTGAATTTTACTGTTCATGGATCGTTATGGTTATTTATAATAAAAAAAACTATTATTAGCCTAATTTATTAAATAAAGGTTCTGAGCATCTTATATTGCGTTAATTTATCCTTTAATTTATGCTAAGCATGAACTTCGTATATATACGATAATAAAGTTATAGTCTATCCCAAGGACATATATTACTTGATTTAAGCATTAAAATACTATTAGACAGTTTTCCATGAACGTTTTCAAAAGTTACTAGTAGCTGAGTCTCTTCACCTTCAGGAAACACAGCGGCATCAAGTTGGTATTTAATAGTAGTATTCCTGAGATGTCCGTCACCTGTATCCAAGGGTGTATCACGAATTCGTCAGCTCAATCGAGCTAAGACCACGCTTACATATAATATTAGGAGTTTTACGGTTTTTAGTCAAGTTAAAGAAATAAAAAAGAGGCCTTATAGGTGATTAGGCATTTCAATTTAGTCCTTAGTGGTGAGGTGACAACGCATCTGCATTCTTATCGATGCGAATGTTGGTAAATGAAAGTTTGTATTAATATCTAAGTCATAATATAATTAAATTTAAAAAAATGCGCATCTATGAACGAGCATATTGCCACTCAGCTATAGGTAAAATTTTAGTACACCTCAATTCTATAACAGTTAAAAACAATGGGAGACACAACCATGAAAACTTGAAATAGACACTGATAGAATTATATAAAATATTTATTTATATTTATAATTATAGTTGTTATAAAACCGTGTAAAAAAATAAGGAAAGTAATCCATGCAATGCTTTTAATAACATCAAGTACTCTGTGATGTATCGTCATTATGCAACGGAATGAATTACATAAAAACACTTGTAAATCTTTGAGGAAATACGTTCGCTACATTTGTCTGTTGCGAACAATCGCATTTCTTATAAATGATTGCGTCACTGAACTTCTTACTCAATCGAAATAATTTAGCTTGGTTGGTAAAATTATGATATGGTAGGCCAGAAGGCTAATTACCAGCGTCACCACAAATGTGTCCACTTGTCCAAAAAAGCATAAAACTGAAGCTCCTAGCTACTGTGTTTCTTGACTAGAATTACTGAGTCAAACGAGAAATCCATCTCAGAACTCAGAGCTTACAAGGATCAAAAATAATTGTCTATGGACTATATATGTACATCACTAACCATAAATGAAATATCTGCGTGCTCCCAATCACTCTAATGCTATATAAAAAGAGTAGTGAAATTGAGTAAAGTTTTACACAGTTCACCTGATTGATTCCGATCCATGAGCACCTACTGAATGTGTTAATGTAGATTCTCAAGAAATTGTCAAATTTCATAACGTTGTCACTCCTGAAGACTAAGATGGAATGCTTCACTGCCAGTAAATGGGTCTTCGGATCTCTCACAAACAAAACACAGCAGCGTTATACTGCTGTTTGACGGTATTCTGTAAATACTCATTTAGGTGTTTGTATCAATTTCATTCACGCCAGGATTATCTTGTTATTTAATGCTAGTATTCTGAAGATCTGATACTATCTCACACAATAATACATAGACACACATAGTTAACTATATTGTACTCTAATATACTCATACGGACGTAGCTTTAGCATAGCTTTTAATAATCTATCACTTTGAAAGATTTTTTGCAATATATAATTATCACTGTAAAAAAAATCTGTCTCTACCTGTCTTTGTATAGAGTTATGCCCCGTGTGTGACAATTTGAAGCACGACACATTCAGCTGGTGGAGGCTAAGAAGTGGCCCTCTGCCACTAACTGTTTACAGTATTGCATTGAACTCACCCTTTCCATGAAGGTCATAGAGTTCGAATTTACTATTTTAAATTTTTATGAAGCGATGAGGTGAAAATGTTAGGTAGGTTCGAATATTAATTATAAAAATAATTAAACACTTCTAAACAAAAACAATTAGATTTTCATAAAATATATTATTCTATAAATTTAAACAGTTTAGCTGATATCAATTATAATATAAAAAAATAGTCAACGACTTTTTACTGAATTTAATAAAATATATTATGAACTAAAAAATTAAATAATAAAAATAACATACACAAACCGTTAACCGCATCTTGATTGAACACTATCACTTAAAAATCACTATCATAGAATGCACGCACGGCGCCGGCGTGTGGACGGAACTCGAGATTGTCAGTACACACAGCGAGTGCGCACCGTGGCTTATATGGCCTATGCACATGTAACCTGCACCGGTTATACTTCCTCCATAACGTATTGGTCCGTGAGTTGCAAGTTTCAGTATATAAAATTTAAAAAATGTATTAATACTTTTTCAGGTCTACTACCGGTTCTGAAACATCTGATCGGATAAGAATTGACAAGAAACTACAGGATTATCTTTCTTTTTATATGTTTATTTTTTATAATAAATCAAACACATGATTAATTATTATAAATATTAAAAAGCTTCGTTGCATATTATTAATATTTTATTTATTATTTTTCGAAGAATTTTTTCACAGCCAACAATTTTACCAGTTCAGCGGATTCAAACCTACGACCTTAAGTTTCGCAGACCGTACCCTTCACCATTAGGCTATTCACGCTTCATTAATTCTTGATAGAAGATCCGAAATGATGGGAACCAGTCCTCATATTTTTCTTTATTCAATCCACTGTTAGTCATCCCGACATCCCTTTTGATGTATTGAAGAGGAGACCTCTTTTCAATACATCAATCTCCTGCTAGGTTGTCAGCCTCGGTTGCGGTGGCTCTCCAATTTTTCTATTGAAGTTCTCTGTTTATAAACGACTTTATTCGGAGACTGTGATATGGTGATTTTTGCGCTCTTACTTATTATTTATTGCCAACCGCAACGCCACCATATCCCCAAACCTACCATGTTAAATAATATAACATGTTAAGCCAACACCAATCCGCCTGAGATTACTTTCAAATTACCTGAACTTTTAATTTTCCACTCTTACTTCCATTAAAAGACCAGCAGTTAACACTGACTTATAAAGTATCAGTATATATATTAGTACAGTTGAATCTCTATTTAATTTCATGAGTTGTCAACTTCACAAATATTTCGAAATACAAAGGATTTAACTGAAATGAAAAAAAACTAAGAAAAGAAAAGCGCGATTTCTTAGTACATTTTTTGATTTGTAGTCAAATTTAAATAACAATTCGACTTAAGTTTTATTGTAGATATTTTTTTACATATTAAAACAAATGGCATATTAGTGAAGTAAACCGTACAAACAACTAAACTTGACTCTTTGATTTAAGCAATTTGCAGATTTTTTATCAATTATTTTTTCAAGTTCCAACAATGAACCGAATACATGATCCACGATATCATCACATCTTTCAACGTAAGTTCGCAATGTGTTCATTGCTGACTTCTTTATTTGTTATTAATGGTTCAAAATCTACTGGATCAGTATGATCAACGTCTTTTCATTAACATTATCTTCTATATTCTGATTAACTCTATACATTCTGATTTACTATATACAAACAATAGATTAGAAGACCCGACCATTCCTTTTGGAGTTTTTCCTATGATTTCGGAGAATTCCAAGTAAGATGTCATCATATTTTACCAACTACAACTTACCTAAAGGACTTAATTTACTTAAAGGAGACTCCCTTTTTGATATTCTAGTTTTAGAGTATAAATATTTCTTATCAATTGCTCGCAGGGAAATAACATTTTGTGTGAGTTATAAAGTCTAAATAAATCGATAGACCGCGTATTGAGGGGTTCTGCGAAAAGGAATGACATTTTTTTCGACTTACTGAGGATTACGACTTAACGATGTTCGAGTTATAGAGATTCCACTGTATTAAATAAAGTTATTTAGAATAAAAATATAAAACAATCAATATTTTACCGGTAATAAACAAAACCATTTAAATTTAAGACCTAAATAAGTTCTGTTTTGCTGCCAGCAATAATTCCGTGTAGCGGAATTGTTACATTCCCAAAACCTTTATTTACCCTCGCGGAATATTTGTTTGAGTTGACAATACGCAAAAGTTAAACAGAGTTGGTCGCTTTAATTAACTGAAACAACGCCTCGGGTCTCTATTAAAACCATTAATTAGAGTCACAATTCTGTTGAATCCATTATGAGTAAAATTACTTTTGTAAAATCATTTCATGTTTATAAGTGTGTGTGGTTAGAATAATGTTTAAAACTTTTCTCGTGAAATTTCACTAGACTCTAATATACTATAGTAGTAAAAGTGAATCCTAATATAAATTCAATGAATTCGGACATTCAGTATCATACAACATTTAGCAATGGTAGAGCTACACTGCAGTTTGTTTCTAGCTGCAGAATGATAGGGTCAGCTCAACCGTGGGAGGGCCACGCCCTCAAAGAATACCAGCGTGAAATAGCAGCATAAGTGTAAGTGTAGGATCCGGAGACCTTTATGTCCATAAGGGTGACAACGCATCTGGATTATGACTCCTTGTCAAGGATAAAAGTAGCCTCGTGTTCTCGTTTATTACTCTCAATAATAATAATAAAAAAACTTCTTCTCCATTATCTCTACATAGTTTTATAAAAACGGTCATATCCAATTTGAAAATATAGCTTTAGTATCCAAAAATGAAAGATTCACTTTAAGATATACACGTACAGAGTCTTATTCGATAATTTTCATCATTTCTTATACAAACGAAAATAAAACCTGAGAAAAATTCGTGTTTAATGAATAATGATCCCAATATATTCAGACCTTTAAACTAATTATTCATGTTATATATATTTTATTTATTGTCTAGGACGACCTGACTCACGTTACCACTAAACTTATACTTTAAATTTTCGTATTGTGAACGTTATGTTTGTCACATATTTAAATGGCAACACATTGCTTTTAATACATATATCTCTTAATAAATATTGAACGGAAACAAACCCGCGATCGGCACGACCAAGCAGCCAGCTATAATAAAACATACGAAGAAAAAAGAAATTTTCTCTACACATTCTTAGTGGGAGGAGTATTGACATAAAGATATCTCGTCCAAGTTACGGCTGAAACGAGCGGAGGCGGAGCAGGGGTGCCAGTTATTGATGGCGTACGGGACGTCGTGTTCAGGGAAAAGCTACGATGTGTAGGATATTTGTTCTGCTCCGTTGCATGCGGTTAATGGGGCGCGTGTAGCATTTGTCATATGTTCCGACAATTTGTCTATAATGGTTACATATTGCAAGGATAAACCTATGATCACGTGCTTAACTTTTCTTGTTAACAATACAGCTAAAGACGTAGGGAAGTTAGTTCTGTATTTCACTATTATTCCATTCCTAACTTACATTTTATGTATATCCCTTAGATGAACATGAAAATCACATGCGTCTAGATAATCGATGGCGATGTAACGCTGGATGATTTAAATCATCTGATGCACATTTCTTTAAAGTTAGTTATGTAATACAAATTAAGGTGTTTTTTTTATCTTGAAATTGAGTTTAAATATCGAACGATAATATTATTAAATGAAAATTTCCAAGTACCAAGAATTATCTGTATGAAGCTGGGTATACTCATTTTAAGGAGAGTTGAACAAAACAAACACTGTAAAGAATTTATTCATTCATAATAATCATCTCTGTCATTCACTAGTCCATTGCTGAATATAGTCCACACTAAAAATGTCCTTAGAAAACGATCTTGAACAGGTAGTTGACACATCGAGTCCCCGCGTATTTGCATAGGTCGCCACTGCATTCTAGTACGAAATGTTCATACTAAAATATATTAAGTATAAAATATAATACGATGTTTTCAATTTATAACTCAAACCTGAAAACGATGTATAATACACATTAAAATATCCTTATTTATAAATTTATTTCTTACGACACCAATACGCACAAAGAGCATCAGCGGGGTCGTTTCAGACCCGGTACAAACGAACGGCACAACCGCTGCCCGCCCGCTCCTAATTACCTCGTACTTATGAAACCGGACTGCACGTGCGAATGATAAGGTAATTAGGTAATGTGGGAGAAATTTCGCCGCACTTTGCAAAGCTTTAGGCGATTAAGTAATTAAGAGCTTTAAGCCCACTGTGGGATTAGATTCACTTATTACAAATAGTTCATGAGTATAAACTCGTGTTAATTATTTTGGTTTCATAAATGAAAACATTGCTATATGTCTGTATAACGCCAGAATATTAATTATGAAGCCGATTATGTAATGAGCACTCTGCGCAATTAGATTACCTTATTCCTAGTTTTATAAATAAAAATATTTCTATATGTCTGTATGACGCCAGTATATTAAATATATAGGTGATTAAGTAATAAGCAGTCTTAAGACCACAGCGCGGTTAGATTCCTTTATTGCTAGTAGTTTACGAGTACAAACCGTCATAATTATTTTGATTTCATTAATAAAAATATTGCTATATGTCTGTATGACGCCAGTATATTAAATATATAGGTGATTAAGTAATAAGCAGACTTAAGACCTAAGCGCGGTTAGATTCCCTTATTGCTATATAATATATATATAGCAATAATAATAATAATAATATTTATAATTATTATAATTTTATTATTAAAAATATTGCTATATGTCTGTATGACGGAAGAATATTAATATAAGGCGGTTAAGTAATTACCAGCTTTAAACTCACTGCGGTATTAGATTCACTAAATCCCACTAATTCACAAGTACAAACTCGTGTTAATTATTTTTGTGTTATAAACAAATTTGTTGCTGTGTCCGTGTGACGTCTGAATATTAACTATGTAGATGATTAAGTAATTAGCAGCTTTAAGCCAACTGCGAGATTAGATTCGTTTACTCCTTGTAAATGACAAGTACAAACTCGTGTTAATTATTTTGGTTTTATAAACAAATC
Organism: Teinopalpus imperialis; assembly: GCA_029286865.1. Taxonomy (NCBI): domain Eukaryota; kingdom Metazoa; phylum Arthropoda; class Insecta; order Lepidoptera; family Papilionidae; genus Teinopalpus; species Teinopalpus imperialis. The sequence continues at coordinate 6,019,370 of JAGSMU010000035.1, read as the reverse complement.
TATTCGATATTAATTATGATATATAGGTAGCGCTTATTAGCGATAGGTAGATCCTGAGTTCAATTTCGTGTTGAAATGAAAGCACTAGGTTTTTATTATTCTTCTGATATCGGTATACTGTTGTGGTGACGGTAAAAATATTCAATTATTAAGCGTCTCGAATGTGCGTTTTTACCTTATTAAACTTCCTTTATTTTAGTAAAAAGTTGAATTGACATTAAGACAAAATTGAGTTTTATTTAAAAAAGATTGTAATATACTCAACAATAACAACTGTCCTGATCATTAACAATTATATACGTTATAATTTTTCCGTAGCTTCTTTATTTTTTTAAAGAACTCTAGCACTGCTACTAACAGTCCAGTTGACCACTAATTACAGTTTACAATAACTAAACTTAAAAGGCTCAAGATAGGAGCTGGATCACGACAAAAGTCGAATGACAAATCAGATAAAACAGATCAGACAGACCGAACTGCCTTAAGTTTTACGGGCCGTGTCCTAAACCATTAGACGCTTTCATTGTTACCAGATGGTACCAGAATTGCACAGGATGTTATAGCCGAAAGTATTGACATAAATTCAAAGGCACTTCACACACGTCTAACTGCAGGCTTATGATGGCTTTTTACCCAGCTATGGAGTCTGTGTACGTCTTTGCAATTTTTCTCCGTTCGTGCCCAAATATTCTTAGTGTATGTAAGTTCCCGCTAGGTTCTAAAGTAGCAACGTTTTAATTGTATATACGAGTATCGAAGGTCCTATAATAATGGAATCGAGGTTAATCTTAGTATAGGATTTCTTGATCAACCTTCATGATAGCCATGCTTACGTGACCGAGCTTGAATTACGTGTTAGTAACAGGCGAGGTACTAGTATGGTATGTCAGGCAGTGAGATCGCCAACGTGTTAGCTACCGTGTCCATTAATTCAACCGCCTTCCATCCTTGGAGTAGGCCAACCACTCGGTAAGGTGCAGACGACTTGAAGTTATTGCGAAATAATGAAAGGTGCGTCTAATTTAAGAACTAGTGTAAGATTAATGAACGGATACATGCTATTTTTCATAGTATACGATCAAACTGAAAACAACTCCTCATCATCTACAAAGTACGTCTTTAATATAATTAACAAATTGAGATTAATAGAAAAGGTAACCTTTTAATAATATTGGAAATGATAAACAAACTCACAGATCTGATGCTAAGTAATAATTGAAGAACTACTGTACGATTAATAACCGGATACATGTTATTTTAAACTGAAAGCAACACCATCATACATACAACATCATATACAAAGTACATCTGTAAGAGCTTAAGGGAGAAGATAACCTTCGAAAAAAAAATAAAGAAAAATATTTTTTTTCGAGCTGATGGCCGCTGTTTTGTATTCATGATGCACATGCATTATCACCGTTGAGGAGATGCAATGTCTCGGTATTGAGTCTGTTTCTTAATTCCCGAATTCCTACATTCACCACACGAAACACAGCAACATTATGCTCCTACTTCACACAGGTAATTTATAAGTATATCATACACGTGATTACCTGACATATTCATGTTACTGATAAAAACAAGCTACAGTACGTCTTTATTACTGATAACTTCACAGAACTAAAATTATATTCAATAAACATTTAATTTTAATTATAATTTACACCAAAAATCTATAAATCAATGTGGAAAACTTTCAAATACGTTAAAATTATATAATTCAGTACCAGTATAGCTAAACATTTATGTTTATTGAGCAATGAGCACATATAGAGTTACTTCTACAATTATGTCCATCCGTCCAACGTGTTGTGGTATCGAGACATTTCAAAACATCCGCTTTTGCGACTCCCACTGTCCGCGTCTCTTGGATAACATCTGGTTCTGAGAGCCATCACGGTTATCTAACATCTGCCTAAACAGGCACAAGGTCTGTGAAACTAAATAGTTTTAAATGCACTCTTTCCTAATATGTATCTACTATAGTAAGGAAGGTAATGGCTAATGAGTGCTCTATTTATTTGCTCATGTCTTAATCACACTATTATCGTCTGTTGTAAATAACCGTTAAGAAAAATAACTTATTCAGTACTAACGATAGCAAAGATTTTCATCGAGTCCCGCAGTGAAGAGTGGAACGATATGAATAGGAAACACATATTTTGTGCTAACCTATCCTGCTACATCTTTATTTAAATTAGGTCTAAGAATAACTAAAGAAGTCCAACTGAGAAGTCTAAGAATACAAATAGAAGATAATTGCTGACGCGGTGTTTTATAATGGGACAGACAACTCGTACCCCACAAATATCTCGGAACCCACATAGAATATATTCATTAAAAAGAATAAAAAGTAGAGTAAGAAAAGCGATTTTTCGATTATCCTCCATGGAAATCATTCCTTAGTGAACAATTCTTTTATCACACTTTTACTAAGGTGTACTGTACTACCCGCAAGAGTTAACTTGAGACTTCGCTCGGATGACGTAAGGTACTAAATCACAAAAAATATTGCCCATTTGTCGAATTTTTTTTTATGGTTAATTGTATTGGTCTTATAATAGTGTTGTGTATAATTAATTATAGTAACAGAATTTAAAAGTTTTTTTTCATACTTAAACTATTTACTGGTTATCTATAGATTGTATTCCAGATAATTGCAGTCGACGTCCCTATCATTGTCTGTACAGTAGCTGTCACAATCTGAATCACTCTCGTATCTAAATTGAATGATTAGTTCCTGTTCGTGTGTTTCTTGGATTCGATCTTTTACCCAATATTCTCTGCGTAATATATCTACGTGATTGACTTCCTTTTGAAATACCCATGTTTACCTAAAACTACCAAACTGATACAATCAGGTAAAAAAAACAAACGAAACCAAACGCCCGTACGTTAATTATGAGACTGCTAACGGTACTGACACTCAATGGCGAGAGCGGTAAAAAGGCGGGGGTCGGGAAGGGAGCGCGCATTCCGCTCAGCTCTCAATTTAACTCTTGTGGGTTATAATTATCGAGCGGAATTGTGTTCAAAAACATCTAATCTACTAGCTTTTACCCTAAAATACCAAGATGGAAAAGTTCGCTTCTAGTTTTGGACTCCTCTTATATCATGAAATACAAAATCATCATGCTATTATTCCGTGGATATTCGTAGCATGATCGTTCTTTCAATTTTCTATACATACTACAAGACTTTAGCTGTAACCGTACACCATCATGTATAAATCGTGCAATGAAGCAAACTCGTCAACAAAACGTTTGCGAAACGTTAGTACTGTTCCGTGTCTGTATTCAGTTTATCGCGGACGCGCAGAAAAGTGTATATGTTGAACCAAATGTGATGTCACGACTCTGTTGGTGATGAAAAAAATTGCTTTGGCAATACATATGTATGTAGCCGCGTTTATTTGAACGAACAGAATATGAACTTACTGCAAACCACCTGTCATCTCATTCCGTGCGTTGTAAAAACAAAATTATCTAGTAGAATTGATTCCTGAAATTGTGGGAAAATTATAAGCGGTCACTAATTGCGGGTAGCAAACTTACTTAAACATAACTTTTGTAAAAAATACCATTTCATAATATCGATGCAATGCCTATATTTTATAAAAGCTTCCTTAAATTTCTCGGCTGAGTGCCCTAAGCGCTCGGCCACCTTTCAACCCGGCGAACCTGTAAAAGCCCTCAAGCTAACAGTGGCCATCAGCCATAAAAAAAAGCCTAGGCTTCTAAATACATGCGTAATATATATTATTTTAATACATATACGACAATACAAAAGGTTGGAAGGCCCATCTACTCAGTAGTCATTGGATGCATATTATCGAACTTTCAGGAATATTTTAACTGTCACAACCCTAACACTGGCTTACTCATATTCTGGCATAATAATAAGGACATACGATTACCTAGTAATAAGGTATTTAAAATGTTGCGTACTGCGCAAATACGGTCATAAACAGCGCCGAACCCACACGTGTCTTATATTTTAACATACGATTAGTTTGCGTAACCTACACTGCCTGCAGGTGAAAACGCCACACACATACGTTTCTCATAGCAGTAGGTTTCACTGCCACCCCATTAAATAGAACATTCTAACACTGCTAGTTTAGTTGTCGGTAGTAATCGTGTAGCAGGGCTAAAGTCGGTAGTACCATGTTACTATTCGTATAGCAGAGCATCGTTTCAGCTAAAAATTCGCCGATGCATGGATTACCTCGTTAAGTTAAGGAAGCAAATTGTGAAATAGTTTCTTATGTAGTGTAATAAACCATCCAATTGATATGTTAAGTTCTAGCACAGACATTTTAGTTGTCAGAGCTGATATACCGCATTGCCGACCTTTTTGTTTGACAGAGCCGCGCTACAGTTAAATACCCGATATTGTATATCCTTTTTACTTGCTTCACAAGGGAAATCCCATTGGAAAAACATTGGGGGGCCTTGTCACTATCGCAATCAAGTACTGCAGGCGTGGGCGTTTATCTAATTAAAAAAATTGAGATCGAAGCCACGTAAGATGTTGATAATAGATGCGTGATTATAATTGTCCAAATGCTCAGACAATGAAGTACACGGTTAATTAAATTCTGTGGCTAAGCAATGGTTTAACTATGAATGTAAGATACTATATCCCATGGGCTGTCGTAAGCATTTATGAAGAAATGCTCAATGACAATTATTTGACCTCTAATAGATGACGAAATAATCAGTTTACTTATTTACTTACTTATTTACTTACTTATTTTGACATATTCTGTAGAAAATTGCAAAAATTTAAAGATCTAAATGTAGATAAAAATGTCATAAATGCCAGTTTTATTTAATCATGATAAGTGATGAGCTTGCCAGCCGTAAGAAATAATTTAGTCGTAAACCGTATCGGGCATACCGTGACAGCTGACTCCACAAAGAGCTGTGAGTGGAATAAAACTTAGTCCAAGGCGAACAATGATAGATCACAATAATGTTAATGATAATCTGAATTATATTACTATGGCTTTTTACTGTGATTAAACTGTGATTTTTTTCATCTTTAAATATGTAATAATGGCATAATGTTTTGGATGGAAAGTGTAAAAATAAAGGAACTCCATCTCATTCCACAGGAATGACAGTGCATTAGCATTTTGAACCTTTTTTGACAACATACTAGCATGTTAGTACTTACGGCCCGCGGTCGTCATCAGATACCATCAGGTGAACTCATTTGTCACCCTTAGTTCCATAGTTTTTCTTTTTTTTATGACATTGAGAGTAACAACCGAGCACACAGTTCACCTGATGGCAAATGATTCCCGCGGCCAATGACATCTACATTCATATTTGACAAGGAATCATAACGCAGATGCTTTTACCCTTGAGGACTGAGATGGAATGCTTCTTCACCAGTAATAAAGGTCTCCGGATCCCTACACTCACCAGACGAAACATATCAGCATTATGCTGCTATTTCACGCTAGTATTCTGTGAGGGCATGATCTTTTCCCGCTCAAGCTGACCCATTCATTCTGTAGCTAGAAACAAACTGCAGCGTAGCTCTACCACTGTTAGCTGCTATGATTACTTACCAACAGGTGAGTTTCTATCCTCCCTTGGGCGGGGAAATGTGTGCTCGTCAAGAGGACTTCAGCGTCTGGACTTGCAAAGATATACCTATAGACTATACCATCAGTGGAACTTAGCACGCTAATTTTATTAAACTTAATATCTGGTCGTTGTTATAATTATCTTGCATTTTTTAGTACTTGTACGACGATTTATATGCTTTTTTTTAATTAGTCAAACTTTAATATATAATAGTGAGTGATACTATTCGTCCACTACTTGTTTACTTGAAGAAGATCTCAATAAATATGTTTTATCGGTAATACGAATAAGATAAACTCGAAGGCGCCATGTTACATAAATTATACTTATGTGACCAAGTGCAACGAGACCACTTCATATGTTTAATGTCTAAGTAAACACTTTTACACTTGCGTTTTTTAACATCAGCTTTTATATTAATAATGATGATTTATTTTTTAAATATATTACTATTATATTTTTTATTCGCAAACCTTATTTCTTACAGATTTTTTAAAATTATAACTTTTATTAAAAAAGCAATCCTAGCAACATAGATAATTTTTCAAAATAATTTCATATTTTTACTAATCCACTGTATCTTTTCATATAAGACTACAATAAAGTGAATCATAAAATCAGCTATCTCTCTTCCCAGGCGTCCTATGAAGTGTTTTAATGTGACAGGTTGATAGGCTATCAACAAAATGTATAGCCTATCAACCTGTCACTTTAAACCGATGTATTAATTCTCTTGTTCCTCTGAACATATTAAGAAATATATCATTTTGACTGTTCACTGATATATTTGTGAACCTTTTCAATACCTTCGAAATACCTATTGACGTACACATAATTAAATAACGAAAACGCTAGCATTAAAATGAACGATAAGTAACGTCAGTGTAAAAACGGTCCAGATTAACGAGTCGAAATGAGATCAACTTTCACCGTAGCGATCTTTAAAAACGAACGCAGGTGCCATGCCCCTTATTATGTCACGATTCAGTTCCAGGAAAGGCACTAGGAATCGCAGGCAGGAGGAAATTCCCGAATCGTACACTAATTGAAATACACGTATTTGAACCACTCGTTCACTTTTATTTATCCATTGAGGCATTTTCTGAAGAATGCAAATTTTATAGGAAAAATTGAGCAAAGGAATGGCGGGAACATCGAGGTGCTCATCGACGCCCATGGACAACCGCAACACCAGAGGAACTGCAGATGCGTTGCCGGCCTTCTACTCACATCTACATTCATCCTTGACAAGGAATCAAAATCCAGATGCGTTGCTTGCGTTCCTTGGGGACTGAGATGGAATGCCCCATCACTCACCAGACTATCATTATGCTGCTATTTTACGCTGGTATTCTGTGAGGGCGTGTACCTACCCCGGTCGAGTTGATCCATTCATGTGGCTAGAAACAAAAAGTGCACTGTAGCTCTAACACTTATTATCAATAACTTTAGTAGAAACTGACGGGTGACTTGTCTTTATCGTGCTTAACAAATAAGCTAGGTTCGTTTACTCTAGTGCCTAATTGTATATCTAAATGGGTAAAAGATTTCGGACTGTATGTATGCTAGTAGGGAGACACTTTGACTAGGCATTTGAACTTTGTCTACAAGGGTGACAATGCATCTGCATCATGATTCCTAATGTAAAATCAATGTGCTTGTCATGAGCCGCAAGAATCGCTTACTTTAGGGTGACACAAGATCTTAGATGAAAGGACGTATCACCCTAAATACAACTAAAAATAAATCTCACGATCTTCACTGCTAAGATATCATAACGAAGACTTTTTTGATAACAGAGTATACCTTATTGGAGGCGAGAATGTCTTATTAATAAATGAAACATTTGTAGTTATGATTCTAAATGTAACCCGACAGACATACAAATTTCTACAGCATCAAAAAATTATAAGGTTACGTATTCTGAACGTCGACTTTGTATAATTTCAACAAAGTATTACGTTTTGATGATTCAAGGTTGACTGAGTACATTGTGCCTTCAAACAATTTTCTAGTCTGGTTAGCAGAGATTAAGTTAACGGCACCTTTGTCTAGGCTATGACAATAAGCATTTTTACGATGATCCGAGACGCTGTAAAATATCGATACAGTTCATCGTCTGTTTTGTAAATCTTCATGCAGTCTGTATTATGTAGAGTGTTATGAAATTAAAATATATTGTTCGTAACAAACTATTTTAAGTTAAGAATTTATTTCAATAAAATAGGTGCTGAAGTTTAGACCTGTTTATTAATAACCGCGTAATATTCATATATCTATTTAGTCGTGAGAAAAGTGGCATAGTTGGAATCCAGAGATCTTAACTATATATATATATATATATATATATATATATATATACTGCAGATGTTATGCCACCTTAATTAAAGTAGGAAAATAAAGTCAAACTTCAATAAAATATTAAATGTTTAAACTGTTAATCATCTAATAGAACATTGATAGACAAACATATACTTTAAAAGCGTAAAGAAATATTAACAGTCCATGCAAAAAACAGGCTACAGTTACTAAACTGATTCATCATCAAAAAATCCTCCTTTACATTTTATGACTTTTTTCGGTAGTCTCGGCATACGGGCAATCACTTTGTTAATAGTGTCTTGTGAAATATTATTCCGAATTTTGCATAAAACATTCCACATTTCTTCTCGCGAGGACGGGCCACGGTTACGGACGTTTATATCAAGCTCTTCCTACAAAAGTTCAATGGGATTGAAATCCGGGCTCTGAGGAGGCCAAAAATAAAATTTAACGTTTTGAACCGAATAGTTGAAACTCGGATTCATCGGCCCAAAGCACTTTTTTAAAATCTTCTTCAGTCCAATCTCGATGAGCAAGATGCCACTGCATCCATTTTTTCTTGTTTTGCGGCCTTAGCAGAGGTGTTCAAACCACAACTGACCACACAACTTCGCATCTCTCAGTCGCCGTTTTACTGTAGTCAATGATAAAGGTTTAACTCGGGTTTTGTTTACTCAACGCGGATTTCTGGTGCCGTTAAGCATCTATTTCGCTTGCTGGTGACAACAATGAAATTATCTTCCTTAGACGTGGTAGCTCTCGGCCTTCCCGAGCGTGAACGATCTTGAAAACTGCCTGTCTCCCTGTATTCCTTTTATAGTAGCTATTTTTAGTCTTTTCTTTTCATTAAATACTTTATTGCTACACCTATCAAAAAATCTCATCACCTTGGGTTGACCGGTAGAGAATGCCTTTGGCATAAAGTCCGCCTTTTGTGAATATTTAACTTTGTTTTGGTTAATGCAATAAAGAGTTAATAAATAAATGATAAAATTGGCTGATAGTATATGACTATCACCTAAGGAAATCGCTTGTCAATTGTATTTTAAGGATGAATTTCATCATCATCTGATAATAATCGATCGCCACCACTAATATCTTGTTTGAAAGTGATGCGTCCCCAGTCGCATCGATTCATTCAGTACTACATGAGGGTCTATCGTTGGAAGTTCTCGTGGATAACAAGTTTCTATAATAAGCCACAGTAATGGATTGCCATCAGCATGTTTTAGTATTAATTTGAACCTGAATTTGAACATCGAAGACAATTCCAATGCAATTGTCAATTGAAATATTAGGTACTAATTTGCCGTAAATTAGATAACATATAGATAGACATAATAAATCTGTATATCTAAATAATAAAATGAAGATATTAAAACTCCCTAAAAATCCTCAAGACGATGATAAGGAACACTCGTTCGATTTCAACCATAGCGATATATTCTGATATAGAATTATATCACCCTTAATGTTTGTGCAAAACACGGAAGGCGTTTTTCCTTTTTCGGATAACGATGTGTATATATAATAAGTTCGGAGTAAGAGTCAGATAAAGTTTTAGGTATACCAGACATATAGGTACATCATATGCATAGAAATCAAAACAAAGACCCACTTCTACCTAGGACATAACAGTCTTATTCTGTTTAAAGGGGCTACGTTAATTTTATTTCGAATTATATAACTAGTCTGGCCATAAATACTGTTACATAAAAACTTTTCTTTTTTTTAACTTTTTAAATATTTTGAATTTGGAACACGTATATTATTTTAAAAACTTCTTTCGATTTTGCGCCATTTCACATATTTTTATGTGTTCATTATCAAATTACAATATGAAATGGAGTGTTAAAGAAAATAGGATTGCAGTAATCGCCTTGCACAAAGTGGGTATGGAGCCGTCGGTCAGACACTTCAAAAGATTGGTATCAGCCGTATGTTCGTATATCGTACTATCAACAGATACAACAACACCTCTGTCGAAGACCAGAAAAGATCGGGGCGGCCGCGTGCTGTTAATACACTTTTTAAAAATATACCGTGGACTTTTCAGCAGGACTCTGCACCTGATCACAAAGCACGAACTAACCAAGCCTGGCTTGAAACCAACGTTCCGGTGTTTATAAGAACTAAAGACTGACCCTCTATCTAGCCCAAACCTCAACCCTTTAGACTTCAAATTATGGTCAGTTTTAGAAGACATGGCCTGCTCTAAACGACATGGCGACATTGAGTCTCTTAAAAAATCTTTGGAGCAAGCAGTAGCGAAATTTTGGAAACAGTGCGTAAATCTATAGATTCGTGACCAAACAGATTATAGGCCTGTATAGGTGGCCCATAGGTGGCCATTTTGAATAGAATATTTTTTTATTTTTTGCTGAGACTAATAAATATGTATGGTATAAATTTTAATAATACTACATAACTTCATTTAAAAAAATTCATTTTGATTTGTAACAGAACTTATGGCCGGACTAGGTATAAATAAGACAAAAATCTCACATTTCCTCTCAATTAAACCACATTATTCGTTAATTTATGATAAAATATAAATTTTGTAATCAATGATAAAGTACAAAATCAATATTTCTCGTGTATAATAAGAGATATTTTTTATTATATAAAAAGTACTTATTTTAAAAGGCATAGAACAATAGTATAACATAAAATTACACTTAAGTACAATCATTTAATATTTACAAAGAAGCGTCTAAAGCTGCAGACTCCGGTTGCAAACTAAAACAACTGGAGAAAGACACGGAAATATTTAAATACAGTGCATATTTCATTCTACAGTGCTGCCAGCATAGAAAGAGACTACGAAAACCGGCTTGTTTGATTAAAATTCGTCTGTGCAACAATGTGGATGTTCATTCTTTATTTCTCGAGGTTTTAATTTAGCTTTACAGAATGTTTAACTTGCTATCTGTTTTTTCATTCGAGAAGAGAATTAATGCTCTCTATTTATTATTTAATAATATCCATTTTTTTCAGTTAGTGTTACGATTAAATTAGGATTACGAACACAATGCAGACCAGCAGTTTGGATGTAACTCTTTGTGGTCGATATTTTATTTATTTATTTATTTAGGCTTACGGAAAAGATACATTTGAAACACTTCAACCAAATGTTATTTCAGCAGTAGTATATAAACAGTAGATAATTAGACAAACTGAATGACCCTGTCCATTTAGGACTTATTTAGAAACAGCATATTTTTTAAGAACACACGACAAACGATTACTACGTTTACATTATTGTAAGTGATGATACGGCTCATGATACATACATGTATCGTCGATAAGGAAGCATTGAGAATAAGAGCATTATCGACCACGAGGACTGAGATGGCATATCTCGTCACCAGTTATAAAAGTCTCCGGATCTTTACATTTATCAGTTATGTTTTTTTTTTATATATCTTGCAATCACCAATGCAAGGCAAACAGATTTACATAATACACTAATAAAAAAAATTCAAAAAGTTTTAAAAAAATAAGAATCTCATTTTGTTCACAAAATTATATAGTTTAGTTTAGTTAGAGTTTTATATCAATGTTGTACACCATTGAAATGAGCTTGAACACTATTTTTTTTTAATTAACTTAAAGTTGACTTGTCGTTTTTTTCCATTTCTTTGGTTTTGTGAAGCGCCGGCCACACGTCCTTTCCTTTCTGCACATCCGGACCATAGACCGCAAACGCAAGATTGAATATCTAATTTCTCTTTATCGTAATTCTCTATGTGCTTTTCCGTTTATTTGATAAAAATCTTGTTTATATTATTATATTGAGGGTTACAAACGTGCACACAGTTCACCTAATGGAAAGGCTCTCATTTCAACTTAAGCTTTAGGCCTGTTTAACACATTGGGAATTAAATTCATAATATAAAGAAAAGTGGATTGTTGAAAGTTTGATAACTTTTCCAAAACTAGTGTTTATTCTAATATTACGATGCTTAAGACTTGAATGCAAATCGAATTTCAAGCAAGGATTACCGACGCTCGATATTGCTTGAAAATTTACGTCTCTGTCTAATACAGCGATACATAATAAAAAAATACAACAAATTGTTCTTTGACATTGACAATGACGTTGAATTATTTTTGTTGTATAGTGTTAACAGTGATAAATGTAATATCAGTATACTATTAAAATTACTAATTGGAAATGCATCTAGCTTAGAACAAAACTTGATTAAAGCTCACGGGTAATTCATGAAACCAGTTGTATAATACACGTACTTGAAGGTATTTTACGAATTTTGTATGTTTTAATCACAATGATGTAACCATCTCTAATATAGGTAAACAAGTATTTGGTAAAAAGTATATAGAGCATAATGCTGCTGTGTTACGTCTGGTGAGTGTTGGGATCCGGAGACCTTTATTCCCCAAGGATGACAACGCATCTGCATTATGATTCCTTGTCAGGGATGAACGTAGATGTCATGGAATGCAGGAATCAATTGCCATCAGGTGAACTGTGTGCTTCTTTGTTACACAATGTAATTAAGAAAATAATCTAAAATCAGTGGACTCTGTGGCTGTGGCAGAATAAAAGTCACTCATGACACAACACTCCATGTCATACTCATACTGTTAATGTCATAACAGGTGATTACTGGAAATGCCAAAATAAACAAAGCATGTGAATGTTTTGTAGGTTGTAGAGAAAATACTTGACAAAGTGAAATATATATATACAGTGGTGGTCTTATAATTAGAAACACTTCTTATGAATAAAGAAAGTATAACATCAACATACAAATGTTCATAAAAACTATACACATTCAATAATTAATAATCATGCAATAATATAGCCACTCAAATAAAAAACTCATTAAACAAAATGAGTCTTCCACATGTAGGAGTTTATTTTCTGTTACTGGCCACTTGGTCACCTAATTAGAAACATTTAAAAAAAGCATCCATTGCTCGTTGTTTTTTGAAATTAGAGATTAACATTTCTTTCTTGTCTTTTTCTATTCAAAATTTAATCTGTATTTTATTTTGTTCAAAATGGGCAAAAATAAAAGTTGTGATGCATCAACTAGGCAAATAATTGTTAATTTACATATAGACCATAAGTGGACATACAGAAGAATAGCTGAGCATTTAAATTGTTCTGTTAAGAAAGTTTTTAATGCAATTGATCATTATAAAACACATGGAACTGTTGAAATTATTCTTAGAAAGGCTCGGCCAAGAAAAACCTCTCCCAGAGAAGATACGCTAACCGTTACTGTTGCTAAAATAGACCCAAGTAAAGGCTCCAACCAGATTATAAATGTAGTTTTTTCACCTGATGACCCTATGAATTTATTGTTTAATTTCAAAATCAAAACGATTGAGGTGAAGTATCTTACATAATGTAAACGACCGTTGGTAGTGTTTCTAATTATACAACCACCACTGTATTTATATATATATCATTTATTTATAATTATTTTAAGTCTATACTTAGCCTATTACTATGCCTATGCATACATGATAACCCTTTTATGACTAGATATGGTAAATTTCTTTCTTGAGATAAAAAGTGGTAGCACTAAACTACTATTATATGCTAGTATTCCAGAAAGCATGGTCCTACCCTAATCAATCCAAGGTTTCTGTAAAACATATTGTTTATAACTAATGAAGTGACTCTACCACATAAAACAGATTGAGTGGCCAATATATTCTATACTAATTACTACATGCTTTTATGGGAAGGAAAACATTGTGAGAAAACCTGTGTCCAAAAAATAAATAAGTATCCATTATGGAGAGAAAGCCTATGCCTAACAGTGGGTTTTAAGTGACAGGCTGTTAATTTACTTTACTCTTTTTATAGCAAAGTAAATTTATTCTGGCCCAAAGATTAAAATCAGCAATGTCACATAAAAATAACTAAGAATATTAATAATGAAGACACCAGTAGAGCCAATAGCAACTATAACCTACTATACAAATATTGATCAGAACATCCAATGGAGAAATTGCTGCATTCCAGTCTGAATTACAAAAATTAAAACTTTTTAATCCATTGCAGAATCACTTTTGAGAGAAAATGTAGAACATTTAAATTGATGAATGAATTATTTATATCTAACTATTGTTTTTCATGGATTACATTCATGTTTAAATATTTTATTACTTTGCACAATTTTATTTAATTAACAATATAATATAGTGCAGTAAAATTATAACTAAAATTTTCAAATATATAAATGCAGAATAATAATATATTTATACTTTACATAATTGATTTTTAAAATAATTTTCAGTTTTGATAATAAATTGCAATGCAAAAACGTAAATCCCAACTTTCATATCGAAGTAAACATGCCAGAAATACGGCTATGCGTAGAAGAAAAGAATCATCAGAGGAACATAATAAGCGGTTACTTGAAGCACGTAAACGGGTTGCCGCATCACGCAGTCGGGAAAGCGCGAAAGCAAAAGAACTTCGTTTACGAAAATGTCGCCTTAGAATCGCACTCCGGCGTTATAACGAATCGCAGATAAAAGCAAAACGTTTAAGAGAAGAAATTATGATGTTGGCTGAAACAAAGTGGATATCTGATAGTAAAAAAGGCAATTCATCTATGTCCCTAAAAATGGAACTTATTACTGGAAGTAAGACTGAAGGTGATAATCAAATCCCAGATGCAAATAATAAAAATTAATAAGTAAACACATAAATAGTCGTATTTTAGTTTAGTTTTTGCAGAGCCAATTATTAAGAAAAAAAAAAGTATTTTGGATCTGGTGTTCGGTAGTTTAAGTGAATATCTATGGGCTGCACTTGTACTGCTAAGAGCACAGTCAAAATGTTAACTTAAAATCTAGGTAAATTATAATTATATTAATAATTTATTATTTTATATATTAATAAAAGTAGATATTGTGAGCACTATTAGCTATGGAGTTTAATAGATTTATATGTTTTTTGTATTTGAACTTTTTGATCACTCATATGGATCGCTGGTAGGTATGTATTCAGTAGTATAAAAATGTTATATTATAAGTGTTCTTTTATAATTGAAATAACAAAATAGATACAAAGAAAGTGAGTGGGGTAGGCAAATTGAAATAATGATACTCTCTATTATTATTTTCTGATGCCTAGACTAGGCATAAATATTATTTTTCTGTTTTATTAACTTGCATTAAATTCAATAGTATGCAATTACACAATTGTTGGATCAGTATTTTAAAATAGTTTTGTGCTGCTCTTCTAATTTTTCGTATAACATACTCCAAGTAAAGTAAAGTTCCTATGATTCAGTTTTCAAGTTTCCCTAATTATTTTAGTAAATAATATGGAAAATATATTTTTCGTATTTTATGAGCAAAAATATCAGTAAAATCTCTTTAGTTCTACTGTTTATTTCTGGCTGTTTTTAATACCATTAAACAGGTGAAATTTTTAAACAAAATAAAAATTAAAAACGGATTCCGTATTGTAACATACAACTTCGATTCATTTTGAAGCTTTTTTTTTACAAAATAAAGTAAAATGCGACACTAGCCTCGAAAAGAATCTTAATGCCTGCGGGGGACGAATCGCATTCGAGACATCGTCAGCGAAGTCGCGTCCGAGACATCTTCATCGACTGGTGGACCCAGTGGCATTTGCCTTGTCGCTTAAGCCTGGACATGGCAGTCAGGCTGAAGAACTGAGAATAACCATGAATTTCGACTGGCATTTCCAGGGACAATGGCTGAATTCTAGTACAACCTGAAGATAGCCACCAAACTGATGAGTTGGAATTAATAAAACTCACATTGGTTTATTTCAATTACACTTTTTTTCCAGCTTGAAATGCATATATCTGCTGAGATTATTTTACGTGTTGACTCAGTATTAAGATAAGTCTATAATTATCATGATTATTTTTATTACTACTTTTAAGAAATGGTATTTATTTAATATATTTCATTGTTTTATTATCAATATACTTCAGTGTAGAAGTGTTCCTATCTCATGTCCATGTCTGCACAATAAATACTGTTGCCTAAATATCCCATCACCAGTTTCCTTTAGGTTTTAAATATATCATATGGTATCACATAAACAATTAATTAAAATAGATATGACGAAACTACTTATTACCTACACGGGAAAACAGGGCAAACCTGACCGCGTGTACTACACCCAAATATAGCATCAAGAAGTCAATTTGTTCTTTACCAATCCAACTCACGTTATTCCTTGTCTACTAATTTACTTTTTTTTTGGGCTGATGGTCGCTGTTAGTTCGAGGGCTTTTACAGTTTTACCGCGCTGAGGTGACCGAGCGCTTATAGCGCTCATAGGTATGGGTAACCAGCACAAGGGCTTGGACCGTTACCCTGTTCCGCGAGAGCGTCTGACTCGTAGGTGCCTGAGAGGGCTGAAACTCAGCTTGATCAGTTACTTCTGACTAAGAATTATCTACATTAATATCACTATTATTATTATTGGCTATCTGTACCACCACTTCGGAATGCGTGGACGCTTCTATCTGTATTGACTAGAGCGAACCGGCCTGTGACATAGAGGTATCGTGAATACTAATTTACTCTTCGGGGTTTACTACTCCGGACTTCCTTGACCGACAAAGTACCAGTAAGAGGTAGATGTTTCAAGATTGAATCATGGGATATATAGACAGGCAGGTAAGAGTTCTAAAAATCACTTGTCAACAAAAACAATTGTCGTACCGTTCCATATACCGATGTAATGCCGAAAACCAAAAATTTGTGATGCACAAAATATTATTACACGTATGGAGCTTGAAGCTGCAAAGGTTAATGGACTAACGGCATGACTTGAACACTAATAAAAGCTGAGAAGTATCTCATTTAAATCTTCATCCTAAAAGTATGAATCTTCAACCAAAATGTCTCTCTCTGAACTAGTTCCACTGATGAGAATTGAACCCAGATCCCGCCATGTGGTGGCAAGTTCCAAGGCCACTCTTCAGTGAATTGAAAATTCATCTAATACGGCAAAAATGGTCGAAATCTAAAGTATAATAAGTAATTGTTTTAATATTTTTTGGGAACGGCATATTAAACGAATAAGAGTGATTCCTGGTAATCGAACATATAGTGATCATCTTTTTTATTTTCGTCTCCTCCTTCATACATCACGAACTTTAGTATTTTGTTTTGAAATTACTTGTTTAATAATTTTTTTAGTACACCGTGTATAATTTTATAAATTTCTAATGATATACTATTTAGCAGTATCCTTTAGGCAAAGGTCCACCAATTGTACAATATTGCTATTGTATCATTTTGCTATTTATTATTTAAGTGTGCCAAGCAGGAATAAATTATTATATTTAAATTGCATGTTTATGACGATTCACCTCGATCCTCGACGTCAGCCAAACAGAAAGGAATACATTCTATTTATGACCTTTTGTTTTGCTTTTGAATCCGCACTTCAACAAACACTGTGTATGATTTTATCTGTACATTTTATGCTTGTACCTTATTGAAAATACTGTATCACATTGGTATACCTCTAGTTTTTTATATTTATATATGTATGTATTTCATTACAGCAATTATTAAAAAAAAAACTCCAAATAATATTAAAATTTTAGTATTACATTTAATATAGAATTGGTCTCGTAACTGAAGGCATTATCCCACATCAAATAAACAAAGCTCATATTTGTTTTAGTGTAAGTAGCGTTTATTTTATCTTTGAGTGTAAGTTAATAAATTAAATAGTGATTAAAATTAAGTTTCTGTTACTGTCATAAGTTTGGACGGATGAAGTTACAAAAATTAAACTGCACCATGTACTACATACATGCAATAGACTATACCCTGGGTTTGGTGCAAACATTATGTTAAGGTTTCTTATTTATTTAACAATATTTTTTTTAGAATTCTTATGACTAGGGATGTTTCCTATAATGTTAACAATGATTATCTGGCCACTCAAGGACAGTAAGCAACTTTTTGCCTTCTTGCAACTGCATTGAGGACATATATCACAACCAGCAAAAACATGGAATGATTGTATTGTTCGGATATTCAAGAGCACGAAAAAGAAACAAAACTGTTATGGATACAAAGTTACCTGACAGCCCTTCGTTTAAATAATAACATCGTGGAATTTGTTTGACTTTTATATGGCTGTATGGACTCTAGTCTACTCATCTTTGCTTTCCATTTGTGAAGAAGACAAAAACAACAACAATAAACATTGACGTTGACAGGGATAAATTAATATCATTTACTAAATTGATCTCAAAGAAATAATAAAAATAAAAATAATATAATAGTTATAATACAGGCACCCTTTGATTGTTTTGGTACAGACTTAGAAATGAGTGTTGTTTAGTACACTGATCCTGACCGATCAGCATCAGTGTACAAATATTTAATTACAGTACATCTTAGAAAATATGCAATACTTTTGTTTTTGGTGACAACGTTTACTGCAATAAAATAATATTTACAGCTACAATAAACTATAGATTAAGCAGCCCTGCTTCAAACGGTAAAGTTTTATAAACGCTGGGTGTACTACCTCGCTTAATTTTTATATTAGAGCTTAATAAGAACCATACTGCTTGCCATCAACAATGCCGAGTTAGTTCTTTATAGAAGTATTTCACCCGAAGATTTTTTTTAAAATCGTGCTAATATTAATTATTCATAGTAATACTTGCATTTTGATTTTATCCACATTATTAATCAATCATAATTCACTAAAAGTAAGTACTTAATATTTATTTTTAACTTCAAAACATTATTATTCTGTGTACTATTATTAGAAATTCTATATATAGTTAAGAGAACAAGTATTTTACCAAAATCAAATAAGCACAATTTTTAAACAAAGTGTTACTTCTTAAAATCTTAGTACTCCTATATCTCGCCAGATGAATTACAGTGGCTCTACTTAAGTGGTTACGTTGGTTACATACCACTGGTAGTACTGTTTTTTTTTTTCAAAAATTAATGAACACTAATATTGCTATTAACATTTCTACTCACCAACTTAGCTTCATTACTTATGTTAGGCGAACCTACAACATTAAGTTTTGCAGAACTTACCTTAATTTATAATTAGCCTTTTGATGTTGAAATACAACTAGTTTTGATTAATATATATCTGGGGACTTAAATGGTTTGAATAATGATCCGGGGACCTGATAATTAATAACCTGTAATATGATCCCTCATGCCCTACACTCACTATATGAAACAAACTCTATTGACAAATCCTAGAATTAGGTTGATTGACTTACATAATTAACATAACTAATGAGGCTTTTCAACTTTTTCCCAATTTTACTGTGTATGGATTACATTTGAATCGGAAAGGAAACATATAATCATGTTTGCGGTAATGTAAGTAGCAGAAAATATGTTCAACTCCTTTGATATAATCTGGTGATTACTTCAACATGTCACTGTAGTTGAGACCATAGTCCTCTTTCATACACTTTGTCATAGTTTAGCACTTGTCACTGTGTTGCAAAACTTTAAACTTTCTGTTTAACTTTGTACCAATTGTAGAAAATACTTTGGCCGACAGACATTGCTAGTTCTATCTTCTACTATGAATTATTCTTCTATATCACACTGGTATTCTATAAGGGCATGGTCCTACCGAGTGTTACTTGTTCACATATTCCATGGACTCACCTTCAAAGCAATATAACTTCGACAATTTAATAAGTTAAATTTTGTAATATTATCATCAAATAATTATGATAACCTGCCGGTGTCAAACAAATGAGTAAAGATAATCTAATTTCATCTGGCATGACCCTCGTGTTATGAGAGTTTGTGTGGTTAGTGGTTAGCATATGTAGTAGTTTCATTCCGGGTACTGGTTTCCCTACTTTTTCAACATTTTTCCTTATTTTTTCAACACAAACTTTTGGTTTAACATCTGTAATAACATTATTATAGTAAAATTATGATTCTTCTGTATACTCTATATTGTATTAAAGCTAAGCTAAAGCTCGTAAGCTGTTAATGTGCACTTTACCTACCTGCAGATTAACTGATTTGGTCCGTTAACGTGCGGAATCACAAGTTTTCCCACATTCTACCTAGATAATGTGCACATTATCTAGGTAGAATGTGTATTCCGTATCGTTAATGCTTAAAAAAATTGTTTCTCTCATTTCCTTCTCCACGTTTAGTTTGGTTTCGGCAGCGTTTTGTCGTCGCCAGTACTTTTTATTTCTCATCATTTTCGTCGGCTGTGAGATTCAAATTCTTTTTTTACATGTTAGCACGTCAATTTGTGTCGTGATTTTTTTAAAAGCATATGAATTTAGTCTTACATCTAATATACAAACATGTACCTAATTGGAGAATACAATGAAAGAAAAGTACTGCACAATCTTCTTATGCGAAGACTCAAAATATAATGTCTTTTTTTTATGACAACACGTGACGAAATTTTCGTTTTAATGACAAAACGAAAGTGAGATCCCATAATCGAAGATGTAAGTGAATAATAATTTTATAAAAAGGAAGAATCAACTCGAGATTATAGAATAATTCAAAGGTATGATGTAGTGGCTGAATGAGGCTGAGGCTCACATTGAGCCGTTGACAAAAAAGTTTGCCCATGCCGAAGAATTGTGTGATATACTGTATTCTGCTCGTTTTTCAAAATATAATGTCTTTTTTTATGACAACACGTGACGAAATTTTTGTTTTAATGACAAAACGAAAGTGTGATCCCATAATCGAAGATGTAAGCGAATAATAATTTTATAAAAAGGAAGAATCAACTCGAGATTATAAAATAATTCAAAGGTATGATGTAGTGGCTGAATAAGGCTGAGGCTCATTGAGCCGTTGACAAAAAACTTTGTCCATGCCGAAGAATTGTGTGACATACTGCATTCTGCTCGTTTTTTAAATGGCGGCCACAGTGGAAGTGCAGAATGATCAAACAATTAAATACCCTACATAAAAAGGATTTTTGGTATGCGAACCTTGTCAACAAAAATTGAATAGAAAAAGGGGATTGTTGTAAAGCCAATTATTTAATTGCATTTCAATAGCAGATGTCAGGTTGATCTCATTGATTACCAATCTCAAAAAGATGAAAGCTTATATTACTTCTCGTATACCAAGATCACTTAATACAAGTGGCCTACAAGTATTTTGCATTGTAAAAAATAATTAATTTCGTAATAAATTTTTAGAATGTATAACAAAAAGTTGTAGCCAGAAATCAAAATGATTAAACGACATTGAAATCGTGCTTACTACTTTGATGGTTGCTGACCAAACTAGCAAGTGGAATGAAGGAGTACACGATTTATTCGATTCATAAAGAATCGTGCCTTCTCCATCTCATTCCATCTCAGTCTCAAGGGTGACAACGCATCGGCATTATGATTCCTGATTTTCCTTGTCAAGGATGAATGTAGATGCCATGGGCCGCAGGAGTCACTTACCACCAGGTGAACTGTGTACTCGTTCGTTTCTCTCAATGTAATAATAAAGTAGGGTAACTTGCGATACATTCTTTTTGAAGCCAGTTAATAATCGAAATACTTAATTTTCATCGCGATAAAGCTTTTTTAGTCGCTTAACACAAAAAGATTTGAGCGTATCAATGTACATTAGTTACAAATATAAACTGATGATGTTTTGTATTTTCTGATTAGACTGACTACGCAATACTTTTTGGTAAAATGTATAGATTGTTTATTTCACGAACGCGCATCCCATAATTTTTTAAGAGAAATAGGTGCGGAGTACATCGTGTAATGTTTGCACATTCAACTTTAACAATTGATACAACTCGCACAAAAACAACTTAACAAAGAGTGGGGCGCGCCTTCCTGATGCGAACTGTCTATAGTAGGATAATTTATCTATCTCTAGTAAGATTTTTATAAGATATAGCAGTATAATTTCCAAATTAATAATGTCACCAGTTAAATAGCGGCGTTAGAGCTCTTCAAGTAAAAACCGAAGGATTGACGTGCCGTTCGCTCGGCTACAGTTAGGACTGCAAGTTACTTACCACAATTTAATATACCACAATTTAATATACCACAATTTAATATACCACAATTTAATATACCACAATTTAATATACCACAATTTAATATACCACAATTTAATATACCACAATTTAATATACCACAATTTAATATACCACAATTTAATATACCACAATTTAATATACCACAATTTAATATACCACAATTTAATATACCACAATTTAATATACCACAATTTAATATACCACAATTTAATATACCACAATTTAATATACCACAATTTAATATACCACAATTTAATATACCACAATTTAATATACCACAATTTAATATACCACAATTTAAAATACCACAATTTAATAAACCACAATTTAATATACAACAATTTAATATACTACAATTTAATATACTACAATTTAATATACTACAATTTAATATACTACAATTTAATATACTACAATTTAATATACTACAATTTAATATACTACAATTTAATATACTACAATTTAATATACTACAATTTAATATACTACAATTTAATATACTACAATTTAATATACTACAATTTAATATACTACAATTTAATATACTACAATTTAATATACTACAATTTAATATACTACAATTTAATATACTACAATTTAATATACTACAATTTAATAACAACATTAATATTCTTCTAGTTATTACCAGCTAAAATCAACTGTGCTGTATAAATTATAGTATATAACTTGTCAAGTTCTATGTCCTAACAGCTAATTCATGAATGTTTTTTTATTATTCCAACTATTCATGTTAAACATTATTGTATTTAAAAGACGGAGTTAGTAATCTAGAACAAAACAAAGCAAACCGCGATAGGATGTATATTTTCTATATCAATTTTATTTTATATGTTACAGGTTTCGTTACGTTGCAATGCCAAGACGTAAATCAGAACTTTCGTACCGAACGCGTGATGCCAAACGGGCGGCCATACGTAGGAGCAATGAATCACCAGAGCAACGCTCTTCAAGATTACTAAAGTCACGTCGGCACGCTGCTGCCGTGCGCGGCCAGGAGACTCCGGAAGAAAGAGCAAGTCGATTACGAAAGGACAGTCGCTTTATTGCTCAACAGCGCTTTATTAAAACACGATTTAAACAAACAGAAGTTAAGAAATAAAGTTATGATATTAGCTGAAATGAAACAGAATTTGGAAAATAATGAAGTATTCCTTAAGCAAGAGTCTGAAAATCACGTCCAAGATGATAATCAAATGCTTGTTTGTGTAAAATCTGAATATGAAATTACAAAATCTAATGAAATATCTTACATAAAATCAGAACCAATCATTGAACTAGATGGCCAAATACCTCATATAAAAACAGAACACGAATTTGAAATTCCAATGATTCATATAAAATCTGAAAAGTGAAAATATGGAAATAAATGATGATTCTATGTTTTATATAAAGTATGATTACTGTAGCATTTAGTAGATAAGATTTTTGATTTTTATGCATAGATGTATTTCAATTTACAAGTAAATTTTTAATTTCTCTGTAATACTTATATTTCAATATCATACTAATGTATAGGAAACAGGGGAATTGAATAATGAAACTAAAACCTAAAAACGAACTAAAAACTTACAATCACTTTCTATGAAGTAAGTGGTGGCTTAAATTTTAGTCGATAATGTAATTGTGACGAGTATGTATCAATTGTAATAAAATCCCATCCCTCTCGGGCACCCTCGAGTCAGACGCTCTCGCGAAACAGGGTGACGGTCCAAGCCGAGGCTCCCTCTTGGAAGCCCTTGTGCTGGTTACCCACTAATCTCTCTAGAGGTCTCGACTGAGTGCCATAAGCGCTCGGTCACCTCTCAACCCGGTGAAACTGTAAAAGCCCTCGAGCTAACAGCGGCCATCAGCCCGAAAAAAAAAACTATTGTTTTCAAATACCGACAAACGCTGCGCTAGAGCCAGGTGGTAGAGTGGTAATAATATTTTTATGTCCTCATTTCTAATTACTTTGCTTTTGTTACGTATTGGTCAACAATTTGGATTATTTAGCTCCTGAAAACACGTGTTTCTGACTTATTATTCCCGAGTTTACTTGGGTTTGTTCACAAATAATCTCAATTAGTCTAAACTTGTGGTTTCTACAGTGAAGACGTCATAAAATGGGAAAAGAACATTTTAGAACAAAATGCCGTTTCTTACGGGTTGCGATTAATTGGAGATGGATTAATGTTCCAACAAGATAATGATCCAAAGCATAGCTAAAAGTTATGTGGAGGATATTTAGAAGAGAAAGAGGCACAAAGAGTGTTAAAACACATGGCTTGGCCTCCTCAGAGCCCGGATCTCAATCCCAATGAACTTTTGTGTGAAGACCTTGATAGGTTATTCGACGCTCAGCAGTCGCCGAGAACGGTCGCCCGGCTCCCCGCCACGATCGTCCCGAGCTACCTGCCCCCGAGCGAGCCACCTGCGCACCCATTGTTCCGAGAACAATACACCGAGCAATTTTTATTGCGGGTGCTATTGTAATCGGAAATTAGTTTCCGAGAAAGATTATTGCAAAGCCACCTGGGTGGTTACACTAGTGGATACCTTGCGGTGTTAATTTAGCTAGTGTAGGGCTAGCCCCGTACGCCCGTGGTTCCCCTTCTGGGAAACGCGAAACCGGAAGGAGTCGACGCAAAACTTGGCCTTGGGTAGTGCCCTAGCCAAGGTTGACCAACCCGCTGGACTTATAATAGTCCCACGCGTAGTTTTAGTTAGCTCTAAGCACACACCCAAGTGCACAATAAGACTGGCACTTGGACGCACTAGGGCTACACAACTAGGCACACATCCTCCCTGCCTATACCCGGCAGGGAGGGAAGTAGGCTATTCACCTCGGCATCCCACCGGTGGCCACACTTCCCACAAATAAAGTAGGAAAAAATAAAAGTGAACAGAGTGCACAATGGAGGACTCTTCCTCAGAGTCGTTGCTGCACTTCATCAGCATACTAAAAAATAAATACCCCGATGTCTTCCAGGACATAATCAAAGAAAGACCGCTCCCGGATAGACCCTCCTCAAGGGCCTCCTCCATATCCTGCACTTCATCCGCAGTCTCCGAAATGGAGCTGGATAACGCAGCGTCCACTGAGTATCCCCAAGCCGAAGACACCAGCGATTTCACGCTGGTTGAAAAAAGAAAAAGCGGGCTTCACCTGCCCCGACGCCGCCTCCTAAGGCGAAAAACGGGAAATGAAGGCCCCTCTCCCCAGCCATCTACGTCGGCCCTGCCCCAGGGCCCCTCACAGCTGCCCCACAGCAAGCCCCGCCGCTCCTGAGCGCGCCCTAGCTGGCTCAAAACCTTCGGCTGTCTCACAGCCATCGAAACGCCCGCCGCCTGTCTTCATTCAGGCACAAGACAAGTGGCCGATTGTCGCATCGGCCCTATCCAATCGCTACAAATATCAAGCGATCCCCACCGCTGTAGGTATTAAACTGCAGCTAGAAACCACGGACGACCATAGAGCGGTAACTCGCTTCTTGCAAGACAAAGGTGTCTTCTTTCACACCTACACCTTGGCAGAAGAGCGCCAACTCAGGGTAGTAATTAAAAACCTCCCGCGGGAAATCCCAGCTGATCTGATCAAAGAGGACCTTCAGGCCTAGAATCTCCCAGTCCTGTCTGTGCATAGGATGTACAGTGGCCATAATAAAAAGCCATTCAACATGGTGATTGTGGCCCTCGAAAGATCCGAGGCCGGGAAGCAGGTATTTAACCTGAAAACCTGCTGCCACCTCTCTGGGCTGACTATAGAGCGCCCACATAAAAACGGCCCACCAGGCCAGTGTCACCAATTACCTTGGCTGCCCAAAAGCCCCCAAGCCGAAACGTCCGGCACTAAAAATCGCGCCCAAGGTCGCTACCCCGACCGCCGCCCCCGCGCCAATTCTCGCTCCTGTCCGACCTCTACGCCCCACATGGCATACGCCGATCGGCGTAGCGACCGTTGCTCAACCGGTTGAGCAGCCTCCTCCATCAGCCGGACGGCCGGTTATCGAAAGCGACCTCGACTTAGTGTGTCGCTTCGCCGCCGTCTTCAACGGCGCCGACGTCTCAGCCCTAGCAAAAGCCTTAAGGGATTCTAATGGCAAGCCCGAAGTCAGGATTGCCGCCACAATGCGCTACCAACATGTAGTGTCAGCCATCGTCAACTTTCAAGCATAGAGGGCCTTTACAACGGCAGAGTAAAACCGCGTTCCCTTAACGTCGCATTTTTTAACGCGAACGGTATTAACAATCAACGCGACGAAATCTTCAATTTCGTTCGCGATCACCAAGTCGACGTGCTCCTAGTGCAAGAGACATTCCTCAAACCGCACACTCGCAATCCCAACATTGCGAATTATAACATCATTAGGAATGATAGAACTTCTGCCGCTAATGGCGGAACTCTCATTTACTACAAAAAGTCCTTGCACTGCGTGCCCGTCGACACGCTAACCCTCACTTTCCTAGAAGCCTCAGTCTGTCAGCTAGCCATGACCGGCCATGCCCCCATCACAATCGCGTCCGTCTACCTGCCTTGCAGACGTGATGCACAAGTATTACGAAGCGACTTCGTGGCACTCCTTTCCTTGGAAATTCAGTCATTTTGGCAGGAGATTTCAATAGCAAGCACACTCGGTGGAATGCAATTAAAATCAACCCCCGGGGGTTGGCTTTAGACTCGCTAAGCGACGCACTCGACTTCGACGTCGTAGCGCCTACTACGCCTACCCATTTTCCATATATATTGGGTCACGCACCGGATGTGCTTGATATTGCCATCTGTAAGAACATCAAACTCGCCTTCCAAGGGATAGACGTAATCCACGAGCTCGCTTCCGATCATCGCCCCGTTCTTCTTCGGTTAGGGCCCTCCGTCCCAACCTCACCCTCCACCAAAAACATAGTAGACTGGCACCGACTCAGGAACGACCTGAAGGAAGCCACATCACCACACCTAGATGCTATTCCTAGGAACATATCTTCAGTCCACAACACGAACCTCGCAGTTCATGCCCTCACTAGGCACATCCAGACAGTCGTCGAGGATTGTTCGAGGCGGGTTCCCTCGGTGGAAGACCACCGATGGACCCTGCCAAGCGACATAAGGACCTAATGAGGCGCAAGAATGCGGCGACTCGTGCCCACGATTTATATCCCACTGAAAGTAACCGGCTGGTGCTACGTACCCTTCAGCGTGAAGTCCGGTGACGCATAGCCCAGTACAGGAACGATCGGTGGGATAATCACCTCTCCAATATCGAACCTTCCCACCTCGCCTTCTGGCGACTTCCCAAATCCCTAAAAGGGGGCAACGCCCAAACAATGCCTCCCTTAGCGCGTCCTAATAAACCACCCGCCTTCTTAGACGAAGAGAAAGCCGAATGTCTGGCTGACAATCTGGAGCTCCAATGCTCACCGAGCACACTACCGATCGACGCCGCTCACCTTGCAATGGTTGAGAGCGAGGTCGATCGGAGGAGTAAGGAACCACCTCGCGATTCCGTTACCCAAGTCACATGCACCGAAGTTGAGTCCATAATTAAAACCTGCGACCACGCAAGGCTCCCGGCCCCGACGGCATCACCAACAAGGTGATGAAACTCCTACCCATGTCCATTTTACACCTACTGGTAATAATCTACAACGCGGCTATATCCAAAGGCACCTTCCCGAACACCTGGAAGGAAGCCGACGTCATAGGGATTCTCAAGCCCTCAAAACATCCAACCGATCCATCAGCCTATCGACCCATAAGCCTACTCAAAGTCTTGGGTAAGGTATATGAAAGGCTCATCCTCGCCCGCCTCAAGGACTTCATGCTGTCCCGAGGGCTACCAATCAATGAGCAGTTCGGGTTTCGCACCCAACACTCATGCACACATCAAGTGCACCGCATCACGGAGCACATCCTCAGTAAATTTCTTCAGGGCTACCAAACTGGGGCACTTTTCCTCGACGTGGCGAAAGCTTTCGACAAGGTCTGGCACAACGGGCTCATATACAAACTATATGAGCTCGGTGTGCCAGATCGACTCGTACTTATCATACGAGACTTTCTCCGAAATCGAACCTTTCGTTACCGCGTCGAGGGAACGCGCTCCGAGGTTCACCCTATTTGTGCCGGAGTACCACAAGGCTCCGTCCTAGGTCCTATTTTGTACACACTCTACACCAACGACATACCGCGCACTCGCGGTGTAGAGCTAGCCCTTTTCGCCGATGACACCGGCCTCTATGTGTCTGGGTTCAAACCAGACGCTATTTGTAGACGCCTCCAATCTGCAGCCAACACCTTAGGGAAATGGTTTCGGAAATGGAGGATCGAGGTTAACCCTACCAAAAGTGCAGCCATGTACTTCTCTCGGCGTAACAAAACGCCGCATCTCCCAACTATAGAGTTATTTGATCGTCCAATCCCCTGGGAACAGACAGTCAAATACTTAGGCGTTACTTTAGATGAAAGACTCACCTTCGGTCCGCATGTCAACCGCGTACGGAATCGAGCAGCGTTCGTCCTAGGTCGTTTGCACCCGTTACTCAATAAAAATAGCAAAATGTCCTGCGTAATAAAATTACACTATACAAAGCGTGCATCCGACCCATAATGACATACGCAAGCCCCGTCTTTGCGCATGCTTCCCGCATCACATTTACCGACTTTAGGTAATACAAAATCGTTTCATGCGTAAGGCCACCGGTGCACCGTGGTTCTTGCGTAATGAAAATCTACACATAGATCTTGAGCTGCCGATCATAGCTCAGTACCTGAAGCAGGCTTCCCGCCGATATTTCGACTCTGCCGTCACACACTCTAACCCCTTGATTGTAAGTGCCGCCACTTACAATCCCATCGCGAATCACAGAGTCACCCGCGTCCGAAGGAGACCGAGGCACGCTCTCGATGACCCCGACGACGTGACTACCAGGGCCCAAGCCCTTCATAAAACACAACACACGTACATTGCACCCTCACATCGCCCCCGCCGACGGCGAGGGCGTCACAAACAAGGATATTCGCGATGCCTTATAGAAGCGTCGCTGGAGTTTCTTGCGCCACTTCTTCTCCAGCGCCCACGCATTCCGAAGTGGTGGTACAGATAGCTAATAATCATAGCGAATTTAAAGAATCCTCTGTCAGAAGCAACTGACCGAGCCGAGGTTCGGCCCTCTCGGGCACCCTCGAGTCAGACGCTCTCGCGAAACAAGGTAACGGTCCAAGCCGAGGCTCCCTCTCGGGAGCCCTTGTGCTGGTTACCTATAGCGCTCGGTCACCTCTCAACCCGGTGAAACTGTAAAAGCCCTCGGGCTAACAGTGGCCTTCAGCCCGAAAAAAAAAAAAAAAAACCTTGATAGGAACCCCCGTAATCGTGGCCCATCCTCGCGGGAAGAAATGTGGAATGCTTTACGAAATTTGGAACGATATATCACAAGACACCATTAACAAATTGATTGCCCGTATGCCGAGACTTGTGAAAAAAGTCATAAAATGTGGTGGATTTTTTTATGAAAAATCAGTTTAGCTAACTATAGCCTTTTATTGCATGGACTGTTAATATTTCTTTACGCTTTTAAAGTATATTGTTTCTCAATAAAAGTTCTGATCGATGAATAAACAGGTTAACGTAGGAAAATAGAGTAAAACTCCGAAAACAAAATATTAATTGTTTAATATATATATATATATATAACATACAGTCTAAACTCTTTATGGAGTTGTATGGAGTGAAGAAAGAAAAACAACCAAATTCACAATAGTTTTAACAATAATAATTTCTATGTTATAAAGAGTTTACCCTGTATATACGGTGTTGTGTTTATTGAGTGATGATGTGATGTTTACTACATTTGTTAGAGTGTGTGCAGAGGAGTTGCATATCATGACACTTCCATTCCCTTTTCATCTTCGGATTTTAAGCTCCACAACAGTGAAAACTTCCTTTCATCGTTCAAGAGAAGAGAATAGACATTTGTTGAGCTAGTGCGCTCCGCCACAAACCCGTCGATTGTAAGTGCCGCCACTTACAATCCCATCGCGCATCATAGATTCACCCGCGTCCGAAGGAGACCGAGGCACGCCCTCGACGACCCCGACGACGCGACCACCAGGGCCCAAGCTCTTCATAAAACACTGCACACGTACATTGCACCCTCATACCACTCCCGCCGACGGCGAGGGCGTCGCAAACAAGGTTATTCGCGATACCGCCATGTCACAGGCCGCTTCTCTCCAGTCAATACAGTTAGAAGCGTCACTGGAGTTTCTTGCGCCACTTCTTCTCCAGCGCCGACGCATTCCGAAGTGGTGGTACATATAGCCAATAATAATAATAGAGATATTAATGTAGATAATTCTTAGTCAGAAGCAATTGACCGAGCCGAGGTTCGGCCCTCTCGGGCACCCTCGAGTCAGACGCTCTCGCGGAGAGGTCTCGACTGAGCGGCATAATGCATCT
This sequence comes from Teinopalpus imperialis, assembly GCA_029286865.1. Lineage (NCBI taxonomy): Eukaryota > Metazoa > Arthropoda > Insecta > Lepidoptera > Papilionidae > Teinopalpus > Teinopalpus imperialis. Next base: position 5,988,960 of record JAGSMU010000035.1, on the reverse strand, counting down.
TTGCCAACACAGTGATAGTTTATTGATGCCCTTCTTGTAAAAATCAGCTGGACGGGAGACAACAAACTCTTCAAAGGCATTTTGTACTGCCTCTCGGGACTTGAAATTTTTCAAATCAAAATTTCCAGATCGGAACCGGGCAAACCAATAACGGGTTGTGTGATCGTTTGTTAAGTTCTCTCCGTAAACGTTGTTGATGTTACGTGCCGCGTTGATGCCACGACGGAACTCATATCCCATAATTACACGAGTTTTTAAAGTATCCATTATGACGAAAAATGTTCAAATGTAATGAAAATACAAAGCTAATCAATAAACAAAAGATTGATTTAGTAAAAAGAATGTCTCGTTTTTAAAACAAAATTAATTTGAATGTAGAATTCACAGCCAATCAAAACTTTTTTTGGTTTGAATTGGCCAATACTGAAGAACGGCAATTTCATAGGTAAAGACCTAATACAAAAAAAATTCTGAGGTCACCAAGGAATAGAATGTTCCGTAACTAAACGACAATCTAAAAAAATAAATTTACAAATATTTTTTCCTCTAAATTTCTTTTATTAAAACTATTATTTACTAGTTATTAAATATCATATCATATATAAATTAATAAACATAAAATAACATCTTTTGAATGTAAACTAAAAAACTAATCCAGTATATTAACACTTAATTAGTATCGCCTGTTCTATTTCAGAATTAAACAACTATTAAATATAAACTTGTTTTTAAATTAGTTTTGTTATTCATTTTTTTTTTATTGATTACAACAATTTGTATGATTTCCAAAAATTATACAAATATACCCAATATGTACTTAGAATATATATTACTATATTGTTGTTATTTAAAATTGTTATATTGTCTAAGTAGTCATTAAAAGTCCATTGTTAATAATTATGTGAATATTCATTAAAAATAATTTTATTCTCAAAATATCTCTCATGCTCCCCAGATTCCAAAAATAGCCACTATCATTACACCTTTGTTGTCAGTAAAGAAATACGAAGGCTTTAAATATATAGGTAAAAAGTTTCTGAAGGGATGGAGCAATCGGTATAGCTATTCTGGCAAGACATGGCGCCCTTCGATAACACTGGTACCCTATGATTCCGTCATGGGATGGCAATAGACCGCCAAGACGGGGCTGTTCAGGGCAAGTTCGGAGGAGGTCATTGATTGAAGATTATCGAAAATTCATCGAACACAAATGAAATTATAAATTACTTAAAACACAGGTTACGTTAATTCACGCTATTATTATTTTTTAATTTTTTTAAATTATATTTAGTTTTGGATCCGCGCCTGATCTCGCTCGGAGACAGATTAATCGGGGCAATGGCAACAAATTCTCCAACCAAGCCCACTAGTCCAGAGCGTAATGAATATTATACTCTGCGTGTCGTATAATAGGACTAAAAGTGAACTTAGAGGCTCAGGGCGGGAAATTGATTTGTTTTTTTTCCTATAAGGGATGAGGAAATAGTTTTTTTATTATGATAAAAGATTGACAAACAAGTACGCACATTATCTGAGAGTAAGGTGTCGGTTTTATAGACATGAATGGATCAGCGCGACCAGGAAGGGCCATCCTCTTGGAATACCAGCGTAAAATGCCAGCTGCGCCTGCGGGGACCCGAAAGTCGAAAAAGAGGACCCCAGAACTTTTCATCGATCCGCGAAAGTTCTGGGGTACAGATAGCGGCGCTAGAACAGACGGCGACATGGGTTCACGTGGCCAAAAAGCTGAGGGCTCAACAGCGCGTCGCCCTCCGTACGACTTCCGTGGCACCAAAGGGCAAAAAGAAGAAACCAGAGGCCCATACGCACCCCGTCCACCGCTGCCGAGACGGTGAGGCTGACAAAGGCTGGCAAGTTATTCGAGAGAATTCTTTCTTGCCAATCGTCTCAACGGGCATCTCTCGCGTGTCGGTCCCGATCTCGCCGAAAACCAATTCGCTCGCGAGTCGAGCTCCCCGCTGGTGTTAATGGCGTTTGAACGCGGATGATACGTTGGTGGTCGTCAGCGGGGACTATTTCGAGAGGACCAAGGAGCTTGCCGAGCTTGGGCAGAACTCGTCGTCGCCAAAGTCTACGAGTTGGGGCTGGAGGTAGCGTCTCACAAGGCGCTATGGTTCCACAAACTGCCGCGGAGCAGGGAACCACCCGACTCGTGCGTCCTATTGGATATGGAATTACTAAACAAAATGAAAAAATATACTGAAAACTTTATCATAAAGAACTCCCTTTTTTTGGGCTGATGACCGCTGTTAGTCTGTGGACTTATACAGTTTCACCTTGTCAAGAGGTGCCGATCCGCTTATAGCGCTCCTTCGAGACCACTTTTATAAAAAGAACTGTATATTCTATATATTATGTATTTTATTTTATTGGAGTATCGACAGAGGTGCAGGGGTCCGGAGACATATAATTGGTGAAGAGCCATTACCTACATACATACATCTCATTCCTCAGTAATGACAACGCCTGCATTATTCCTCACCAAGGATGAATGTCGGTATCATGGACCACTGTTATCGTTAACTATCAGATACTTGGTACACGTTTAAAATAAATAAGTGATTCCTACAGCACATATAGAACATATAAGATAGCACATATAAGATTATAGGAAACATAATGCAGAGACGTCACCCCTATGTGGACTAAAATGGAATACCCCGTCGTCAGTAATAAGGTCTGGTTATAATATAAAGTAAGCGAATCTACGTGAGGCTACGCAAAATTTAGGCAAGGTTGCTCAATTTACATACACGTTAAATTAGCATACTGTTGATTGCACCACTGTTGTTATTTGTTTTTTTTTTTTTTTATAGATCTTTAGGTGGCAAAGGTACAATTCACCTGATGGTAAGTGATGTTTGCGGCTCAAGATATCTAATTCTTCCATAAAAGTTTAGAATGCACGTGCGTTATCACGCCCGAGGACAGATAGAATGTCTTGTTTGTTAATTGTAATTAGGACTCCGAATGACGACACTCACCATATGTAGTACAATATATATATATATATATATATTTTAAAAAATAAAAATGTTTTACGATTAATGAATGACAAAGAAATCAGTTAGAGGCAGCGCGAGATGGCGCTGTAACAAGTGCAGATATAAATTTAAGGTTGTATTTTGGTTTTCTGTTGCGATATCTGGTAGTTGATTTATAACAAAAATAACAATATGTCAGGTAAATCGGCGCTCAAAATACCTTATTCTGTAACTATTCAATTTTATAATTTGAATGTTATATAGATATGTATATACAACGGTTTATACATTTGTCACGATTTACCTATTAAGTCCTATTTTTATGTAAACTCATGATGATTTTCTGCTAGATTAAATCGATCGTAGCTGAATAGATGTGTCTGAGTGTGTGTAGACATCAAAAAACCGTATACTCACTTCGAGTAAAAAGCAGAACTAGACACAAATTATTATAGACCACTTAATAGCATTTTATACAATTTTCATCCCAAACCTCACAGTTTACCAAGATTTTGTATTCTTTAATCACGAAAAAAACGCTTAAGTCCTGTATCCGCACCTGACGTAAGAGAATTGATGTACCTTATGAATTAAAAGTAGGCTGGTGTTATTAAATAATAAACGACTAAACAATTTATGATATTTCTAGGTGAACATAGAAGGATATTAGGGTCAGCGCGAGTTACCTTCCTGTCATAAGCTTCAAGGTATTTCTTTTATGGTCTTAGGTGGTTTTCTTGTCAGCCCTAGGTGACAAGTGCATAGTTCATACACCTGATAGTAATTAATACACGTGAACCACGAAATCCACATTTATTGTTAATATACTATGACTTCACACATTGATTGGAAATTATAATCCTGCCTCTGAGTGATAGGCATTTTGATTTTGTAACCAAACTATCTAATGTCCTCTTTTCACCGCTATGCTTCACCTACTGTCCGAACACTAGTAAAGCACGGTCAGACTGGTTCACTCAAGTACTGTGCATACAGCCTGCGTGGTTGTGTCACGCATATTAAAAAAAATAAAAAAAATACGCGCGTAATTTTATCGGAACAAATGGATTAAGGAAGAATCAGTTGTTTCTGCTTGTGTTTAAAGGTAGTGTTACAAATTATTTTATTAGTCTTAAGTCACTTCGATAATTGCAATATGAGTATTTAGAACCGGTGATAGCCTTGTGGGAAGGATAGAATGCTGGACTAAGGAAAGGAAATAGCAGTCGTTAAATCTGCTCCTTGATTCTGTTTTTCGGATTTCTACGAACGAGTCATTCGGTAACATTTTTGTTTGTGTTTCAGGGTTGTCATATGCGAATTTTCATATTTGGGGTATCCTTTAAAATGTATTATTCGCATTTTTGTTTAATTGATTGACACGAAAACATTACAACAATTAAAAAAGGACAAAACATAGTATACAGTCTAGGCGCTTTCTTATGATAATGTTTTGAGTATATTTTTCTTATTTTGTTTATTGTTGTTCAAGTATTTTATTAAATGCTTTTTACATTTAAATTTACTGCCTTAAACGACACTAAATTTAAAGTCTTTGTTAATATTGTCTGTTTTATTATTTTTATTAATAATATTTTATTAACGGTATAATGAGTACAAGTAATCAGGAATTATTTTGTGACGTGTATCGAATCGATCGAACGAAAAAACATCTGAACATTCCTGGACAATTCGAACACAGTACCGCTAAGACTCTTGTAATACAACATAAATTTAATAATATATGTGTATATTAAACTTTTGCGATATATACTAACTACTAACGAAGACTAAACAAAAAAAGCTCTAATTATAGTAGAAAATGTCCAATGGTTTTCGGGCAAAATTACCCATAAATAATACTTACAGTACATATACATATTTATAACATAGATTTTGTGTCTTTTTTTATAATTTTAAGAGTGTCAAACAAGCATTCAATTCACCTGATGGTAAACGATACCTGCGGCCGATGACATCTATAATATTCTCAACAGGGTTTTAGGATGTGCATATACAAGAACAGAACCCGACTACGAACTACGAACCGTAGACCCTGTCACATCCTCGACGACCCTCACTTCATGGGGGAGCCTAACGCCAGTCCGTCCTCAACGGACCCCGGACTCACACACAGTACAAACACCTCGTCGCGTTGCCCTCGCCTCCGAGCTCGACGCAATCTTCGCGACACCGCGTACACTCGTTACACCCGCGTGTCAGGGCGGTTCCCACCGCCCACAGCTTCCGATTGATATGAAAACAGGTGGCGTCCGTCAGAGGCTAGGTTCGCACACCAAAGAGACCAAAGAGTAGAGCGACACGCTCAGTTTATGAGCGCTTTGTGTAAGTAAGAGAACCACAATAGGGAACACGGTTTATAACCAGCTCACGGACCCCTCAGTTCCGTGAGCCCTGTGTCCGATGAAGCTGTTAGAGCCGCATAGGCTAACAGCATCAACATCAACAGAATCTAGGCTATACAAGAACAGATGTGTTGCCACGTTACGTGTAATTGGTTCCCCGGATCCCTACACCCACCATACGAAACACATTTATGTTGCTATTTCTCACTCATATTCTGTGAGGGCATGGTCGTTCCCTGGTCGTGCTGATTTTGTTCATTTGTTATCTGTTCATTCTATTGAGGGGGACAAATTAACATACCTGATGAGATGTGGGTGTGATGGGCATTCGTTTATGATAGGTAAACGTAAACAGAGCAGTTTCTTATCTCCGTTTAGAACTAAGGTGCAAAGATTCGTCACAAGTCATTGGGCCTCTCTTTCCCTACACTCACTTTACAAATCACGGCAGGATTATGCTGCTTTCTCACGTCTCTTTTTTTATTATATTGAGAGTTAGAAATGAGAACACAGTTCATCTGTTCGAAAGTGATTCTTGCGGCCCATGACATCTTCATTCATACTTGCCAAGGAAGCATAATGCGGATGCGTTGTCACCCTTGAGGACTGAGATGGAATGCCTCGTCACCAGTAATAAAGGTTTCTGGATCCCTACACTTAGCGTTATGTTGCTATTGACTCCGGTATTCTGTGAGGGTCTGCTCCTACCCCGGTCGATCTGACCTATTCACTACCACTGTGTGTTCTTCCACTATGCTAGAATATCCTATAATAATGTTCCATCATGCTCAATATCCGTTACTAATCCAATGATTCCCTTAGTATCAGCACCTTTCTGTTGGTATTTGACCTTGCTATTTTGTAAGACTATGATCTCTCCAAGTCCAACCGATATATTTACGCTGCCAGATAAGGCACCTGAATGTTGATTCTTCGTTGAGAAAGTAAACAGGTGACCTATCTGATCGGTTGTCATTAAATATTTCTAAGAAACTGATTAAATTAAATTAAATTACATAAATAGTGCAAATAACTTAGCATGTAAGTGATACTCGTACAAAACAAGTTACATATAAGTCAATTTTAAGCTATCACGGCTTCCAAGGGCGACGTCTTTTAAATAAATCTGTTACACTTACACCCCGAATGTAGTTTATAAAACGTATTTGGTTCTTGTCACGATTAAATTGAATTTCGTTTTTTTTATATTGTATTTTTTTATCATTCTGAAAGACTGGGAGTTTATGGTTTATATTACATAATTTTATCAATTTTAGTAATATTTTATTTAACCTGTAAAGCTTTAAAAAAGGCGTCACTGGTCCTTAGAATTAAAACCTATATATACGAAATGCAAATATATATATTTTTTATTATTGTTATTTATTTTTATTATTGTTATCTCTGCATCTGTCATACAGGGAACTTAGTATGTACCTTGGTACAAAAATTATATTAAGAATGTCCTTTGTCATGTAACCTTGTTAAAAAATATGAATATTTTTAATTTCTCAATTTTAAACGTTAACAAAAATAGTTTCATGAATAATATCTTTTTTACTTTACGCTATTGTAAATTATTAAATCGGTAAATTTTCTTAATTATCACAATACAAAACAATATTTAGATAACCTAAGCAGCTAACTCTTGGCTTATTTATGTGTGAGGTCGATGACACCAGACTTTATTACTATATACTCTGATTTACCTTATTAATAATAATTAATTATTCTATCATTAATCTCGAAAGTAAAATCAAATGCTTACTTGGAATAAGATTTTGCATGTGGTAGAGCTGCAGTTTGTTTCTAGCTGCAGAGTGAATGAGTCACCTCGACCGATGTACTACCACGACCTCACAGAATACCAGCGTAAAATAGGAGCATAATGCTGCTGCGTTTCGTCCGGTCAGTGCAGGGATCCGGAGACTTATTACTGGTGACGAGGCATTTGATCTTCAAGGGTGACAAGGGCATTGGGCCGCAGGAATCACTTACCATCAGGTAAACTGTGTGCTGGTTTGTTACTCTCAATGTAATAAAAAAGAGAATAATATTCGTTATTCCAAGTAAGCATTTGAGGATTCAGTTTTGATTGATTAAATATAAAAATCAGGGGCTAGTCGTGTGTTGAACTTTTCTATTTCCGTTGACAAATATTTTTTATTATATATATATATATATATATAATAAAAAAAATTAAATTTAATAAATTGATTTGCGGCAATGCGGGTAATGGGGCATTCCATTTTAGTCCTCAGGATTGACAACAGATGTATATCTTGAATCCTTGATGATGTAGATACTAGTAATGTAACGAATATTCGCATATTTTTGCATTCGCATTCGAGAAATTACTGGGAATGTATTGCGAATATAAAAAATTTTTTTTTGATGTAACAGTTGGTTAATAAACCAAAATCCATTAATTTCTTATGTTTTTTAATGTAATAAAAAGTAACTTAACCTCGTAATCACATTATCAGTGTTCTCTTTATCATTTGGTATTATTTATTTATTAAAATTTGGACAATGAAGCTTAACAAACAAAAAATATCATAAGAATTTAACAAACAAAACTATGTACTAAATGCATTGTAAACAAACAAAAATAATCTTCTATGAATTTATACTGAAGTTTTAATGTTCTTCTTGAACAAAACTAAAAATAATAATCAACATACACTTCTACAATAAATAAACTATAAATATAATCATTTAACATAAGAGTTAACAGTTAACACTTTAACCAAACAAATATAAAATTAAGCCTTTTACTTTAATAAAGCTAAAAAAATATTGTCATTCGAACTTGTAACACAAAATTTTAATGCAATTGAAACTAACAAAATTGAATTCTTCCATTAAACTTTTCTCAGTCTTTAGATATATTTTTAATACATATATAATCAAATTAAAATTATATTCTTCTACAGTAGACCATTAAATAGTCTAACTCTAAACAAACAAACAAAAATAGATTCTCAAACTAAACTATTTCGTTCCCTTAAAAAAATAACAGTTAATTAAGATAATATATTTTTTTATGTAGTAGTCTGTTTCGATGTGGCGTGTAAATAAGTCCAGCGCCACTAAACATGCGCTCGCTGGGGACACTTGTTGGGGGTGTAACTAAATAATGCCGAACTACAGGAAACAGAAGACCGTAGACGTATTTTTCTTTGTTCACTTTTCACCAAGTTAGAGGGTCAACGTCGTATATCACACGTATTTCCGTTGAGTATTATGTGATCGTTTTACGGATTAAAAGGTGAACAGGGTTTTTTTTGACCAAAATATGACATTCGTTCGCATCTTGGTATCTTATATTTCATTTATTTATTTTAAAGATCGTCGTAAAATTAAAAACCACATATTTCTTCGCTAAATTCACTAATTTTAACGAACAAAAAAAAACTATAGAAAAATGGCGGTAAACCGTTTTATTTTCAGTTTTAAAATGTCATCTATTTAATGGTATCAAAACCAGCCAGATACAAACATGATAACCGAAGGGATTTTCTGCAAATTTTTACTTATAAAATACGAAAATAAGTTTTCCTCGATCTATTATATAACTCTCGTAGATTTAGAATACTGAAATAGACAACTAAAAGAACTAGATATTATTATACTAGTCTGTCAACTCGCTTTAAATTAAATTAGATGTTTTGTCCTTTTCTTTTTAAAAGAATATTAGTAATGCTTTTAACATTACTAATATTCCGGTTAACCACTACAACTAAGCTGAAAATGCTTGTGCTAGGAGATGGTGACGACAATAGTCGAATGGTGGATTCGAACCTACGACCTTAAATTTCGCAGACCGTACCCAAAACCATAAGGCTATTGACGCTTTTTTACTTTGATGAAATGACCTCCTGGTCGATTTCGATGATGACCATGATGATATCTTCTAGTTATTAAAAGATACGAGCCGTGATAGATGAGATCCTAAACGGTCAATTTTCATTACATAATACGCGAGAAAACCCAGCTCGATACCCACTGTCGGCAAAAATGAAATTGTTAAAAAATCTTATTTTATTTGTAAAGTCCGTCAATTCGCAGTGGAACGGCATGTCGGATTATGCTCCAATACCCAGGCAAGAAGGGATCACCAGTGGAATCTACATTTATAGGTTGAATTTTAACCGAAACATCATCATTTAAACTATAAGCATTTGCTAAATAATAAAGACAGACACGTAGTTCTCTTAGTCCCATGAAATGTATGTGCAACAGGATTTAGAAGCAGGGTCGATTACATAAGACAGAATAGCACTCAACACAAACACTGTGATACATATATATTATTCCTCGGCTTATTATCGAACCCAAGTCCTGCGACGCAGCAGCCGGGTACTCTAACTAATATGCAACTTGACCATTGTTTATAATATAAACAAAATAAATAAATATTATATGATATGCCCTACTTTACATTTTAATGACTGCACGCGTGTTATTACTTGCGGTAATGAAATAAAATAATATAATTTTGGCAAAGAAGAACTAATCAGATGTGATAATATTAATTATACTTACGCGATAGAGCTCGGTCGGTATCACTTATGTCATTTAATATACTAGCATTCCTACCCGACTCCGCGTAAAGTTTTCAGCTAGATAATGTGGCGAGTAAATATTGATTTAATATATCAGTTAATTACTAGGTTATGTATCGATTATTAATTCACGCTAAAAATAAAAGGTGGTAAAGGTGAAATTAAGACGATTTTTGGAATTTTTAATTTGTCTGTGTATTAATTATGTAAAATTTAGTGATACATTCTTGCCATCTTATTCTTGCAAAAAAATCTTGAGGTCATGTTTGGTAGGTCGTAATATTTATTATTTATTTGATTTAATTCAGTCAATTTATTCAAGAGATAAAGTATCTTTACATTTTCAAGAATAAAATTAATTACAATAGCAGCATCGAGTCGTTTTAAATAGGAATTCTATGTCACATGCACCGTTAGTCATAACCAAAACTTTAAAAATGTTTTAAAAATAAGGGTATAAAATGAACACATCATCTGCGTGTAACATAATCTTTGCACGAGCCGTCATCCTTGGAACAGATGAATTGACGGCAAAAGTCGTAACATTCTAACCGGTGCGGTGTCGCCATACGCCGAGACCGATAACGGTGCCTAACCTCTGATTTATCTCTGGCTGGCGATATTAATTATTTAAATTTAACATTGACAGCCGACACTAGCTCAACGGACGTAAAGGTTATCAACTTTGGGCTTTATTGTAAACATTTTATCAGTTCGCACCCACTCACCTCCTTGTATGTGCTGACCTAGTCGTGAAAGTATCTTTTGCTTTTTAAATCAATAGTGATACATTTTTTATAAACAGATTCGCGCCATTTTTAATGGAAGGTTATGGCTTCTTTTTTATCTGTGACAAATGTATTTTTGATGCGATGGCAACACATAAAATGATAGGATTTTAAAAATATAAATAGAGGAAAAAAACCTATTATAAATTATGGTTTAATTCCGTTATTAAAAACATGATATGAAGGATAACAGGAAGAATTACTTTATCCTCAGGAGGACATGTTGCGCAAGCATAATAAAAAAAATTGATACAGCTATACAGCTCGTTTCTTTTGTTATTTTTATCAATTACTGTCGTAAGTTGACATAGTAAGAAAATTTACCTGTACAAGCTAATTTCAACTAACTTTGTAAATACACTTTAAATATGTCCAACTCTAGCAACATTATGGAATGAAATAATTTTCATTAATATGAGCTCTAACTATATATCTAAATTAAATACAAAAGCGAATTTATGGGTAACAACAAAAATAAATACTATATAAATAATTATATAGTATTTATTTTTGTTGCTGCATATCCTTTAAAGTTTGTGGTGTTCGAAAGTCCATCTCGTGGTTTTGAGTTTTCTCAGCGGTTACTGGCTAGGATCAAAATGAACAGCCAATTGTTGGAGATAGAAATACCTAAGTACCCAACATTTACCCCAATATACTAGGAAAAGGGATGGTTAATCGCAGTACTACATAGAAGTAGATTGCCATATTCGTGACAGACATTTCCCCTTCCGAAAGGAAAAGATTTATGGGACATTCTAATCAATTCTTAAGGAAGAATACAAGCTTGTTGTTTTTAAAGCCGATGTTTGCATATTGATTATAGAAATAAAAATTTAAATATCTATAAATAACTATAAATAAATAAATCTTATTTTCATATAATTTTGTTAAGCGCGACCGGTTCTGATACAGACTAACCATTTGTCTATTAATTTTAAAAAAATCTCCTATGCAACGTTATTTATGGAAGTAAGAAAACAAACAGGGGTCATAGAAATGGATCAATCCACCAATTAATAACAAATTTTTGGCATAGACAACTTTCTAAGTTCAATTTGTTTAATTGCATGGCGTCAGCAGTCGATTTTATTTATTGGCCAGATATATCGGATAAATGGAATGTAAGAAAGGAAAGGAAGCACAATTCACCTGATGATAAGCAATCGCTGCAACTCATTTACACCTAACACTAATCCTCAACAAGGATGCCCATACGTTATGGCCTTTAAGGATTGACATGGAATGTGTTTTTTATACTAATATGCGTTTAATCCACCGTTCCTTGAAAATTGGAATTGTAATTAAAATAAATTGGTGGCAACAGTGGTATTTATTTATTTATTTATTTATAAACTTTTGTACAACTAACATATGCACAAAGGCGGACTTAATGCCTAAGGCATTATCTACCAGTCAACCTTGGGAGGGTTCAGAGAAATCAAGGTAGGGACAATAATAAAGAAAAAAGAGACATACAGTACATCTAAATGCTTATACAATTATATATACATATCATTATATATTATCTTAGGAATTTATAATACTAAGTAAAATAATAGATATTGATATACATTTACATAAACTATAAAACAAAAAAATATACATATTATAAATACAAACATATCTAAAAGTGAATATATATATAAATATATACATAATTATTATCGATGTTGTGAATCTGCTGACACTACTTCCAACAAATGCTTTCGAATTTTTCGTTTAAACTCTAAACGACTTTTAGCCATTCTGATTTGGGAAGGTAGCGCATTCCACAGGAGAATAGTTTGAACAAAGAATGATGAGTGAATGATATCAGTACGATGAGAAGGACATAGGGGAAGACGATTATGCGTCGAACGAAGATTTTTATAGTTGACGGAACTAAGATATTGAAAATGAGAAGACAAATAAGCAGGAGTAGAAGAAGAATCCATAAGAGAAAAAGTGTGGTTAGAGCTATTAGAGTCACAGCGTGTTTGTTTCTAGCTTCACCATGAATGGGTCGGCTCGACTGAGGAAGGACCACATCCTCACAGAATACATATATATATATAATTTGTCGATTCTTTGGGCCACTACGAAAAATATTTAATCATAAGCATGTTTCATTCGGATTGTTATAACAGGCCTGTACGTTTACACAAAACTTTGTCGCGGTAAGTGGCCACTAATCATTAGGGCAAGATAACGAAATTGTTAAAATCTTATTTCCATAATGAAATAAATCATATTTACAGATATTTTGTCATCCTTTAGTAGTAAAATAAAATACCTTGTCAGTAAAGTGGTCTCATGATACTTTATAATTATACTAGTCCGAACTTTTCAAAAACTTATGTTTAACATTTTCAGATTGTTATGAAGTTTGTTGAACATAGAACAATCTAAGGGGAGTTAACAATCGACGGCGGGGTCTATTCGTAAACAATTGTAGCGTTTCTTGAGGAGCAAAGTTGCGCGACTGGAACATTGCGGAAACTTTTAACAAGGCGTTTCTTGCGTTTCTCGTTGAATTCGACTCATTATTATTTACGGAATGTCCAATAATAGCTTTTAATTATACTATTATTATATCCTTTTTTTTCAAACCTCTTAAATCTACAGTTGGGCCGTTTTATATAACAGATTATATAAATAACGTAAACATATTTACATAAATTCTTAACTCCTCTTAATTTTTCTTATTCACCTTAAGTGACTGCGAGCTTCACCTGCATGAATATTATATTTAATATATTGCTTTATTTACTAAGGAGAAGTTGATGAAAAAGTTTAAAAATATTCTGCATTCAAATAGATTAAAATGTTCATGGCCTTATAAATGAGGTGACAAAGAAGTAGTAAATATAACCTTTTATCTTTGGATTTATAAAGATAGTATTTTATTTATGATTTAGGAAAGATAGTAGAAATGAAAGGTTTTCACTGGTCCCGAGCTTGGAGCTTTGTTCATTATAATTAATTCGGCGTGTGTTGGCTCTTGTGGGATTCCTTTGATTATCTCCCCTTTGTAATGTTAAATGTTAATTTAAGGTTGGTTACCAATGGAAAATAGTATTTCAACGTACGATTAACTTATATATCCGATTAAATTATATATACGATATCCTTAACGTAATCTCTCATATTTATAATAATGATCGCTGTATTGCCAGACTAAAGTTGATGTCAAGGTGCTACATGAGAGCGCCATCCAAAGCCCCAAATCCATCTCAGTTATATACCTGACAAACCATGTGCATCTTGAATATTTATTGAAGAAGGATGTAGATTTCATGGGCCGAAGTTATCATTCACCAATATATGAACCATGTGATAGTTTGACAACCTAATTTTAACACGTGGTAGAGCTACACTGCAATTTGTTTCTAGCTGCAGAATGAATGGCGAAATGGTGAAAAGGACCACGCCCTCACAACATACCAGCGTAGAATAGCAGCATATTGCTGCTGTGTTTCGTCAGATGAGTGTAGGGATCCGGGGACCTTTATTACTGACATTCCATCTTAGTCCTCAAGAGTGACAACGCATCTGCATTATGATTCCTTGTCAAGGATGAATGTAGATATCATGGGCGGCAGAAGTCACTTACCATACGGTGAACGTTTGTTACTTCTAATGTAATAAAAAAAAAGTGCCAAGAAAATAATATATAACATTTATTATAAAGTCCTAGATAAAATTTGTTAGTCGGTATATTTAATATTTAAAATTGACCTTGTCCGAGGTCATTTTACAAATTCAGGTAGCGTTAACATTCCACCGGGCGACGACGAAGCTCATAAATGATGCAAAACATTTGTCCACTCCTGGTCGCCGCAGTTGGCAACTTGTTACGGCGCCCAAACTTTTAACAACACCAGCTGTTCATTATGCACGCCTGGGATATAGTTGTTAGAGTGTTTGACTATTAAACTCAGGTTTCATTTCCATCGATATATCACCGTCAAGCACATGCCTATTTCCACTACTCCTGTCAGAAGTCACTGTTGCAGTAGTTCAATGTAAAGGTGCACGCTTTTAAGGTATCTCAGAAAACGTTTGAGTTTGTTTTAATTGGCCGCAATTGAAAATTATTGCTTCATTTCTAAGCTGTGAAAGAATGAATTGTGAAGAAAGCTGCGTGTTTTATAAAACAAGTCGAAGACATGTGAAGTCCTTCAATTTCTTAGTTGAGATGTGTGGAATATTTACTGCACAGGAAGTCCGTTGCACATAGTTGGAATTTGATCCCTGGTGCCTTTAAATTGCAATAATTATTGATTCACTTCTAAGCTGTGATGAAAATCATTGTGAGGAAAGCTGCTGATTTAAAATATCCTATTTGGCTTGTTTATCTTAGGCAAATTAACACCACGATTAATTGATTACTCAATTAATCCGCCTGTAGAATATACAGGAGGTTATCCAAATTGGACGAGCCGTGGTTACGTTCAACGTTATCGTCGTAACAATATCTGTCACGGGTTGTTAGTGTTACCACTTGTGAATTATTACAAGAGCCATTGCCGCATGTCGCGTCTCTGTCATAATTGCTGATGGCTTATTACTAATTAAGGCTGTCATAGCGTACATTTCACCTGATAGTAAGATCTGTAGTTAATATATTATATAGACGCTTAATTAAATAGTACGCTTTTATATATCCATTCTGAAACGAATAATCCGATTTTGATGGAACTTTGCACAGATAATCTATGTAGTGTGAATATTGCATAGATTCATGAAACTGAATAATACAGATAATAAATATAAAATATAGTTTTATTAATCCGATAGAAGGAATTGACGGAGACGAGGTACGGCCCTCTCAGGCACCCTCGAGTCAGATCTTTTCGGGCGCGGGGTAACGGTTCAAGCCGAAACTCCTTCTCGGGAACCCTTGTGCTGGTTAATAAAGGCCCGTAAATAAAGGTTTCAGCTAAGTGCCGTAACCGTTCAGACACCTTTCTAAACATCTGGAAATTTCTGAAAATCTGGAAATTTCTAAAAATCTGGAAATTTCTAAAAATCTATAAATTTCTAAAAATCTGGAAATTTCTGAGAATCACTCTCTAGTTCGCTTAATAGTCTAAAATGGTATCGTCCAAATATTCAGTATTCGTTATGCACATACTTTACTAAAGCAATTCCTTCGTAAAATCAATTTTCTCTTAAAAGTTTCTCTTAAAACTTATCACAAGGGCAGAATACAGATAAATTTAAAAGAATAAAGCTTTGCCCACTGAACTGTCATACTAAAGTTGTAGAACAAATGATATCTTCACATATTCGAGAGTTCTTAAGAGTTTCTATAAACTTAATTGAGAAAGCCATCTACGTGTCTCTAAACTAAATAACGGAGTCTGTCAGAGCATTATAGAGATTATTTTAACCAAATGCACTAAAAGTTAATGAATTCTGCAAGCGTAAGAAATAAATAAAAAATATATTTTGAACACTGAAGTATGAAAATCCGCAGTGACGCCGCGTAGCAGACTATGCTTTAATAACATGTAGGGACGAAGTTTATGCCCAGCAGTGGGATTTATTTGATCGCTAATTTTCGTTAAAAGTATATTAGCAATGCTATTAGCAAAATTACTAATATTCTGGTTAAGCACTCCAATTGAGCTGAAAATACCTGTGATAGGAGATGGTTCACACAATAGTCGAATGGTGGATTCGAACCTACGACCTTTAGTTTCGCAGACCGTACCCCAAACCATGAGGCTTTTTTTTTCTTTTTTTTCGGGCTGATGGCCGCTGTTAGCCCGAGAGCTTTTACAGTTTCACCGAGTTCAGGGGTGACCGAGCGCTTATGGCACTCAGTCGAGACCTCTATATATAGGTAACCAGCACAAGGGCTCCCGAGAGGGTGCTCGGTCAGTTGCTTCTGACAGAGGATTACCTAAATTAATATCGCTAACCAATAGGCTATTGACGCTTTTGTAGACGCTAGTTTTAGATGTTTAGTATCTTTTTATGAATTTAAAACTAACAGTGACAATGAATAAGATATCAATCGAAATACAACGATCATGTCCCTCTTACTCGAATCCTTTGCCACGTAGGGCTAGAGTGCCTGACTGATAAGGTGCGGCTTCTGGATTCAATTCCCAGACTAGAATAAATATTTGTGAATCACTACACCACTAACCACTCCATTACTTCCCATGTCGAGCCGACCCATGAAAAGGCAGCTAAAATAATTTTGTTATTGACAGAAAATATTAGTAAAACATATATAAAGTTAAATAATAAATTAACAGACTACATAAATATAAGGGA
The DNA here is from genome assembly GCA_029286865.1 of Teinopalpus imperialis. Classification (NCBI taxonomy): domain Eukaryota; kingdom Metazoa; phylum Arthropoda; class Insecta; order Lepidoptera; family Papilionidae; genus Teinopalpus; species Teinopalpus imperialis. The sequence goes on along the minus strand of JAGSMU010000035.1, from coordinate 5,971,960 downwards.
ACAACATTAAAATCATCCATCCATTCGGGAGTTTATTGAGAGTAATTTAACAGACAAACGGACGTAGTTATTTGTTTTTTATTATTTTAGAGTAGATCTGTTAACTCTAGGGGCGAGTCCAGTACGTCTAGACGCATCATTTTCACGAATTTATATGAAGGGTCTTCGACAGACAATTTACGTTACTAATGGAGATGTCCTAAAACAGGGACAGTTCTTTAACCTTCTCCACGCTTTTTTTTCTAGGTACCGTTTAAATTTATTTCTTTCACACATGCAAATGATTGATTGATTGGCCTTAACACATCTATTCCAGATGAATTATACAGTGTCGCGAAGATCTTTTTTGATGACTGCATAAGCCGATACGAGAGCGGCATCCCTTACTGCAGGATAACATACAACATGCAAATAAAATTTTGTAAATTAAAGTAAAAACAAAACATTTGCTATAATTGTTAAAAGCGAAATCCGTTTGCTATATTAGCCATTGGGTGTAGTACTTTTGGCCGTCGGGCGAAAAGGAGAGATGGTCATGCTGTGTCAGCTTGAAGTGCGGCCAATTGTTCCTTCTTTGTATTTCTTTATAATATTACGAGTGGCAAACAAACACAGTTCCCCTGATGGTAAGTGATGGTCAAGGCCCTTAAAGTCTATATGCATATTCAACGAAGGCTTTAGATGCAGATACGTATTTCTCCCATGAAGACTGAGATGGAATGTCTCGTTACTGTGTAATTGGGTCTTCAGATCACTTCACAGAAAGACAGCAAATCATAATTGGTTGACCCCAATATATTGCAGATAGAAACTAGCTTCGCACATACCTACACTGATGTAATCATAATTATAAAATAAGAAAAGTATTGTATTTATTTAATTAATAATGTATAATTTAAGAATTGTAGAACGTGGGATATTGTCATTACAAATATTGACTTCTTCAGCAGTAAATGACAGGTATGACAAAATATACACTATGTAATAAAATAATCATTATGTTGTCCCGAATATACACAAGAATAAAAATATATAAAATAAATCTAGACTGAATATACATGATGTGTGTCTTGGTCGTTTTCATCTTATATTCAGTGCTAGTACGGTAAACATTTGTATATACTTACGTATAAACGCACGCGTAAAAACGTTCTTTATTTCAATATGCAATTAGATCAGAATCAGATACAGGTGTAGCATCGAAACGAATCGACTCCCAATTCAGAAACCCATTACTTTGTGCACAAACATTATAAGTAGCCAAGAAACGAACATAACAACCAGATACTATTACCACCCAACGACGTGGGCATCAATATCATTCATCAATATATTGTTTTTTGTGCGGATCATGTTTTAAATTTGACTTAATTGAACGGTATAATCTGTGATTGCTTATATATATATTCGGCTCTATATTATGACACTTTATGACTATTTATGATATTCAAACAAGATTTTATTATTTATCCTATTCTAATTCGTAATCTTATCTATATTTCTTAAATCTTTTCAGATGCTGAGTTCAAGTATATTATTACTTCTGACGCTAGCCAGTTACGATGGAGTCGTCAGCATACCACAGCCCCATTTCGAGAAGCGTTCCATTGCCGACACAAAACACACCTCCACGCAAACTATCATAAAACATGAAACCGCGAAATTGGTACCAGTTCTACCAATTCACAACGTCGTCATCGAGCCAATAACGAGAAAGAAGAAAGGGCCAACCCTACCCATATCTATTTCAATACCACATCAGATAATCGTACCGAATCTACACGTCATACCAATATCGAATGTTCATCAAGTCCATGGGAATATTAATCACGATATGCCAACAATTATATCACATACTGTATCTCACAGTTCTACCAACATCACACATCCACAATTGGTACCAGTCCTGATACCGATTCACAACCATTTAGTACCTGTCCACGATTTGACGGTTATACCGTTGCATAGTGTTGTACATAAAGATACGAAAATCAGTTTTAAACTATCAGAGAACCATGGTGGTGATGAGTCGATTAATTCTTATAGAAATCCGCTCGGAGGTTATGGTGCAGGATGGTATTATGGTGGTCATGGAGCTGGTCATGGATTTCATTACGCTTATGGATAGTTATAAGTGACGGTTGTTTAATTTATTTGTTGTAATTATTAAAGTCATATTTATTACTATTTTTTTTTCTATATTGTTAGTATAAAGCCAATTCAGACTTAATTATAATTTAAATTAAATAGTTTGTAAACAACGAAGTAGCGAATGAACTTACGTCAGCGATATTAAACATAGTATAAGAATCAAATACTGAATAAATTACTGACGATAAAATATTATTCAGTAGGTTTTATGTTAAAATAAAACTGAAGGGAATAGAAACCTTTTGTACGTAAATATTTGTATTAATTAAAGCATATCCTAAATAATTTCTAAAAATACAATATCGTTTCTAGACTCTAGTTCAACTATGAAGCCGTATTTTCCTTTTGTGGTATCTTTTTAGCGCGTTATGCAAAGAAAACTTAAAAATTGAATATGCTCCAATATGCAAATATGCTATCTTTACTGTCAATCAAAACCTATTGTGAGATTTAACGTATTTTAAACAAATTATGATAATGTGTAGTGTATAAAATTTAGCGTATCTATGCCAGTATAATATTTACAGTTAAAGGATTTTATTATATAGTGAGATACTCTAAACTTAATTTTAAATAACCTTTTGTTTTATTTATTCACGAGTTTACAACAAATTACAAAAATTATAATCTTGAATAGATTATTATTCTTTATAAATAGTTTTTAAAGTTATTTTACGACATGTGGTCATTTTTTTTTAGTTAGTTTTTGATATATGACATGACACATTTAATGGATTTCATAGTTTTTTATTTCCTCCCTAATGGAAAGGCATCGATACAAAATCCATAAGTCCTTGCCATGTTTTTTCTTATCAATGTGCATGTTCTATGTACGCCTAAGCCAAATCCTCTATAAATTATTTCCTTTCTTAAGCATTAATGAATCTCACTTTACTATACCAAAAGTGGTCCAAAGAAAGTCTTAGTCTTTACTAAGACTTTCTTTGGGGGATTTGGTGCAACTTGAAATACACGTTGCATATATTTTATTTTTATACCATTATTTCAAAGTAACGCACATGTCTACTTTAACTATCAGTCGTGAAGTATCTAATGTAATAACTTAAAATAATTTTAACGCTTAAATAGTAATAAAAATAAGAACACTATTTGAGGTGTCCAACGGCAAATCCCGCTATAACGATTTTGGATAAAAAAATCACCTATTGATATCATCTGAAAGTTCCCTTAATACTAAGTGTTGCTATTTATTTCGTACAAATATATATATATACATATATATATATATATATATATATATATATATATATATATATATATATATATATATATATATATACCACGTGACCAAGCACACAGAATGGCGGAATAATATAAATAAAGTTTTTTCAGAAAAATCTTCAACACTCACTACAATATCGGTTTTGGGTCACCTAGAACAGACGTGTGCTCGACTTGCAGTTTTGAGCCAAAGGTTGACATTTAAATTCAAAAGAAAAAATAATACTGGCACGTAATAGCCATTTCTTTTTTAATTATAATCTGCTGTCTTTTGTTTTTCTTCTGTCAAAATTGCAAAATTTGTGATCTATTAAATAGAAGTTCGCGGTTTCTGTAGAAATGGATAAAATTGAGCACCGTTCCGTCATAAAATATTTACAAAAAAATGGATTAAGGCCAAAACAAATTTTTGAAAATATACGAGACTTTGGGGGAATCTGCTCCATATGCCACTGTCAAAAGATGGGATGGGATGGGATTTCAAACGTGGCAGAGAACCAGTGCAAGATGAACCTAGGAGTGGTAGGCCGCCAACGGCTACCACAGACGAAAATACCAATAAAATATTAGACCTGATTTTGAATAACAGGAGATTGACGATTGCAGAGATAGCAGAAGCAATAGGCATTTCCTATGAACGAGCACAGTACATAATTTCCAACGATCTTGGATTTTCTAAGGTCTCTGCCAGCTTTCAGCCGAAAACATACGCACCCGCCAAACAGTATTACAGGATTGTTTGGATCTGTTCCAAAGTGGTCCTCAAGATTTTCTTAGCCGTTTCGTAACTATGGACGAAACTTGAGTTCATACGCCAGAGTCCAAAGTACAATCCAAGCAATGGAAAAGAGCAGGGTCACCGCCCCCTAAAAAAGCGGGGGCCATTTTGTCAACCAAAAAGGTAATGGCTTCAGTTTTTTGGGACTGTAGAGGGGTCATTATGGTTGACTACCTTCAAAAAGGTAAAACCATAAATGCGGACTATTATTGCACACTTTTACAACGTTTGCGTGAAGAAATAAAAATAAAAAGGCCTGGTATGTTGTCTAAGAAAATTTTGTTCCACCAACATAACGCTCCTGCCCAAACTGCGGCGAAAAATAGTTATTTAATATTAAGGTAAAATTTCACAAGATAATCACAACATGCACTACATAAAAGGAAGTTAAATCTTCTGAGCGAGATAAAAACAAAGTGCATTGTTATCAGCATAATCTCTTAAGTGTGTCATCATATGTCATCACACTTATTATAAACTCGAGCATGTCAATGTCATAATCATTTTGATTCGACAAAAATCTGAAGTGCCTTAAGCTTTTCGACTATAATATATCGATCACGTAAATATTGACAAATCCATCGTGATGCATTCGTGGCCGATTACGTTAACTTAAGTTGTTATTGGGATAGGTGTGTTTGTGAATGTCCTGCTTAGATTACACGGCATCGGCACGGCGTTTTCTCCCTATGCTTATATATGCTATCTTTATATTATTACATGCTATAGCTAATTGCTTGCTCAAATACTTATGATACTATAATGAATCCAGAGAAAAGGTAGAAACTAAAGTTACAGTATCTACATACTCGTATATCCTACTTTTAGGCATTAGCAACATTAGAATATTGCACCATAGTCCATCACGCGGCTTCTTCACTGCACATGCCTTCGTAATATTTCTTAGACATGCAGGTTTCTTCACCATGTTCTCCTTCATCTCGGAGCACGTGGGAAAAGAGCACTTAAAATTGCATTTACAATTTCATTGTTGCCGGCACCGAGGATGGATTATTAATAACGTAAGGTTCACTAAAATCGAACACACCACGACTCTATATATCCAGAGTCGTTCTCACTACGTTACCGACAGACGTTGTTGTGCTCGAAATCGATTTTTTTTAATGAGTATTGCTGTTGGTCCAGTGACCTCTACAGCTTTATCTAAATAGACCCGCGAGCGGGAGGCCCGCCGAGTAAGGAGACAACGACGATGCTGCGAAGCGAAACACGAAGACCGCTGCCGCACCACCGCTGCGCTTCGACCCCTGTGGACGAAGAACGTCGACGACAACAGAGGGGGGCGATAATACAATCCGAGGGCCCCTCATGGTGAGGTACGAAACCTCGACTCGGATCGCTATCTAAAGGGAGGACAGGATAACTTTAGAAGCGGCCTAAAACACGATTAAATCGCGTGTGAAATCGACTTGGGGTACGGTGCGGCGTATCCCAAGTCATAGTTCCGCGGCTTGAGATGCGGCAGTCTTGTGTTGGTGCATTTACATATATCTCAAACTTTATGCAACGCGCACCAATAAATTAATAGCACTATTAACAAGATCCAGCTACTGGTTACCAGGCAATCCATCTCAGTCCTGAGGAGTGCACATGTGCATCTTAAATTTATGGTGAGGATAGATGCAGGTGTTAGTCTCAGTCGTCACTTACCATCGGGTGAGCTGTGTGCTCGTTTGTCATTCTTACTTTCTCAGTACATATACTAGTTTTCGATCGTTGGCTACGTCAAGTATTTCATCTGATCAAATTATTTAACGGTCTCTCCATTGAAAGATTTTGAATGGCAATTCACTGTTTCGTTATATGTAATATCATGCGCACTTACTACCATAACCGGTATCGTCGAGCCATTGTCCAAGTAAATCTACGATCAACTGAATCGTTTGGTCTACGAAAGCGAAAAAGGGCAGGATGTATGAAATATGTTTTGTACTCACTCCTTTTTACTTCTTTTATTTGGATCCATACGCCTACACCCTCATGATGGCTCTTTGTGGTAAAATTAGTGACCAACGAATGACAACAATTTACCTGATGGTAATAGTCACGTTTATGCTTGATAAGGAATTATAATGCAGATACGTTGTCAACTCTGAGGATTCAGTTGGGGTAGGCACTCCTCATGCGGGGCCGTAATTAGTTAATGTCTTCGGTTTTCTCTCCTTCACTAGACGAAACATAGTAACTTGTTAAGCTTGTCTATTATGTCTAGACCAATGATATCGGTCAAGTGGTTCGCTAGACGAAATTATCTTCCATCTGTCTATGCGTATAATGTATCAGCGACGATCTATCAACGTAGTGATACTACTCAGGGTCATTGTTTCGTCATAGTAGTTAAAGTCTAAGAGCCCTATATGTAAGTACAAGCATAATAGAAGCGTATAGCATTTAGCTTTAGCTTAGAATTTAGCCAAAACAATTGCCTCAGTAGCCTAACAGATTTGCTACACTGACTGACCCTAACGTACTGCGAAATAACGTCGAATTAGAATTCTTCCGTAATCCGACTATTTTATTGTAGAAGAAGAAGAAGAAAAAAATATATTGATGACATGATTTCTGATGAAACGTGTGGGTGATGAAAATTATGCCTCTTTCAGTTTCCCATGTCATACGCGCAAACGTATTTGATCCATGCGCGTGAAACAAAAAACAAGACGTGAAAAATGCCATCCTGCGACAACTATGTTAAATATCTATTTTATTTCTTTGTTTTAAGAAAATGCTAGCTGTTGACGATAATAGTTGATTGGCGAATTCGAACCTACGACCCTAAGTATGGAAGTCCGTACCTCTAACCATTAGGCTATTGATTGAGATTTATTATGTAAAATTATTGGCTCGATCGATTTTTATATAAAATTATTTTGTAAATGTATATTAAATGTTACATGCCTCTTGTCGCCAAAATAAGTAACAAAAATAAAATATCAAATAAACTCAAGACTTAAGTCCAGGTCAATATCAATACGTCAGTGAATCAATTCCGAATTGGTTCAGGCTTTATTATGTAGGATTTAGCCACTGTGGAGATATGGTTTTTATTTTTTATTACATTGTAAGTAACAAACGTGCACACAGTTCACCTGATGGCAAGTGATTCCTGCGGCTCATGTCATCTACATTCATCCTTGACAAGGAATCATAATGCAGATGCGTTATCATCCTTGATGATTGAAATAGAATGCCTCGTCACCAGTAATAAAGGTCTTCGGATCCACCACTAACTAGACGAAACACAGCAATATTACATTGCTATTTCACGCTGGTATTCTGTGACGGCGTGGTCCTACCCCGATCGAGCTGACCCATACATTCTGCAGCTAGAAACAAACTGCAGTGTAGCTCTACGACGTTATGTGAATAAACTCAAAGTACGTTGAAACGTAAACAGACATAAATCATTTTACAACACTCAATTTTAACTTTATATATATATTCTATTATATAGCATGTGCTGAATTCATGTTAATAAAAAAAGCCCAACACATCAAAGCACAGGTCAGTGGCAGCTGCGTGATACTCCAAGGCCAAGAAGTGGCTGCTATCGCTTTAGTAGCACCGGTCCGTAGTTCGAAGCCAGTGTACCGTTATCTGCCACTTGGCAGTCACCCAGTTGAGTTTCACATCGCGACACAGACGGACCGTTTTACACACAGTGGAATAATATTTAATTTGTTTTTATTTTTAAGAGAATCTGTAGTTTTGTTTAGATATATCATCAACAGACCTTAGTGGGTAAGTCGTTTTTTAATAATTTAGTTGTTTGTAAGTATATTCTGACTAGAAAGTCGTCTCAAATAATGCTGTCACAGAATACAAACTTAAGATAGCAGTATAATGATGTGTTTTGCATGGTGATGAGAATAGGATACCCAATTACTCGTTACTAGAGATTCCAACTTAATCCTCAGATAAAGTTTACCATATCTCGGTTTTGTACCAAAAATAAATTATTTGATTATTTGTACATTTTTATAAAAATATTATAATGATTTTTTTACCTGGTTCCCTTTACAAAGTTAGTAAAGCTTTAAGCAGAAACGAATAATTTAGTCTCTTCGCTATATGGAACCTATGTGGAAAAAAAACTGCTGCCCTCACTAAACACATACTATAAATAATAATGGTAAAAAATTAAAAAGCATATCCTACCAAATATATATATATATATTTTTATATATCTCAATATTTACATTTCACTCGGTCCAAGCATGACCGTCGACCCTGTGTATATACACAGGGTCGACGGTTAGACGACGGGTTAGATTTGATTGATGTAAAAACGTAAACAATATTTGTTTTATGTTGCAGATATTAAAACAAAAAATTAGATAAGAAATAATAACAAACCACACACTTATTGGTAAAATTATTACGTTTGATAAGTGGAACTAATCTACCGCCATTATGAGGTAAGTTTGTAAATACGGTCTATATGTATAACCTATGCAAGTACTCAAATTGCTCGGGATCGTACTGAAAGGCGACTGAAGGGTCTCCTTAACCATTTAAATAAATAAATAATGGAGAAAACGTAGCTGCATTAGTAATACCACGCGGTGGTTTTAAGCTACCCGTAGCACCAACTTGTCCAGGGTATGTTCATGTATTCACAGAATACAAGCGACAAATATTAGCTTCTCTCTAAGTCTTGGTGCCCGCATCGGCGTTGTCACCCTATTCAGTGAGCGTACTGCTCGCGAGTCTATTCCAGTAAATCTGTAAAGGCTACTGGGACAACAGCAATACTCATAATTACAAAAACTTAACTTATCCCTGCTGCTCCACGACAGGAATTAATTATACTATGGATTGAATAGGCATTTCGTTCATCGTTTCGTTCCGGAATCAATGTGGGTATCATACAATCAGAAGACATAGTATATTTTTGTAGTGTAGCAGGAGATTGCAGCCTCTGCCGGCCTCTTGGATTTGATTCCCAGCCGAGAAACAATAATTGTACATCACGAATTATTGATTTTCGGGTCGGGGTGTGATACTACCTAATTGATACTCTCTGGCAATAACCAAAAGATATCGCAGTGGTCGAAATCGCCATAATCATGTCAATCACTTATCTTTTACATCTTTTAATTACTGCTGAATAGTCGAAAACTTTATTTTTTTTTATAATTTTATTATTAAATTGAGAGTAACAAACGAACACACAGTTCACCTGATGGTAAGTCATTCCTGCGGTCCCGTGACATCTACATTCATCCTTGACAAGGAAAATCAGGATTCATACCACCGATGCGTGGTCACCCTTGAGACTGAGATGGAATGCCTCGTCGCTTGAATGAAGGGAGACCTTCCCCACACTCACCAGATGAAACACGGCAGTATTATGCCGCTATATCACGCTGGTATTTTGTGAGGGCGTGATCCTACCCCGGTCGTGCTGACCCATTCATTCTGCAGGTAGAAACAAACTGCACTGTAGCTCTACCTCTGTATATTTGTTTTGTATTATCCGGCATGATTTATAATCAGTCCTAAACTTCGAAACGTCATCGTGAACCATTCTACCATTTTATTTGCTTCATTTACGAGGTAGCGACGGAACAAGTTTTTCGACAACTTATAATTCTGTTTTTTTTTTAATCTACCTTTGTTTAACACTTAGATTAGGACATTTTATTACACACATTGGACAACAATTGACATTAATTTCTAAATAACCAAACATGTAGTCGAATTCGATAACGACGATATTTTCTGATTATTGCCAGATGACATCGATTGCGGATATATTTTGTTATAATATAGTATACCACTCTTAGATATTTATATATATATATATATATAGATATTATGTTGTTTCGCAGGATTCAAAAAATTTCGCTTGTGTTCACTTTACTTATGAGTGTTGGCCTCGTGTGTAGTAGATCCCTACAAGGTAAGTCTAAAACGTATTTTGATACATTAGGGCCAAATTGCTTTTCAAGTTTAAGTGTGCAATGGTGACAAATTAGCACACGATACTTAACGATAAGTTCCATTTATTGGCGAAGATGTAGCAGACGCTTTATTATTAAAGATACCAAGTAAAGATTTTATACGTGCTTAAGTCTTCATCTCCAGGTAATAACGGTGGTATACCTAAACATTAGTTTTTTTTTTAACTATTTGGTTCCCGACGTTTATAAAGCTTAACAGCGCTCGTTGCAACAGATGAGTTGAGGTATTTGAAGTCCCGGTGGCATAATGAAATGACATAATACTTTTATTTTGTTCTAAAACAGTTCATCACTTCCAGAATATATAAAAATGAAAACTCAGGACAGCATATAAAATTGTTTATCGGTCCCAGCCGTGGCCAGTTGCTCGGGACATGTGCGTGGAGGACGGAGCTAAGCTGGCCGTGCCGAAGTCTGAGGTAGTTGATGAAAATATTCAAACGTATAATTTTGATTATTTTTTTATAAGTGATAATATATAACTTACAATATTACATAATAGACAGTAGATAGTATAACACGTGATATCATTCCACACTGACATCCCGTGATCTTGCGTGTCTCTCAGCATACAAACCTAATCTGGAGACTACCGAGACCTATATCTGAATAAAGTGAGACACGCGCGTATCATTCTTAAACTTTTTCCCATGGGCACTTAATTGAGTCTCTACAAATGAATTTCCGTCCTCTTCTTTACCAGCTTTTCCCCTTCTGGGTCATGACACCACAATGAAAGTGACTTAGGCCGATCACTATCCGTGTCCTTTGATTATTCATATATAGATATAAAGACAAAAGTCCATAACTTTTGTCTTTTGCATCGACTATCCGTTGCTGAAAGTATCAATGGCTCATAATGATAACAGAGAGATCAGAAGTCCTAAAGGAATAGCCACTCTTCCTAACCAATTAACTATTATCATTTAAAAGGAAAATTCAGACTGATTTAACGTTGGTTTCAAATATTTTAAGTCATGTACCCAATAATATAATAAGTAAGTCAAGTACCCAAATTCACGGTACGAGAAAACTTTGTTCGTGATGTTAAGATTCCCTAAGGTCTTTTTGGGATTTTCGTAGATCCTTGGCAGTCTTATTCCGAACCAGTGGTAGTATTTCGAAAATGATTTTTGCGCATTTTTTTAATGATTAAGTTTCTTACGGATAATAAACTATTTAATAATGGATAGACTTGTATCGTAGTTTTGTCTATATTATTTTTATCTTTTTATGTATCCAAGAATGGTAAACTTATCACATATTTCGGACATTCCATCTTGATCTTACAGGTCTCTTTTTTTATTACATTAAGAGTACAAACGAGCACACAGTTCACCTGATGTTAAGTGATTCCTGCGGCCCATGACATCTACATTCATCCTTGAGAAAGAATCATAATGCAGATGCGTTGACACCCTTGAGGACTGAGATGGAATGCCTCGTCGCTTGAATGAAGGTCTCCGGATCCCCACACTCACCAGATGAAACACGGCAGTATTATGCCGCTATATCACGCTGGTATTTTGTGAGGGCGTGATCCTACCCCGGTCGTGCTGACCCATTCATTCTGCAGGTAGAAACAAACTGCACTGTAGCTCTACCTCTGTATATTTGTTTTGTATTATCCGGCATGATTTATAATCAGTCCTAAACTTCGAAACGTCATCGTGAACCATTGTACCATTTTATTTGCTTCATTTACGAGGTAGCGACGGAACAAGTTTTACGACGACTTATAATTCTGTTTTTTTTTTAATCTACCTTTGTTTAACACTTAGATTAGGACATTTTATTACACACATTGGACAACAATTGACATTAATTTCTAAATAACCAAACATGTAGTCGAATTCGATAACGACGATATTTTCTGATTATTGCCAGATGACATCGATTGCGAATATATTTTGTTATAATATAGTATACCACTCTTAGATATTTATATATATATATATATATATATATATATATATATATATATATATATATATATATATATATATATATATATATATATATATATATATATATATATATATATATATATATATATATATATATATATATATATATATATATATATATATATATATATATATATATATATATATATATATATATATATATATATATATATATATATATATATATATATATATATATATATATATATATATATATATATATATATATATATATATATATATATATATATATATATATATATATATATATATATATATATATATATATATATATATATATATATATATATATATATATATATATATATATATATATATATATATATATATATATATATATATATATATATATATATATATATATATATATATATATATATATATAGATATTATGTTGTTTCGCAGGATTCAAAAATTTCGCTTGTGTTCACTTTACTTATGAGTGTTGGCCTCGTGTGTAGTAGATCCCTACAAGGTAAGTCTAAAACGTATTTTGATACATTAGGGCCAAATTGCTTTTCAAGTTTAAGTGTGCAATGGTGACAAATTAGCACACGATACTTAACGATAAGTTCCATTTATTGGCGAAGATGTAGCAGACGCTTTATTATTAAAGATACCAAGTAAAGATTTTATACGTGCTTAAGTCTTCATGTCCAGGTAATAACGGTGGTATGCCTAAACATTAGTTTTTTTTTAAACTATTTGGTTCCCGACGTTTATAAAGCTTAACAGCGCTCGTTGCAACAGATGAGTTGAGGTATTTGAAGTCCCGGTGGCATAATGAAATGACATAATACTTTTATTTTGTTCTAAAACAGTTCATCACTTCCAGAATATATAAAAAATGAAAAACTCAGGACAGCATATAAAATTGTTTATCGGTCCCAGCCGTGGCCAGTTGCTCGGGACATGTGCGTGGAGGACGGAGCTAAGCTGGCCGTGCCGAAGTCTGAGGTAGTTGATGAAAATATTCAAACGTATAATTTTAATTATTTTTTTATAAGTGATAATATATAACACACAATATTACATAATAGACAGTAGATAGTATAACACGTGATATCATTCCACACTGACATCCCGTGATCTTGCGTGTCTCTCAGCATACAAACCTAATCTGGAGACTACCAGACTAATAGACCTATATCTGAATAAAGTGAGACACGCGCGTATCATTCTTAAACTTTTTCCCATGGGCACTTAATTGAGTCTCAACAAATGAATTTCCGTCCTCTTTTTTACCAGCTTTTCCTCTTCTGGGTCATGACACCACAATGAAAGTGACTTAGGCCGATCACTATCCGTGTCCTTTGATTATTCATATATAGATATAAAGACAAAAGTCCATAACTTTTGTCTTTTGCATCGACTATCCGTTGCTGAAAGTACCAATGGCTCATAATGAGAACAGAGAGATCAGAAGTCCTAAAGGAAAAGCCACTCTTCCTAACCAATTAACTATTATCATTTAAAAGGAAAATTCAGACTGATTTAACGTTGGTTTCAAATATTTTAAGTCATGTACCCAATAATATAATAAGTAAGTCAAGTACCCAAATTCACGGTACGAGAAAACTTTGTTCGTGATGTTAAGATTAAGGTCTTTTTGGGATTTTCGTAGATCCTTGGCATTCTTATTCCGAACCAGTGGTAGTATTTCGAAAATGATTTTTGCGCATTTTTTTAATGATTAAGTTTCTTACGGATAATAAACTATTTAATAATGGATAGACTTGTATCGTAGTTTTGTCTTTATTATTTTTATCTTTTTATGTATCCAAGAATGGTAAACTTATCACATATTTCGGACATTCCATCTTGATCTTACAGGTCTCTTTTTTTTATTACATTAAGAGTAACAAACGAGCACACAGTTCACCTGATGTTAAGTGATTCCTGCGGCCCATGACATCTACATTCATCCTTGAGAAAGAATCATAATGGAGATACGTTGTCACCCTTGAGGACTGAGATGGAATGACTCATGCATTAAAATTGCCTTCGGTGAACTGTTTGCCACCCGAAATAATACTTAGAATTATTTTAAGCTATCACGACGCAACAATTTTACAAGTCAAGTTGCGGGATACCCCCTATGCTGTAGATAATACAATGTCTCTTTACTAATAATGGGTTTCCGGTTTCTGATAGCAATTTTATTGTAGTATTCTATCATTATGAATAACAACATCATGTATTACCTGAATCTACAGCTTAATTCTATAACCTAGGAAATAGTTTCATGTGATATTTAATTTAGATTAAAAAAGCGATGTGAAATATATGCGAAATTGAAAAGCGAGTATAAGAACAAAAGATGTTTGTCAGGATCGGACTAAATAGAAAACCATAAACTCTGTCTACCCCTCTAAGTGACAGGCTTGAATGTTTACAGTTTATTATGATACTTACTCATGGTTCATCTTGCAGGAGGAGTTCCTTTTCATACAGAAGTTAGTGGGTGGAATGTACTACCCTGCGATAACTAATACGTCGGAAAAGCTGGTAGTTTGGCTGGGCATCAACAACGTCGACGACTACAGGATCTGGACTAGTGTTGATGGTAAATATAGTAGCTTATAAATACTTAGTTGAACCGAGATCCTCCTTCTAAAGGGAATATTTTTGTAAATATAAGGTTGACAAATATGTGTAGGTCAATCCTCCACAAGATGAAGTTTCTATCTATCCAAATGTTCGGGAAATCGTAGTTTGCGTGTAGTTCAAGACAGCTGATATCTTATGTATTGCAGTAGAGTAAAAGCTGACAATTTAAAACATGGTGCATCCGGTAGTAAATATTTATTGCGGCCAGTAGACACCTACGTGCATCTTAAATAGAGAATCAAACTATATATGTATGATGAGAAAAAAAATTCCGAGGAATAAGGTGATTACCAGTAAACGTTTCTTTCACTCACCGAGTGAAGGAAGAGAGCGTTAAGTTACTATTACAACCTAGCTGATGAATACGAGAGTCAAAGCGTAGGTTAGCGCTACTATGTTTGTATGCTACTGTGTTTTTTCTGGTGAAAAAGAGAAACAGAAGACCTAATTACTGGCGAGGAGACATTCCATCATAGTTTTCAAAGGTATCTGCGTCTCTCAAAATGGTTTTCCTACTTCTCATCGATGACGTATTTGGGTGTCATGGGCTGCAGGAATCACTTGACAAAGGGTGAACCATATACTCAGTTCTAATATAATAAGGTCTCTTTTTAAGCGTTCCGTCTTAGTCCTTATAAGCGACAAATCTAGTTCTTTATCTTTTATTGAAACTGTATCTGTTATTAGACTGGATCACTTAAATGCAGTGCGCAGTTTACCTGTTTAAATGAAGACTACAGCTCATGACACTCATTTAAGTCCACGATCATCACAAGGAATCATCAATAAATCTATGTTTTTTTATTAATTTTATTACATTGAGAGTAACAAACGAGCACACAAGTTCACCTGATGGCATTTGATTCCTGCGGTCCATGACGTCTACATTTATCCTTGACAAGGAATCATAATGCATTGTTTACCTTGAGGACTGCGATGGAATGCCTCGTCACTAGAAATATTCCGCCGCTGAGATGGAATGCCTCGTCACCAGAAATATTCCGTAAGTATATATTATATAAGTTGGGTTTGTCTCGAATACCATACGAAACACAGTAGTGACAGGTACGTCACTACTGTGTTTCGTATGGTATTCGTAGCGGACACTGTTCAAGCAGCTGCTGGCTGCTACTTGACTCTGCCATGTAAATAAGTTTGAATGTTTGCAATAATACTCGTAAGACGTCCGGAACTGCGAACTCCCTCTCCTTATTTACTGACTTAGCCGCCTAGTACGCTTAGCCTCTACCTTCTAATGCTTATTGCAAAGAATTTAACTACCTTGCTTAGACGGAGGGCATACTTGAGCTTAGCGTGATAGAAATACGTTATTTAGTGACTAGCTAATATTTTATTTTTAATACTCTTTTATTCACTTAACCATATGTATTATGTACGTTTTTAGGTATGTCTATATGTGTGTATGGATGTAATGGAATCTTTCCATTCAGTCTTCCTCCTTTTCCCAACGTTTACTTTTTTATTCCATTCAGAGTAACAAACGAGCACACAAGTTCACCTGATGGCATTTGATTCCTGCGGTCCATGACGTCTACATTTATCCTTGAAAAGGAATCATAATGCATTGTTTACCTTGAGGACTGCGATGGAATGCCTCGTCACTAGAAATATTCCGCCGCTGAGATGGAATGCCTCGTCACCAGAAATATTCCGTAAGTATATATTATATAAGTTGGGTTTGTCTCGAATACCATACGAAACACAGTAGTGACAGGTACGTCAAGCGGACACTGTTCAAGCAGCTGCTGGCTGCTACTTGACTCTACCATGTAAATAAGTTTGAATGTTTGCAATAATACTCGTAAGACGTCCGGAACTGCGAACTCCCTCTCCTTATTTACTTACTTAGCCGCCTAGTACGCTTAGCCTCTACCTTCTAATGCTTATTGCAAAGAATTTAACTACCTTGCTTAGACGGAGGGCATACTTGAGCTTAGCGTGATAGAAATACGTTATTTAGTGACTAGCTAATATTTTATTTTTAATACTCTTTTATTCACTTAACCATATGTATTATGTACGTTTTTAGGTATGTCTATATGTGTGTATGGATGTAATGGAATCTTTCCATTCAGTCTTCCTCCTTTTCCCAACGTTTACTTTTTTTTATTCCATTCAGAGTAACAAACGAGCACACAGTTCACCTGATGGTAAGTGATTCCTGCGGCCCTCGACATCTACATTCATCCTTGACAAGGAATCCTAATGCAGATGCATTGTCACCCTTCAGGGCTAAGATGAAATGCCTCGTTACCAGTAATAAAGGCTTCCGGATCCCTGGACTCCACGGCCAGACGAAACACAGCAGCGTTGTGCTACTAATTTACGCTGGTATTCTGTGAGGGCGTGGTCATGACTTTGTGTGTTGTTTCAGTTTTTTTATAACTCTAATTTTATGATAAATTCTCCTGTCACAATTTATTTTCATGCCACGGGTAAACTGGTGAAAGATGTCCAAAGGAATTCAGTCTTCGGACATTTGTCATTTGTCTTTCATCCTTTGTAATAAAAGTGTTAAAATAAATAGAAGTGCTGAAAATAAGCGTAGAAACCAAGACCCAGAGGTATAAATAACAGTGGGATAAATATTTTCTTTTTTGTATATATTCCGTGGTTTTCTTGGGAGTCCAAGATTCATCTGACCGTGTTAATGGAAGTGTGTAGTGTGTATGTGTTACAAATGTTGGGTGAAACCTTGATGAAATAGTGCCGAAACATTTCTTGGTTTTTAAATTTTTACACTTGTAATTAATCTAATAATTATTATTACTTCAATAGACATTGTAATCGTGGTCCGATCTTTCGCGCTAAAAATATTTACGTCATTCGTATTTTTTCAATACTGATGTCTACGAAAATTTTAGCTGCTAGTGCCCAGTGTTAGCAACGGATTATACACGTTCAAAATTTAACAGCTTATTAATATTTTTTTAAAAGAAAAGAATATTAGCAATGCTTTTAACATTACGAACATTACGGTTAACCACTACAACTAAGCTGAAAATGCTTGTGCTAGGAGATGGTCCACTACAATAGTCAAATGGTGGATTCGAACCTACGACCTTAAGTTTCGCAGACCGTACCCTTAACCATTAGGCTATTGACGCTTCGCTTTTATAGTGCCTACTAGTATTAATGGATGGACTAATAATTTACTAAAATTATAAAATACATACGACAGTGTAGACTAGGCCTTATATGCCATTAGTGCAGCAATAACCTGCAGCAACAAATAGTTATTCAGACGCAACCATAAAGCTGTATCACAAGTTTTGCGGTAAAATACGAGGGTAGCACACCTAACGAGCTATAAACCGATGCACTTAGAATAGCAAGCCATTACGTGATAGTGCGCCGAGCAAATAGGTCAAGCTGCTGATAAAAACAAAAGGCATTGAAGCGATGATCGCTTTTTAACACGTTACCACAAAACTTCGTACTTATGTTATCTCTTGGGGAGTGAGGGTTGAATTAAACAGTGGAGAATAGGGGGTTGCTATGGCGACGAATTGGTGTTAGCGCACTATAGTATACACAGAATACCAGAGTGGAAAAACAGCATAATGCTGATGTGTTTTTATTTATTTATTTATAAACTTTTGTACAACTAACATATGCACAAAGTCGGACTTAATGCCTTAGGCATTATCTACCAGTCAACCTTGGGAGGGTTCAGAAAAATCAAGGTAGGGACAGATGAATAATAATAAAGAAAAAGAAACATACAGTACATCTAAATAATTATACAATTATATATACATATAATTATATATTATCTTAGGAATTTATAATACTAAATAAAATAATAGATATTTATATACATTTACATAAACTATAAAACAAAAATATATACATATTATAAATACAAACATATCTAAAAGTAAATATATATACATAATTATTATCGAATGAATGAATCTGCTGACGCTACTTCCGAGAATCCGGAGACACTTATCACCTACGTAGTCCACAGGTGGGACAACGAATCTGCATTATGATTCCTTATCGAGGATGAACGCAATGTCGATTTTAATAGCCGCAGAGATCACTTCCCATCAAGCAAACTGTTTCCGTGCTCACTCGTCACCTTTAATACGATAAAAAAATTATGTATTAACGCGTGTATATGGAATCTTTTCTTTTTCCTTTGAATGCATTTAGTGTCACCCAGTATAACCCCTATTCACTAAAGGAAGAAGACATAAAAGAAATGTAAATATTAATAAGTGTAAATAATATTGCCGATTTGTCTGCCCTAAAGTCATAGGGCCTAGTTCATAATCGTATTTATTATCATTGCAGTTAACACATTTACTTAAAACGTGTTAATAACAAAGTTCATTAGATTATATCTAAATGACAGAAGCGTTTTTAAAATTTATTTTAATTTTAAGTTGTTGATAAATAGATTGATATTTTTTCAGGTGAAGATATAAGAGAGATTGGCTTTAGTCGGTGGGCAGGGGAGAACGGAAAAACTATAAGGTAAAGTAAATACTATATATGTCTTAAATAAGTGACAATTTTTTTTTTATGAAGCTATGAGGTAATGAAACATGTCCACCTATTGGTAAGTGATTTCTGTTGCCCATGACTCGACAAAGAATCATGAAGCAAATGCAACATCATAGAATTAATTATCACCAGTGAAAATATTGTAATTTGAAGTTCTATTCTCGAATTCTATAGTAACAAGATTTTGTTAAATGTACACTATGAAAATATTGTTGTCGCAGAAATCAATCTATTAAATATCGGAATAATGTTCGTCTACAACAGTAATTGTGCCAGTAACTGTATATTTTGTGATATTATTCCCTAATAGAAACATTCATTGGTTTACACTACACAAGTCAATCAATATCCATTAATTCCGTACTCTTTTCTTTTTAGTTTTTTTTATAGTTAATAACGAAAGTTTTTTTCCATGTTGGAAAATACCACGCTCATAGATATACAACAAGTTAAAGTAATAAAGTTATTTATCTACACCACTTTCAACAAGTCTGTATAATTCCCAGGCTTCTTCGGAAGATGGAGGTAGCCAGAATACTATTACAATAACCTATGTCCAATCGACTAAATCTTTCACCACACATAAAAAGTATTGCTAAAGTACTGTTTTGCTTTGTATCGTGTCTGCGAATTAGATAAATCTAAAATATCTTTTTTATTTTTTTATAGCAATTCCCCCGAGGAACCTCACTGCGCAGCCCTGGATGGCCACAATCCTGGCTTGAGGGATTGGTGGTGTCATCTCCACCAACCCTTCATCTGCAAAGTGGACCTGGACAATTCGCTGGAATGATTACATTAGCGTTGTTTTAAGAACTAAGTATTAGCTATTTATAAGTATGAAAGGAATAATATATAGCAAAAAATTGTGTTTATATTTTATAACCATTATTATTTTAAAGAGTTTATTATAAGTTAGAAATGGTATTAAGATTTATATTTGTATAAAATTTATTAAGAATAAATCGCACTGATTAAAGTTACATATTGTTTCATTAGGGATATATAATAATATTATATAAAATCCGGAAAAAAATTCCTCATAACGTTAGTAATCTGGTGGATTAGAAATGCGTGGTATATGAAGTGGAAGGTGGCATAAGAAAATACACCGTTCTGTTACGTCTCATGAGAAGTAAGACAGGACCATGGGAATGCCATAAGGATCTGATGGTCACCGATAGATGGCCACATTAAATATATATATATATATATATATATATATATATTTACGACTAATATGTATATATATATATATATATATATATATATATATATATACATATTAGTCGTGATTCATGTCCAGCAGAAGACTGTAACGAGCTGATCAAATATAATTTGTAAAATACAACTTGAATCAAATATAACCTCGTTTTTTCTCCGACCATTTTAGTCTGGTGCAAGCCGGGAGATAGTAGAGTGGTTAAGACCACGCCCTCACAGAATACCAGCGTAAAATAGCAGCATAATGCTGCTGTGTTTCGTCAGGTGTGAGTAGGATCTGGAGACCTTTATTACTGGTGACGAGGCATTACATCTCAGTCCTCAGGGGTGACAACGCATCCGCATTATGATTCTTTGTCAAAGATGAATGTAGATGTCATGGACCGCAGGAACCAATTACCACTAGGTGAATAGTGTGCTCGTTTATTAATCTCAATGTAATAAAAAAAAAAGCTTCGTTTCAAACGCTGAAGTATTATCCACTCGCCACACTGAACAATTTGCCTGGCGGGAGATTCCCTTATCGTCCCACGGCCAAATTTTAACAGCCAAATCTCACAGTTTGACTTATTATATGGGTTATTCGGTTGCCTGATCCTTGTGTATCACCTACCAATTGGCACAGCATGCATGTTTGGTTGACGTACAGAGAAGAAGTTAAATATATATATATATTCCCCCTTTACACCACAAAATTAATATTTAATATTAATTCAGTTTGACGTATAACAAGGGTAACAGCTTTAAAAGTCAAACAATTGGGATATCAACGTAATAAAATCACATCGTCGTTCAAGTTCTTGAAGATTTAATAAAACGATAATAGGCCTAGATATTAAAAGGCGGCTTTGGCTTGACGGGATTATGTAAAAATTCCAATATAAATGTTAAAGCTTGCCACTCGAACACCGTCTCAATAAAACTTTGCAAGATTCCACCAAGAAGTTTTAATTCAATAATAATGTATGGGGATTATGTAAGCACCATTCGGGGACTTTAGAAAGTTAGTTCCAAAACATCTTATGTTATACGAATACCGGTATGCGTGTGATAGAATCCGTCATCCTTTCTTTCTAACCGACTCCAAAAGAAGGAGCTTTTTTGTTTATATTCGAGATTATTTATTTAGTAGAGAAAGTAAAAGACGGTGGCACAAAAATTTATTTATTTTTGTCTGATTTTTTTTTTCCACAACCCAAAATATGTGTTAAATAATACTTCACTGAAATCGACGCAAATATAAAAATGTATGCAAACGTAAATATAAATATCAAGTTACAATATATAAATAAAAGTTAAAAACATAAAAATGAAGTTTATTAAATAAGGTTATTACGTTTGAAATATTAATTACCTGGTTTTTTTTGTATTATAATATTAGTGTGTTATAAGGATTACGGACCTTCCGACAGCACAGATGGTACTACTTTTTTCAAGTAATGACGAGTGCACAGTTCACCTGATGGCAAGTGACTCCTGTGGCACGCCATATACATTCATCCTTGATAAGGAATCTTAATGCAGATGGGTTGTTACCCTTGGGGACAGTGGGATTCTTTGTCATCACTATAAAGGTCTCCCGATCAAGTCGTCGTTAATATCAGGGATGTCCTACACAGTTCATAGTTTGGTGATTAATAACTGCGTCATCTAAATCCATTTTCAACATAGATTCTAGATGCAAACGCGTTCTAGCCTCTGCGGACTGTGATAGAATGACCTGTAGTCGGTTGCCCAGAACTCACCCAACATACAGTATACTCGTACGAAACACGAATACGTTAAGCTGCCATGAAACACTCATATTCTTTGTTTATTTTTATTTATTATTTTATTACATTAAGAGTAACGAACGAGTGCACAGTTATAATGCTGATGCGTTGTCACTCTTGTGGACTGAGATGGAATACCTCGTCTCCAGTAGTAAAGGACTCCGGATCCCTGCACTCACCAGACGAAACACTGAAGCATTAAGCTATTTCACACATGGTATTCTGTGAGGACGTTGTCCTTACACGTTCAAGCCGGCCTAGTCATGTCAGACGTAAATCTAAGGTCATCATGACCCGCTACCCTCTTCCCGCCTCCAAGTGAAACATACATTTTTTTAAATATAATTTTGATCTGATTGAAATCTTCCATTAAGATGAAAGAACAGCGTGAGTGAAAACCAGTGTTTTAAGTAATTAATTACTTGATAATTTTATTTTTTGATGTGTTCATGGTGGAGTTTTCGAGAAATTTTAATATATCACCCATTTCGACCTTTATCCCTAGATTCGCGTCTGGGTCATGCTGTTTAGCTGGAAACTAACTTGAATATTTTTTCTGCTGTCAGTAAGAACAGGTAATGAGGATGACGTTTGGATATTGGTATATTCTACCTTGGATATTGGTATATTCTACCTATGTGCACATTGTAGATCTCGATAAGTGAAATCGTTAAGATCAATAGGTTGATCTAGTTTCATTATTTTGAAACCTAGATTTCCTTAAATTATATTATGGGTCGGGGATAGCAAAAAGTCGCGACCGAGAAGCGTAACCGCTCGCCCATTCCATGCCTGTTATTTCTAATAGTCCGGATTGCGGGGCACTGGGGTTATATAAATATTGTCTTTTAATTTCTATCGTATTCGTATTCGTAATATATCGAGGCGGCTTTACCCATGGTGCTGGGTGTGCGTTGCACTCGGGCGCAGTGGTGTTAGGGGGCACCGGCTGGTGATTGCAAGCTTGGGGAATACTTGTGCAAATATTTATATATTTTTTACAATTATTCTTGTTATATTTCATCTTTTCATTTCCTTTACGAATCTTGTTTCAATCTTATCACACCATTGGCAGTCGACTTCGAGAAGGCAAAAACTTATAGTACCGTATATAAGTAAGTAGTAGTAATAGTAACCTTTACATTCTGATTTTGCACTGTAAGAAAAAAGTCATGTTCAAAATCAATCACTTCTTGGCTGATTTTTGTCATCAGAAATGATCAATGTAAAAATATACTCATGTAACTCAGCACATTTGTTTGCCACCACTAATAAACCGAATTCGCATACCCTTTCATCTGTCCATATAACACCTGAGATTGTGTTTAAATATATCCTTCGAATAAATACCAACAAGGGCGCCGGTAGCGATAATATACCACCTTTATTTGTAAAAAAATGTGCCAAAACACTAGCTTTTCCTCTGTCTTTAATATATAATAAATCTTTAAATGAGGGCGTTTTTCCTAAGAAATGGAAAGATGCTTACATAATACCAATCTACAAAAGTGGATCAAGGCAGTTGGCAGAAAATTATAGACCTGTCTCAATTCTGTCCACCTTTGGCAAACTTTTTGAAAGTCTCGTCTATGAAATCATTAAGATCGATAGGTTAATCTAGTTTCATTATTTTGAAACCTAGATTTCCTTAAATTATATTATGGGTCGGGGATAGCAAAAAGTCGCGACCGAGAAGCGTAACCGCTCGCCCATTCCATGCCTGTTATTTCTAATAGTCCGGATTGCGGGGCACTGGGGTTATATAAATATTGTCTTTTAATTTCTATCGTATTCGTATTCGTAATATATCGAGGCGGCTTTACCCATGGTGCTGGGTGTGCGTTGCACTCGGGCGCAGTGGTGTTAGGGGGCACCGGCTGGTGATTGCAAGCTTGGGGAATACTTGTGCAAATATTTATATATTTTTTACAATTATTCTTGTTATATTTCATCTTTTCATTTCCTTTACGAATCTTGTTTCAATCTTATCACACCATTGGCAGTCGACTTCGAGAAGGCAAAAACTTATAGTACCGTATATAAGTAAGTAGTAGTAATAGTAACCTTTACATTCTGATTTTGCACTGTAAGAAAAAAGTCATGTTCAAAATCAATCACTTCTTGGCTGATTTTTGTCATCAGAAATGATCAATGTAAAAATATACTCATGTAACTCAGCACATTTGTTTGCC
Organism: Teinopalpus imperialis; assembly: GCA_029286865.1. Taxonomy (NCBI): domain Eukaryota; kingdom Metazoa; phylum Arthropoda; class Insecta; order Lepidoptera; family Papilionidae; genus Teinopalpus; species Teinopalpus imperialis. The sequence continues at coordinate 5,947,480 of JAGSMU010000035.1, read as the reverse complement.
ACCACTAATAAACCGAATTCGCATACCCTTTCATCTGTCCATATAACACCTGAGATTGTGTTTAAATATATCCTTCGAATAAATACCAACAAGGGCGCCGGTAGCGATAATATACCACCTTTATTTGTAAAAATGTGCCAAAACACTAGCTTTTCCTCTGTCTTTAATATATAATAAATCTTTAAATGAGGGCGTTTTTCCTAAGAAATGGAAAGATGCTTACATAATACCAATCTACAAAAGTGGATCAAGGCAGTTGGCAGAAAATTATAGACCTGTCTCAATTCTGTCCACCTTTGGCAAACTTTTGAAAGTCTCGTCTATGGAACCATTTATACTCACGTATCTTCATTTATTCCTAGTGAACAACATGGCTTTATGCGTCAAAGATCTACGGAGACAAATCTATGCACCCTAACGGATTTCATCTCCCGCAAAATGGATACTCGCGTTCAAATAGATGTGGTATATACAGATTTTTCCAAATGTTTCGACAGAATTGATCACAGCTTACTAGTTTCAAAGTTAGAAAATTTAGGGATACATGGAGATTTGCTGAGGTGGCTTAACTCTTACTTAAGAAATAGGTCACAGTGGGTCAAAATCGGTGGTTACTGTTCGGACAAAGCTTCAATTCCATCGGGGGTTCCTCAAGGCTCTTTATTAGGTCCCCTGCTCTTTAACATTTATTTATATGACATTTCAAATTGCTTTCATCACTCTCGTTTTCTCATGTACGCTGATGACACTAAAATTTTTTATCCGATCCGTGATATCGAGGACTGTCGTAAATTGCAGGATGATCTTGACAGATTTTCAAGCTATTGCACAAAAAATTTACTCAATCTTAATGTCAAAAAATGTCAAATAATTACATTCAGACGTCAAGTACATCCATTACAATACAAGTACATATTAAATAATTGTGTGGTAAGTCGTGTTATTAAAGTAAGGGATCTAGGTGTTTTGTTAGATTCAAAGTTAATATTTTCAGAACACTATAATTACATCTGTCATAAGGCTCTTAGAATGCTTGGTTTTATCAAGAGACTTTCAAAAGTATTCCGGAGTTCAAGTCCCCTACTACCTCTATATTTCGCTTATGTCCGAAGTACACTTGAGTACGCTTCACCCGTTTGGTCCCCATCCTACATTACCCACACTCGTAACATTGAAAACATCCAAGTAAAATTTCTAAAGTTTTAAATCATTTTACCAAAAAATCCACGCGTGACTATAATATCTCGCTGACGGAATATAAACTTCTGTCTTTATCTAATAGACGAATTATTTCCGATATGCGGTTATTATATAATGTATTAAATGGCCACGTAGACTGTCCTACCTTGATAGAAAAATTGCATCTTCGTATCCCAACACGCCGCCTACGAAGTACAAATTTATTTCATGTCCCTCTTACAAAAACGAAATATGCCCGGAGCTCAGTCTTATATAGATGTATGCAGGTCTATAATGATATGTTTGGAAATATTGACATATTCCATCTTAAACGAAATCAGTTTCTAAACGATGTTTCTGAAGCACTCCTGAATTTGCCTTAACAAGATGCATACGCACACACACACGCACATACACACACACACACACACTACTCTACAGATTAAAATGTATGTTACTCCTGTTGCACATACTTTTAAAAAAAAAAAATGTATATAGTTGTAACTTCTTTGATGGCTAAATATCCTTGTTAATTGTATTTATGTTTAATGTTTCTTGTATGCTGTGAAGTTTCCTAATAAAGTAAATAAATAAATAAATAAATAAATATATTTCGCGAAGGACAGGTAGTGCCATCTACTAGCAAATAGCGAATACGAATGTTATTGCATATGTCGCCATCTATGGCTTAATATATATTTTAATGTAACCTTATCTATTTTATATTATAATTACTTACACTTATTTCAACATGCGCTATATTAAAAACACAACTTTATTAAAGAACAGAAATAAGATTTATCTTTATAGATGATTACATACAATGTACAATTGTTATAATGTATGTAAAAACATCTAATGAACTGACAGCTGTCAGTGTCAGCTGTGACTGTCAAAGCGTTGTTTAAGACGTTAAATTTTTATTCTATAATTTCTTTTATTTTTCTAACTTAAACTTTTATAACTTTCTTGTCTAAAAAAGTTAAGATTTACATTAATGGTATGGTAATTGCATTACATGCAATCTTTTTTGTATTATCATAAAAGTTATAAGGGTCTAAATTTATCCTAACCTCCATCAATATTTGTTTTCAGATGAATCTTATAAGAAGAGGGATATCTCATTTCACTACGGGAGTCAGGGCTCAGTGCATTCAGATTTCAGGTATTTTCTAAGATTATTATTTATTTTTGAAAGATGATATGAGAAAACAAAACATTTATCATTTCATATTTCATTAATTTCTTGTTCAAGTTAATCTCTCTCTCTCATCTCTTCAATTTAACTCTTTTGTTGAAGTATTTTATATGAATCCAGTTTTATACTAGTAAATTAAAGCATAAACTTGTTATTTCGGAAACAAATTATTGCAATATTATCATTAAGGTCCTTTAAGATCTGAATATTCAATGGCTTAATATAATATAATTTTATTAAAATTTTTATGCTATGTGTTCATTACCATTTTCATAACCAGTCTTTTGTAAACACCTATTGAAAACACTTAATACATTATATGTATTCTACTGCCGGAACACCACTTAAAAAGATACTGGGGTATAGTCCACCATGTACTTCTACTATGGATGAGGGACTCCACATTATTTCATGGACAAGTTATGATAATTTTCTTGTGTGCTGAACATGTGGCACCACAAATATCAATGAATAATTTCGTTTATTGGTTGGTTGCTAGCATTTGGCATCAAAAGAAGAGCCTGGACAAAAAACTACCACACTACTTACCATTTTAAGGTTGATTATTATCAGATGCACTGCATGCATATTTTACAACCTTACATAAATAATCTTTCGCAATATATACTTTCCATGTCTGTGTTGTGTGTGAAAACCAAAACGCTAATGTTACTTTATATGCTACCTATTCTTACAAGAATAAAGACATTTTTTAAGAATATAAATCAGTGAACACTGAGACAATATGGTGCTACTACACAGACTTACCTGTTACATTTTTTTATATCCAGTTGGCATTATTAAATTATATAAATGGTATGTTTTTATACGGATAAGCCACTGTTGAATGCTAGCTTTAGTTTTAATAGTTGGCTCAACCAGCAAAGACCATCAAAAAAAAAAACGCAAACTTAATAACTATATATGCAGTATATATATAAATCCTAAGAATATCCATTTTTTTTTATTACATTGAGAATAACAAACGAGCATGCAGTTTGCCTGATGGTAAGTGGTTCCTGCGGCCCATGTCATCTACATTCATCCTTGACAAGGAATCATAATGCAGATGCGTTGTCACCCTTGGGGACTGCGATGGAATGCCTCGTCACCAGTAATAAAGGTCTCCGGATCCCTACACTCACCAGACGAAACACGGCAGCATTATGCTGCTATTTCATGCTGGTATTCTGTGAGGGCGTGGTCCTACCCCGGTCGAGCTGACCCATTCATTCTGCAGCTAGAAACAAACTGCAGTGTAGCTCTACCACTGAAGAAAAGCTTGTACCTATTTTTTAAACAGTGGTAGAGCCATGGTGCAACTAGTTTCTAGCTAAAACATGAATGGTTTGGCCTCAACTTGGAAGGAACCACACACCCTCACAGAATACCAATGTGAAATAGTTGCATGATGTTTCTGTTTTATATGCTAAGTGTGAAGATTCTGAATCCAATTACCATTACCGAGGCGTTCAATCCCAGTTCGCAAGGATGTCTAGCGTCTTCATCTTGAATCTTTATTGGTGATGGATGTAGATGTCGTGGGCTGCTGTAGTTATACTAACAAATGAACTGTTTGCTTCTTTATCATCCATAATATTGAAAGAAAATTCTTTATTTGGCACAAACACCATAAAATACGTGATATACTTTCGAAAATATATTAAACTAGCTGCGCCCGCGACTTCGTTCGCGTAGACTACAGAATGCTTGGCATATCTCATGTGAAGCAACACTTATTTTAAGAATTTTAAATGGGGGTAAAATTCCGTCATACATCATTTTTGCGTAACTTTAACCGTTTACGCAGCACTCGCAACGGAAGCAAAGGAATAATTGTTCCCGTTTTTACAGAATTTTTCATTGACGCTCCGCTCCCATTGGTCGTAGCGTGATGTTCTATACCGTATAGCCTTCCTCGATAAATGGCCTATCGAAAAACTTTTCAATTCCAAACAGTAGTTCTTGAGATTAGCGCGTTCTTCCAAACAAAGTCTTCACCTTGATAATATTATTATAGATGTAATGTTGCAAAATTCTGGATAACATAACCACCCTTTTCAACAGAAATAACCTCAGCTCACCCCCTACTCTTGCTTTTCCTTGATGCTGGGCAAAAGAATTTAGCATCATAATATTTATCTTTATTTTCGGTTATAAATTTCCAAAAAAAGCGACTCCTGATGTAATAAATAAAATTTTATATTTGGTTTATTTGTATATTTTGTATCTTTACTCAATATAAAAGCACTACATTTACTTAATGTCTAAATACAGTATTTACTACTTTCGGCAAAAGGAAACCACAGATCTGAGAAAAACCAACAAAATAAACCTGGTGGGACAATTTTTTTTTTACAATAATATATGTTTACAAAATAATTTTAGTTAACTTACAAGACGCTGGGGCGATAATTTCATTTCTCAAGTATGTTAAAGTTTTAATATATCTTTTAACACGCAAATGTACCCTTTACTATTCCATAAGATTTTTTTCTATGCTTATATATTATTTATATTCTGCACTAATATATTATTATATAATATATATATTTATTCAATTAAGTAAGGGTTAGAAGAAATTTAAGTTTCTCATATTAATTAACATGTAATATAAATGATCCGAAAAATATATTTTAATGCACCTAAATAATCTCCGCTCAGTTGAACTAAACTTCGTGATACCGATTGACAATTTAGACTTTTATTTTTCTGACGATAACATTTAACATTCAAAATGTACCGCAAAACAGCGGGCGTTGTGTTCATTGTCCCCTTTGCGCTGCATATCAACTTGTACATAGGAAGCCAGCAGCTTCACATAACTGTCAATGTAGCGGGCATCTCAATTTGCGATGCTGACACATCTGCATCACATTTAGCAGCTGCCTCTTATAATATATGCAATTGTGACCAGTATTCTGAGGCCGTTACTGCAGATATTGGTGTGGCATGTGTATGGTCAGCGTATTAGAAAGGGTTCGTGATATCGCGCCTGTTATTTGCGAGGAACCCTTCCGCGTGGACCCGGATTATGTCCTTTGGGTAACGTTAGCATAAATTTTAATGGAAATAAATTATTATTTTTTGTATAGTATTAATAATTCCTTAGAATACTTCTCCAGCATTCCCAAGTGGTGGTAAATATTTATTTATTTACTCTTTATTGCATTAACCTTAACAAAGTTCAAAGTTTTCAAAGGGCGGACTTAATGCCAAAGGCATTCTCTAGCAGTCAACCCAAGGTGTGGTGAGATATGTGTATGACAGGTGTAGCAATAAACTAATTAATAAAAGAAGAAAATATTAATACATACGCATATAGATATTAAATACATAATACATGTATAAATACAAACATATATATACATACACAATAGTATACAATACATATAATACTACATATATATATATATATATATATATATATATATATATATATATATATATATATATATATATATATAAATATTAACAACTACGCTGCAGTGCTTGTTACTAACTGCAGGTTGAATGGGTCAGCTCGACTGGAGTAGAACCACGCACTCACAGAATACCAGCGTTAAATAGCAGCATAATGCTACTGTGTATCGTTTGGTGAGTGAAGGGATCCGGAGACCTTTATTACTGGTCTGGCATTCCATCTCAGTCCTCAAGGGCGACAACACATTTGCATTATGATTCCCTGAATGAAGATCAAAATCATGGGCCGAAGGAATCACTTACCATCAGGTGAACTGTTACTCGTTATATAAATATAAATTTACAAATTTAAGGAACTAACTAAAAACAAGTAAGCACCAATTTATATTCTCCTGTGAACGCTACCGTCCTTAGCCTAGACAAAGGGGTGCAAATCTAACGTGAGTCAGCGAGATGACCGCAAGTCCGAATTGCGGCCTCCGTAATCTGCACCATTCACACCTCTCCCCTTTTGTGTGGCATTGTGCACTTTAGCGCATTGTGCACTTTCCCGTGCCACTTTGCATGTGCTAGCGTATTCATGTGTACTATGATCCTACATACCTTTGATGGCCAGTTCGATTGACAGTTGAAATGGCGTGTGTCTTTGTATCGTATCATATGAAAGTCAATTTCATGAACGTTCTTCCGATTTATTATGACCATGGCGATATAAATGTTCGTCGTTATCAAAAGGCATTAACTATCAAAAACATATTTACAGAGTCATAAATTACACAGAATACCAGTGAAATATTCGTTAAGTCATGCCCTGTTTCATCTGGTGAGAGGGAAAAACCGGAAAACTAATTGTGTGGCGATATGGGATTATATATTATTGGTAGTAGATTGGTAATTAAGTACCGCAATCTCAAACTCAGACTCCAAGAACAACAATAAAACTATTCAAGATCTTACTAACCAACCTCCCAAAGCCCATAAAACGTTAGCAGCTTCTGTCACCTCTTCCAGAGGTTAGAAGACACCAGTAATGGTAGATGGTACGTTCCGGAATAGTTATTTTATGACGGATTTTAGTTACTTTCACAAAACAACGGTGATTTCGCACGGCGGCATAATGGTTATATTTTCTACCCGCTTCCAGAAGTGTATTTTTATTTTCTTTTAGTGGATTACGCATTTGCATCTTAGTATTTAGTGGTGATTATGCAACTGTCATCTGGTGTCATGGACCGCGGGAGTCGCTTATCATCGGATGACCTATGTTTGTTTTCGTGTTTTGTGTTCGTTTGTCACTTGTCACTACAGATATTGATACAATTCAAATACAATTTTATTATAGTTATAAAAATATTGTTTTGGTACCTACTAGAGAATTGAATAAACTGAAGTTTTATGTTTATACAGATTATATTCGACCCCGAAGGTACTATATTTAGAGACTGCGCAAAATACAGAATGTGTTAATATATCAAATAAACTTTAATAATGCTGCACAAATATTCACTTCTTGAATCTGGGACCCACGCGGACAGTTAAGCTGACCATCGAGGCGCAGAACAGACGATAAATATAAAGTTTTGTTTGCGTGCGAATTGCTCGATCAAAACTTTCCCATAGAATGTGACACGGCAACAATGCTACATCATCAATATGGTTTCTTACAATTTCTCTATGCATAAAACCATTACCTGTACTGTGTTCAACCCGGTGAAACTGTAAAAGCCGATGGCTCTTACAGTTTGACCGGGTTGAAAGGTAACCGAGTGCTTAGGACGCTCAGCTGAGAATTTTATTAGTGGTTAACCAGCACAAGGGTTCTCCAGAGGGAGCGTCTGCTTGCACCGTCACTGAGAGCGACTGACTCGAGGGTGCCTTAGGGGGCCGAACCTCAGCTCGATCAGTTGCTTCTAACAGATTATCTAAATTAATAAATACCCATATAAAAAATAAATTAATACTATTATCTTTTATATGGTTGATAGTTAAATGACGACACTCGGCGGTGTGGATAATAACACTTTGTGAGGAAACTTGTTTAAGAGATTACAAGATATGTGACTCATCATCATCAGCCTGTATCAGTCCACAGTCCATGTCACGCCGCTGAGCCCGGTCTTCGGCTCTTCTTCTCCAGTTTTTGCCCGATGCCATGATTGGTTTTGCCCTTAATCGCCTCGCTGGACATTCGGGTTGCTAGTGACGCTGCTGCCCATCCCTGCTCAGTTTATAGCTACGGCATTTTTTAATGGTTTTACCGCCATCTGTCGGTCTTTAGAGCCTCGTCCGTCAGTCAGCAGGATGCACCACGAGCCGGAGAGGTTGACTTAGGGTGCGTAGATGGTAGTGCACCCCCTTGCATATTACAGAGTCGATTCTTATTCTAGTTTCAATTGTGCACAGGTATCGATAGTATCACATCAGTGCTAATGTAACTATTTAACTTTATATTATCTAGAATACCACCTACATACTATATATTTTTCCATATCTAAATCTATCTATGTTTTCTATACACGTCCTAAAATGGCACACTAAATTCCTATTTGTAGCCCTTCTCAGAATCAATATTTCTATTAATATTCCACAAAAATACTTAAGGATTAGTTGATAACAAAACAGTTATTTGCTACAAGCAAACCACGTTGTGTAAGTAGCGAGAATTACAATTGCGAAGTTGTGAATAGAAGTGACAATAGGACACTGCCTATTATAAGATACTTTGCACACCGAAAGCGATTATATAGTCCGCGATTTGTAAATCGCTAGCAATCGTATCGCTAACTGTAAACCTATATCGTTTTCCCTCTACTCTAAAAGCCGATTCGTGTCCCGTGTACTGGGACATTAATTATTTACGATTATATTCAATTATAAAAAAAATAATGCCTGCAACTCGGTCCGCCGCATGGCAAAAGTGAAAATTGTTTGGCTATCTAGATCTTTATTTCAAGTATATAGTAAAAAAATAGTAATGACTACGTTAGAGAGAGAGAAAAATGAGGAAAAACGGTTAACAAAAACGCACCCAGCATGTGGATAATATAGCCCTCTCTTTCACTCATTATTTTGATATTTTTTGCTTTAGAAATGATTCATTAAACGTTACATAATTATTGAAAATTCGTACAAACGACCTTGAATTTACAACAGAAGAACCCAAAGAAATCTCACTTTAGAACTATCTATCTTAAATATTTATACTTAATATTGCACTCAATGATATTTCATATTACTTCACTTACTATATTTACACGACAGAAATACGCTACAAATAAATAGTATAGAAGCTGCAGTAGAAAATGGGTGGGCTCATCTGTGGGCCTTCGTAGACTTACAGTTGTTTTGTTTGACCGTAGACAAACAAAATTACCTTTAGACTTTATTCAAAATTTCATCCTCATCATCTGTATAGTTGGCAGTTCACCATTGTACGAACCACGCTTTTCACGAAAAATCGCTGGCGTACGTATACACCACGTAGATGAAGGCTGTGTATGAATATATTGCATTCGAATCGCGTTCTGTGTGAGTGAAGGCTTTAACCGCGTGCCTGATAGAGATGTACCATTCTCGTATTCCAAAAATATGATTTACAACAATTCCCAGAACGGACAACGCACCCGTGGCTAACTCTTGCCCATTGTCACTCAGTCCCGATTTTTTGGCGAACGAATAGGAGTCAGCGATGGGATCATTTTAAATCTTAGCCCGTCATCTGCGGACAATGCCCACTATTAGCGGATTATAATCTGCAAAAAGAGCAGGTACTGTACGTTTTAAGGGAGAAGCGGTAACTTGGCGGGTTTTAGTTACAAAATATTAGTAAAGTAAATATTATAAATATAGTATATTTACTATATTTCTAATGTACTTTGTATATATTTATACTTATGTAGTATTATTATTTTTTGATTTCATTGAGAGTAACAAACGAGCATACAGTTCGCCTGATGGCAAGTGAGTCCTGCGGCCCATCGACATTTATTGTTGGCAAGGAATCATAATGCAGTGGAGTTCTCACCCTTGAGGACTGAGATGGAATGCCTCGTCACCAGTAATAAAGGTCTTCGGATTCCTACACTCGCCGGAAGAAACACATTTTATAGAGGAATAATAAAAAACATAAAAGTAGAGTAACAGCCTCTTCTCTAGAGAGGATGTAGGAATAGTCCACCACGCGGCACCAATGCGGATGTTACAGATAGAAACGCAGGTTTCCTCACGATATTTTTCTACACCGCCAAACAAGTGGTGAAATTGGAATTGACAAGTTCATCCGTGCCAACACCGAGGTAGAACTTGGTGTGCTCGCGTACCGTGAATTAAATTAGGAAAAGTATATAGTTATGATTAGAAGAAATTTCGAAGCGATTTATAAAAGATCGTATGCTAAATTTCATCAATGATAACGATTGAGGAATAGAAAATTAATCATCAGTTTTTTCCCCGCTTTCTCTTACAGTTTACTCCAAGCTCGCGACATTTGCTTGCGCTAGCAGATGCAAAATTTGATGTCCCGTGGGACGAACGACCGGACAGTGTTATCGCAAACAATAACATTCAGGCGGACTACGTGACGTCGCCGGGCCTCGGGGACCTAGTCGCGTTTGTTATTTTAGTTGTTACACAAATAATTTTAACTTCTGAAAGGTTTCCGGCCTTCTTATGCGGTATTCTGCCGCTTTAATAAACCTAAGTTGCATTTCTCTTGAAAATATCCCAATATTTTGAATGTAATTCGTGCCGAATTGGCAGTCAGGTTAAAGTAAGGCTACTTGCCTTTAGATGTAGTGGCGAGCTATGTAAGTTTCCGGTCAGGTGACTCTGAACCAAGCTTCCTAATTATGTACATACGAAGACCTGATGATGTGATGATAAAGATTTTACACTGTCGCTAAAACAAGTGCGTTTCTCCGGTACCGCTATAATTGCCATCAAAATATTTACAAATAATCTATAAAGAATCCACATTGATGGGAGTATTTTAATATCGAAGACATTAGTTACTCGATAAACTGTCTGTTTGTTTGTCAATATTGTTTAATATGGAAATATAAGAAATTCTATAATACAATAAATATTTAAATTGAAACATGCCATTCTTCATCATACTGTTGTATAGTAAAGGCAGTAGTTCTCTGTAAATGCTGCTCACTCACGCAGGAGTGTCACATAATTTACAGAACGTTAGAATTCTGACACCACCCACGGGATGAGGGTGTATATGAAAACCCAAAAGTAGGCTAGTATAGAATGCTTTTTCGCGTCAAGTCCGACTTTTTGGACCTTTTACGTGTGCAAATAAAATATAAATAAATAAATGGGTACGTCACACTTCCGAATCGAACTCAAAAAGCAAGTATCAGTAATCGTCTAGGTAAACGTATTAGTTGAAAGTTGATCATAATACTTTTACACAATCTGTTTATATGAACTGAGTCCGCAATTCACATGGAATACATCAAGCATACAGAGCCGTCAATCAAACCTTTCAAGTCCCGCTAGCTACGCGCGAACGCCCCCGGAGATGCGTGGTTAATCGACACACCGGTCATATCCACACAATCGATACAATTCTCACAATGCGCTATGCGACGCCCATCCCTATGTGAAAAAGTGAAAAAAAGCAATAACATTTATATATCAATGTGGTACAGAATGTCTGTCCGACTTTACTAAATATAATGCTCATGCTGCTAAATAGTTTCGATAGCACAATTAGATTGTCTCAATTGAGGAAGCACTACGATATCGTAGGGCTGCCAGACGAAAACGGCAATGAGTGAAGGTATGATTTTTTTTACCTACGACGCTATTATAAACTAGTTTTTGAATTAGTTGACTTAACCGGGGCAGGTGATTTTCACACAAATCACCTGATGACGTGTGATCCAGCCAACTCCAACATAGCTCTGCTGCTATTCGAGTCCAGGGATACAGACACCCGGTATCCTGACTTTCCATCTGGGTTATCATGGGTGACAATGCGTCTTGAATCTTTGTTGAGGATAGATGTAGATGTAATCGGCATCACTTATTGCCACGGTAGCTTGAGTCGAGGAAGGCAAAATATATCTTGCATACAATTTGCAACACGTTATCATCAGGAGCACCGTGTGCTACTTGGTCACCCTTGAAGAATAAAGTGCTCGTCTTCGCTTTATTAACCTTACGATATTTTAGTTAATTTCGTTTACATTAGGGGAAGGACCACAACCTTACAGGATACTAACGTTATAGCAACCAAACCCTGAGACCATACCAGACCCAGATTATCAGGTACTGGTGACGAGAAATTCCATCTCAGTCCTCAGGAGTAATAACGCATTTGCATTATAATTCCTTATCGTGAATGATTATGGTTGACATGGGCCATAGGAATCATTTACCATCAGGTGAGTAATGTGCTCGTTTTTCACCTTCAATACAATAAAAAATAAGCAATTACGTTTATAAATCAATTGTTAACATATAAATATCCTTTAAATTTTATATAATAAGATAAGCATAACCAAAATCATATACTAGTGACACTAACTGTATAGTCGCAGCCTTTTAGTGCAATAGATTAAGATTTTACAAAATAATTCCTTATTACCTCAACTTAAGGTTTAAATCTCCGTAAACAGATCGACAGTAGATAACAGATCCCGGAATAGTTGAAAGCAACCCATTATTTGGCGGATAATCCGTGAATAGATAGAATGGCTGTTTTGGCAGCACCTGCCATTTAAATGCACCTTGTTATTTATAAGTTTATAACGGGAGAATTTCAACACGAAGTATTCCACTAGGGATAGATAATGCCTTAACAACTGAAAGTATTTATTTTGTTCATGGCTTTCAATCAGTAAATAAATAGGTGCCTACGCTGCAGTTTGTGTCTAGCTGCAGAATAAATGGGTCGACCAGGGACCACGCCCTCACAGAATGCCAGCGTAGAATAGCAGAGTAATGCTGCTCTGTTTCGCCTGGTGTGTGTAAGGATCCGCATACCTTAATAACTGGTGACGAGACATTCCATCTGGTGGCAACGCATCTGCATTACGTTTCGCTGGACCAACTTACTATCGGTGAACTGTGTGCTCGTTTGTTACCCTCAATGTAATAAAAAAAATCGTAACAAACAGACACACAGTTCACCTGATGATGGCATGACTGCCACGAACATACATTCTAGAATCACGTGAGTGATCACCTCTGAGCAACTGAGATAGGATGCCTTGTCACCAGTAATTTTCTCCCTCTTTCACCAGTAACCAGACAACGGCCCGGTTCCCTACTCATACCATACGAAACACAACGGCGTTATGCTATTAATTCACGTTGGTCTTATAGAACGCGATCCTTCCCCAGTCGAAATACTTTTTATTTTGTATTGGAGAGAAGAGGGAAGGTGAGTTTTCAGAAGCTACCCTGTTTCCAGACTGACGTAATCCGGAGTGACCTATGATGAGGGATTTCTACCCACTTTAAACCTTAGGTGGCCGCCTCCGTTTTGTTGGAAGGGCTTTGGCTCCTACGAAGTCCACTGATACATTGAGGCGACGACGTCCCTCCTAACACCCTCTCAGTGCTAAGGCAGCACGGGATCACACCGTAATGCCGTCCTCCATGGATTTACTTTCCCGGATAATCAATACCGTACCCTTGCCAGTATTTGAAGCTAAAATCCCATTTATCGCCTTGAATGAAAGGCAAAGGAATCTTTAGTTTTTTCTACATATCATCAGGTTCTTCATTCATTCTTCTCCTATACTACCATGTCGGTATTTAACGGTTATTCAAGTAAAAAGTAAGTTATTTTTATTTGAATAGCCAGTTTAGTGATCGGAGCTTTGGGATAAATAAATGGATCTCATACTATAGTCGACGCATTATGAACTGAGACTTCGGGTCATAAATCATATTTATCTGTCTGTCTCGCTCGCACTTACAGGTCTTATGGAGAGGTGTGGTGATGTGCGTAAGAATTGTTGAGATGCATATCGATAAGGGGATAGGTACGATCGATATGCTAAATTATGTTAAGTATTAATAGGAATAATGTTTCGCTATCTGAAAATAAAAGTTTTTAATTTGTAAGATAAAATGTTTGTTTCGACGTAATCATAGAGAATGTAGTGAGCGTCATAACAAAGAATCTTATATTTATAGAAAAACAACAACCCTTACTCGTAACGACCAATCAGGAGTCAGAGTGCTAATGAAGGTCACGATGACGGATCGACCCCGCGTGTGCGGGTAGCTAAGTATCGATAACGGGTTGCATTGCGTGCACATTCCTACTGTCAGTGTCATTTATTGCCCGACGACTCAGTTTAAAATGCGTCGACTATAATTACTCTAATTAATAAAACGCCAAAACGTCACACAATCGAACTTAATTTTTTCACCTTCCAGCCATACCTCAAAAGATCACGCCAGCAGTCCAGAATGTGCAAATCTCACCCTTGGGTCTCGTTACCCGAACTATGGCCTCCCTCACGCAGATGCACAAGACTGGGCCTCACATCAAGAATAGGCCCTCAAGAAATCCACTCAATGGCAACCCCTTCGCTAAGGTATGCTCTTGTACGAAGACCACATGGCGTATTGGTTAGGGTACCGCTGGCTGTGTCGCGGGTTCTGGGCTCGATTCCCAGCCGAGAAATTATTGGTTACACAACATTCAGTAGAGACACGCAGTTTGTTTCTGGGTCATCTCGACCGGGATAGGATCACGCCCTAACACAATACCAGCATAATGCTACTGTGTTTCGTATGTTGAGTGTAGGGATCCGGAGACCTTTATTACTGGTAACGAGGGATTCAATATCAGTACTCAAGTGTGACAACGCATCGGCATTATGATTCCTTGTCACGGATTAATGTAGATGTTATGGGCGGCAGGAATCACTTGCCATCAGGTGAACTGTGTGCTCCCTGCACTCACCAGACGAATCACAACAACATTATGCTGCTGTTTTACGCTGGTATTCTGTGAGGGTGTGGTCCTACCCTGGTCGAGCTGACCCATCCATTCTGCAGCTAGAAACAAACTGCAGTGTAGCTCACTGTCAACTTTACTATGTTACTTTGTACGCAGGGTGTAGTACTTAAGACGCTGATCAAAAAGCCTAAAAAGCCTAACTCTGCGAACCGGAAGTGCGTGCTGGTCCGTCTGTCAAACGGTCGCGAGATGATCGCGTACGTACCCGGCATCGGACACAACCTCCAGGAACATAACATCGTGCTAGTACGAGTCGGCAGGTATTATTTTCTTAATGTGGTTTTGGATAAAGAGGTTTCGGCCCAAAAGCCGAAAGTCCAAAAAAAATAACAACTATTTACCCTCCCCCCACACAAAACCGTAACCCTGCTTGGTTTCGTATAGTTAGTGAATGTAGGTTTTTTTTATGGAATAGTTGGCAAACGAGCAAGCAGATCACCCGATGGTAAGCGATTGCCGCCCATGAATATCCGCAACACCAGAGGAATGGCAAATGTGTTTAAGAAAGGTGTAGGCTCTTTACTTGGAGGTCCCTAAGTCGCACAGTGCTGCATTGCCAAGCATCAAGATGATGACGATGAAATTTTCAATTCTGTCGTGATGTACGATGTTCTCACACACGAGCACACAAATAACCATCAGGTGAATTGTGTGCTCGTTCGATATTCTTTATAAAAAAAAAATTTTTTGGGATTTCCACTATGGTCATCACAACATCTGGTGACCACCATAATGTGTTTAATAAAGAGTATAAAATATCCATGATCACATGTTTTAATTGTATATTTTTTATTATATTAGTCAATACACTTACTTTTTATAAGAAATGATTCATCTAACACATACGCGGGCGGATTTCGTGTTTCAATCGTAAAACTGGAAACGGCTAAACTTTGTGGTGCAATAAAGGATTGTGTCAATTAAATATGAGTACCGTAGTGTTGGCACCTTCTCGACAATGGCGATAATTGGGCATAAGGTGAGATAATTGGAAGGGAAGCAACATCTGATTTATGAAGAAGCTTAGACTTTCTAGAAAATTTTAAACAATAGAATAATATTTGTGAGATGAATTGGGATAAAGTTTCCTATACTACGGCGTTCTTTTGTTTTATCTGATCACAGTTTGTTCTCTTTCCCATGAGAACGTCGCGTTTCTTTTTAAATACAGGATTTTTTTTAAGACATTTTACGATTTTTTGAATTCGATGCTTTTCATGTAGAACGAAAAGTGCAATAAAATTAGAAAATATATTGAAGAAAAAATCTCATGTGTGTGTGTTGGTATACAAAATTGAACCAGAGTATTATTAAAATTTAATTGTATTATGTTTCAGACTGAAGGATTGCCCCGGCGTGAAGTTAAAATGCGTGCGTGGCAAGTTCGATTTGTCGCATGTTGTGATACAGAAGGCATAGTGTTTGTATAGAAGATAATGTTTAGTGTTGCCCGATTAATTATACATGCTTAGATTAAGAAGGTTATTTGTTTTATTTCTATTTACATAGCATATGAATATATCCCAGAATAAAATACGAATTTAATTATTCAAATGATCAAATACGTGATTATAAATAAAAGGAAAAGACAATGGAATCTAATGTTTTTTAAAGTAATACATCAAGTATGTTATATCTAAAATAATACTAACTATTAATAAATAGATATAAGGATAAAATAAATAAGAGAATAAGTGTATGTTTACCATACGTAATTCATCTTCTAGCTCTAACATCAACATATTGATTCATTCTTCGTATAAAAATAGCATATCTTTTAAATTTTGTAATATACATAATTTAAAAAAATCGTAGTAATTATATTAAGGCCCTTTAATACACCACAAAGTTTTTTTTTACCCTACATTGTTATTTTTTTAAGTTAACTTATAAAATGAACATTGAAAATACTTTGTACTTACGTCGCCATTGATTGGTCGAACACAATATCGGCGCCTGCGCAGACCGCACCCACTAGCGTGCCCTTTTATTGTGCAATGTATTATAGAAATATTACATAGACCATTTTATGATATTTGGAATTTCAGAATCAATGTCTTATAACATTGTGAAAACTGTGTATGGGTTATTCGTAAAACTAAAAAGCATTAAGCTTAAGGAAATATTGCTAGATAAATGTAGAAACTGATGGAATTGATATACCTCAATTCTTCTGCTCCATAGTAATTTAATTTTAACAATTGTTACCAGGAAATTTAAACAATGTGCAGCAGGAATCGTGATTTAAGGAAAATACTGTTCTGTTAGTATTAGAAATTACTTTTCAAAAGAAAATTTTCACTGTCCCTCTGCATCAATATATAAATATCTTAATGTTATATTGAGAGTAACAAGCACACACACAGTACACCTGATAGCAATTGATACCTGCGGCCCATGACATCTACATTCATCCTTAACAAGGAATCATAATGTAGATGCGTTGCCACCCTTGACTGAGATGAAATGCCTCATCACCAGTAATAAAGGTGATTAATAGTATTAAAATCAGCTTTTTATTTGGTTAAATCAACCCCCTGAAGGTTGCTTGGTTGCGCTGTCGTTGAGATTTTTTACTTTCTTAAATTCTTATTACTGAATTTTTCATAGACAGCGGTGATCTCTTACCGTCTAGTGATCTGCTGGATCCACTGCCACCTCCTACAAAAATTACAATTGAGAATTATATAATAGTCTCCCAGACAGAATAGTTTTGGGTGCGTTCTGCTAAAATTAGCGATGCAGTTTCTAACCCACCTTTCTTCATTGTCACATGTTATATACGTTGGAGTGGTTAACGGGAATGTTAGTAATGTTAATATCATCACTAGAATTCTATAATAACCAATCTACGGTAACATCAAACATACACTGCAGGCCGAAAGTTTAAGACCACCTTAATTAAAGTTAACCTGTTGAATCATTTAATAGAACATCGATGGACAAGCAATATACTATTTATTGTATTGGCAGTCCATGCAAAAAAAGGTTATAGTTAGCTAAACTCATTTTTCATCAACCTCCTTTACATTTTATGACTTTTTACACAAGTTTCGGCATACAGGCAATCAATTTATTAATGGTGTTTTGTGATATATTGTTCCAAATTTCGCATAAAGCATTCCACATTTCTTCACAAGAGGATGGGCCACGATTACGGACGTTCCTATCAAGCTCTTCCCACAAAATGGAATTGAGATCCGGGCTCTGAGGAGGCCAAACCAAGTTTTTTAAGACCCCTTATGCCTCTATTCTAAAAGGTTTTTGTACTGTTCCTTTTTCAAATTCCTTCAATTTTTATCAAATCACCAGTTCCTTGGCTAGAGAAGCAACCCCACACCATAATTGAGCCACCACCATGCTGGGAACTACCATCAATCTGGCATCATCTTTTCTTGGGCACTGCGTCGAACGTAAATTCTACGTTTTGAACCGAATAGTTTAAACTTATGTTCATCGGTCCAAAGCACTTTTTTAAACCTTCTTCAGTCCAATCTTGATGGGCAAGAGCCCACTGCATCTGTTTTTTCTTGTTTTGCGGCCTTAGCAGTGGTTTTGGAACGGCAACGCGACCATATAACTTAGCATCTCTCAGTCGCCGTTTTACTGTAGTGAATGATAAAGGTTTAACTCGGGTTTTGTTTATTTCAACGCGGATTTCTAGTGCTGTTAAGCATCTATTTCGCTTGATGGTAACAACAATGAAATTATCTTCACTAGACGTGATAGCTCTCGGCCTTCCCGAGCGTGGACTATCTTGAAAACTGCCTGTCTCCCTGTATCGAGTTATTGTGCCACAAGTCTTCGATAACTTCAGTTATGAAGCAATCTCACGTTCGGATTTGCCTTCATTATGTAAAACAACGATGGCAGAACGCACTTCACTGCTAATTTCTCGAGCTTTTCCCATTTTATGACGTCTTCACTGTAGAAACCACAAGTTTAGACTAATTGAGATTGTTTGTGAACAAATCGAAGTAAGCTTGAGTAATAATAAGTCAGAAACACGTGTTTTCAGGAGCTAAATAGTCCTAATTAATGACTAATACGTAACAAAAGCAAAGTTATTAGTAATGAGGACATTATAAAAATATTATTATGACTCTACCACCTGGCTCTAGCGCAGCGTTTATCGGTGTTTGAAAACAATAGATGTTTATTGTCCAATAACTTGAAAGTAAACAAAGGAATGACTTCTTTAAATATTCGATACTATCAATAGAATATGCAGATGTGCATTTCTTTTATTAATCATATGGGATTTTATTACAATTGATGGATAATTATGGTATATATGTGCGGTCTCAAACTTTTGGCCGGCAGGGTAAATATTTGAGGTATTAAAAAATAAAAATTTTGTATGTTTTCAATGTTTTTATTAGACGTATAAAAATTAAATCTCTGTCTTAAATTAACTTAACGCAAATTGCACTCATATTAAATAATATTTACAAATATATTGCACTAAACGATCCCTTAGAGCTTTATTTAATAAATTACTATAACTTAAAACTATATATAACTTTAATTCATCTTTGCTTTCTAACTTGAGAGTGAGACTTAATATGGGCATGTCTGGTGACATACCACACAAGACTTGGTAGTCAGTTGACTCTTCAGTTTTGCCACTTCATTCCTGAGGTAAGTCACTTTCAATGCGAGATGTATCTCCCTCAGCTTCCTCCTGTCTCTACTTTGTTTCGCTGCATAATTGTTCCTCTCCCGCTGCTTCCTGTAGGAGACGTCAGCGGTCTGACTCGTCTGCACTGCTCTCCTCATCCTTGGATTATTCCCTAGAAGACTTCCCCCATTTTTCTCAGCCATAACTCTCAACGCGTCTCTCTCGAATGCTTGAAAATCCGGATCGTCCGATAATGAGTCCACGTCGATCATGTAACTTGGCCTCTTCGAACTCGTCTGTGGTATGTGATGAGAAGTCGGCGATGCTGGTGGTGAGATCATTTCTATTCGAGGACTGATCGGCGCTGTCATATAAGAACAAATGCTGTCTCCGGATACAGGAGAGGTTTCCGGCGCAGGTACGTAATGTTGATATACGTGATAAGGATAGTCTCGCACGTTTGGGTATGAGTATCCATATGAGTTTTGTGGGTAGAAATCCGATGAGACTATTTCTTCTTCTTTAGACTTTTTAGTTAAGTCCAGAGCAGCGTCGTCAGCGTAAGGTGTCCACAAAGCCATGATTCACGAGAGGTGTTACCGAGACGGAATACTGTTCACGATTGATTACCCTGTCGATTTCCCAAGCGCCCTTTGTAACATCGTGGGCGGGGCTTATTTTTAGAGGGGTCTTCCCCCACTCAACATCTCAACTCAAGGGTTGGACTACCTGCGATCTTAACGGGCCTCGGTTAATGGAAAACAATGCCATATTGCGGTTTATTGCGATTTTTAATCCTTGCGTAGATTTGCGGATTATATTGTATTGTGCTAAGTTATGATTCTGCAACTTAGTAGATATTTATTACTGCGAAATTTTGCAGAGACTATTTTTATTATTTTTTTACATATTTATTGCTATGCTGTATAAAGAGTATTTTTGAAAGGTTTATTTACATTGTGACAGCTTATTCTCAAAAAAAATTTAATTTGTTTGAACAGATGAGTTCAAATTATACATTAAAAAGGTGTCAAAAGAGAATTAAAAACATTTGTTATTGTATAATAAATATAGTTATTTAAGGCGTTCCAACTTTGATAAAGGGTATTTAGACCTAGGAAATATTATCCACGACCCCATAAAGTAAAAGCCTATGTATATATATTTAGAATTGTAAGTTATTTTTTTAATCTACTATGTATGTATATTTAGAGTTAATGTGGGTTGAGTGATACATGAGGCCGTAGTCCGATATCATTTGTTTTGCCACGGGAGACCTAGGACATCTAATTACTTTTTTTATTAAACTAAAGATTACATTTGTGCACCCTGTTTACCTGATGATAAGTCATAAGTGAGACATACAAATATATATCTTTAACGTTCAAGATGTAAATGTGTTGTCTTCCCTAAGATGGAAAGTAACTAGTTACTACCTGGTAGCTGCTAGTATTTTGCTGACCGACTAAAATGCCTAGCTGATATAAGGCTGCCTTAGTCTAAAAATTCAAGTAAGTAAGTTTATAAATGCGTCAAAAATGTTTCTCTGTCTTTAACTGAGACTATTTCAAAAGACATCAACGATCGAAATTATAGGTGATTAAGAATCACATATACAACTAAAGATGTTTTTCGTTACAATTACTATTATTTTATTACGCATATTTGTCGTGTAATTCGTAAACATATTAGCTAATTAGTAATCGTCACCGCTATGTAGTATTAAACAGAATAACAAAATAATTAGACGCAATTGTAGTTAAACATCGTTAAGAGATCAGCTGGCTATAGTATAAATTTAAACAGAGAACAATTTAAAAAATTATATAATTGATTATGTATTTATTTTCTTACTAACGAAGTCTACCATAACTTAATCAAGATCTATCTTGAATATTTCTAAAATATTTATTTATTTATATCCGTAAAAATTATGGTCAACAAACATTATAGTAAAACTAAACCATGATGTATGATTTCATGATTATTAATATGCAATCAATGTATACTGAGGACTTGATATGAAATTCCTCATTTCCAGTAATAACGTCTTCAGAAGTCACTCTACAAAATATTTTTAATGATTCCAGCGGTGGCTGCATCTCTTTTGATATTCTTAAACAACATTATTAAAAATATTATTTCATTATCTAAAAAAAAACATATATAAAAAAAAAAAACAAAGCAACAACGGACGTAATAGATACTTTTTTAGAAATCAATCCTTTTCATGAAGAACGTTCTAGTTGTAAAAATAGCAGTTAAAATTTCTTCATTTTTATTTCTTTAATTATAGCTTTTTTCGTCACAGAGAGCACAGTGGTATTTGACTTCCTGATGTTATAGTTACACAGAACTACGGTCAGATTTTAATTGTATATTTTTAATTAAAAAATAACAATATTTCACGTCATATCAATTAAATGCTGTAATAACCTCAAAAAAGAGGATACCTATACCCAGGAGTGGAACCTACATATATAAACACAAATAAGCTGCTACTTTAGTGAAATCTCCTCAATCAATCACGTGACCAAGGGTGGAGAACAGCATTCGAAACGGCTTAAATTAAAAAGTAAAAATAAACATCAGAAATTAGTTTTATTTTAAATATTCATATTTATGAATTATTGATGTATGGTCGCAGCGAATATATATCAATATAAATACTAAACGATTAATAACTTATGACTAAAAGTAGACATCGGAATTGAATAAAACCCACTCATACATTATTAATATAAACTTAAACATAATATGGAAACGTAATTCTGCCATTTTTGGGTGTTCCCGAAAAGGTTCGTAATTATCTCTTTTCTATTAATTATTCTGATTAAATCATGTGTACGATGAGTGCTTTATAAAAATGTGTAGCATATGACGTATGTACATTATTACATAAAAACAAGAAGTGAGGAATACTCTGAATCCCCGGAAATTTTAGAGTACTGTACCGACCAAAGAGTATTGGTTATTACCAAGTGAAATAAACTCAGTAGAGAATATAATAGTCCCGTTAGAGTTTGCCCAAAAACCTCACTAGTTATCACATCCCCTAGTCCGAGTAGTTAGTGTTTGCAATCAAAATATATGTAAAGAGAACATAAACTAATCAACCAGCTCACGGACCCCTCAGTTCCGTGAGCCCTGTGTCCGATGAAGCTGTAAGAGCTAGGCTATCAGCATCAACATCAACAGAATCTAGATAAATATATGTGATAAGTTCGTAGGAAGGCAACAACATGAGATATATAGGTACATTCAATACTTATATCCGAATACCAACAATTTGTGATAATCTTGTACGTAGGTGTAGGTTTTGACCACCACACCACGCAGCCATCAAAAGAATCGTAATAAAAAAAATACTAACAATACCTTTAAAACTTATTTTAAAGCGAAAGAGTTACTTAATGCGTCTGTATTGGGGGCAATATAATTATTATACTAGATACAGGTGGCTTCGGATCGTGCTTCGTGGCAATCTGTAGAGCAAACCTTGTTCATTTTTATATATATTTTATAACTGGATAACGGTCCAAGCCGAAGCTCCCTCTCGGTAGCCCTTGTGCTAGTTACCCATTAAAAGAGGTCTCGACTGAGCGCCATAAGCGCTCGGTCACCTATCAACCCGGTGAAACTGTAAAAGCCCTCGGGCCAACGGCAGCCATCAACTCGTAAAAAAAAAAAGAAAGCGACAAATCAAGCAGCACACCTGATAGTAACTGATCACCGCTGCTTATGAACATATCGTACTACCAGAAGAGTCGCCGTCCTTAAGAAATAAACAATGTTGTCGAGTAGACTCAGTAGACTAATTTTGTGCCGTGATAATGATTATGATATAGCTAGATAGTATCTTTGTGATATATGATTGAAGGCGAAGTCTCGTGTGATCTCATCTGTTTTATTTTATTTATTTTATAAAATCTATAGCTTACAATATTAAAAACTAATTTTTATAATTTATTTATGCAAAGTTTAAGCTATTATAGATTTACATTATTTATGCGTATATTGTTAGACATGACTACGGCAATGACATTTTTTAACATTTTCAATTAATTATATTTTTAAGGAACTTAATCTAAGTCGGTAAGTGTGTGTGTGTGTGCGATAGTGTGTATTTGTGTGTCCGCGAGTGTGTGTATGAGAGTGTTAGTGTGTGTGTGTGTGTATTTGAACGTCCCTCGATCAGTTAATCAGTTTTGTGTATTAACAATTTTATTACTATATTTTTGAATGAACTTTTACAACTTTTAGAGCTTTACCACCTTTTTAGCGATGCGAATGGGATTGCTCTATCGAGGAAGGACGTCCTGGTGTTCTTACCAGCATGAAATAGTTGCTGCTATCTATATACTAAAGCAGTGTTTGGATACATGAACACAATTATAGATAACGAGACATCTAGAATCTTTGTTGAATGTACCTAGATGTCGTAGTCCGCAGTCAACATTTACCGCCAGGAGAAATGTACGCTCGATTCTCTTGTTTTTTTTAAATAATAATATAAGGAGATATTATTAAAAAAAAACTACTCAAATAAGCCTCGACAGATGCCAAGAAAGTATTACCTCGAAATGATAATTATTTACGCAAAGAATGTACAAAGAAAGAATTAAACACGTTCAGTGGTCCGGAAATTTGACAGAAATTAATAATCGTGTCCGGCGCGATTTTCATAAAATGCACTCTAGCGTACGATAGCAACTGTCACGTTGTCCTTTCCGGTAAAACAACCGGACGACAGACAAAGTAGAGAGAGGTGATTGGTAAATATATTATAATTTTTAAACAGTGTACGACACGGTGCTGTATGATCTTTATTTTTCTATTATTATATTAATTTATTTATTATGCTAATTTACAACATTATATATACATAACGGTCAACATGGTAACCTCCTTGTATTGAAGTAAGTTGATGAAGATATACTCCCGATTAATCACTTATATCTATATATATATATATACTTCCCTAATGCAATGACATTGAATTGACACTGGTAGAGCTACACTGCAGAATGAATGGGTCAGCTCGACCGAGGTAGGACCACGCCCTCACAGAATACCAGCGTATAATATTAGTACAACGCTGCTGTAATTCGTCTGGTGAGTATAGGGATCCGGAGACTGGTGACGAGGCATTCATGATTCCATTGTCAAGAATGAATGTAGTGGTCATGGGCTGCAGGAATAACTTGGTATCAGGTGAACTGTGTGCTCGTTTATTACTCTCAATTTTAAAAAAAATATATATCTGAAGAAGGTTCAGATACAGTGTTATGGGATATACAATGTACACACAACACATACACATATTCAATGACCAATAATTTATAATTATTAATTTTATTAAAATATTAAATGAGTGTGCTAGAGATACGTAGATTTTAAAATATCGGTTTTGTATAAACCTGTAAAAGGAAAACAATTAAATTTGTAAATTGGAAACATAACCATAGATTGTAATATGAAAAATGATATTGTTGATAGCATTTCTTTATTTCTAAATAAAATAAATCTAAAATATTAATATATAGGACATATTATGATTGCAGTAATAAGCAGACGATTTGCATAATCGCAGATCTCTAGTCTACGTATTGTGTATTTAAAACTCTATTTGTTACTCTGTATGAACTATTAAATTTCCAAATGCTACATGAAACCTAATGAATGCGTTAATAAAGTATGTATTTAATATATTTTTTAATTCGTGAAGCACAAAAAACAAACGCTGCCAATTTTCGGCCAGTTACAATCTCTGTATTGGTTTAAAATATTAAATTCACTTATTTCATGGCATTTAACTTAGTTGCTTATTCGATATGAAAACAAAATTGCAAAAGCACAAAATTTATAATTCAGCAGACACGTGCCGCGTCCCGCTTACCTGCGTTGTTAATCTGTGCAATAAAATGCCGTTTACGCAGCCGCACACTGTCCTCGGTAAATGCACCCGTATTATGAAACAAGACATCCTAATTTTACATTAATAGAGAAAATTTAATCCTGATTAACTAGAGAAGATATTATCGTTGCTAAAATGAAATGAATTACCGTTTACGGTTTGCCATCTGTTTAATAATATAATATGTTTATTTCGTACTGACATCGATATTTAGCATTATCACAGATAAGATATACAATGAAGTAGTACATATGAAATACAATCTTATTTTTTTACTTCATGGAGATATTTTTGTAGATGTTTCTGTCATATATCAAACCATCAATTAGTGTTAATTAAGGAAATTCTATTCTCTTAGTCACCATTTTTGTAATTCTTTGGTAGTTGTCGGCAATCTACTCAAGTGTGATGTACTAAATCTTGGAACTAGTCCATTGTATTTTATGGCAAGAAACCCGTCTAAGCTTGTAAATAAACATTTCAGAAGTGGAAATATCTAAAGTAAAGTCAATATATATATCCCACAGGGCATAGGTCACTCTAAAGAGTGTATTCGAACACACTCTTTCACGCGGCACTGCTGCGGATATGTGGACCTCACTTGTCTTGAAATATTTATATATATAATATTTTTTATATAGCTATTCTATATATATATAAATATATATATATATACATATATATAAATATATATATATATATATATATATAATATAATGTATATATATGTGTATTTTCTAAGAACCGAGAAATAAGAAAAAAATTGAGTTGCAGTTGAGAGACAAGAGAGAAGAGATTTTATTAAAGAATGCTTAACATATTTATCTTTTAGATAACGTATCTTTAATGCAACTAATTACAAATCTTACCTGAAAAGAGAAACAACATTTCTAGCTTTTATTTCACAAAATCCTTTACGTATAATATTTTAACGTTTTCTTTGTCCATGTCAACATCGTCTGACAATTGTGTCATTCTTCCATAGATTTAAGTAGGACCACAGCTTACACATGAAACGATATTAAGTGAATGTGTGGTAAATTCAAATTAATTTATTTTAATTCAAAAATAATATCTAAGACAAGTTCTCGTTATGATGATTCTTCACCGACATTAATCTATTTCAGCTATGTTCATATTTTCTGGTCGCAACCCAATCCACCATATTTTTGTTTTGTTTCTATATAACTATTTTAATTTATATTTTTTGGCATCATAACGTTATGATTGAAGGGTGGGGAAGAAGTTATCGACTCGCAGATTTTGTTCGGCAAAAGTAAAAAAAATATTAAAAAATAAGGAACAAAAATATAAATATTTTTAAACTAGGGGTGAACTAATTGAGTTCAGCTGATAGTTAGTTATGAATGCGCCCAATAAACCCCTGAATCTTTAATGAAGATTCAATATGGATTTTTCCCCTTATAGACTGAGACCGCCTTTCCTTTTACCATGTATCCGGATCCGGAAGCCCAGTAGCGTTATGATGCTATTTTACGCTAGTTTTCTGGTTTACCGCGCTCATTCATACAGCAACTAAAAATTATCTACTATGTGACTGCATATGAGAAGACGAGTGAATGCTTCTGTGTTCCTATAATTACGTGCATAATCTACATGTACTAGAAGGAATCATCGTCGAAATAGAGGATCATTAAAACAATATAAATACCCTATATTTTGAAAAGGCTATCCACATTACGAGGCAGATGAGACGTTATAAACAGTGTAATTAAAAAATATACGAGCTCTTACCATGCCTACAGAGGCCTTATTACCTGCATAATCTCGCCAATATAACTAATACGTAATCCTCCAACACCGGCCTTCGCCATAAACCGAGCAAAGCCCTCTTTACGTCGGACTCCCCGTTTATTGCTACCGACCTAAACTGAAAACAAAGACAATGTCTATACTTTCCGCGAAATAGGATTTAAGTAGATTTTTAAGTCTATGATTAAACATAAATAGTTTTATTATAATTTTAGTTGCGAACGGGATAAAATTTAAAATATAAATAAAATAATATAGTTTTTTATTGCTTGCTTTCCGAATATCAAACAGGCTTTAACTTACCATCGCTGAGTATTGTAATCGAAAGAACACGAAGACTTTATTATCGGTTATTCCATCAGACAAAGACAATATTGGATTTCTTTTATGACTTTACGTGACGACAAAGAAGTGCATCTGATAGTAGTAGATGAGAGTAATTGGAGGGAGTGCCTTAAGGGATCCAAATTCCTCCTCAACTATTTGTTTTCGTTATATATATAGATAAATACAAATTATCAAGGACAAATGAACAATATTATATATATCCTAGATAAGTTATATATTATTTATTTTTATTTCGTATAATAGTCCTTTAAAAGCCTTGTAAATTCTTTTAAGCTTAACACCTACTTGGTTTCATCTCTGCATTAACCTGAGGGTTTCGCGTAAAGCGGACAGCGGTGGATTGCCAACCATCTTGATTATGACGATGAAATTTAGAATTTTATCTTGATGTATGATGTTTTAACTCAGCGGGTGGAATTAATCCGAACGACTTCTCATAACACTAAAATTTGCCATAAATGTATAGAGATGCAACGTCGGTTCGCAAGGCCAGTGAATCAAGCCGATCGAAAAGTACCTTGTCGTCAACCGCTCTTCGTTGACAGTGGTCAAAGCAACTGATACTGGTGTCTACCCGGCCCAGAGATGAGAACAGTATTCCACGTGAGGCCGAATTTGCACCTTGTAAAGTTGCACACGGTGGGCCGACACGAAATGCTTGCTTACTGCAGCGTGCAATATAAGTTTAAATGAATAACTAATCAATATATAGGTGCGTTGTCATACCAAAAGACTAAGGTGGAAAGACCAGGCCAGTTAAAGCCAATGACTTTAAACATCATATATCACGACAGAATTCAAAATTTCATCCCCATCATCTCGATGGTTGGCAATCTATCACTGTGTTTCACGCGAAATTTCCTGCCGCGCATAACTACTCTGTGGAATCATCTGTCGCCAGCGGTGTTTCCGAACTGATACGACTTAGGGACCTTCAAGAAAAGAGCCTACACCTTTCAAAGGTCGGCAACGCATTAGCGACTCCTCTGGTGTTGCGGATGTGGGAGCCGGTTATATCTTACCATCGGGTAGGCGATGTGCTCGTTTCCACCTATTCTATAAAAAAAAAAAAAAGTTATAACGTGTGATTAAAAAACTCGAAGCCAAATTTAATTTACAGAACTTTATTAAGTTTCTAATGACAAAAGTTTTAATCGTTCCTACCTACCATAGTTCGTTGTTAAAAACTTTGTATACAGCATAAAATTTCCACGTCATGCAAATTTTATTTCAAATAATGTGACACTCCCAAAGGATTAAGATAAGAAGTCTGTTTGTCCACATTCAAAAACTGAAGGACACCCACTAAGTAACGGTAACGGGACAATGCACGGCGGGAATCGGACCCGAAACAGTATCGGTTGTCCCGTTTGCTTTATGTAATCTTAAAGTGTTAGGCGCCCATCTTAGGATCCGACGGAGAGTAGTATTTCGCTGATGTTAAATCTTCTTAACAAATATTTACTTTTGTTTTATAACTGTGTGATCTTAAGCGGTTTTCAAATTTAAAAAAAAAGTTTTGTGTATTGAATCGAGCTGTGGTAGAGGCGTGCTATGACTAAATTTCGAGCTGCAGCGGGAATCAATTGATTCGACGGGGAAGCACACAATATATCACCCACGCACAGCCATCGCTGTGTTTCGCATGACTAATGTAAGGAACCGCCATTCCATCTCAGTCTTCAAGGGTGACAATGCATCTACATTATTATTCCTTGTAGATGTCGTGGGGCGCAGGAACCAATTACCATCAGGTGAACTGTGCGCCCGTTTGTTACTCCCAATGCAATAAAATAAAAAAAAACATATACCCATTCACTGCGCAGTCAGAAACAGCAGTGAGTATAGTTCTACCACACTGAAATGATGGATCAATACATCATTACATTCAAACAACAGTACATTCTAAAATTTACAACAGTCACAAGTTCTAGCTTAATAGAATACCCCACTATATGCCCGTACATTTTATATAAATTGTACGTAGTTAGCACTTTGTATAGAATAGTAAATAGAGGGGTCGTACTTACAAAAATTCCGCTGGGGTTGCACCCTCCATTGCGCCCCTATGTTGCATCGTGTTATGTAAGGATTATCGATTGGACTCGATATTACGTGGGAGGGTAACGCCTCTAGTTGTAAGAAATTGTCGATAGAATTTTATTATTTAATGATTTTATAAATTTAGTACTATACGTACTACTGAAAAACATCAAGATATTTTGAGATCTTTCTGCGTAGATCGGAGCGAAAATTAATAATTAAAATGTTGATGGTTACCCGCATTAACTATGACATTTATTACCTCAAACATTTCAGACTCCGCGAGCTTTTTGTTATTTGGCTGGTAATCGAACCAAGGACTTGCGTCTCAGAAGCTACGCCACAGGTCTGTTACTAAAGTTAGATAGATATTTTGTAGAAAATATCTAACATTCTATCTCTAATCTATCCAATCAGTATTCTCACATAGACAGTGCGTTATTTTTCATTATTAATATATAATAAGTAAAAATATTTTGTCATAAAATAATAATAAACACTTTATTATTATTATTATCTTAATAAGTATACAGCATCCTCCTCAAACTTCTATGGGCGGTGCATAATTGAGATTGAAGGGTACCGCTCCCCTATTCCGATACCCTTTTCACAATTTATGTAATATTGACGCTAAGATATACTGCCACCATCAATTGCAGTTCTGGAGAACTAATAATTACATTTAGCTATTGAACAATATTACCACATTTAGCTTTGAAACTTGATCGCGTCACACAGGCACCTGATGGCAAATAAAGCTAATTATACCTACAGAGTACGTCTCCTAAAAACAAGATGCAGATACGTTGACCAACTCCTGTTAAGTGATGACCACATTATCACTAGTTGAGGTCACAAGATCGATACTTTCTACACAAAACACAACAGCAAGAACTGTGCAAATTTTATGTAATGTATTATATATAACAGTGGTAGAGCTATAATTTATACAATATCAGCGTAAAATAGCTTAATAATACTGCTGTGTTTCGAGAGGGTAGGGATCCGGAGACCTTTATTTACTGGTGACGAGGCATTCCATATCAGTCCTCAAGGGCGACAACGTATCTGCATTATGATTCCTTGTTAAGGATGAATGTAGATGTCACGGGCCGCAGGAATCACTTAGCACCAGGTGAACTGTGTGTTCGTTTGTTACTCTCAATGTAATAAATATATATTTAGTATAATATATCTTTGGTATCGTATTATGTTGTACCGTTAGTGTGTGTATGTACTAAAGTGAGTGTTCTTACAAAATACGTAAATACCAGATCCATGTAATACTTGATTCAAGAAGAATAACTGCCCACAGATAATATAATCTAATGCTCAGTGACAGATCTACGATAAAGTATTGTTCTGATTATTGTTCAGAATGGCTTCGTGGAAAGATGATAAGATAAACTTAACAGATGTTTTGATGTTTATAAATTTAAACTGTTTTAGCTTCATACTTTCATAGTTTCAAGTTTGATTTTTTACATTTTTCTTACACCACTTGTCAAATGTCGTCAGAATACTCAATTTATGCTCTTATAAATATATATATGTATATATATATATATATATATATATATACCACATACCTCCATTTATCCCTGGATCCCTACACTCACCAGACGAAACACGGCAGCGTTCTGCTACTATTTTCGCTGGTATACTGTGAGGGCGTTGTCCTACCCCGAACGAGCTGAGCAATTTATTCCGCAGCTAGAAACAAACTGCAGTGTAGCTCTACCACTGTCTGAGGTGTAACAACTACTCCACAAAAGTTGGATTAATGAATGAATATTAATAATAAAATTAGAATCAGCGCAAATTTGCCGATAATTTGAGTGATATTATTGTAAATATTTTATGAATATTTCTAATAATTATTTAAAACATTTTATAAGGGCTATTTTTGATACTATTTCATTTACTTTTTTATTCGTTTACAAACTAAAACTTAAAATTTTAAATTAAATCCGATGTAATCCATTAAAATAGTTATATTATACTGTGTATTACGAGACCGCTTCCGAAGATGAAGACAGACGATATTACTAATGACACCTTTGATGATGGCACGGAAAAAATATATATCCTCGCACAATTACTTATTTACAAACATTTGTCGCTGGCTGATCCGAGCATCAGCTGTTTTTGATTTTGTGTTTCATTGCTGGTTTTTTTTTTAGTAATGTATTTTTTATGTAACTATCGTTTCATTTAGTTGTACTAACGTGACGGAGCGTAAATAATGCTAATAAAACGTTTTAAAAATATGATTCTTTTTTAATAAGGAACGATTTTTTTTCGGTCCCATCATCAAAGGTGTCATTAGTACTATCGTCTGTCTTCGTCTTCGGAAGCGGTCTCCTACTACACAGTATAGTGTTGATAACGCTTTTATTAATTTGACTTACGTGTAAATTTATAATGATTGAAGTCATGTTAAAACAGTAGCAGAGAGTTACACACACTGCAGTTAGGGAACGGACTATTCCCCCCACAGAATACCAACTTGCAAATATAACCGTGCTATGTTTCGTATAGTGAATGTAGGTTTTTTTTATTTAATAGATGGCTATAATCAGAGAAGTCTAAATCATATTTACGACATGAGTAAACATATGACACCCGTGGGTATTAATGATTAATGACCATCAATGTTTTAAAACAACGAAGCCTTACGGTAATCAGCAGGCCCGCATTTAGAGTACCTTCATCTTAGTGATACTAAAGAAGGGTAATTATGTAAAATTAAGAACAAATACGAATGGAGAACCCAAAAAAATATAATCGGTGTATATATACGTTGTTATTATTAAGCCACTATGTTCTTATAATTTATATGAGAAAATAGAATTATGTAAAAAAATTTCAGCTCAACTAGGCTTCACTCAAAGTTTTAAATTAATATAATACCTATTGAAGCCATTGGTGAAAATCTGAACATCTGAATAGTTGTTTCCAAGGTTTTCCAACACACAAGTTGTGTAATACTCTTGTTGTAATATTTATTGAACAATTTTTTTTTGCTTTTTTTTATTTAATACATTTACAGTAACAAACGAGCACATAGTTCACCAACGGTAAACCACGGCAAGTGATTTCAGCGGCCCATGACATCTACTTTCATCCAGGACTAGAATCATAATTCAGATGCGTTATCACCCTCGAGGACTGAGATGGAATGCCTCGTCACCAGTAATAAAGTTCTCCGGATCACACACACAGAAACACAGCTATACTGCTATTTCACGCCGGTATTCTGTGAGGGCGTGGACCTACCCCGGTCGAGCTGACCCATTCTTTTTGCAGCTAGAAACAAACTGCAGTGTAGCTGTACCACTGTTTAAATACATCAGTGACATATAATAATTCAATGCAGTGGTAAAACGTAAACACAATTGTGTTCCAAAACATTGAGTTAATGTCAGTCGTTATTGTTTAAAATTTAATCGATTATGTCAAAGATGAGAAGTAAACAGACTCGTTAACTAACGAACGGACATAATTGCGAAATCGTTAATTGATCTATTTATTGAACAACAGTATCCGGATAATTCGTTTTTATTTTGATTTTTTTATACATACTGCCCTGTTGACAGTAGGGGCTCCAGACCGAGACCAGACTTTGTTGCCACTCACCTAACCTAATCTTTCTTTACGAGAGTTAGATTAGTGGTGCGCATGATTTATTTAAAAGCCGCGTGTCATATACGATTAAAAACATAAAATACCATCGCATCATAAATTAAATTAAATACAAATTTAAAGTTCTTAATAATATATTAAAGACATTACATTGGTAGATACATATACAATGTATACAATCCATATTCGAAATGAAAAATATGTAAATATAATTTACATTGCAAAAATATTATTCGCTTAATTTCTTTTTTAAATCTACATTTATAAATATACACATCATACTGACACGAAAACATATTTACAAATCAAATAATTGCACACATCACTATTCACAAAAGATTCTTAAATGATCTCTCAAATATGGCGCGAAACTACTTTTATATTCTTCTAACATCTATACTGTTGCTGGCAACGGACACAAATCCTTTCATCCAATCTAGCTCTTAAATCCGCCAACTTCTTCTTCAAAAACGTAACTTGGAAAGCAAGCCGGACTTCTCTCAGCTTCCTTCTATCTCTACTCTGTTTCGCGGCGTAATTGTTCCTCTCCCTCTGTTTCCTGTAAGAGTCGTCAGCGGCCTGACTCGTCAGCACAGCTCTTCGCATCCTTGGATTATTCCCGAGAAGACTTCCACCATTTTTCTCCGCCATAGCTCTCAAAGCATCTCTTTCAAAGGCCTGGTATTCGACATCATCGGAAAGAGATTCAGCGTCGTAAGCGTCTACAGATTCTGGCGGTGATAGAGACTTGCGATAAGATTTTGGTGACCATGTGCTTCCGACAGAATCTGGTGATATTTGAGCGGATGGTACACAAGGTGCTTCGTGATATCCAACATAATATGAATGTGGTATTGCCAATCTATCATGTGGTGATACCGTTTGTTGCGGGTAATCCTGGTATCCTGGGATTGTGCTGGTATATTCCAAAGCTTCTGGTTCTGGAGACCCTCTTTCTTGTTTCACAGTTGCTCGACTTAGGTCCAGAGCCTCTTCCGCGTAAGGGGTCCACAAAGCCATTGTTACTGTTGTAACTCGACTGTTCAGCAAAAGTGTGATGCACTACTGGGAACAACTATGCTCAAACGTCACGGGGATGTTGTGGGCGGAGCATGTTTGGTAAGGGTGAGGGTAATGAAGGGTTGACGGACCGCTACCTGCGGTTAATGTTAACGGTACAGATAGCTTCCCGGAATAATTGCGTCGCCTTTTTCATGAATAGCGCAAGATAGTTTTGTTTCATTAAAGAAAATTTTTCCTATTTCGTTTAAGGAAATACGAAATTTATAATTACTTAATAACGTTGTGTTTTTATATATAAGCTTGATGTTTTATGTTATACTTCAGTTCTTAGTGTTTTATACCATTTAATAACTAAATAAAATGATGAATTATTGTGTGCTTTGAAAAATAATATGTTTTTCAGTTTTTTTTAACTCGCTGCGACTTTTCGCAGTATAAACAAGCTGTAGTAAGAATAGGTAGACTCGACTTGACAGAAGAGCATAAAACAATAGCTTATTATTGATGTGTTTACAGGAGCGTTGAAGGAGCTTAATGTTTCTGGCAAGGCATTCCATTTTAGTCCCCAATGGTACTATCTTCGACAGCGATTTCATACCTGTAAACACCTACGCATCCTAACTAATATATACAACAAATGAAATTATATATTTGTATTATCATTAGTAATATAACTAATACATTAGTTATATTATATTATAATTATATAATTAAATTTAGATCTATATTACGTAAACCTACGTTGACATCATATTATATTACGCAGGACGCACACTAAAATTGACTTATATTTTTTAATTTTTAACGGACTTAAATGAAAGAGATACTTAAAGTTAGCACAGTTACTTCTCTCGATACTTCACTAAAAACTACATCTTAATTGGTTTAGTCTTAGTGCAGATTAACGTGCACAAACGCAAAGATAAATAGACCAAAAGTCTGTTAACGGTTTTATTATGAATAGATGACTCCGAATGTGGTATGAGTATAGAGATGAGGAAGTCATGTTTCGGAGGAATCACGGACTAATAGATACATCGTGTTTTGTTATTATAAAAAAAACTAAGATTAGATCTTATATAATGATGATGATGATGATATTAATTTATCCCTAATGGGAAAGGCAAAGGACTTTAGTCCATACAGCCAGGTCTTGTTCGTATGATGGTTGGTCTGAAACTCCTCTTATATAATGGTTTTAAATCTATGTACGTATGTGACGTATGCTGCTTATGCTTTTAAGTCGAGTGACAAAGGTAAGTATATACATTATGCCATTTTTATTATAACTGGAGGGTTATTTTTACATACTAAATTTTTACCTCGTGCATCCCTAACTACGTTTGTCAGAAAGCCCTAACATAGTATTTTAAATACATGACGATGATCATAAACAATATATGACGTCACAAGAAATTAATGCGATACCGTTAAACATCGCATCATGACGTATATTTGCAGGTCTAAAACTTACTATATATTTTTTTTGTATTGTAATATATATTGTAATTTTGTATCTAAGTATTTTCGCTGCAGGATGTTGTACAAAGCTAGAAAGCAGGCTCGTACAAGACTTTATCACATTAGGTATAATAATTAATAATCATACATACACAAATTACATAATATTAATGCTTAATTACATACACCTAAT
Organism: Teinopalpus imperialis; assembly: GCA_029286865.1. Lineage (NCBI taxonomy): Eukaryota > Metazoa > Arthropoda > Insecta > Lepidoptera > Papilionidae > Teinopalpus > Teinopalpus imperialis. Next base: position 5,911,661 of record JAGSMU010000035.1, on the reverse strand, counting down.
TAATGACAACAAAAAAAATAAACAAAATCTATAGTCTAAATATTTTCCTTCCTGGAACCTGAATAGCAATACAGTCTTTGCCCTTATACCTTGCTACGTTGGTTTAGTATTACAAATACCGTTTAATCTATTCTCATCTTTTCATTGGATCGGTTGAAAAATAAAAATGCGGTAAAATTTATGACATTTGTCATTATTGCATTAAAATCCCTTTTAAAATATATAAATTAAAGTACAGCGCCAGGATTCCAGTGCTTGTTGGGCTTTTACCAACAGAACAATAGCAGATTACAGTTTTGTTTAGTTTTAGTTGAAAAGGTTTACAATGACTGATTATTTTCAAAACTTTATCTGCTACGGCTTACCCAAACTAAAATTAGTTATTCGAATGATTTTTATTCTTTTATATATTTTTACGAATTAAGCAATATAAATTAAAAACAAAATAATGACTGATTTTGTTTTTAATTTAGATTGCTTTTTTCGTATTTATATACCACAAAGGCAACGAGCATAAATATTATCTAAACAGTTTTAGCTTCGGATATAGGGCCTGTTCTAAGTTATTTTGCTATAACGGCTACACAATCATGTGAATTAGCGATTAGAATCAAATACAGACTACTGACTTGCTGCACAGCCTGTGCCGTGGAATGGTTGAGGGTATGCTTTTAGATCCAGTGTAGATATTAAAAGATATGATTTCATTAATTTTACAGTTTTATAAAAAAAACCTAATAATTAGACTCTGATAACTCCGTCTGAAATTTCCGTTCCCGTGAGAATTTATCAATAAAAAAATATCGGTATCGATATCTATTCAAGCCCAATAGAGAGATTACGCTGTATCCAAACCCGTCACAAAACACTTGATCTGTCTTTTCAATAGTCATTCTAATATACCCTTTAATGTTGCCAGGACAATAAATTAGACCACCATGGTAAATGGTTCTTAACATCGACAATATGGCTGCCGGAAGCGTGGACACAATGAGCGGGATAGACACATATAGTGACAGTTGCTTCCTATGACGCTTCAATTGATTTTATGAAAAGTTTGGACTTTCAATTACATTATCTACGGTCAGTTGCGTGTTTGGAAATCTTAGGACAAAAAAAAAGGTTGACAAAGTGACATAATTTTAATCTTTGCTAATACAAATTATATTTTTTACCGATTTTAAAATGAAAGTTCTGAGTTGACCTGTAGATACAGACAATGTAGATACATTATCTATAATTTTAGTTATGTGGTTTTTTTAAACAAATATACCAATCGTGTACATATGTTTGTTTGTATGCTTATATATATTTATATATGTTTGTGCTTAAACGTAGTTATGCTTAGAAACTTTTTGTGGTTTTTTGTAATGTTTTCCGCCTTTTTCTTTTCGTTCGACAATCGAGGTTTACTTTCACGTTCATTTTAGACATGTATTATTGTTCTATTTGCCAGTATATTGTGACCTTCTAACTTCTTTAAATACGTAGGTATAGTTTCTTAATAAAATTGTTTAATTAAAAAGAAAATACTTTATTGAAGTTGACGTACATGGTGACATACACATATATGTAACGAATAAACCATTAAGGATCTAAGGGGAATGAGCACGCAGTTCACCTGATAGTTAGCGGCAAGTGCCCATAAATACTTACATCCATCTTCAGCCAAACTCCAAGCGTTGTTACCCTTGAGAATTGAGATTGATTATTATCAACATAATATTTTATAAAGAGATTATACAATCCACCACTGTTCGCTTTACGCGAATTTTCCTGCTACGCTCAACTACTCTGTGGAATCAGCTGTTGCCAGTGGTGTTTCCGAACTTATACGACTTAGGGACCTTCAAGAAAAGAGCCTACAACTTTCATAAAGGCAGGTAACGCATTTGCGACTCCTCTAGTGTTGCGGATGTTCATGGACTGTAGTAATCACTAACCATCAGATGAGCTGCTTGCTCGATTGCCACATATTATATAAAACAAAACACAACATAACAAATATAATATTTAAATTATAATATAAAATTTATAATATAAAATACATAGACACAATTTATAGCGGTAACAATGAACTAGCTATCCTTATGACCTACAAAAACGACATGACACCTTTCATTCATGAAACCGGAAAAAATACTTACTGTGCTCTATTGAAAACGTAAAATAGATATCAAATGCACGTATTATTGTGGAACAGTTAGATCCATCGATCTTGGATGTCTACAATACAAAACGATTTTACCGCAGGGAGAAAAGGGTTACGGTACAATGGCGGTGCGTATTGGCGGGAACGAATGACAGAGCACAGTCGCGCAGTGACCATGAGGCCTTGCGTTCAAAAGTGATTTCAATAGAAATTATTTTAGAAATACGGTATTTTTGTTGTTAGTTACAATAGCAGCTGTATTTAATTGTAGCCGAATTCCGCATTGCAGAAATAACTTTTGTATATCCTTATCAATCATAGACTACCCTCTTATTATTTATTTACATATATTGACAAAAATCGAAGATATAAATACTGGTAAAAACTAATGGTTTTGTCTTATTCCTTCCTGAACAATACACGCACATAAATTTCTTATTATTACATTAATTGTTTACCAGTTTGTTACTATTCAAAAAAAATATGAGTTAGCACTATAAATAACTCTAAACGAAATTGGCCAACGATTGTCTTCGTTAAAAATTAAAGCGCACGCAAATTATACAATTTGCATAGAGTATTGTGTTCGTCATTTTGCCAATTTTCGCACAAAAGGGTTGGACCGTTGTATAAACAATGGCGGGCAAATTTAGCGGGAAATGAACTGCACTTTCTCCCGCCACAATTGCTGTTATTTAGCATACCGTCTTCGTAAATAACGTAAGAACAGCGGGATATGTAATACAATTTGTGACTTTTGATGCGAATATTCCTTGCCAATATAACTTGTTTCAAATTGTGTTCTATATTATACTATTTACATTTGAAATGTTCCACCATGTTTGACAGTATTAGAACTACACTGCAGTTTGTTTCTAGCTGCAGAATGAACGGGTCAGCTCGACCGGGGTAGGAACACTACCTCACAGAATACCAGCGTAAAATGGCAGCATAATGTTGCTGTGTTTCGTCTGGTGAGTGCAGGGATCTGAAGATTATCACTGGTGACGAGGCATTCCATCTCAGTCCTCAGGGTTAACAACGCATCTGCATTATGATTCCTTATCAAGGATGAGTGTAGATGTCATGAGCCACAGGTATCACTTGTCATCAGGTGAGCTGAGTGTCCGTTTGTTATTATCAATGTAATATAAAAAAAATAGTTTACTAGGTATAAAGACTAACAGTCGTGATAGCTCAATGTACAAGCGCTTTCTATTGAAGGAAATCATCGTGAGGAAACCTTCGAAGACATGTGAAGTCCGCCAATCCCCAATTGAGACGCAGGGTAGACTTCTAGCACCCTCACTAGTGTAGAGCCCTATGTCCTGCAGTGAGATTTATGTATATAAATTGTTATTTAACTTTTCACTTATATTAAAATTACATTTCATAAATTAATTCATTGCGGGTCCTTAGTTGGATTTCGAAATGAACACGACACTTAGGTAATGTAAAATACTTTTCGTTTGTTTAGAATGGAATTATAACTTTCACTTTAGTAATTGTCTAAGTGTTACATTGTTCAACAAACTACCAACCCCGCCGACGACGAGGGCGTCGCAAAGAACAATATTATTCGTGATACTGCCACATCTTTGGTTTTCGCCAATTATCATGGATAGGAGCGTCGCTTGGAGTTTCTTGCGCCTCTTCGTCATCAGCGCCTACGGATTCCGAAGTGGTGATACACATCGTTAATTATAATATTGATATTAATTTAGATAAGCCATCCATCCATCACAATCAACTGACCTAGCTGAGTTTCGGCACTCTCTGGTACCCTCGAGTCAGTCACCTTTCAACCTGGTGAAGCTGTAGAAGCCCTCCGGCTAACAGTGGTCATCAGACCTAACAAAACGTGTTACATCGGCTTACGAAAGATAAAAATTAGTAAGTGGCTTTATTAAATAAATAATAGTTATTAGCTAGTAACTACATATATATATCTTGAGTATGTAGCGAAATAATTATTCGACATTGTCATCGTGCTAAATCTAGATCAAGGTTTAAAACATTTACTGCACTCAAGACATTATTAATTATACCATAAATTATTAAGTTATTAAGAAAAATATATAAAATTGGAAACCGAAATACCAAATATACTCTAATGAAACACTTATTTTCATTGGGCAGAGTGTTGAAAAGAAATAGAATTTCACTAGAAGCCTGTTTTCACACATTTCTCAACACGCGCCAATGTGTAATCAATAGGCTGTATACTCAAATTACATTCGCCTTATTTTCTTTATCACCCCTTTTGTGACAGCCACGCGTATCCATGACATCTGTCAGATTGAGTGTTATTTTTAACGCCACGTGTCGTCGTTTTTACAAAGAAAAATTCTCATGAGGTTTAATATTCTTCTAAAACTTATAATGAGTAGATAATAACAAAATAATTCATTCCTATATTTAGTATACACTGTTATATCAAGACTAATTAAATCGAGACTTACTTAAACGTAATTTAAGACGCGCATTTATAATCCATATTGTATATATAGTCTCATATTGTTATGTTCAGATAATTAAATAATGTTTCAGAACACCTACTTACAAAAGTATCTACAGCTGAATGATAACTTCATGCTGTACCGTGTAATAATAATTGATGTTAATATATTTTTATGTACTGCTTGTATGCTGTTTAGAATTTAAATCATGCCCCATTGGTTGTGCAATAGTAAAAACGTATATAAAAGGCACCTTTGACATGGGCGTGACTTGCGCAAACGCATCACTCGGCATTCATAAGCAGCCAATGAGGGGCAGTTGTTATGAAAGCCCAAATAGGGCTTATATATTGTCTTTTTCACATATTTTTACCATATTAAAAAAGGACAAGCTTCTCGTTTGTCTTTTTTTGTATACAGTACATGTTTCTAGCATATCTCATATGAAACCTCTTTCAAATTCATGATTCAAAGCGTATTTTTTATATATGAACACCGATTTCACCTAATTTTTAATTTTGATAGCGAACTAGATCATTTTTCCAAAAAAAAATATTAATATGGTTGAAAATTATTATTACCAGCTTTAATAACAGGAACAATTTATCTGTTTTATGTAATTGCAAGAAGTTTATTACGATTTCTAAACGTGCATTCGTTTTTATAATTTCCTTTTTTTTGATTGATAGGATATGTGTACTGTAGTACCTACCCTTACAAATTCAATCAAGATGTAAGTGAGCAACTTTGAAATTATACTTGAACATTAAACGCAATTTAATCCACTACAATGAAAATTTCTTTGAAAAATGTCATAGACAATTTTTATATATATGCCCTTTCTGAATTCGATCCTAGAAAGATACGGCTATGCACACTGGGTTACGAGCATCCATCCACTTCTCCCAAACTAGCACTGGTCTTTGTCCAGCACGGAACTGACGAAAAGCTGATATTATGGCGATTATGCTAGAGATATAAACACTGAAAATAAGGGATTCCCCTTAATACTCAGAGACATACATTTTTTATTTAACGGTTGATGGCCACCTTTGTGGAAAGTTGGTAGAGCGCTTAGAGCACTCAGCCGAGACCTTGAGAGAGGGACATACATATTGCTTTCATTTTTATTGAGGATTTTCAACGAAACATATTTCTGACGGTGGACACGCATTTGCATTGAAACATTGAGCATTGAATAAAAGTAATGGAATTTGCAAAGAGGCTTTCGTCATATGACAAAAAAATATTTTTAGGCCCGATACCACTGGTACCGTGCCGCGCTAATAGGACAAGTAAAATGTCTAAGCCAAAAATTTATGAGCCTGTAAAATTATAAGCCCCTAAACTGTTTACTAAGATTTAGTTAGTTTAGAGTACAAACATATGGGTTTAAAGTTATTATTAAAAGTTAAGATCTCGGGATTGTTATTATTCTTTGAGCTTCGAACGATTGAAGTAAAGAATTTTCTGAGAATGTTTTGAATATTTTGGGGTATAATTAGATTAGAAATATACTTATTTAGTGTTTTGTTTAAAACTATACTCACACCTTTCAGTATACCAGCATGAAATAATGGCATGGCGAGATTCTTTTCGTTAGTGTAAACATCGGGAGTTCCTGTTACTGGTAACATTTTATTACTCAATGCATGACAACGGATATTCATTTAGAATCTTTATTGAGGAAAAATTAAAGTGGATCGTGTAATAGTTAGAATATCTATTGTGCAAAACGCTAAAATTGTTGGTTTACTGGTCTACGTGTGTATTGTAGGTAAATATATCCCTTCATCCAATCGTTAGTTAGGTATAGTGGACGCATTTTAAACTGAGTCGTTGGGCAATAAATGTCACTGACAGTAGGAATGTGCACGCAACGCAACCCGTTATCGATACTTAGCTACTTGCATGCGCGGGGTCGATGCGTCATCGTGACCTTCATAAGCACTCTAACTGCTGATTGGTCGCTACGAGTAAGGGTTGTTGTTTTTCTATAAATATAAGATTTTTTGTTATGACACCCATGACATTACTTACGCTTTACGATAAAAACGGCCCTTTCAGGGCCACATTATGATTTATACAGTTTCTCTATGATTACTTCGAAACAAACATTTTATCTTACAAATTAAAACTTTAATTTTCAGATAGCAAAAAATTATTCCCATTAATACTTAACATAATTTATCGTACCTATCCCGTTATCGATATGCACCTCAACAATTCCCATCACTATACCTCTCCATAAGACCCGTAAGTGCGAGCGAGACAGACAGATAAATATAATTTATGACCCGAAGCCTCAGTTCATAATGCGTCGACTATATTTAGTTATGTAGCCACCACCCCCCTCCCCCCCACCAACAATATGATAGCGGTAATTTCTTAAAGGCCGACAGCGCATTTGCGATTCCTCTGATGTTGCGCACGTTCATGTGCAGCGGTAATCACATACCATCAGGGGAGCTGTATGCTCCTATGCTACCTATCTATAAAAAAAAATGCAAGTTCATCAGACTAGTGGACGGGACGACACGTGAGTGCTTCTGTGTTAGCGAAAATTCTAACAGGACTATCCTGCGTAGTCGATGTTATATGGTAATCACCTGTAGATTTTGCCGTGGTTAATGGAATTTCGTCATGGAAGTTATGGCATTGCATCTTAATGATATTAAATGTTTTGAAGAGAAGAGTGTCTGTCTTTCCCTCCGATTACAATGTGAGTGTTTTCAAGAGTAGAGTGAATAGGTATTTACTGAGCTAGTGCGCCTTACCATCCAGGACTGTATTTCCGCTTAACATCAGGTGGGATCGTGGTCAAGCACTTGCTTTGAAAGTTTAAAAAAAAAAAATCCATACAAAAGACAACATTGACAAGGGAAAGATGGAGGCCAATAACCACTTATCATCCGTACCCATTACTCGTTAGCATTGCAAACATAAATATAATAATAAAAATTTGATCGCTAACTTCCCCGTCTATTCATATTAGAAATTTCAATTATACCTCGTCATCCCAGACGATTCACCCAATGGTGGACAATGGCCACCATTAAAGGATTAAAATACTTTCAATGAGTCCTTGACGCCTGCCCAGCTGCTTTTGTAATAACATTTTATTTAACAGATAATTATAAAACTTAATAAAAAAAGTAAATTGTGATGGACCATTGAGATAACTTTTTTTTTAATAATTTTATGTGTGACAAACGACTGGTATATCATAGAGCATGCATTTTTTACCGAATTTACCATGGGGAGTGTTCTGAGGAGTTGTTCGTATTATTATATCGTTCGTATTAGTATATTCGCCGAGTTTAAACATAGTACATCACAACGGAATCCAAGATTTCACCCCCATCATCTCGATGATTAGCAATACACAACTGTTCGCTTTACGCGAAATTCTTTGCCACGCACAACTAATATGCTGAATGAACTGTCGCCAGCGCCATTTCGGTACTTAGGGACTATCAAACTCCTCTGGTGTTGCGGATGTTCATGGGCGACGGTAATCACTTGCACACTTCACCATCAGATGAGCTGTTTGTTAGTTTGCCAACTATTCTATATAAGAATAAGATAAAACACAGACTTAAACCACTTCTTCTTGATATTCTGACAATCGTAGTCCTACCTCGATCGAGCCAATCTTTTCGGGCTACAGCTTTTAACTGCGGCGTGACTCCACCATGATCTGAACGTAAAATTCGAAAACATTTGTTGGAAGTAGCGTCAGCAGATTCACTACATCGATAAAAATTATGTATATATCTATATATATATTTACTTTTAGATATGTTTGTATTTATAATATGTATATATTTTTGTTTTATAGTTTATGTAAATGTATATAAATATCTATTATTTTATTTAGTATTATAAATTCCTAAGATAATATATAATGATATGTATATATAATTGTATAAGTATTTAGATGTACTGTATGTATCTTTTTTCTTTATAATTATTCATCTGTCCCTACCTTGATTTCTCTGAACCCTCCCAAGGTTGACTGGTAGATAATGCCTTAGGCATTAAGTCCGCCTTTGTGCATATGTTAGTTGTACAAAAGTTTATAAATATACAAGTAAATTAGCTAGATCGTCAGAAGCTCACCGGGACAGTGCTAGCACCGTTCATGGACGTCCTCTTATAACAAAGGGTTTCTTCAACAATAGTAACAGTTGTTGAAAAATTTAAATTCCGTGATCCTGAAACGTATAGATTTTACAAACATCTTCGGCTAAGATTTGAACCATGGATTTACGATTCAGTTGACAATTGTTCTAAAATCACTCGAGTTTATATAAGTTTAAATTACTCATTAGATGGAATGACGATGCAAGGTTGTTTGAAGACGCTAAATGCTGGTATGAGAATTGTACTTCTCGGATATGGCCCATTCGGCAGTTGACTGATTGGTCTGATAGGATTATTTGATCAATTGAAAACGGTATTCTCCTGGTCGATACGGTGATATGATGTTGTTAACTTGGCGGAATAACCACATCAATAACATCACCTTCTTGTATTAGAGAAAAGTTCCAACATCTCCCTTTAGCTCATGACAGACTTCTTCGTTCTTCCTTTAATAACAACATCTGTATTCCAGCTCATTTTACTGTTTTTTTTCCAAATTCATTTGCTGTCCGAGCTATGCTACTCTGGAAATGCTTACCCGATGACATCAGGAAGGTCAGTAATAAAATCAGAGTTAAAAGTTTGGTTCATGGCTACTTACTCAAGTTACCTGTAATCAGATAAGATCATCATCTACATATGGAATTTATTGATAGCTACTGCTATTGTATTCTATTATGTATATATATTATGTATTTGGTATTATTATTCATTTGTATAAGTTATTTTCAGCCTTAACTTTTATTAATTAGTTTATTGCTACACCTATCACAATATCTCACCACACCTTGGGTTGACTGGTAGAGAAAGCCTTTGTTTGTTTGTTGAAATATATATATATATATATATATATATATATATATATAAATAAATAAAATATAGTAAACTTTCGCAAAGGCATTCACTCGTCGTTCCCTCCCCTATGCATGTTGTATAAAATCGGAGGAGGGTTCTGATGCAGTATAAGTGACATACATAAATATATACACAACCCTCCCAGATCCGACAACCAACACATGATACTCGGTGTGGTCTCAACAGTTAAATATCCACGGACGAAACGCAATTGAAAAAAAAAAGTATACTTGAATATTTTCAAAGACATTCTATTGTAATCTTTTGACGCAATGAACGCTTGACTAAACCTAAAATAATGTAACCTTGTCAAAGGGTGTCGGAAGATTACCTGTCTAACTCCTACTGTTATTTAATCTTATCTTTTATATTGTTTGGAAGGACCACCAGTCATGAGGCAACGACAATTCTGAAATAGGAGGTATACGGAAGGGACGTAATCCATGCATTATGCAACTTTATGAGACATTCGTTCTATTTACGTTTTATTATTTTTAAAAACACAATAGCTTTTCCACCATTTGCCACCATCAGTGAATTGATTGAATAAAAATTGTCTAACTTTTATTTTTGTGGAAAGTTGTACACTGTAATGTACATTCTGTACATTTGTAATTAAAAAAAAATCTACTAACAACCGCCCGCAACGTCGTTCGCGTAAAAAAAGTAGCCATCCAAACTATAATCTATGTCCGTGCAAAATTTCATCGTTATAAACATCCAAACTTTCGCATTTATGATATTAGTGAGTTGATGATGATGATGTATTTTATGACTAGTTTAAACGAACTATCTTAGACATAAAAAAGTATAAACAAGAACACTTAATTTGTAATCAATTTGAAGAAATGAACAATTGCGTTCGCGACAATAGCCATGCGCAGCTATCCCCTCCACGTTTTGTTCACCGCTAGACTTATGTGCCGCGACTTATAAGAAGTTAGGTAGAGATGTTTTTAAATTTTCCTGTTAGGTGCAATAATTAATGAAACTATTAATGCCATCTTGTGTTGTATAGCGAAAATATAAATGTAAAGTGTATTTCAATAATTATACGATAGATGGCAATAGTCTTAAAATTATTACCAAAACGTGTACAGCAAAAAATATCAAAACAGAAAAAATCTTATCTCAATAATAATTAACCTTGTTGCCCTACACTTCATAATAATTTCATTTCTTTTCTTTTATTATATGAGAATTTATGCATTATTATCTGTAATCGGCCATTTTGGATTTTGATAATTTGACTGCTCTACGAAACGGAATAAATGTTATGTTTTTATTCTACCTTCAATCTTCAAATTAAAATTAAATCGTGGAACACGTCATTCGCACCGGCCTTCCGACATCGCCGCCGCAGCACACGGAAGCGTTTATCGAGAAAACTGGCCAAATTGTGGTCTTACGATCAGCTGTCACGTACCTTTGACGTGTTGAATACAAACAAATCTCATTTCGTCGGTCTGCTATGCAGTTACAGCGATGAACGGTACGTTTTATGAGCAGTTGGGGGGTGTGGCTGGGGTTTTTGAGCAATGGGGTACTTGCGAAAGGACTGTGGTGGCGTGTGCACTTGCGCGACGGGTACCCTGGCCAGGACTGAAACTCGTTCAGAGGGCTGTGGAGGCGGCACTTCAGAATCATATGGAAGATGACCGTCTGGAGAGAGACGCCAATGATGAGACGCTACTCGCAAGCTTACTCGCCCTAAGGACTGATGACGATGAAGATGAGGGTAAGACCGATTATTGGCTTTAAATTTATGCAAATTTTTGGGCTTTTTGTACTTAACACACAAATAGTCAAAGAATAATGATCCATTTAGAATAAAACTAATATTACGGATATATCGCGTTTAGTTCCACTTTTAAATTTCTTATGTTCCAAATGCTTTACAGCACTCATGATCTTGGCATGGACTGAGTGTTTGACATCATTATGTCAGTTCATCCTAGCTTCCTTCAGATTATAGGCAAGAGCTCCCAGAGTCTTGAGGTCTTGCAATGGTATGTATTGATTGGATTTACTTATAAGGGGTTTTTATTTCTAAGAATGAATTATTTTAAAGTATTGTTTATATTTAAAGAAAATATGATAAGATTATAATTATCCTCAAAATCACTCAATAAAAATATAGACAGATAATAAATACAAAGATAACTTATACAATGGTAAAGTTAGGAGACTTGGCACCTGCTCAAAGGTTTTATCTCCAAACAAAACTATTGAACAGCTGAAAGGCATTGTTGGAGAGTAATTAATAGTGTAGGGTTTGTTGGATATTAATATGCTTTTATTAGAGTAGTTATTTAATATTTTACGGTATAACTTAGAATCTAACGGTATAAATTCAAATTTAATTTTTTTTTATAGTTTATTAATTAATTAAATTAATTAAAGACTAAATTATGTCTTCTCGGATGATGATAATTTTGACTTTGCTTTGTTTTATACTAGACTTATACTAGACCTAGATCAATATAGTATTTTATCAAACACAGTTACACCCATTTAAACACCTTTTTAGAAAGAATTTTAGCTATGCAGTGAACATGTACCATTGCGACTACACTTCAATGGATGTCCTAAACAATAGTTCAATGGTAGATTCAAACAGTAGACTAAGCTGTCTGTATTATTATTCCTTATCAAGGAAGACTAACAGTGTCATGGGCAGTTGGAATTATCTTTTATCTGGAAAATTGTGTGACTGGCAAACAAGCACATACTTCCTGCTCAGAATAAAAAAATCACAATAAATGGATCGGAGATAGTAATAAAAATCTTTTGTAATCAATTGTTTGATATTAACATTACAAACCAGTACTAGAGCAATCTCATATTCATTATTATTTCATAAATTAACAAATCCCCATATCATTACAACAGTTATAGAACCACGAGGTAGCTTATTTTTAGCTACAGCACCATTTAGGGTTGGCGGGAGGTTGAAGCATCACATCCATCCTCACAGAATACCTTAGTGAAATAGAAACAATGTCACTGTATTTCATATGCTAAGTGTACTGTTGACCATGCATTTTATTACTGTCAGGGTGCGCAATGCATCTTGAATCTTTGTTTATTTAGATGTTGTGGGCTGTTACACTATAGGTCTTATGTACAAGGTTGGTCTGTAATCCAATTAAATAGTTAACATAGCACCGGTTTTTAATTATTGTATTGTTAGTCCATTATATTGCATATGTTATCATTACAGGAATCTAACATCAAATAGCAGTTTATTGTAACTCTGTCATTGAGATCTCAATTATTAGTAATAAAGTATTCCATGATAATATTTCAGGATTCAGATAATGCATGAAAATGCTAATGTATTTTGATTTATTATTGAGGATCTAGGTGTCGAGGTGGATAGGTTTCACTTAATATCAAGTCAATTTGTCACTCAGTTCACAAAAAAAATATTTGATCTATATGATGTTTATATTGGTCATTTTATAAGAAAAATATATGTAATAATTAAACAATCTAACGGTGAAATTACTATAAAATTCTCCCATGCAAAATAGTTACAAATAATCATGCTATCTTTGTAAAAAAATGTCGACAGCCTCTTGAATTACATATTGTTAAAATTTACTTCATAATTATATACATACCCTTAAATAGTTTGACATTACTTTTTATGAATTTTCTAATATTATATGTATTACATGATTTATAATATGTATACTTATTGATTATTTTGATTTGATTTATTGATTTATTTTTTTTAAAAGAAAGAAACATTTTTAACTACTTTAATTGATTGCAGCAGCAAATAGGCATGTCTTTCTATACTATTTAAGTGTAATATATAGAGTAAAGAGATAATTATACATGTTTTTATACTCCAAATAATAAAAAATCTGATTGGCATGGATACAATAAAGGGTTAAGGCGAAATTACTAAGATAAACAAATCAAACTCCAAGTCCAAGGCAATTTGTTGACATTAAAAAAGTTATTGTTTTTTAAAAATGTGCACATTTTTATAACAGCAAGATTTTCAATCTGCCACGAAGGCGCGATCGCGCCCTTGTAAAAGAGTAGCTGCTTGTAAAAATAATTTGGATGTTGTAGGTAGGTGATATTAAAAATTGCTTCCAGTACAAAGGATTACATCTATAATATATATACACTTGTTTTATAATAAGACTACCTATTGGCGCTGAAGACATTATCCAATTGCAGCCTAATTTCCATAACCTGTTGACTTAAACTATCACATTTATTGATAAAAGTTTATTTTATATTTTATTGTTTTCAAAAAAAAAAACTTTTTTTTTTATAGGTGGTGAACGCTTACGGCAGCTCCTTACACTTCTACCTTTACTGAGGAGTGACAATGAACGAGCGAAAAGTGTGTATGTGAGTGCGGCGCCATCTTTGGTGCAACGTTGCGTCGACGCACCGAGGCGTAACTCCTCCACGCCGGAACTTTGTAGACAGCTTTTATCTTATTTACTCGTGCACCCGGCACTCACTCATCATGAGCAGAGGTTAGTTTTGTTTTTTTTTGTTTATATTGGCAAGTGATTCCCGCGGCCCATGTCGTCTACATTCATCCTTATCAAGGAATCATAATGCAGATGCGTTGTCACCCTTGAAGACTGAGATGAAATTTCTCGTCACCAGTAATACAGGTTGCCGGATCCCTACGAATTTACTGACAAGTAATTTTTTCGTTAGTTTTAATCAGCCTATACATTCTAAAGGATACCACAAATTAAAAAAGAGAGCTCACCGTGAGTTCCATTTTCGAATTCTGAAATTTATCTTTTTATGATATGAATTTCAGTTCCACAATTTTGTCACTTTTTAACCACCTGATGATATGTGACGATTTAGGAGCTATTTTTAGAAGTGATAACAAATCAAACAGATAATAACAAATTTAAATGTAGACAGACAAAGTGACGAGTATGCATTTATGCCTGAAATCAATGAATATAGACCAGGGATTCCCAAACTATTTTAGGCAAGAGACAAAAACATTAGATAGACAGATAAGTTTTCATTTTTCTTTTCATTGAGAGTAACATAGGTACTTACTATATGTCCTGTCGGGAAATTCATTGGCCTTACCATCGAGCCGCGCGTGCCCGTTTATCATCCATTAATAAAAAAAATATGAAAACATCTTATTTTACAGGACCCTAACGCAGTGGCTACGCTACTTAGAAAACCATATCTCGGGCAACAGAAACACTGAATCAGTATGGCAACAACGAATAGATCCATGTTTGTTACCGGAAACAAATATATGGCGTTCGAACAACATCTTCAGACGCACTATCGGCAAGAATGTTGAATTTAGAGGCATATTAGATTCTAACGAACATACATCATACACTGATATATTACAGGAATCATTTTCCAAAACGGCAGAGACGTGGACATAAGCTTAGATGGCGAAATGTTAAACTTCGATGTGGCAATTGCACAACAAAGTCACAAAGATCGAACAGCCTGACCCTCCGTCATCGAATTTCATGCACATGTCGTCATCCGCGGAGAACTTGAGCGACGAGCCCTTCGTGCAGAAACCGCGAAGCTTTTCACTGTCCAGCGAACACAGTTTGGGTCAAATCAGACCGATCAGTATAATGTACGGCACAACTGGTAGCGAGACCAGATTGGACGACCTAAGATCGAACAACTTCGCCGAGCACCCGGGGATGTCTACAGTTGCACAGTGGCTGAAGAGTTTAAGGCTACACAAATACGTTTGGCTGTTTACAAATATTGGTTATGAACAAATGATGGAGATAGACGAGAAATACCTCGAGAAGCCAGGGTAAGACCATGTGTTAGTTATATTTTTGTCTTGGTGGCCATTGTTGGTCCGAGAGCTTTCACAGCTTTGCCGGGTGGAAAGGTGGCCGAGCGCTTAAAGCACACAGCCGGGACCATTATTGATGGGTAACCAGCACAAGGGTTTCCGAGAGGGAGGCTCAGCTTGGACCGTTAACCTGTGCGCGAAAGCGACAGACTCGAGGGAGCCCGGGAGCCTGACGGATTAACTAAATTAATATCATTATTATTATATACCACCAGTCCGGAATGCGTTGGCGCTGGGGATGAAGGGGCGCAAGAAACTCCAACGACGCTCCTATCTAATCTGTTATATCTAATTGGTGAAAACCGCCCTGAAATATTGCGGTAACGCGAGTTGCGACCACAGCTTTAGTGCTTGCCAAAGGAATTTTAACGCCTTCAAAAAGTATACCGGTATTTCCGAACCGATACGATTCAGGGACCTTCGAGGAAAGAGCCTTTTGATATTTATAAAGCGCACTTAGACTTTGCTTCGACTTAGCTTACGAGTTAAGTAAGCAATGAAATTTATAGTCATATGCTCAGCTTGTGCTTAGCAGAGTCAAAGTCACCAAAGTCCTTGACTTATCGAATACTTACATGCTCCTAGGGATATTTAAAGATGCTCTAAAACTAATTGAAAATAGTGTATTAAAGATTTCAAAAGCAAAGCCTGAGCAAAGTTCAAGTACACTTTATAGATCTCAGCCTTAGAGGCCGACAGCGTATCTGCGAGCCCTTTGATGTTGCAGATCTCCATAGGCTGCGTTCCATATTTATTTTATAAATAAATAAAACTCTTAATGCTAGGAATAAAAGAAAATAGTTAGCATTAGATGATCTAAATCTGGCGGCCGACGAACATGCATACGTCTATTCCCAGACGACATTAACTAAGCAGGACATATCTTAGTGAAGTAAGGATTCGCGCACACACAGAGGCGCTCACTCGTCAGCCCGTTCCTTAATCCGAAATAGGGATGTACAAAAAGCTGTGAGGAAGGTATCCAGATGCAGTAACAAAGATGCGAGCCATACACACACAAGAATTAACAATTTGTAGTTTACATATATTCTTCCTCCACTGGGAATTGAACCCGCTACGTAGCAGTTACTGCAATCATCACGCCACGCGATCATCACATACCTTCGTTATCTAATTAGTTATTATATTATATTAATCACGGGCGCACGGATAAAGGAATCATCACATCACCTTATATGGTGGTTATGATGTTCTCCTGGTCGATTTTGACCATGGCTCAATCATCTGTTTATTGCCTTTATTTATTTTAATGATTTTTTTTTCTATCTCCACCTGGTTGATGAATAAATCAAATAATTAAAATTGTAAAAGCATATAATAAAACAAATATATACAACACAATGTAATACATATATAAAGACCAACCAGACGGGGATCCCTCGACAGGGGAGTCAAAACTTATTTATTACCTTTATTATTATTAATATATATTATTATTTATTGTTAACACTTGTGGGTCTTGTGGAATGACTTTTTATTCAGACAGCGTGACGTTGTCCAAGGAATTACTTGTACGAAATACCGCCACAATGGTGCGTCCTCGCCCGCTTTATATAAAATTAATTAAAAGTCAGATTACAAACTAATAAAGTGAAATTATTGTTTACGCCGCCAAATAAATATAAAGATTAACTAAATTACTAATTATGACTTTTAGATATAATAAGGTAAGGTATATAATAAGGTTAATCACTAAAATATCATTAGAAGTATTTGTTGTACGTCACAACCGCTCGCCGCCTTTGTTGCACAGTATATTTTATAGTGCCATAAACATTATCGAGGCACTCATACATGTGCAATAAGATTGGAAGAAGGTCAAGATGCAGTGTCAGCGACACGGGATGTACATACAACACAACCATATGTGTACAGCAACAATTTGTATACACAAATATTGTTGCTCGACTGGGAATCGAACCCGCGTTGCAGTAGCCTACCAGCCTACACTAACCACTATACCATGTGGCTTTCTATTTATAGATCTTTTTTTTATTACATCAAGGGTAACAAACGAGCAAACAGTATACCTGACGGTAAATGATTCCTACGGCCCATGACTTCTACATTCAGCCATGATAATGCAGATGCGTTGTTACCCTTGAGGACTGAAATGGAATGCCTCATCACCAGTAATAAAGGTCTTCGGATACCTACACTCACCAAAACGAAACAGCAGCATTATGCTGCTATTTTACGCTGGTATTCTGTGAGAGCGTGGTCCTACCCCTGTCGAGCTGACCCATACATTCTGCAGCTAGAAACAAACTGCGGTGTAGCTCTACCACTGTCGAAACATTATCAATAAATCTCTTAGTATTACTAATAAACTACTAAAGATATTGGAATGGATCCAATCTTAAATGACAATACAGTTAATTGTATTTTAATTTTATACCCCAAGGCGTAACGAAAGGCGCAAGACATAAGATCCTTGTATCTATCAAGAAACTAACTGAGCGTGCTGCAGTATTGGACCTTGTGAGGAGTGAATTGGCATCTGGGGCCATCCCAAGAGCTCTGGAGAGACTTAGAGCTCTGTTGCTGAGTCCAATGCTGCCTAGTTCCGATCTACCACCAGCTATTGTTTCAGCTCTAGATCTTGGTAAGTTTTTTTTTTTTCAATTCTAACAGTAGAACTTTACGTTTAATTTATATTTATTTTAAATATTAAACTATTTTAGAACTAGTTTAAAAAATTCAACCGTCACTCTAGAGATATCTACCAGCCATGGTATATTTGGATGTTACTTTATTTTATAATAAGACATATTTAAGAATTGAATTTGATTTCCAGCATCGAAATGCATGGGTGGCGCAACTGGCAGCAGTAATGTGGATACGGAACCAGAGCACATAGACCCTATGTCATTGCACTGTTGGCTTATTGAGAAGGTAAGTTCTAAGTATATCAAAGATTGCCAGATTGTTAGGGAACTGTGATCTGTGAGCGTATTGTTAATTTTGTCATTTTTCAAACATATCTTTCAATGTCTTTCATTACAATCATTATAGACACGTCGCAACAACGAACTAGCTACTAGCACGAATAGGTCTACTTAACC
Source organism: Teinopalpus imperialis (assembly GCA_029286865.1). NCBI lineage: Eukaryota > Metazoa > Arthropoda > Insecta > Lepidoptera > Papilionidae > Teinopalpus > Teinopalpus imperialis. The sequence goes on along the minus strand of JAGSMU010000035.1, from coordinate 5,893,112 downwards.
CTGATAGGCTTTTGTTTTGTCTGGTGAAAAAAAAAAAGAAACCAGATACCTTAATACTTCCTTCTAAGTTACTACTTCCTTTTCTTCTTACTAGGACCGTCTGAGTTCTTAGGGAAGATAACGCATCTGCATTTTTATCGTGGTAGAGTAACATGAATGGGTCGTCTCGACCAGGGAAGGAAGATAACTTCATAGAATACTATTACATAAATACATAATTTTACAGTAGTAGAGCTACACTGCAGTTGGTTTTTGCAGAATGCATGGCTCAGGTCGACCGCGGTAGCACGACGCCCTCACAGAATACCGGCGTAAAATAGCAGCATCATGCTGCTGCGTTTCTTCTGGTGAGTGTAGGGATTCGGAGACCTTTATTTACTGGTGACGAGGCATTCCATCTCAGTCCTCAAGGGTGACAACGTATCTGCATTATGATTCCTTGTTGAAGATGAATGTAGATGTCACGGGCCGCAGGTATTACTTGCTCATTTGTTACTCTCAATGTAATAAAAATATAACATTATAACCTCATCAACAGGGGACAATAAGTGAGCATCTTGAATCTTAGTTGAGCATGGAAGTAGATTTCTATGTGCTGCAGAAATCAATTATCTTTATAGCATTCTTTCATTTTACCTTTACTCAAGGCAGCTGGACTGCGGGGCCACACTGTTGCTGACCCCCTACGTAAAGTAGCTAAGCATAAAGTTATTTTGTTTGTGAGTTTTGATTCATAAACGATACCGTGGACATCTTTATGGGTTATGAAACAATTCATCTTAATCCTCAGGCACTAAAATGCACCTAGATTATCATTCCTTGAGGGTTTATGCGTCATGAGCTGCAGGAATCTTGTGCCAACAGGTAAAATGTGTGCTTATTTGTCACCCTGCTTTAATAAAAAAAAAAATCTAAATGACAATGAATGCTGTCTAGTTATGTATTCATGGTTTATTGTGTTGTCCAATTACAAATAATAAACATGATAATACCATTTTTCCGTTTAAGGCGCTGCACCACGAGTCGTTCCGCCGCCCTGAGCTGCAAGAGGCACTTCGAAGGTTACGCCATAGACTGCCACCGAGGCAATTCTTCCATCACGGGTGAGCTGCTGCACGCGCTTCGACATAAACCCAGGTACTCTTAAAAGCTACCCATATATCCTGCCCAGCATATATTTCATTATTCAGTGACTAGTTAGTCTAGTTTCAAGATGAACATGAATGGGTGGGCTGAACCAAAGAAAACTGGACAAACGTCTTTAACCAGTGCGTGATGCCAGTGTTGACTTACGGTACAGAAATGCTTGTGCTTCACTGCAGTATGAGAAAGCTCAGTCCCTCGGTGAGCTATGGAGCGGACCACTTCTACTCTCAACTAAGATTCAAGATGCTCACTTATTATCCCCTGAGGATGAGGATCACCGTATTACATTGATATACACAAACACAGACATCATACTGGTATTCATTTTTTTTTATTACATTGAGAGTAGCAAATGAGCATACAGTTCACCTGATGGCAAGTGATTCCCGCGGCCCATGTCGTCTACATTCATCCTTGACAAGGAATCATAATGCAGATGCGTTGTCACCCTTGAAGACTGAGATGAAATGTCTCGTCACCAGTAATAAAGGTTGCCGGATCCCTACGAATTTACTGACAAGTAATTTTTTCGTTAGTTTCAATCAGCTATACACAATTTTCTAAAGGTGGTATACAAATTAAAAAAGAGAGCTCACAGTGAGTTCCATTTTCGAATTCTGAAATTTATCTTTTTATGATATGAATTTCAGTTCCACAATTTTGTCACTTTTTAACCACCTGATGATATGTGACGATTTAGGAGCTATTTTTAGAAGTGATAACAAATCAAACAGATAATAACAAATTTAAATGTAGACAGACAAAGTGACGAGTATGCATTTATGCCTGAAATCAATGAATATAGACCAGGGATTCCCAAACTATTTTAGGCAAGAGACAAAAAAACATTAGATAGACAGATAAGTTTTCATTTTTTCTTTTTCATTGAGAGTAACATAGGTACTTACTATATGTCCTGTCGGGAAATTCATAGGCCTTACCATCGAGCCGCGCGTGCCCGTTTACCATCCATTATTAAAAAAAATATGAAAACATCTTATTTTACAGGACCCTAACGCAGTGGCTACGCTACTTAGAAAACCATATCTCGGGCAACAGAAACACTGAATCAGTATGGCAACAACGAATAGATCCATGTTTGTTACCGGAAACAAATATATGGCTCGAACAACATCTTCAGACGCACTATCGGCAAGAATGTTGAATTTAGAGGCATATTAGATTCTAACGAACATACATCATACACTGATATATTACAGGAATCATTTTCCAAAAACGGCAGAGACGTGGACATAAGCTTAGATGGCGAAATGTTAAACTTCGATGTGGCAATTGCACAACAAAAGTCACAAAGATCGAACAGCCTGACCCCTCCGTCATCGAATTTCATGCACATGTCGTCATCCGCGGAGAACTTGAGCGACGAGCCCTTCGTGCAGAAACCGCGAAGCTTTTCACTGTCCAGCGAACACAGTTTGGGTCAAATCAGACCGATCAGTATAATGTACGGCACAACTGGTAGCGAGACCAGATTGGACGACCTAAGATCGAACAACTTCGCCGAGCACCCGGGGATGTCTACAGTTGCACAGTGGCTGAAGAGTTTAAGGCTACACAAATACGTTTGGCTGTTTACAAATATTGGTTATGAACAAATGATGGAGATAGACGAGAAATACCTCGAGAAGCTAGGTAAGACCATGTGTTAGTTATATTTTTGTCTTGGTGGCCATTGTTGGTCCGAGAGCTTTCACAGCTTTGCCGGGTGGAAAGGTGGCCGAGCGCTTAAAGCACACAGCCGGGACCATTATTGATGGGTAACCAGCACAAGGGTTCCCGAGAGGGAAGCTCAGCTTGGACCGTTAACCTGTGCGCGAAAGCGACAGACTCGAGGGAGTCCGGGAGCCTGACGGATTAACTAAATTAATATCATTATTATTATATACCACCAGTCCGGAATGCGTTGGCGCTGGGGATGAAATGGCGCCAGAAACTCCAACGACGCTCCTATCTAATCTGTTATATCTAATTGGTGAAAACCGCCCTGAAATATTGCGGTAACGCGAATTGTCTTGGTCGATTTAAAAACTCGCGACCACAGCTTTAGTGCTTGCCAAAGGAATTTTAACGCCTTCAAAAAGTATACCGGTATTTCCGAACCGATACGATTCAGGAACCTTCGAGGAAAGAGCCTTTTGATATTTATAAAGCGCACTTAGACTTTGCTTCGACTTAGCTTACGAGTTAAGTAAGCAATGAAATTTATAGTCATATGCTCAGCTTGTGCTTAGCAAATGCTTAGCAGAGCCAAAGTCACCAAAATCCTTGACTTATCGAATACTTACATGCTCCTAGGGATATTTTAAGATGCTCTAAAACTAATTGAAAATAGAGTATTAAAGATTTCAAAAGCAAAGCCTGAGCAAAGTTCAAGTACACTTTATAGATCTCAGCCTTAGAGGCCGACAGCGTATCTGCGAGCCCTTTGATGTTGCAGATCTCCATAGGCTGCGTTCCATATTCATTTTATAAATAAATAAAACTCTTAATGCTAGGAATAAAAGAAAATAGTTAGCATTAGATGATCTAAATCTGGCGGCCGACGAACATACATACGTCTATTCCCAGACGACATTAACTAAGCAGGACATATCTTAGTGAAGTAAGGATTCGCGCACACGCAGAGGCGCTCACTCGTCAGCCCGTTCCTTAATCCGAAATAGGGATGTACAAAAAGCTGTGAGGAAGGTATCCAGATGCAGTAACAAAGATGCGAGCCATACACACGACACACAAGAATTAACAATTTGTAGTTTACATATATTCTTCCTCCACTGGGAATTGAACCCGCTACGTAGCAGTTACTGCAATCATCACGCCACGCGATCATCACATACCTTCGTTATCTAATTAGTTATTATATTATATTAATCACGGGCGCACGGATAAAGGAATCATCACATCACCTTATATGGTGGTTATGATGTTCTCCTGGTCGATTTTGACCATGGCTCAATCATCTGTTTATTGCCTTTATTTATTTTAATGATTTTTTCTATCTCCACCTGGTTGATGAATAAATCAAATAATTAAAATTGTAAAAGCATATAATAAAACAAATATATACAACACAATGTAATACATATATAAAGACCAACCAGACGGGAATCCCTCGACAGGGGAGTCAAAACTTATTTATTACCTTTATTATTATTAATATATATTATTATTTATTGTTAACACTTGTGGGTCTTGTGGAATGACTTTTTATTCAGACAGCGTGACGTTGTTCAAGGAATTACTTGTACGAAATACCGCCACAATGGCGCGTCCTCACCCGCTATATAAAATTAATTAGAAGTCATATTACAAACTAATAAAGTGAAATTATTGTTTACGCCGCCAAATAAATATAAAGATTAACTAAATTACTAATTATGACTTTTAGATATAATAAGGTAAGGTATATAATAAGGTTAATCACTAAAATATCATTAGAAGTATTTGTTGTACGTCACAACCGCTCGCCGCCTTTGTTGCACAGTATATTTTATAGTGCCATAAACATTATCGAGGCACTCATACATGTGCAATAAGATTGGACGAAGGTCAAGATGCAGTGTCAGCGACACGGGATGTACATACAACACAACCATATGTGTACAGCAACAATTTGTATACACAAATATTGTTGCTCGACTGGGAATCGAACCCGCGTTGCAGTAGCCTACCAGCCTACACTAACCACTATACCATGTGGCTTTCTATTTATAGATCTTTTTTTTATTACATCAAGGGTAACAAACGAGCAAACAGTATACCTGACGGTAAATGATTCCTACGGCCCATGACTTCTACATTCAGCCATGATAATGCAGATGCGTTGTTACCCTTGAGGACTGAAATGGAATGCCTCATCACCAGTAATAAAGGTCTCCGGATACCTACACTCACCAAACGAAACAGCAGCATTATGCTGCTATTTTACGCTGGTATTCTGTGAGAGCGTGGTCCTACCCCTGTCGAGCTGACCCATACATTCTGCAGCTAGAAACAAACTGCGGTGTAGCTCTACCACTGTCGAAACATTATCAATAAATCTCTTAGACTTACTAATAAACTACTAAAGATATTGGAATGGATCCAATCTTAAATGACAATACAGTTAATTGTATTTTAATTTTATACCCCAAGGCGTAACGAAAGGCGCAAGACATAAGATCCTTGTATCTATCAAGAAACTAACTGAGCGTGCTGCAGTATTGGACCTTGTGAGGAGTGAATTGGCATCTGGGGCCATCCCAAGAGCTCTGGAGAGACTTAGAGCTCTGTTGCTGAGTCCAATGCTGCCTAGTTCCGATCTACCACCAGCTATTGTTTCAGCTCTAGATCTTGGTAAGTTTTTTTTTTTTCAATTCTAACAGTAGAACTTTACGTTTAATTTATATTTATTTTAAATATTAAACTATTTTTAGAACTAGTTTAAAAAATTCAACCGTCACTCTAGAGATATCTACCAGCCATGGTATATTTTGATGTTACTTTATTTTATAATAAGACATATTTAAGATTTGAATTTGATTTCCAGCATCGAAATGCATGGGTGGCGCAACTGGCAGCAGTAATGTGGATACGGAACCAGAGCACATAGACCCTATGTCATTGCACTGTTGGCTTATTGAGAAGGTAAGTTCTAAGTATATCAAAGATTGCCAGATTGTTAGGGAACTGTGATCTGTGAGCGTATTGTTAATTTTGTCATTTTTCAAACATATCTTTCAATGTCTTTCATTACAATCGTTATAGACACGTCGCAACAACGAACTAGCTACTAGCACGAATAGGTCTACTTAACCCTGATAGGCTTTTGTTTTGTCTGGTGAAAAAAAAAAAGAAACCAGATACCTTAATACTTCCTTCTAAGTTACTACTTCCTTTTCTTCTTACTAGGACCGTTTGAGTTCTTAGGGAAGATAACGCATCTGCATTTTTATCGTGGTAGAGTAACATGAATGGGTCGTCTCGACCAGGGAAGGAAGATAACTTCATAGAATACTATTACATAAATACATAATTTTACAGTAGTAGAGCTACACTGCAGTTGGTTTTTGCAGAATGCATGGCTCAGGTCGACCGCGGTAGCACGACGCTCTCACAGAATACCGGCGTAAAATAGCAGCATCATGCTGCTGCGTTTCTTCTGGTGAGTGTTGGGATTCGGAGACCTTTATTTACTGGTGACGAGGCATTCCATCTCAGTCCTCAAGGGTGACAACGTATCTGCATTATGATTCCTTGTTAAAGATGAATGTAGATGTCACGGGCCGCAGGTATTACTTGTCATCAGGTGAACTGTATGCTCATTTCTTACTCTCAATGTAATAAAAATATACCGGCATGAAATAACATCATAACCTCATCAACAGGGGACAATAAGTAAGCATCTTGAATCTTAGTTCAGCATGGAAGTAGATTTCTATGTGCTGCAGAAATCAATTATCTTTACAGCATTCTTTCATTTTACCTTTACTCAAGGACTGCGGGGCCACACTTTTGCTGAACCCCTACGTAAAGTAGCTAAGCATAAAGTTATTTTGTTTGTGAGTTTTGATTCATAAACGATACCGTAGACATCTTTATGGGTTATGAAACAATTCATCTTAATCCTCAGGCACTAAAATGCACCTAGATTATCATTCCTTCAGGGTTTATGCGTCATGAGCTGCAGGAATCTTGTGCCAACAGGTAAAATGTGTGCTTATTTGTCACCCTGCTTTAATTAAAAAAAAAATCTAAATGACAATGAATGCTGTCTAGTTATGTATTCATGGTTTATTGTGTTGTCCAATTACAAATAATAAACATGATAATACCATTTTTCCGTTTAAGGCGCTGCACCACGAGTCGTTCCGCCGCCCTGAGCTGCAAGAGGCACTTCGAAGGTTACGCCATAGACTGCCACCGAGGCAATTCTTCCATCACGTGGGTGAGCTGCCGCTGCACGCGCTTCGACATAAACCCAGGTACTCTTAAAAAGCTACCCATATATCCTGCCCAGCATATATTTCATTATTCAGCGACTAGTTAGTCTAGTTTCAAGATGAACATGAATGGGTGGGCTGAACCGAAGAAAACTGGACAAACGTCTTTAACCAGTGCGTGATGCCCTTGTTGAATTACGGTACAGAAATACTTGTGCTTCACTGCAGTATGAGAAAGCTCACTCCCTCAGTGAGCTATGGAGCGGACCACTTCTACTCTCAACTAAGATTCAAGATGCTCACTTATTATCCCCTGAGGATGAGGATCACCGTATTACATTGATATACACAAACACAGACATCATGCTGGTATTCATTTTTTTTTATTACATTGAGAGTAGAGTTCACCTGATGGTAAGTGATTCCTGCGGCCCATGACATCTACATTCATCCTTGACAAGGAATCATAATGCAGATTAAGAAAGGTACTTGAATGGGGCTACCTAAGTGTGGCAGTCGCTATGTTGGCCCAACGTTAGATGGAGTGATGAACTATGCAACTCTGCTGAAATTCAATGAATGTAGGGTCAGGATCGTGCTTTGAGGTCTTATGTTTAGCAGTGGACTATGGACAGACTGTGATGATGAAAGTGGGCAAGGACCACGCCCTGAAATAATAACATAACAGCGCTGTGTATGGAACGGCATACTCAATTACTTTTAATGAGTATTGAGTGAGACAATGCATTTCCATTTTGAATCATTGTTGCGAATAGATGTAGGTTATATGTCACAGTCAACACTTACCATTTGGCGAATCGTGTGCTTATTTGTCACCAATAGTTTAATAAAGATACACAAAAGCACTCGCTCGATGTCACCTATACTATTCCAATGATATGCAGATGCTATAACACCATTATATGTATTATAAATGTGTGTAATTAATTATTGGCATGCATATATCTGTGGTCATAGATCAGACAATGATAAGTACATTTTTGCTCAGTATGACTTATTAATATATATTATATAGGTATAATCTTCAAAAAATGCTCTTTCATTTGGTCATATCAGGATAACTACATGCAAAATATTACTGTTGTATTGAATACTAATTACTAATCAGATTATGATAACTTTTATATTTCAACTTTTAGCGATTATACTTTTTTTTTTTTTTGTTATCGGGGGGTAAATCTTCGAAAGATACCCTGCCTCCTGGGGGTGAGACAGGGTTATGTGGGACTTGTAACCACTAAAACCCCCCCGGTGGTCATCCTCAGTGCATTTATAGCGATTATACCTATATTAATAAGACATACTGAGCAAAAATGTACTTATCATTGTCTGATCTATGACCACAGATATAAAACGTATTCATGACTTGTTTTTTTTTTAATTGTATTATAACATATGTATGCTGCTGTAAAAGAAATATGTACTAATAAATAAATAAGTAAACATCGGAGAAAGGTTGTTAAGACTCCAAAAACTGGCCGAGCTGAGATTTGTACATAGGACCTGCGATTTGGCAGTCAAGTCTAAGCCCTGATACAAAGCTATGTTGATGACAAATGGTTTTACTATTTATTTCAACCAGATTTTAATGTCAGAGCTATAACGTTCTACAACAAAATTTATTTTTGTGAGTGCACTTAGAAAGAGTATAATACTATCATTATTTTTGCTCCGTTAATTTATTTGTCTTCAGATGGCGTTCCGGAGCGCCCTGCCCACGCTCGACGGGGCGCCGCTTTGCTCCCCCTCCCCCGCGGGGAAAATCAAACTCCTATCCTCCTTTCCCTCCCTCCCTATGGCCCCCACCACAATTCCGCCCAAACAAAAACTCACAATCCACACAAAGGAGCTCACTAGATGATTACTCCGGGTTGGATGCACTATGTCTCCAAATGACGGAACAGGCCATCAATTGACCGAAGAGGTTTATCAATTCTGATAAACTGTGTGACCGAACTTTGTAAATCATAACTAAACAATGGTGTTTAACATCTGGTCGATTTTCAACTTAACCCCAATGGTTAAGTAATAGTATTTATTTTTAATTTGTCAAATGTAGCCTATGTTGATTTTTTGTAAAATTAGTAAACACTGATCGTAAGATTAAAGTTTTAACTTTGGAACATATAGTGAAATTACTTATTGTTTGTCATGTCAGGCCATAAATTGACTTGTAAGTGTATAAGTATAACTAAATTATCGCATTATTAGTTTGTTTAAACTTAACTTACTATTACTTTTTGTAACTTAGATCACAATAATTCTACCTAAACTTTCTAATTTTTTGACATAAGTATTTCCTTCATATATTACTGATTATTTAAAGAAAACTGACGCACTTGACAGATTATTGAACATATACAAACAAATATATTATTAGTCATTACTGCAGTGGCCATTCTGTGTTGAATCACAATAATTGTGAGCGAATCATTATCTTTGGCAGTTCTAAAGTAAGTCTAAGAAGGTCTGCATTAAAAACTTCCGTCTATTTAAATACTAGTCTATAGTTTCATCACTTCGGGAGTTTATAGAAACTTGAACAATTGCCTTCGAAATTTTCAATACATGAACTTTTCATTGAGTTATATTGGAATTGGTGCAATGTATAAAAAGAAATAGTGCAATTAATGTAATCATAATTTACAAAATGTGTAAAAATTTTATAAAAGAAATCTATTATGCATGTTATGGCAATCCATTGTTTAACAATTAATATAATGTTGTTCTGGTAATAGACAGGGGAAACTTGTTATGATATAGTTTAATGACGAATAGATGTCCCACATATTTGGGACACATTATTTTTCACAGATTATGTATTGTTGACAAAGACAAGTGTAATTTGTTTACTTAAGTTAACTTGAAACTATCAAGGTGCAATTAACATTATTTATACATAAAGAGTGTAATACATTTAAATAAAATAAGATGTAATATTATAATATTTATGAAATAGTAAAGGGCTTATTGTGGCATAGGGCTGTGCCTTTAAGTCAGCTGGGGCGAAAAAAGGTTAATTATGTGAAAGTTATGTGTATTTAATTTAGTCTATTTATTATGACAGAAAAATTCAGTGACCATAGCCTATTTAATATATTTGCCATTTATATCTAGATAGATAGATAAAAGGGAATTAAAAAATTTACTAATTGTACGTAATATTAGTTACTTGAGGCGCAAAACTTTTATTTTGGTAGCAATATTAGGCTAGAGAATGATAGCGGGAATTAGTAATAATGATCTAATGATGGGAAATACAAATTAAATATAAGTCGTACAGTGAATAAGGCACATTATTGTGTGGCGAAAAGTAAACGTTCATTGGCATAGAGCTTAAAATTAGTTTGCCTAGAATATAAATACATATGACATCGACTTAATCTATATTTGCAGTGTATATTTGTGTTCTACCCACTCGGGTACTGAATTTGACCATGTGTAATTGCACAGTACTGTATCCTACATTTCTCTGGTGCTAATTTGCATTGCGTTAGTCTGTAGTACTTAGTTTAGCTAGCATCGTTTTTCTGCATTGTTGGTACATCGGGTAATATAGGAGAGCTTATAGTTGATACGAGCGCGTCTGTGGCCTAATGGGTGAAAGTGACTTTACATTGTTTGTAACATGCAGAATTAGTAGTGCATTTCACCGAAACATGATTGAAATTTTATATTTAAAATTGGTTTATTTTGAATTTAAACTCTTATTGCGTATAAAACTGTTGCCAATGTGTTATTTAATTTTCATATATGAAAAAAAAATACAATCAATCGTGCAGTATTAAGTTTTGATTTGCGATTTATAATATTTTCTTTATTATTGATATAATAATGCTCCACACTTGTGATGCAATTACATCCAGAGACAAATTCTAAAAGCTTTTTCTTATATAGCTATTAATTACATAATGTTTGGCACACAAACAGTAATATATGATTATATATAATTTTTGCTTGTGTAAAATTTTTGCATATATTTTTTGTTGTGTGTACGAGGCATTAGCAAAACTGGACATCCATTTGGAAACATTGATGCATGTTCATTTAGATAATTGTTGACTGAATGCATAATTTATGAGGTTCGTGTGCGCATTTTATTGTCTTTATTTAGTTTTTACGACAATATTTTATAACCTGCAATCATTTAAGCGGATTTGACTGGATCAAAAAAAATTTTGATTGTGACACGCAATTTATTGATTTATCTTTACATATTTATATGTAACATGTAAGTAACCGAACTAGAAGGCAATGTTTTGTAATGTTATATGATTGTTTTCTACAAACACGTGATATTTTGTCAATGAGTGATGTAATTACATTAGAGAAATGAAGCGGTTTACTTGACTCATTGTTTTATTTTCTGAATTGTTGACAACTTTCATCACTCTATTGCTTTTTATGCTGTTTTGTTGTCTCTGCTTGTTTCCTTTCTATTATTTAAATACTGTATCTTGACTGTGATAGAGAACAATGAAGTAAACTTCCAATTAAATTATGCAAATGTTTAAAAATAAATTATATTTAATTCAGTTTTTTTATTTTTGTAAGGAAAAATGAACAATTATTTTTTTTAATTTTTAAATTGTATATAATGCTAACATTCAACAAAAATGGACTAAACTCATTACCCAATTTTGCTGGTACCAATATCAGTGCTATGGCGGATGCAGCATTTTATGTATCTAGAGGCAACAATGTTAAATGCTGAAGAACGATTAGGATGATTTGAATGGGAAGAACCATTTATTTACATAAGTACCAGTGTAAAATAGCACCTTAGTTCCCAGACGTATGGGTCGCAGTATACTTTTCATCAAGTGCATATAATGCTAGACGTAAAGCTTGCATTTTTAACGAAAGTGAACAACGGTAAATCTTTTATTCTGAAATTTTCTTTTTCATAAAATACTTTAATAGAGTGCAATCTTTACAGTAGAGAACTCACAAAATTAAAAAAAATCTCAGCGCTCACTGACTAATCGCCATAAAATTATTTAACTGCGCTAGCATATAGAAATATTGTAACATGAATAGAATGAAATAGAAATAAGATAAAACCTTATGATCAAAGACAAAATCACAACAACTTGCGTGGGATTGTGGACTACCAATCTATTATAAAATCTCACTACTAATAAAAGTCATACCAGAAAAAGAAAACACGTTACTTGCTAAATTACCTTTGCTCTAAAGAAATCTCTAATCTGACTGATCTATTGATATTATTTCTTTACACGTAGAAACCATGGGACAGTTTTTGGCTAGTAATCAATGCCGCAAATAAAAAACGCTTATTTAGTTTTTGATTTTTATATTAACATGCTGTTATTGTACTTTATTAATTATATAATAGAACTTATTTTTAACGTTAACTTTAAGCTTTTTAACAACGTTTACCTTTTTTATTTTGTTTAATGTATTCATGTCTTATAAATTTGAAATATTGGTAGGTAATGTGGATAAAATCTCTAATTCTTCATATAAAAACTTAGTAGTCTTACTGAAATGTGAAAATTGATGATGAACAACGCTCATTGTAAAGAAAAATGGAAACAGGTAATAATTGTCTGTATAGCTTAGTACCTTTGCCTTTCCTCAAAATGAGGAACCTAAAAAGAATATTATCGTTTGACAATTTACATCGTAATTATGGCGGTTAGAAAGATGTTTATTAAAATATATTTTAAATATAATAAAATCGATTATTTTTAAACAGTAATGTGTAAGAATTAGATTCATATTAGGTGTAATTTTTTTTAATATTGTCATTATTATGGATTCGAGTGTGTGTAGAGTATGTTTGGATAAATCCGCTACTGTGTCTGTGTTTGATAGAGATGATATTGAATACCGTGTTAAAATAATGCGCTGTGTTAATATAAATATAGAGGAAGGAGATGGTCTTCCGACTATGATATGTGTCAACTGTTTAACTGAGCTTTCAATATCTTATCAGTTCGTTCAAAAATGCGAAGCTTCTGATAAAGCACTGCGCTCCCTATCCTCCAATTTTTTTGATGAAATTCAGTCAAAAATCGAAATAGATATCAAACTTGAAGATATTAAAAGGGAACTGGACCAAGATAATTATGATATCTTATCTGACGCAGTCTCTGACAAAGTGCAGGATACAGTTGAAAAGCAAAGTAAAAGTAAGGAAAAGAAAAAAATCATTAGAAAGAAGTTTAAAAGAGCAAAAATGGGGCCCATACAATGCGTTGTTTGTGGGCTTCTGGTCACTAGCCCCTCAGCAATGGAGAATCATATGCGCACCCATACTGGTGAGAAACCCTTTTCCTGTATGTTTTGTGACTCTAAGTTTTCTACCAAAGGTTCTATGAAGAGACACAATGACACATATCATTGTAAGCGTGAAAGAAAATTCACATGTGAAACATGTGGAAACAGCTTTTTTAGAAAAAATGATATCATTACACACATGAGAGTGCATTCTGATGAGAGGCCATATATATGTCCATTTTGCTCCAAACGGTTTCGTCAAGTTGCTTCTCTCATCCGTCATAAAAGAACCCATACAGGTGAAAAGCCTTACTCTTGTCCAATATGTGATAAAAAATTTGCTGATAAAAATCTTGTGCGTAAACATCAGAGTGTGCACAGCAATGAAAAAAATTTCAGTTGCCACTTATGTAACAAGACTATGAAGACTAAGACTGCACTAAATGCTCATTTCAGTTTACATACAAATGAAAAACAGAACATATGCAGCTTCTGTGGTATGGCATTTTCTATGAAAGGCAACCTGCGGACACATATACGAAGGGTTCATTCAGAGCGATCTGGACAGTGCACAGTTTGTTTGAAGACATTTTCTGACTTAGAAGTTCATATGCGTAAGCACACAGGTGAAAAGCCTTTTTTATGTGGGTTGTGCAATCAAGCATTTGGAGCAAAACGCAGTCTTGCACACCACATGGTGTTCAAACATGAGAATGCTACAAAATTTAAGTGTTCATTAGGAGAATGCACCAAGACTTTCCCAACAGCTACAATGCTTGAGTTCCATTTGCTGAAGCAGCATACCAACCACACTCCGTACATTTGCCAATATTGTTCTAGGGGCTTTTTCCGGACTAGTGATCTCTCCCGTCACCTCCGAGTCAGTCATTTAGATGTGCAGATAAAGCCAACATGTCTAAAATCTTTAGCCCTTAAACCTTGTACTATTCAATACTCTTAAATTTATTATATAGGTAAGTGGTATGTCATGCTATATGTGGTTTTATATAAAATGCCAGAATAATTTAATGCCTGGAACAAATGTTTGAATATAAACTAAATGGTCAGCCAACACATATTCAATCATTTGGCTCCACAGTATCTGTCTGAAGTATTTTTTTTTTATTTTAACTGCTGGATATGCAATTATCATATCTTTTATTTTATTTCTGTGCAAAACATGTCATACCTTAAATATCAAGTGATAGCCAGTATTTTTGATGGGATGATTTTTTGCATGGAGGATATACATTCACTAGTGGAGAAAGGTTGCCAACTTTTTCGAGATTGTATTTATTATTTTTACAACAATAATACTCATAAAAATGTAATAACTCAAGTATGAATAAAAAAAAGAGTACATTGTGTTAAATAGAGGTTATTAGAAAATTAAAACAACAATAATTTCATGTTTTATTAAAGAGTACTCAATTTTTCACATATTCCAACATAATCATTCTTTTTTATTCAAATGTGGTAGTAATTCAGCCTATTATATATTTTTTATTTATAGTAGTAGGGCTGGTAATATAGTAAGGATACTTAATATAGTAGGGCTGGCACCCTAATAGAAAGTGGTTGTTCTAACAATAACTGATTGTAATCATGCTAGTCACTATTTAAGATTACTTTATGTAATAAAAGACTGAAAGATATAGATTTAGCATAAAGTAGGTATTATGTGGAAGAAAAACCCTTATAAACTATATTTTACCGGCAGAATATCAAATCATATAATGTATCTAAAAGCTAATGCTTACAATATTCTTGCAAATAAAGTTTATCAATATTATTATTTTATGAAACGTCCTAGATCTGTTTTATTTAAAATCTTCCTCTGATCATTTTTCAAGTAAAATAAAATTATGTTTCTTCAGATACAAAAACATTAATTGTTTATAATCAAGATCTATAATAGTATGTTTGTGTGTGTGTATAATGTGTCAAACCTACAATAAATTTTTTATGCATAAAAATTTTCTTTTATTTTAACGATTTTAAGGGATTTTTAAATGAAAGAATTGCATAATGCCTATGCGTTGTGTCACCTCTGACAAACGAAACTCACAACCTAGCTGCGTTCTTTTCAATTTATTACTGACAACCGACATGCATCGAGATCCCGTAGTGCGCTACGCGGGGTTCATCGGTGATAAGTTGTTCTTATTGCTCGATACTGCCCGGTATCGAGTGTATATCTCGTCGATTCCTAGAGGATGTTGATATACGGACAATAGATTGCCTTGCACTCAGCCCAGACATGAATCTCATCATATAGGACGAGCTGAAGAGAAGGATATGAGCCAGGAATCCAGCCTCTACGCCTATAAATTATTGATGATGATGAATTAAAGGCGGCGTTGTTGGTGGAGTGGGTTGGTATTTCACGAGACGCTGTCAAAAATATCAAAGAAGAACCTACTGGTAGTCGTGACAGCTGCAGTTTTATTTTACTATTTTATTTTAACTGCTGGATATGCAATTATCATATCTTTTATTTTATTTCTGTGCAAAACATGTCATACCTTAAATATCAAGTGATAGCCAGTATTTTGATGGGATGATTTTTGCATGGAGGATATACATTCACTAGTGGAGAAAGGTTGCCAACTTTTTCGAGATTGTATTTATTATTTTACAACAATAATACTCATAAAAATGTAATAACTCAAGTATGAATAAAAAGAGTACATTGTGTTAAATAGAGGTTATTAGAAAATTAAAACAACAATAATTTCATGTTTTATTAAAGAGTACTCAATTTTTCACATATTCCAACATAATCATTCTTTTTTATTCAAATGTGGTAGTAATTCAGCCTATTATATATTTTTTATTTATAGTAGTAGGGCTGGTAATATAGTAAGGATACTTAATATAGTAGGGCTGGCACCCTAATAGAAAGTGGTTGTTCTAACAATAACTGATTGTAATCATGCTAGTCACTATTTAAGATTACTTTATGTAATAAAAGACTGAAAGATATAGATTTAGCATAAAGTAGGTATTATGTGGAAGAAAAACCCTTATAAACTATATTTTACCGGCAGAATATCAAATCATATAATGTATCTAAAAGCTAATGCTTACAATATTCTTGCAAATAAAGTTTATCAATATTATTATTTTATGAAACATCCTAGATCTGTTTTATTTAAAAACTTCCTCTGATCATTTTTCAAGTAAAATAAAATTATGTTTCTTCAGATACAAAAACATTAATTGTTTATAATCAAGATCAATAATAGTATGTTTGTGTGTGTGTATAATGTGTCAAACCTACAATAAATTTTTATGCATAAAAATTTTCTTTTATTTTAACGATTTTAAGGGATTTTTAAATGAAAGAATTGCATAATGCCTATGCGTTGTGTCACCTCTGACAAACGAAACTCACAACCTAGCTGCGTTCTTTTCAATTTATTACTGAGAACCGACATGCCTCGAGATACCGTAGTGCGCTACGCGGGGTTCATCGGTGATAAGTTGTTCTTATTGCTCGATACTGCCCGGTGTCGAGTGTATATCTCGTCGATTCCTAGAGGATGTTGATATACGGACAATAGATTGCCTTGCACTCAGCCCAGACATGAATCTCATCATATAGGACGAGCTGAAGAGAAGGATATGAGTCAGGAATCCAGCCTCTACGCCTATAAATTATTGATGATGATGAATTAAAGGCGGCGTTGTTGGTGGAGTGGGTTGGTATTTCACGAGACGCTGTCAAAAGTATCAAAGAAGAACCTACTGGTAGTCGTGACAGCTGCAGTTTTTATTTGACTATTTTATTTTAAAGTATCCAACCACAAGTCATTATTTTATAAAGTACTGAATAAATGTTGACAATAATGGTACCAAATAAAAGCTGACGTCTGACTGAGTTTTTCAATCATAAATGATTATTCAAATAGGTAACGTATTTAAAAAAATATATACCCTACCGACCAAAAGTTTAAGACGCACATAACCAACATAATTTTCCATCAATTGTAATAAAATCCCATAGGATAAATAAAAGAAATACACATCTGCATATTCTATTGTTAGTATGGAATATTTAAAGAAGTCATTCTTTTGTTTACTTTCAAGTTTTTGAAAAATAAACATCTATTGTTTTCAAACACCGACAAACGCTGCGCTAGAGCCAGGTGGTAGTCGTAATAATATTTTATAATGTTCTCATTACTAATTACTTTACTTTTGTTACGTATTGGTCATTAATTAGGATTATTTAGCTCCTGTAAACACGTGTTCCTGACTTATTATTACCCGAGTTTACTTCTCAATTAGGTTAAACTTGTGGTTTCTACATGAAGACGACGTCATAAAATGGGAAAAGCTCGAGAAATTAGCAGTGAAGTGCGTTCTGCCATCGTTTTATTACATAATGAAGGCAAATCCGATTCGATCCGTGTGATTGCTTCACAACTGAAGTTATCGAAGACTTGTGTTCATGGCACAATAACTTGATACAGGGAGACAGGTAGTTTTCAAGATCGTCCACGCTCGGGAAGGCCAAGAGCTATCACGCCTAGTGAAGATAATTTCATTGTTGTTACCAGCAAGCGAAGTAGACGCTTAACAGCACCAATCCGCGCTGAAGTAATTAAACCCGAGTTAAACCATTATCATTGACTACAGTAAAACGGCGACTCAGAGATGCGAAGTTGTATGGTCGTGTTGCCGTTCCAAAACCTCTGCTAAGGCCGCAAAACAAGAAAAAACGAATGCAGTGAGCTCTTGCCCATCGAGTTTGGACTGAAGATATTAAAAAAGGGCTTTGGACCGATGAATCCAAGTTTGAACTATTCGGTTCAAAACGTCGAATTTACGTTCGACGCAGTGCCCAAGAATAGATGATGCCAGATTGTGTAGTCACAACAATCAAGCATGGTGGTGGCTCATATATGGTCTGGGGTTGCTTCTCTAGCCAAGGAACTGGTGATTGATAAAAATTGAAGGAATTTTGAAAAAGGAACAGTACAAAAACATTTTAAAACAAAATGCCGTTTCTTCCAGGTTCAGATGAATTGGAGATGGATTAATTTTCCAACAAGATCCAAAGCATAGCTCAAAATTATGTAGTGGAATGCTTTATGCGAAATTTAGAACAATATATCACAAGACACCATTAACAAATTGATTGCCCGTTTGCCGAGACTTGTGAAAAAGACTTAAGGAGGATTTTTGATGAAAAATCACTTTAGCTAGGGATCCGGAGACCTTTATTATTGGTGACGAGGCATTCCGTCTCAGTCATCAAGGGTGACAACGCATCTACATTATGATTCCTTGTCAAGGATGAATGTAGATGTCATGGGCCGCAGGAATCACCATCAGGTGTTTGCTTTGAAAAAAAATCAATTCCCGAGAGGCAGTACAATATGCCTTTGAAGAGTTTGTTGCCTACCGTCCAGCTGATTTTTACAAGAAGGGCATCAATAAACTACCACTGCAAGATGCATCGATTACATGGGTTATTATTTTGAATAACAGAAATAAAAAAGTTTGAAAAAAATTTTTTTATTATTTCATACAAAACGGCAATTTCATAGGTGAATACCTATTATTATGTATTTAATATCTATATTGTATATGCATAAGATGGAATGTCTCTTCACCTTTAATTGGGTTTCCGGAAATTCTTATTCTAACTAGCTGTATATTTGTAAATATATAAACTATTTGGCTTAAAAAAATTCGGCTAAAAGATTATACAGACGGACAAAAAAAAAGGATATACCAACCCGGAACGAAATATTCGTTTTTTGGTTAACGCTATTTGTAATCGAGCTTAAAACTTAGGAAGTTGAAAATTATATTCAAATGTTCTTTCTATTTGGACTGATCAATTAACACAAACTACAGGACGTGAGGTCTCATGTTCCGTTATAGAATAATTAAAGAATTGTAATTAAGCAGGGAAGAGGGTTATTGGTCACACATGAGTTCTCCCGACAGGTCCCAAACTTCCCCATCCTGCCCAACTGGCAGTTCCCTTCCAAAATCAACGGCGCGTAAATCCGCGCTCGAATTTCAAATTAGTATCAGTCGGTAAAGCAATCGCACGTCGGTAAAGCAGCACCAGGTGTGTGTAATCCTTTCTCTTTTCTACAGGTAATGTTGTGCCTCTCACTCTCGCGCCAATTATGAGAGGTGATATGAGAGGCCGTTAGCCCGCGATCGGCCGACGCGACGCACGTCTCGCTCCGTCAATCGTCAATTGTCCTACAACCGTGCCAGGTGTCGGTTTCGTGATGTGTACACCGTGAAGTTTCAGTGTTCGACTGTTTATCCTGTCCGAGTGTGTTTTTATACGCCATGGGTGAAGTGAGTATCCGAAGGGATATCAGAATGTGAGCGTGCTCTAGTTAAGATAGGATGCAATCTCAATCGCGAGTTCGTAGGTCGACGGCATGGGATATAGTGCTCGGATGGTGCCTCTGTCGCCGTGGTCGGATGGACGCGTGTTTTTCTGTACTTAACTTCCCATATGTGGAATTATGCTCTTTAGTATGGAAAGCTTTTTACGAGACGTCTGATCGAGCCGGTCCTGGTTGAGATTAGCTGTAATGTTATACATCTGATAACGATAATTTATCTTTGATATTGTTCGATTTATACGATCGAACGTTCTTTCAACAAATGAGTGGCTTTTGTCTTATCGTGATACCTATGACGGTTAATTATTATCAACGATCACATTTTCATATATTGATACTAAAAAATGAAAACTAGACTAAGTAAAACGAAAATGTTGACATACCCACATTTAATACACTTAAGCATAACAGTTATTCAAATTCGCATGAGTGTGTATGAAACTTGAGCGACCTGTATCAAGTTAAAGTAATTTACTTCTTATCTTTTAGTTTTTGCAGTCGGAAATTACATCAATAAAAAGATCATCTAGTTAATTAAAAAAGTAATGTCATACGAACCATAGCTAGCAGTACCGTCAGATGAAAGTGATCTGTGGTCACTTTAGACATAGTCACACGATGTTGCGTAGGTCGATGAGCATTCAGCACGGCATACCGCCTGCCTGACCCCTTTTTGATACATAACCGAGATCTAACACTAAATCGATTCGTTCCTCGGATCCAATAACGAAATTTGTTCGTGGAAAAGCCCAGATTTCTTTTTCGTACTCTCAATCATTGTTAAAAGTAGACCTTATGATTTGCTCATTTCTATTCTTGGAATTATTAAGATTTTAACAAAGACCTTTTTTATAACTGCAAATATAGTACTTGGACTACCTCAATTTCTTATTGATGCTATTTAATGTATATTGTTTAAACGTTCGGAAATTTAAGACAAAACAAATGATTAAAATCACGTTATTCACTGTATCGACCTTTAGAAACCTAAATACCTACACAACCAGTTAATACATTGGTCGAGACATTTTTATGTTTACACCGATGGTGTACGACTTGAGTAATCATTTCGATTAAAAACATCTGTTGTAGAAACTTGAATTTATTTAATTTATGATTAATCAGCATTAGTCATTTTACTCTTTAATTTCGACTTATTTGAACACTAACAGGTAGCCTGCTTCATAAAGTGGATGTATTTAAATTAGTCTGGTCGTAAAGCATTATTTTTAAAAAGCGCAACTAGCTAGGCGTAAAAACAGACTGGTTTTGTGCGATCTATTTTTAAGGTCAATAGAAACAAGTATATCGTAAGTATCGACAGACCGAGACACACTTTAACTACTATCGTGTTCTTGGCAGCGTTACCTTCTTAGGTCTTTGCTCAAGTATGTCACACACTGCCTCTTTTATTAATGATTTAGTGCTACATAATTATCTAACCTGTTTCTATGTTATTTCATTCCAGGTATTGCTGAAAGAAGATCCTCTATCGAGGATACAAAGGGAGATAATTGAAGTTACAGAAAGAGAGCGTGAATTCAAGGAAGGGCATTTTAGAATGAGCAGGCTTCTGTCAGAGTCCACAATAGATGTAACAAAACAGAATGGTCACGTGAATGGAGATGCGATGGAAAAGCCTCAAAAGACCTTGAACAGGGCCGTTTCAACGTCCCATTTGTTAGGGCCTATAGCACCTTCGCCCCCTAAAACGGAAACGGTTTTGAACGGAAATGGATATACGCGGCGGTTCACGCCACAGACAGGAACTAAAGGTATAATGCAGAGATTTATTGCCAGTAAAGGCAAGATGTCAGTCACATCTCCTGTCTCGCCTACATCTCCTGTAAGCTTAACACCACCATTAATGCCCGTAACTATCGCGCCTGTGATGGTAGCCCCTGCTGCAATCACTCGCACTCCCGAAGGAAAACCCGTCCGCAAAGGGTACGTACCTGTTGAAGAGAAAATACAAAAGGAACTCCGAGAGATGAAAGACAGAGAACACGAGTTGAAAAAGATGAGAAAGAAACAGAAACCTTTTGATATCGATCTCAGTGATAATGAAACGAGTTCTGAGTCCGATGAGGAGGACATACCTTTACCGGGGAAGTTGAAAGCGACAAAGTCAATAGGGGAGTTGTATGAAGCGTTAAATGAAGATTTGCGGTCGCCATCGCCGAGGATTAGCTCGGGGAATGAGTCCCTGGGTAGTCTTAAGCCCGCGAAGTCTCTGGCTGAGCTGTGCGAGCTGGCGCCTGGTCAAGAATTCCTTGCGCCGAGTTCCACGCGTCTCATAGCGCAGTGGGAATCGATTATACAACAAAAACAGGAGGCCGGTGCTGCTTAATTCGGTGTTATCGTTAGCGGGATATTGTTATAAGTTAAATTGTGTGATCTACTTGTTTTGTTACACGTTCAAGCGCTGTCGACGTATGGTGTGAGCGTGCATGATGTTAATGTGTGAAACACGTCCGGTGTAACTAACGGGGTAAAGTGGTTGCGGTTTGTCCGAAGAATTCTTAATCCGTACGGTTTTCGGTAAGAGGCGAGCCCCGATCTCTAGCCGATCAGTTGTGGAGCAATCAATTTTCACCAGATCGCGAACAATGCAAATGGTGGTTATCCGTATCAGCAATTATCTTGAGCACGTCGAGTTGGAAAGCGGCCGACATGTGAAGTTGTTTTTCAAGAGTAAGTAAAGCAGTTTCTTCCTATTGTTTCGCGCCTGTCAGTCTCTGAAAGAGTTTTTTTTTTTCGCGTTGGCGCTTTCCCGCAGTACATAGCTTTAGCATGTATTGTTCGGGTGCTCTATTGATACGCTGTGAAACTATATGAGGTGTAAAAACCGATAAATAGCCTTTCAATCCGCTCCCAGGAACGTATTGTCGTTTTTTATTGTACTAATATAGCTTGCATAGCGTTTCGTTTCCGATTTATTGTATTTAAAACGATCGCAATAACGTTCTATAACTTTTGCGTTAATTATTAACTATTTATATGGCAATTACCATTATCGATTATAATTTATCTGCTATCTTATGCCTATTCTGTTAATACATAGATTATTTTCCGTGTATTTTATAAGTGTTATCGTATTAAGGATAATACTTGGTAATAACAAAGAAAATAACTACATTTATAGTATTATGTTTTATCTCTATTCGAAAACATGATTTATTTAATAGTTTTACACTCAAACCTCATGTTGAACAAAAATGTCTCTTCACGAGTAACTTAAGGCTTTTGTTCCACAGTTTCTGCAAAGCTCTCATTCAAAACAGTAGTTGTTTAAAATGATAATAAAACCTATTTCTCGTTTACATTCCTAGTATTTTTTTCGATTTTTTGTATCATTTTTTCGGATAGTGATTATGCCATTTTATATTGAAATATAAACTAAAGAGAAAATATTTTGTAGTAATATTTACGCACTGTTACAAATTGCATTTACTGTTTACATTGTTATTATATTCCTTGCACATTCTTCACAAAAATAATTGGATGTAATGGACTATATAAGATTTTTGACACTGCTGGTGGGAATGCAAATGTCATGTTATTTACTAGTCGTTGTCGGCCTGACACATGACAGTAGATACTTTTTTTTTCCATTAATGATATAAAGTCTTTCTAATCTTAATCTTTCAAAATTTGTTTTGTAAATATATTCATGTAGTGTTTTATTTATATTTAATTTGCAAAAGATACAAATCCATAATGTTATTTATTAAAATAATAAAAAAGTAATAAAAGATTTATCAATGATTAATAATATTTTTTTATAAATATAAATCTAAAATAATAGATTTAGAATATACGAATGATGTGATTGTGCGTACTTAACCAATGAATTATAAATTTTATTAGTATACTGAAACTATGTGTAGAAATGTGTCAAATAGTGTGCCTTATATTTGAAATACTGTTAATTCAACAAGTATGATTTATGCGATTTAGCACAATAATTTTATACACGTTTTCCTACCATTTATTTTTACAACTTTTAAATAATGACCGATCAATGATTTTTTTTATTAATTTTAGATACTTCATTACATTAGTAAGGATAAAGGTAGTGACATGAAATAGTACTGGTTAGTTCATAGATATACAAAAACCTTAGATGTACAGTTATAAATTCAAGGTCATTGAGTTGTCAAATAGTCATAATTGATTCATCATGAACTCAATCTTAATTACACGTATCGAAATTGTTTTGTTAAAAAATCATGAAATGTACGACCGTATCTCATTGTGTGCCCTTTTTTGTGGACATTTTGAGTCGTTGAGTATGGTCATGTCAGATATCGGAGTCTTGGGTTTTTTATATCAATGAATAAATTCCTATAATTTATATGCACCATTAGCGCCCATGTTTCTAGTAAATTAAACCTTAACAATTAATATTGTTAGCATAATAGTTAAATAGTCAATTTAAATTAATTCTTACTAGTGATGATATTTAAAATTAGTTATCGATATTGGTAGATTTTACGTACTGCAATAATTAAAACGCAAAGATGTAATTTCATTTATTTAATACAAATACCGTGCCAGGGATTCCATTAGAAAATTAATGCATTTCTCTTGTTATTCTGAATGAAATCAATTTATACAATTTATTTATATTAATATATACATAATACTAACAATGTGATATGAGAATGCCTTGAAAGTTGAAAAATATTTTTTGTAATGTTACTGCATGGCCTTGCGGCCTTTTTTAAAAAGAATATAACAACAATGAAATTTCTACTCGTACATTTACAAATTAAATATTTATATTGTGCATAGTAGATGAAATGTTAATTTATGTTAAGTTAAGGTTTTTGCAATAAATTTGGTGTCAAAATCCAATTTTTCTTTTCTTTCTTCAGAAATAGAGACGTTATCCAGACCTTGTGCGTTGTTGATGACAAGTTGAACAATTAGCAGTCATATTGTTCGGGTAAATAATAATAATATTAATCCATAAAAAAGTATAAAATATAGACTTGACACGAAATGTTATTCGGCTATTTTATATCATGATTTTGTACTTGGCTGCTTTGTCTTTGACAATCTTACGCTCCCTGACGTAATATATTCCGTCCTTTACGTGTAAACGTCGATATCATTTAATACTTTTTTGTGTTAATCATATCAAAATAAAGTAGGTATACACACATTTTGCACTATTAATATGAACTTTATTGCGCTATACGTAAAGGTGACTGGAACCTTATTACTGGCAACGAGGTATTCCCTTTTAGCTTTCAGGAGCGGTATAGATTAGATAGATTTTTATCAAAAAACACCCCTTACAATAGTGATGGACCACAAACAAACTTATGGAGTCTTAATTACATAAATAGAAGAAAAAAAAATACAGAAATACAACACTATACTTTATAGTTACCATAATAATTTATTTGACATCACTATTGCATTCCGTTAATCGTGAAAGATAAATTTCAATCCGGATTTAAACAAATATTAATTTTATACGATCATAACATGAATTCATTAAATACATTTCATTTTGAAAATTTGAGTATACACTTTCTTTATTGACACGCTTTCATTTTCTTAATGATAACGTTGCTTAATCGGTAAGCGATGTTATGTTAGTTTTAATTATATAAGATTTTATTTTGTTTATGTATAATTTTATGTATTTATTAATGCGTACGAATAAATTCATATTTAAAAGTGATAGGAAATAAAGGATTAAAAAATATAATAAATTCTATAATTGTAAATTGGCGGGAGATTTGGTAGATTCATACTCGTGTTTCTCTCTGAGCAGCAATTTAGTTTGCTACTTAAAAGTTGTATTATGTCTGAAACTTAATACATAAATAAAAATATAGGTGTTCTATGTTAGAACTACACTAAATCAAACAATAATATATAATAACATATAATCAATATTGAAGGCAACACTGTAAGAAATTGGCAACTTCTGTGTTGTTTTCTCTTGTTATCTGTCTACCAGCAACCATGTCTTCAAAGTGTTACAGATAGTTGATAGTTAGCCTTTAACTTGTACGGAACTGTAAGTTTTGAGATTGTCTATCTTTAATTCTTGTTTACTCTATTTGACCGTCTATACTTTTCTAGATTGTCAGAGATACTTCTACGATCGGTCTATATGCTGTATTAATAGTAACTAAAGATATTTTGTTATCAGATAGATGACGATTTTTAAGTAAGCACAAACAGTAGAGTATTCTGTTCTATCCATTATTCGGTATTCTATTAACATGTCAGTATTTAACTAATAAAATAGTAAATTTCTTTTTAGCAAATCGTAAAAGCTATTGAGTTCTAGTTACGTTATACGCGTTGTTATTTAGCTTATGATAAAATTTGAAATATTTTTGAAATGTAACATTAACGTTCTCGAATAGATGTTTTATAGAGCACTTTACGACGGCGAAACTCTAAATGGATAAGCAAACTAACTCCACCAGTATAACGCAGCAACTTCGCTCTAAACGTTAGAGCAATCTCAACATCCGTCCTTACGAAACAAGGATGTGAAAGCGTCTGTGAATTTAATAAAAAAAACGTTTAATGATGGGAACCAAAACTTTAATTGTGAATAAACACGAACATACAGGCGTTTCCTTTTAATTACAATAAAGATATTTACTTACTCTGAGTGAGTCTATCCACGTTCTCATAATAAAAATGTTATATATTTTTTTAAATAAAACATACAATCGATTTAATTGATGTCGAGACACAAACAGGCATTTATATATTTATATTTCACATTAAACATACATATATACAAACATATTATACAAGATATTTAATACATTCCTTTAAATAACCACACAACTAAGCTTTAACATGCGACTTATATACAACACACCCAGACACACACAGAAATAGCAACAATTTGTAATACAGCAAAGTTCTTAGGCCGGGAATCGAAGAACACAGAAGCTGTGTACTCAACCCACTACGCCAAACACACAAATAAATAAACGAATTTACAGGTACATTTGTTTTTGTAGTTATTTATTCTGAAGCTACTTTTTGGCTATCATCAGACTGGGTCAACTAAAGTGGGGAAGGAACGTTATTATCGTTAATAAGCCCGTCAGACGAAACTGACCGAGCCGAGGTTCGGCAATTACTTCCGCGCCCAGGGTCAAGCTGAGGCTCCCTCACGGGAACCCTTGTGCTGGTTACCCATTAATAACGATTTCGGCTGAGTGCCCTAAACTTTACCCTGAGGCTAACATTGGCCGTCGGCCATAAAAAGTTATCAGATTTTTAACCTATCATTAGTCCACTCCATGTTACTCTCTAAAATACAATAAGTATTTCGAATTAAACTTTAACTAATCAATGCCATTTAAAAGTGGTAAAGCAACGCTCCAGTTAGATACTAGCACTGTGTAATTTTATCAATATATGGATGTATTTCGATTGAGTTCGCGCACAGTAGCCGCGCATATAAATGGTATAGAGTCATCGTTTATATCATCTGAAGATGAATAACAATCATTATTCAGTCCCTACCAATGGTGATTCAACTGTCTTTGTGTGAGTATTGCTAGTCCAGAGACCTTTACAGCTTTATCTTACTAGACTCGCGAGCGAGAGGCCCGCTGAGTAGGGAGACAACGACGATGCTGCGAAGCTGGCGCGGAGACTGTTACTGCTGCACCACCGCTGCACTCAGACCCCTGTGAACGAAGAACGTCAACGACAACAGAGGGGCTATCCTACGGATTAATATTATTATGTATACAGGTTTCGAGTAAGTCCGTTGATGTTTTTTTTATAAGAATACTATTTACTAATAATCTCTTTAACATTTTTTGTTAATTACTAACTATAGGTGAATGTCAGATTTGTATATCCGATATTAAGTTTCAGCTTACTAAATATAGACTATTAGCGGTTTCCTTTACAGGTCAGGGTTGGTCATCGCCATCGTCACGTCGCGTACTTTTGATGGCTTCCTGACCCATTTCGAACACGGTGATATTATTCAAGTTATTACAACAGCGCATCAACTGCGAAGGATACATTCATATATATATTTTGTAAGAATTTGCGCAAACACAGAAACTAACTAACGTCATCTCGTTCCCTAATTCTAGATTTGCGCAAACACAGGAACTAACTAACGTCATCTCGTTCCCTAATTCTAGATTTGCGCAAACACATGAACTAACTAATGTCATATCGTTCCCTAATTCTGTACCTTAGATTTGTGATAACATTGGTGAAAGTTTCTAATGCAGTCTCAGGGACACGGGACATGCATACAACAAACCTGGACGCGAACTTTTGGCCATGCATATGTTGTTTATCTTCTTTTTTCGCGATCTCCGGTATCCACAGAGTACCGACAGCCTGGCCACCCTACGTCTGCGTTCGAACCTTAATTGTCAATCACTACCAAGTCCAAAGCTGCTAGATGATATTTCTCAACTTCAGTCCGTATGTGACAGCAGGACTCCACGCTGTGTTCTGTTCGCTATGTATACACTCAGAAGATGTCCCGGTTTAAAGTATCGCACTTTCAAGGGCAACCAGTTACCTTGCGTCCAAGGCGAACCTTCGCCTTGGACTCATGAATCGCCCAAAGTTAATTTGATTTATACAACTAGATAGATAACATGTATATAAAAAAGTCATTGCTTATTTAAGCTTTGACACACTTATAGAACGAGCCAATGTAACGGGTCTTTTATTTAATTTGTTCCATGTCAAGTGCGCCAATTATATGATCGCAATAAATAAGAGTGAGATAAAGTGGGTCGTTTGTAATCACTGACACACTGAACTTGGTGTACTAAAACAATCGTGGAGGAAAACCACGTGACGTTTCACGCACTCAATGCCTTCTTTGACGGCTTTTGAAATTACTAGAAAAGGTTTATTTTCTTTATCACGCAACGTTTACCTTTAACTGTATTACTAATAACGACGCCCCGCAATTTAGAATGTAGAACTATGCAAGTCTGCGGGATATCGATGGATACAGGTTTTTATTTACATTGAGTAATAACATAAACGAGCACACAGTTCAGGTGATGGCAAGTGATTCCTGCGGCCCTTCACATTCGTCGACGTTCGTCGTTGACAAGGAATCATAATGCACATGCGCTGTCACCATTGAGGACTAAGATGTAATGCCTCGTCACCAGTAATAAAGGTGTCCCAATCCCTACACTGACCAGACGAAACACAGCAGCATAATGCTGATATTTTACACTGGTATTCTGTGAGGACGTGGTCTTACCCCGGTCGAGCTGACCCATTAATTCTGCACTTAGAAACGAACTGCAACGTAGATCTACCACTGTTAACATACAACCTCGATGACGGCCGTGCGGTGTGGTAGTTGGAGAGCCTAACTGCCCGGGTTCTGGGTTCGATTTCCAGCCGAGGAAGTTAACTATATTTGTGTATAAAAAATAATTGATTTTCGGGTCTGGGTGTGTTGTTTAACCTTATTGCACCTACATTACATCAGAACAGGGAAGGGGAATACGAGTGGGACATATGTTTATGACATTTAAATATTCCACGCATTTGATGTCATATGGCAATGACCAGATGTCGTCATAGTCTAAATCAGCTACCTGAAAATCGTCATCGTCATTTTCATCATTATCATTATCATCATCATCATCATCACCACTACCACCATCATCATAATCATCATCATCGTCACCACCATCGTCACCACCATCTTCACCACTACTATCTTCATTACCATTACCATCATCATCGTTACCACCATCATCATCATCATCACCACCATCATCATATATCTAATTTTAAGATAATTTTCCATAATAGTTGCCTTAATCAGTGAGTCAGCTGTTGCAAAACCAGATGTTTCACAACTAAAGAGCGGCGTGATCTCTTTGTAGTTTTTAGGAGACGCAATCGGCATTATCTAAATGGCTATTTCCCATTACAGGACATGAGATGATGTAAGGAATACTGCAATACTTGCATAATGTTTACGTGATGTTTGTTCAACAAACAATCATAATTATAGCTTTAGCATAAACATCAACTATTGTTATTGCTCTTGGTTATGTATGATCAATATGTTTACACTGACTTTATTGTTTTGTTATAGCACAATAGCTTTCTAGATTCTGATGATGTTGATGCCGTTAGCCTATGCGGCTCTTACAGCTTCATCAATTACACAATAGGTTGATGACCGGGCGGTGTAATGGTGCGGCCGTAAATTCTGTTCTCATCTCGGAGCCGGGGAAATTCAGTACCAGCTCCATCAATTTGACCGCATTCAATGAGGAGGTGCTCGAATCGTCGACGACCAGGTTCATGGGCGGCAGTGGTTACTGACCGTCCGTTGTGTTGCTTGCACGTTTGTACAAAACAAGGCTTACGGATAATAATTATATCAGTTGATTTGGTATAGAAACAACCATAAGATCACAATAACCATGGACAAAAGATTCAAGATACACATGCGTTGTCGCCATTGAGGACAGAGATGGAATGTCTGTTATAAGGTTCTCGGATTCCTACTGTCAGTCCTGTTTTATGCCGGCATTCTGTGACGTCATAGTCCTTCTCCATCCATTTTTCTTTATTACATTAAGAGTAACAAATGATCACACAGTTCACCTGATGGTAAGTGATTTCTGCGACATCTACATTCATCCTTGACAAGGAATCATAATGCAGATGCGTTGTCACCCTTGAGCACAAAGATGGAATGTCTCGTCACAAGTAATAATGGTCTCCGGATTAGGAGTAACAAACGAGCATACAGTTCACTCGATAAAAAATGTTTACCACGGCCCATGACATCTACCTACATTCATCCTTGACAAGGAATCATAATATAGATGCCTCGTCACCAGTAATAAAGGTGGAAACCTGCACTCACCAGAAAAAAACGCAGCAGCATTATGCTGCTTTTTTACGCTGGTATTCTGTAGGGGCGTGGTTCTACCCCGGTCGACCTGATCCATTATTTCTGCATCCAGACTGCAGCCTTACTCTACCACTATTCATGCTGGAATTAGAAACCAGCAAAACAGTGGCAGTATAACTTTAATTAAGAATATTAACACCCTGGGCAGGGTGGATCTATCGGGGAAGGACCAAAACTTTGAGAGAATAGCGACTTGACGCTCTTTTGATTCGTACGGTGAAGGAAAAGAACTGAAAACTGTATCATTGGTAATGAAGAAATCCAAGTTAGTTAACAAGCAATTAGTTATTAAAAAAAATACAGGCCTATTCCCAACAGTGGGATTTATTTAGATACACTATATAAATCTCACTGTTGGGAATAAGCCTTCTCTCTAAAGAGGGTGCTAGAGCATAGTCCAACACGAAACAGTTTCTTTCATTATTTCTTATACCCTTACTATGTCGTTTAACAATTTCATCAGTGCCAACACTGGGGATTGAACACGGCTTAATCGCGCACCGCGAATTAAAACTGAGCGCTTAGTCTTTGAGCTACCACGTCTTTTTTCTAATTAGTTATAAGCTCGTTTGAAAAGAAATGATTATTTTCACAATAACTGTAACTCGTGACGTTGAGACGTAAGTGCTAAAATTGTGTAGAATGTAGTTTAGTTTAGTGTCACACCTAACTTTGATATGTTACTAATGGAAAAAATGTTGTGTCGTGACAGCTTTATCAGTTTTATTATACGAAATGAAACGATGTATAGTTATAACTACTCAAGTGTACGTACATACTATTTTGTATGTACTATGTCGTAACAACTTAGTGTTTTTCCTCTATCCTAATAATTAAAAAAAAACAAAAGCGGCCATATAATATGTACTTAGTACGGTCATAAAATGATTGAATTGCCAATAAAAACGCAATGGATTCCAGGCCTTTTCCACTGATTAAATGATCTAAAACTGGCCCCCGTGCAAAAGCAAGCAGTATTTTCCTCCCCATTCATGGTGCTATCTGTCGTGTACCACTGTAATATAATTATGATACCAAGTATTTTAACTAAAGAGCCATACGGTAAATATATTAGAAAATAGATTTAAAATATGTACTTAAACAATAAAAATGCTAAAATGCACGTTCCGCTTCCAAGAAAGATACGGCCTTAAGGAAATTCCGCCTTTTAGTCACGCCAACTCTCCTCGGGGACTCGGGGAATTTTCCTGATCATAACTTTACCTCAATGTATTTGTCATAGTAACAGGCTTTTGGCCTAGTTGCTTCGTCGGTATTATAGGTTCAACTTCCAGTCGAAGATCAATGAATATGCATTACAAATTAACGGTTTGGGGGTCGGCAGACTTTTTATATGTAAGGTGCAAGTTTTTTTTAATTACATTGAGAGTAACAAACGAACACACAGTTTATCTGATGGTAAGTGATTCCTGCGGCCCATGATATCTTTATTCAGCCTTTATAAGGAATCATAATTCGGATGCGTTGTCACCTTTGAGGACTGAGATGGAATGCCTCGTCTCCTGTAATAAAGGTCTCCAGATCCCTGCACTCACGAGACGAAACAATGCAGCATCAAGTCGCTATTTTACGCTGGTATTCTGTGAGGGCGTGGTCCTACCCCGGTTGAGCTGACCCATTCATTCTGCAGCTAAAAACAAACAGCAGTGTAGTTCTACCACTGCGAATTAATATCGCGTGCCAACAAATATAGTATTTGATAATAACTAAACTAATCACCCACACGGTCTTCTCTTAAATCGTTTTGGCCAGGGCCATACTGGGATCTAAATAATGATTATTGTATTTTATTTATTAAAAGGTAACAAAGAACTTGTCACTATCTACCGGTCAATAATGGTAAAACAATGTGGTATATATATATATATATATAGAGCATAGACCATCGGTCGTCACATACCGTAGATTTTTTTTTTGATTTAATTTGTCTATATTCCCAGTCCAGATCTGGCAGTGGCGAATATCCTTGTCTGATAGGCACGTCGACGAAACGACTGATAAGTTCGATATTGATTTTGGAAGCACCGAAAGCCAAGGCTACTAACGTCGCCCGCTCCTGGACTGTTTGTTTTTATTTGAATCCGTATAGTGCGGGAGAGGAACAGTGATGTGTTTTATATATATTCACCCTTCAATACAAACACCTAAGTTGTTAACCTTAACCTGTTTAAGAATTACGAAGGGTCCGATCTAGGCTTATCGTATTTAGAGTCTTGACATGGGCAGAATTTGCTACACAATTTAATACACACGTAAGTATACATAACACTTGAATTAATATCTATACATAAAATAGAATAAATAAATTATAATATTTGCTTAACCGGGATAGGGTTACCTACCTACATTAAATAATATTTCATGTGGTGAGTGTAGGAATTAGGACTAATTATTTATCTCTTCCCAATCAGGTGAACTATGTTTATTCCACGTTTGTTCTACCCTAATTTTACTCTTAAATACATATATCAAAAAGAAAACTATTTTATAAACTTGAATATCTCTAAATCTAAGCGCTCGTTTTAATACATACGCGAGCAAAGGGAAATATCGATGTCACATAAATTAAAAAAAAATACTAAGACATGATGGACATGCTCTAAAACTTACTCTAGAGGGGAGGCCTATACCCAAATGTGGGGTATATTTATATAGGCCGTTACTTCAATTTTTTTTATCGGTAACCTATACATCAATTCTAGAGATGGTCTCTGTAGCGACTCTAAGACAGTATCTGCCTTTAAATAATGCAATATAAATACGTTTGAATAAGTGTTTATTCTGCGATTTCTTTATATTGGTATCGAATACTAATAGATTAATTGATTAAATAATACGATAAGACTAAGACTTGGATCCGCTTTTGATATTAACTAGGCAGCGGCAAGTTTAAAGTAATGCGATAATAAGGTTATAAAATTATGCTTAATTGGATGGTTCCATTTAGTATCATTCCACGAAGTTTCCTTTTTCATTGAATAACACAATTTTCACGTTTATTTTAATCTTTTGTGACACGGGTAGGACTGAAGTATTTGACGTCCCAATGTAATAGATAATTCGAACTACTGTCTGCTTTTTAATTATTTATTATTGGTCCCATTTACTCTCTAGAGAAGCTCATAGTGTATTGAGGTTTTCTATTGGTATGTCTTATAATTATGCTAAGAGATTTAATTCCATTAATCAAAGGATCATAAGCCGACCACTTTTCTTGTTCACCTGGACTCTCTTAATTCGGAACGATTATGTGCTTAAATTTAGATATAATATAAAGAAAATTGTATATTAAAATAACGAGTTAGGTCTCTAAATAAGAAGGTATAAATTTTATACTCATTTAATAAAGTTAAAGAATATATATATAAGAAACATGTCATATATGCATGTCATTTGTTGAAAATATTTTAAAGACTTTAGTGAAATCTATATATTTTGAGAGAGTTTCTAGTTCAGCATGAATGGGTTGCCTCGACCGGGTAAAGATAACGTACACACAAAATACCAGTGTGAGTTGCAACATTACACTGCTACGTTTGGTATTGGGAATTCGAGACTATTAGGTCTGCCCTCACAGCTGACAGCGCATGTGTTTCTACATAAGACAATATGTGCGCTCGTTTATCTTTGCTACCTTTAATTTCATAAAAATAAGTTTTTTTTTAAACATTAGGAGTAACAAACTAGCACACAGTTCACCTGATGGCAAGTGATTCCTGCGGCCTATGACATCTACATTCATCCTTAAGAAGGAATCATAACGCAGGTGCGTTGCCACTGAAATGGAAAGTCTCGTCACCAGTAATAAAGGTCTCCGGATTCCAACACTCACCATACGAAACAGCAGCTTTATGTTGCTATTTTCCGCTGCGATTCTGTGTGGGCGTGCTAACCTGGTGGAGCTGACCCATTCATTCTGCAGCTAGAAACAAACTGCACTGCATTATATTAATTTTATGATTATTTGCGTGATAAACCACAATTATGAGCATTTCCGAGTTCTTTTGTAGTGAACAATTAATCAACGCCGCTGTACCCTATTCAATAGTCTTTACTAGACGTATTGTATCAGTTAGGATGGCCTGGAAAAACATTAATAGAGAAGAAAACAATAGAAGTCTATTAAGTTGCGAAATCTTATCAGAAATATTGTCGGCTGAGGTTTATAAGGAAATAGACAAATGATTTGGTTTTTTTTTCTATGTCACTTTATTGCCTACTTTCTCGCACGGAAAGCTTTATGATCAGTTTCTAGATTATTCTAGAATAATGTTTTATTTAAATAAAGAAAGCCAGCAATGCTATTAATATAACTATCGTTTCCGTTAACTACTCAAACTAAGCTTTAACGCTTGCGTTAGGAAATGATTGACGACGATCGTTGAATGGCGGATTCACACCTTCTTTTTGTGTAAAGTACAAGTTTTTTTTTTTAAATAAATTTAATTGCCATTTTGGTAATGATGAAATATTCGTCCGTCCACATTTCATGCATTCAGATACACGACAGGCTTTATTAAATATTGGCTTTAGCTGGAATCGGATCTGGGGGAACCGTGATTGCAATATAACTTGAACAATGAAAAATCGATTAATAATTTCACTTTCTACCAGGAAGAAGGAACTCCCTTAATTCTTTTTTTTGTAGTTTTTATTAGAAGGGTTAAAAAAAAAAATAAAAAAGATACTTACTTAAAAACTACTAACAAGCATATTTTGGTTATAGGCATGCAATGTCTTATAATATTCAAGTTATAAAAATATAATATTGTATTTTATTATTTGTTTAATTAAGTAGTTATCTAGCAAAAACATTATATCGTCTAAATACACTAGTAAAAATACATACTCTACATTCCCAACCAAACAAAATTATATAGATTATATATTCATTCGACGCTCAGCAGTCGCCGAGAACGGTCGCCCGGCTCCCCGCCACGATCGTCCCGAGCTACCTGCCCCCGAGCGAGCCACCTGCGCACCCATTGTTCCGAGAACAATACACCGAGCAATTTTTATTGCGGGTGCTATTGTAATCGGAAATTAGTTTCCGAGAAAGATTATTGCAAAGCCACCTGGGTGGTTACACTAGTGGATACCTTGCGGTGTTAACTTAGCTAGTGTAGGGCTAGCCCCGTACGCCCGTGGTTCCCCTTCTGGGAAACGCGAAACCGGAAGGAGTCGACGCAAAACTTGGCCTTGGGTAGTGCCCTAGCCAAGGTTGACCAACCCGCTGGACTTATAATAGTCCCACGCGTAGTTTTAGTTAGCTCTAAGCACACACCCAAGTGCACAATAAGACTGGCACTTGGACGCACTAGGGCTACACAACTAGGCACACATCCTCCTGCCTATACCCGGCAGGGAGGAAGTAGGCTATTCACCCCGGCATCCCACCGGTGGCCACACTTCCCACAAATAAAGTAGGAAAAATTAAAGTGAACGGAGTGCACAATGGAGGACTCTTCCTCAGAGTCGTTGCTGCACTTCATCAGCATACTAAAAATAAATACCCCGATGTCTTCCAGGACATTATAATCAAAGAAAGACCGCTCCCGGATAGACCCTCCTCAAGGGCCTCCTCCATATCCTGCACTTCATCCGCAGTCTCCGAAATGGAGCTGGATAACGCAGCGTCCACTGAGTATCCCTAAGCTGAAGACACCAGCGATTTCACGCTGGTTGAAAAGAAAAAGCGGGCTTCACCTGCCCCGACGCCGCCTCCTAAGGCGAAAAAACGGGAAATGAAGGCCCCTCTCCCCAGCCATCTACGTCGGCCCTGCCCCAGGCCCCTCACAGCTGCCCCACAGCAAGCCCCGCCGCTCCTCAGCGCGCCACTACTGGCTCCCCAAACTTCGGCTGTCTCACAGCCATCGAACGCCCGCCGCCTGTCTTCATACAGGCACAAGATAAATGGCCGATTGTCGTATCGGCCCTTTCCAATCGCTACAAATATCAAGCGATCCCCACCGCTGTAGGCATTAAACTGCAGCTAGAAACCACGGATGACCATAGAGCGGTCACCCGCTACTTACAAGACAAAGGTGTATTCTTTCACACCTACACCCTGGCAGAAGAGCGCCAACTTAGAGTGGTTATTAAAACCTTCCGCGGGAAATCCCCGCAGACCTCATCAAAGAGGACCTCCAGGCTCAGAATTTACCCGTCCTATCCGTGCATAGGATGTACAGTGGGCATAACAAAAAGCCATTCAACATGGTAATTGTGGCCCTCGAAAGGTCCGAGGCAGGAAGCAGGTATTTAACCTGAAAACGTGCTGCCACCTTTCTGGGCTCACAATAGAGCGCCCTCATAAAACATTCTCCGCCAGTGCCACAAATGCCAGTTATATGGCCACTCTGCTCGCAACTGCTTCGGGAAACCCAGATGCGTAAAGTGCCTGGGTGACCATGGCACCACCGACTGTCCGAGACCCAAGGACAAGGCCCTTTTGGCTGCTTTCGGGCCCCGCGTGTCCTGTGCAACTCAGAGGGACACACAGCCACTACCTTTGGCTGCCCAAAGGCTCCCAAGCCGAAACGCCCGGCACTTAAAGTCGCACCTAAGGTAGCTACACCGATCGCCGCTCCCGCGCCTATTCTCGCTCCTGTTCGTCCTCTACGTCCCGCATGGAAGCCTCCTACTGGCGTAGTGACCGTCGCTCAACCGGTTGAGCAGCCCTCCATCAGCCGGACGGCCGGTTAACGAAAGCGACCTCGACCTTGTGTCGCTTCGCCGCCGTTTTCAACGGCGCCGACGTCTCAGCCCTTGCAAAAGCCCTAAGGGACTCCAATGGCAAGCCCGAAATCAGGATTGCTGCCACAATGCGCTACCAACATGTAGTGTCAGCCATCGTCAATTTTCAAGCATAGAGGGCCTTTATAACGGCAGAGTAAAACCGCGTTCCCTTAACGTCGCATTTTTAACGCGAACGGTATTAATAATCAACGCGACGAAATCTTCAATTTTGTTCGCGATCACCAAGTCGACGTGCTCCTAGTGCAAGAGACATTCCTCAAACCGCACACTCGCAATCCCAACATCGCGAATTATAACATCATTAGAATGATAGAACTTCCGCCGCTAATGGCGGAACTCTCATCTACTATAAAGTCCTTGCACTGCGTGCCCGTCGATACGCCAACCCTAACCTTCCTAGAAGCCTCGGTCTGTCAGCTAGCCATGACCGGCCACGCCCCCATCACAATCGCGTCCGTCTACCTGCCTTGCAGACGTGACGCACAAGTATTACGAAGCGACTTCGTGGCGCTCCTTTCCTTGGAAACTCAGTCATTTTGGCAGGAGATTTCAATAGCAAGCACACTCGGTGGAATGCAACTAAAATCAACCCCCGGGGTTGGCTTTAGACTCGCTAAGCGACGCACTCGACTTCGACGTCGTAGCGCCTACTACGCCTACCCATTTTCCATACATATTGGGTCACGCACCGGACGTGCTTGATATTGC
This sequence comes from Teinopalpus imperialis, assembly GCA_029286865.1. Classification (NCBI taxonomy): domain Eukaryota; kingdom Metazoa; phylum Arthropoda; class Insecta; order Lepidoptera; family Papilionidae; genus Teinopalpus; species Teinopalpus imperialis. Next base: position 5,854,944 of record JAGSMU010000035.1, on the reverse strand, counting down.
CATCTGTAAGAACATCAATCTCGCCTTCCAAGGCATAGAGGTAATCCATGAGCTCGCTTCCGATCATCGCCCCGTTCTTCTTCGGTTAGGCCCTCCGCCCCAACCTCACCCTCCACCAAAACCATTGTAGACTGGCACCGACTCAGGAACGCCCTGAGGGAAGCCACATCACCGCACCTAGATGCTATTCCTAGGAACATATCTTCAGTCAACGACACGAACCTCGCAGTTCATGCCCTCACTAGGCACATCCAGACCGTAATCGTGGATTAGCCTGAGGTAGGTTCCCTCGGTGGAAGACCACCGATGGACCCTGCCAAACGACATAAAGGACCTAATGAGGCGCAAGAATGCGGCGACTCGTGCCCACGACTTATATCCCACTGAAAGTAACCGGCTGGTGCTACGTACCCTTCAGCGTGAAGTCCGAACACGCATAGCCCAGTATAGGAACGATCGGTGGGATAATCACCTCTCCAACATCGAACCTTCCCATCTCGCCTACTGGCGACTTCCCAAATCCCTAAAAGGGGGCACCGCCCAAACAATGCCTCCCTTAGCGCGTCCTAATAAACCACCCGCCTTCTTAGACGAAGAGAAAGCCGAATGTCTGGCTGACAATCTCGAGCTCCAATGCTCACCGAGCACCCTACCGATCGACACCGCTCACCTTGAAATGGTTAACAGCGAGGTCGACCGGAGGAGTAAGGAACCACCTCGCGATTCCGTCACTCAAGTTACATGCACCGAAGTTGAGTCCATAATTAAAAACCTGCGACCACGCAAGGCTCCCGGCCCCGACGGTATCACCAACAAGGTGATGAAACTCCTACCCATGTCCATTTTACACCTACTGGTGATAATCTACAACGCGGCCATATCCAAAGGCACCTTCCCGAACACCTGGAAGGAAGCCGATGTCATAGGGATTCTCAAGCCCTCAAAACATCCAACCGATCCATCAGCCTATCGACCCATAAGCCTACTCAAAGTCTTGGGTAAGGTATATGAAAGGCTCATCCTCACCCGCCTCAAGGACTTCATGCTGTCCCGAGGGCTGCCAATCAATGAGCAGTTCGGGTTTCGCACCCAACACTCATGCACACATCAAGTGCACCGCATCACGGAGCACATCCTCAGTAAATTTCTTCAGGGCTACCAAACTGGGGCACTTTTTCTCGACGTGGCGAAAGCTTTCGACAAGGTCTGGCACAACGGGCTCATATACAAACTATATGAGCTCGGTGTGCCAGATCGACTCGTACTTATCATACGAGATTTTCTCCGAAATCGAACCTTTCGTTACCGCGTCGAGGGAACGCGCTCCGAGGTTCACCCCATTTGTGCCGGAGTACCACAAGGCTCTGTCCTAGGTCCTACTTTATACACACTCTACACCAACGACATACCGCGCACTCGCGGTGTAGAGCTAGCCCTTTTCGCCGATGACACCGGCCTCTACGTGTCTGGATTTAAACCAGACGCTATTTGTAAACGCCTCCAATCTGCAGCCAACACCTTAGGGAAATGGTTTCGGAAATGGAGGATCGAGGTTAACCCCACCAAAAGTGCAGCCATTTACTTCTCTCGGCGCAACAAAACGCCGCATCTCCAAACTATAGAGTTATTTGATCGTCCAATCCCTGGGAAAAGACAGTCAAATACTTAGGCGTCACATTAGATGAAAGACTCACCTTCGGTCCGCATGTCAACCGCGTACGGAATCGAGCAGCGTTCGTCCTAGGTCGTTTGCACCCGTTACTTAATAAAAATAGCAAAATGTCCCTGCGTAATAAAATTACACTTTACAAAGCGTGCATCCGACCCATAATGACATACGCAAGCCCCGTCTTTGCGCATGCCTCCCCGCGTCACATTCACCGACTTCAGGTAATACAAAATCGTTTCATGCGCAAGGCCACCGGTGCGCCGTGGTTCTTGCGTAACGAAAATCTACACATAGATCTTGAGCTGCCGACCATAGCTCAGTACCTGAAGCAGGCTTCGCCGATATTTCGACTCTGCCGTCACACACCGAAACCCTTTGATTGTAAGTGCCGCCACTTACAATCCCATCGCGAATCACAGACATACCCGCGTCCGTAGGAGACCGAGGCACGCCCTCGACGACCCTGACGACGCAACCACCAGGGCCCAAGCCCTTCATAAAACACAACACACAAACATTGCACCATCATATCGCCCCCGCCGACGGCGAGGGCGTCGCAAACAAAGTTATTCGCGATACCGCCATGTCACTGGCCGGTTCTCTCCAGTCCATACAGATAGAAGCGTTGCTGGAGTTTCTTGCGCCACTTCTTCTCCAGCGCCAACGCATTCTGAAGTGGTGGTACAGGTAGTTAATAATAATAGTGATATTAATTAAGATAATCCTCTGTCAGAAGCAACTGACCGAGCCGAGGTTCGGCCCTCTTGGGCACCCTCGAGTCAGACGCTCTCGCGAAACAGGGTAACGGTCCAAGCCGAGGCTCCCTCTCGGGAGCCCTTGCGCTGGTTACCCATATATAGAGGTCTCGACTGAGAGCCATAAGCGCTCGGTCACCTCTCAACCCGGTGAAACTGTAAAGCCCTGGGGCTAACAGCGGCCATCAGCCCGAAAAAAAAAAAAAAAAGATTATATATTCGGTTGTTTTTTTATTTTTAATTAACTATTTTTTACGTAGATTGTTTATATTTTCATTTTTATATCATATTGATGTTTTCTTTTCAGTAATGTTTTGTTTTGCGGTCATATTTTTTGTTTGTTTTTAATAATCATGTTTATTATATATGATATAGTTTTCATTCTTGAATACACGAGTTAAGATGCAATGCAGTAGGAACGGTTCGATTAGAGAGGCTAAAGGTTAAAGGTGGAGGAATCAGATTAAATGGTCATTAACTGCAGCAAAAATGCGATTATATCCTAATGGCTATGATGTATGGTTTGTGATATTATGCTCGTGGGGAGAATCCGGTTTGTACGCACAAATCATCCTTTGTCGGTACTCAGTTAACGCGACAATTGTGGGAACAAAGTGTGTTGGCTGTTTCTGTGTAATACCCAAAAAAAAAACCACGTGACGTATTTATCGCAATCGATTTGTTTTTATGGCTGATGGCCACTGTTAGTTCGAGGTCTTTTACAGCTTCACCGGATTGAAAGGTGGCACTCATCTGAGACCTTTATTAATGGGTAACCCTTGCGGGTTGCCGAGAGTGTGCCTCGGCTTGGGCCGGTACCCTAGGCGCGAAAGTATCTGACTGGACGGCCGAACCTAGGCTCGGTCAGTTACTTCTGATGGATTAACATCGCAATCGATTACATTAAAAAAACGTAAGACGTTACTACTGTTAGTAATTCTCTGTGTAGTGGCGTCGTAGCTCAATGTCAAAGACTAAGCGTTCGTTTTTAATATACGATACACGAGCAAGACGAGTTCGATCAGCGATGCTGGTACGAATGAAATTGTAAAACGCAATTTTCATTGCTGGCTTACCACTTGGTTAGCGGTGAAGAGAAATATCTCGAGGATATGTCGTGTAAAGATTAAGAAAAAGCAAATATTTCGAAGAACTGATGTCAGGTCCGCCTGACTACGATGAAGCCGTATGGTGGATTACGCTTTGAACTCTGATAGGAGACCTACATATATCCAACAGCGAGATTTTTATACAGGCTGTTAACTTTTTCTTTATTCTAAAGTTACACGTTTTAATAACATCATTAAGATATGGAAAATTTAAATAAAAATATCTTCCACAAAATATAACAAGATATGCAACAGTGTTAAAGAAAAGTTGTAGTTAGTAATTGGCTCGGCGAGGCCTAATGCTGTTGTTTAGTGACCATTTAGTGCTCAAATACTTATTGTGTTACTTGTGAACAAAAATGTCAACTATGCTAATAAAAATACTTAATAAACCATTTTTTCTTTCATTTCTATCTTCCTTTCTAAGATGAAAAGTCGCATATGAACATCTCGCAGAATGACGAAAAAAAAAAGAAATCTTTTCGTCGTTATTAAAGATAACCGAATAAAATAATTAGATACCGCACATTCACAACCGAAACGCCAAGTTAAAGAACTTTCTAAACGATAATGCATTCATAATTAAGCTATGATCACATATATAGCTTCACTACTGAACTAAAATTACTAAAACTAAACTATTAACTACTGAATAATTTTTTTTTAACTTGATACGATGATTTTTTTATCTAAGCTATATATTATGCTGTTATTTAAACGAGAAACACGAATACGACAGTTGCTATGAATTAACGAGTTGTCTATATCTATTAGTAAGCTAATAACTGGATAATAATGACAAATTGTAGATCGCCCCCATGTAATCAGGTAATCATAATGGTTTAGGGTACGAAGTCTACGAAACTAAACAGTGGTAGGGCTACTGCAGTTTATTTCTAGCTATAGAATGAATGGGTCAGCTCGACGGGGTAGGACCACGCCATCACATAATACCTTGAAATAGCAGCATAATGCTGCTGTAATACGTCTGGTGAGTGGAGGGATCTGGAGATTATTACTGGCGACGAGGCATTCCATCTCAGTCCTCAAGGGTGACGACGCATTTGCATTATGATTCCTTGTCAAGGATGAATGTAGATATCATAGGCCGCAGGAATCACTTGCCATCAGGTGAACTGTGTTTGTTCCTCTCAATATAATGTAAAAAAAAAACGTTATAGGTTCAAGTCCGCCATTCGACTATTGTCGTCAACCACAAGCATTTAAGTTTACTTGAGAGATTTTGATAGCATTTTTAGTTTTTTCTTTTTAATATATTCTTTTCTATAACATAGACGAATACCGAAATATTCAACTAGATAAAGTTTTACCAAGATAAATTTGTAAACAAACAACATTTGGTGTCAAAGTTGAAAATGTTAAGAGGAAAAACTATTACCCATGTTACTGGCTATATGCACCCATATAATATATATATATATATATATATATATATATGGATGCTATTGCACCCCACGTGTTTATGGGGCGCAGTAATCACTTACCAAATTTGTGATCCTTAGCTTAATAAATTGAGAGTGCATTTATTATATAGAGAGTATTGTTATACCTTTGAAATGCAAACGGTTTACTCGCTCAGATCATTGGGATTTCACTCGCCTTTACAGCAGAGCGCATAATAAATCAATGTATCACTTGGGATTCGTAATCGGGTCGCTAATATCTATGAAGACTGTTATCGCAGTAGTACCGCAACTCCCACAATCTATTGGTCTATACAGATAACGATGAAGTATCAAATTTCTATTTCTATTTTTATTTAGAGGCTTACAAACTTTTGAAGTATATTTATTTCTTAAGGTCGATCAATTGACTTCTAGCATATACTATATAATTACCTGTACACGGAGTCGGCTGATCCCAGAGAGGAACCACAAGGCCATCATGATAATTGACAAGCCTGACACAAGACCATTTCACGTCCAACTAATAAATGTGGGCGGTGTGAGTTGTGCTAACAAAGAGCGATCCATGTATATTCTAAGATCCTTTTCACACTAACGTTGCAACCACTTTATCCTACGACGCCTATAATTAACGGTTCGACAGAAATCTTAAACAAATCAGAGACAAATAGTCACTATCGATACTATCCGGGGATATGTTTAAAAAAATGAATGAGAAGGAAGAAGAAGAACTGTCTCCTACTGCCTTCTTAGATAAATTAAAAAAGATTTTATTTTAGATTGAGAGTAATAAACGAGCACACAGTTCACCTGATGGCAATTGATTGATAGATAGAAGTGCATGATATCTACATTCATCCATGACAAGGAATCATAATGTAGTCACCCTTGAGGACTGAGATACGAGTATAGCGTCTTGTTACCAGTAATAAAGATCTCCGGATCCCTGCACTCACCAGACGAAACACAGTCTAACCCCGGTCGAGCTGACCCATTAATTCGGCAGCTAGATATAAACTGCAGTGTAGCTCTACCACTGTAAAACGTTATAACCCATTTATCCTACGAAGCCTGTAAATAATTAATGGTCAGAGAGACGATCGTTATCCCCTTCCGTATTCCAATATAATATGCAGATCGGAGAAAAGTGCATAGCAGTTTCAGAGACACTAGAGACCGATTACAGATATTTTTCCTCTGCTGGGAATGGTATTTAAGAATCCAACCTTAGTAGCCAAATACCATGACCACTACGCCACGCAGTCCAAATAAATATGCAGGTGACTACCTCTACTAAGCAATGAATCCGGGCACTTACCCATTTCGGGACGATACGCCTTTGCTTCAATCCGTCATCAATCAGCCTTTAAACATTCCACTGCTGATAAAATAGACTAATTGTAAAATATTAAATAACGAACTTCTTAAATATCGTTTCGGACATTAACAGAAGATTTGAAATTAAATAAGTGAGTGTTTAGTCTTTTTATCACTAACTACAGACGTCGATGTGTCCAAATTTCAATAAATTTGTTTGTGATCGTTTTGTATATTTGTAAAAATTTTCGATCATTCTAATCGTGAGTATACTCACAACAATATAACAATGTTATAGAAAAAAATACTTACAGTTTTCCACGAATATTTTTCCGAGTAATTTTTCCAACCATACTTTCCATAAAAAGATAACCAGATAAAAATATAACCAGATCGGTCGCGCCGTTCTCAAGTGATGCCCTTACCAACGAACAGCATTTATTTTTAATTATAACGGCGGGACGTCAAGTACATTAAGCGAAAATATTTAACGCTGTTAACGCTTACGTTCGTGTGAATAGGCCTGATTTGTTATTTGAAAGACTTTTCGAAATGCTAATAGATCTTATGGACATTTGCAGCATAGTAAGAATAAGCACATGAGCAGTTTCGCAACGGACTTTTTGTGTTAATTTGACCTTTACACTGTAGTCATTAAGCATTTTTCTCATTAATCTCTTCGACAACCGTGTAGCTATTAGATTACAACTACGGAGTAGCGAGTCTCAAAGTTACTCAAGAATCAGGCCGACGGAGTGACGGTGAAGCGATTTACTTATTAACAATTGAAATTCAATGTAATAATCTTTTTTATTTGATTTGATGCTGACCATTAGATTCGCAGCCTATGTAAATGTTTTGCAATGTACGTATTTTTTTTATATTACATGACAAACACAATTCCTGATGACGATTCCCTCGACCCATAGCTCCTTATTTCTTTTACGATAAGGTATCATGGTAAAGATGTCACTTCTGAGGATTGAAATGAAAGGCCTCGTCAGTAATAAGGCCCATATATCTTTCTTTCACCAGACGAAACACGCACTAAAATGCTATCATGTCTAGTCATATAATATGCTTGTTTGAATTCTTTCAACTAAATGATTGTATATATATTAATAATTATAAATTAATAATTTTCGTGTTTCTTATTCTATTTGGGGTAGTCAGAGACAGCGAGTGATGTTTCTATTTTGAACTTATTAAAATCCAAATGTACTAGGCGTTGAGTCTGTCGCCGTCCATTGGAAATAAAATGTCAGTATTTTGATCTAACATATGACCTCAAAAACGTAAGTTCGGCGTCCCGTCCTTGCCTCAATTTATATATATTTATTATTAAATATAATGATATTTAATAATAAATTTAAGGATATTCCGGGTTTTTTTTCCAAGGTTTGCAGTTCCTGTACATTACATGTATTTACCTTGTTATATTTTTAAAATGCGCAAGGCTATGAATTCGTTAGTCTAATTTCTTTCTGGTTCCGCAAGATTTTTAATTTAAACGCTTACTAGACTAGAGTTGTATGACGTTTCTAGTTTTGTAATAGTAGTATTAAAGCGAATTTTTCAGAGGCAAACTAGCACATAGTTCATATCGGATCGTATCGGCCCGTGACAACAACATTCATAGGAATCATATATATATATATATATATATATATATATATATACATGGTGCATATAGCGAATAATATTACATTAATTATAAAAGCATAATGTTGCATCCTTATGCTAGTATTCTATGTGGACGTAAACCCTTCCCCAGTCCCAGGTCTCAGGAGACCATTCATTCACCAGATGAAAACAGCATACTGCTATTTCATGCTGGTATTGTATATGCGTGGTTCCTTCCCATTCATGCCAACCCATGCTGTAGCTAGAAAACAATCTGTAGCGTGTTTCAACCATTGTTCAAATATATCGTTTTTAATTTGGTCATCTACAGGTTTCTAAGTAATACACGATTTCCTGGATATGTCAAAGGTTTCACTACAGCATCCAATACTGAGTTTCGGAGTTCGTTAAGATAAAAGATAAGCCCCCAGATCAGGTATATGCCCGCCCTACTATCTATTTGTTCCCATCTAAAAAAATTGTTAACGTGCTTCACAACAGTACCAAGTACACTAGGTTGAACTTATTTTAATATATGTTAAAAGAATAAGAAATATATAATATTACAGTTTCACATGGTTTATTTTTTTATAGTTTATAAATATGAAATATTTTTAAAAATAAAACATTGAAAAATATGTTGATTTATTCTAACGATTATATATCACTTAAACAAAAATAATATCAATTACTATTTGTATAGGTTAACTAAAAATAAAGGCACACGACTGCTCCACAACAAGCTCTGTTCCAAGTCTGCGGCAAGGCGAGTGAGTACGAACTTGACATTAAATACTTTAGGCGCGTCCCACTACGCTCGTTTGGGCCCGCGACGTGTGACCTTTGCCTCATAGGGCTCAGAACTGAGTCTAGATACATCTGGACATGTTGCAAAATTCTCCTGATTGACGGTACGCCTTTGAAATTATTACTATTAAGAAAGACTGTTGCGGTTTTAGAGCTACGCATATTAAATTCTTGGTTCCACACAATATCTCCAACGTCAATTTAGATTGAAAACTATTTATATATGCCTGATTAGTACAAGTCGATCTTATAGAGGTTATAAAGTTTGTATAGAGGCCGTTGTGCCCGACCTTATCGAACGCTTAATCATCTTAATGCGATTGCATTTTTTAATTATCTGATACGTCTACCCAAAACTATCTTTAACTCACCTTAAATAATAAATCTCAACCAACTCAACCCGTGAGTTGCATTAGCTTTTTAGCATTGCATAGCAGGATAGGAGGATTAGGAAATGTTGGTGATAAAGGACTGTGGTGATTGCAATACTCTTTAAGGCGTGCTACTGTATTTCGCTGGAGAAAGAAGGACCTTATTACGGATGACGAGGCATGCTTCCTTTCCTGAGATTCATTTCTTCTCCTCCATAGTCCAAAATAGTGGATTTTTTAAGCAAAACGTCCACAGTATTTACTAAACAGCCGGTTTCGTCAACTTTTATTGGATTTTTATTCTTCAGTCTATAAAACCTCTTTAAGTGAGGTTCTTAGAATACGGTTAAGAACTCAGGAAAAATTGTGTATTATTCCTGAGTTCTTAACCGTATACCTATTACATCTCATTTTTAGTAATATGCTTAGATTTTTAAATTATGCAAACATAATTTTCAGTAAATCTTCTGTTTAAAGAAGGAATACCGATTAAATGACACAAAACGAATCAATTTTTTCCCGCCTCATAATAAACAATGCTAAAACAAAATAGCAACGTCGCATTTTTCAAATGTTACAATTTGCAAATGGAGCGGGGCGGCAACGTCGCACCGATTAATATTTGTTACGCTTGAATATAATATGATAAACATATGTAAAGAGTTAAGATAAATTGCAATATATGTATTATTGTATAATAAAAATATTTTTTGATATTAGGGATAGACATACAAACAAATTGATAATAAGTAATTCCAGTGGACATCCACAATCATCCACCAGATTTTTTTATGGCTGTTAGCCCGATGGCTTTTACAGCTTCACTGGGTTGGAAGGTGGCCGAGCGCTTAGGGCACCCAGCCGAGACCTTTATTAATGGGTAAACTACCACAAGGGATCCCGAGAGGGCCGAACCTCGGCTTGGTCAGTTGCTTCTGACGGATTAAAATCCACCAGGGTTAAGTTATATTATATTGTGTTTATAAACATTTAACTATACCCGGCTATACCCGGATCAGGGAAAGACAAAACTTTCTTGAAATGCCCACGTAAATCAGGGCCATATCCAATAATTCTTGATTTTACTATTAAATTATTAATTTGTATTATTCACCAATTCTAGAAATCATAATGAATCACAAATTCTAGAAATATTTAAATACTCTTTGATCGATTAGATTATTTTAATGTGTGTCGAAAATATCTTGCAGTAATTATATGACTAATATAAATACACTGGGCTGCAAGAATTACTTACCATCTGGTACTGTGTGCTTAATTGTCACCTTCAATACAATAATAATAAAAACGTAGAGGCAACATACTAGTCAAAGGTGTTTAAATACGTCTGTTATTGCTGACGGTAATGTAAATTGCTTATGTAATCGCAGCTGACATATTTATGTTCTTGATTCGATGCTTCTTTAGGTGTACATTGATTTTTTCAATATTTCAGGACTTTTCTTATTTTTTTCAATCCTTTAAAGTATAAGAAGAGAATCGGCTATCGATTTGGTTGTAGAAAAATGTTATTGACTATATAAAGTTTTTTTACCATAAATACATAATAATAGTACATTACTATTTGATATTTTAAAAAAAATATGGTTAGAGTAGAGTAGAGTAGAACATGGCTGGTGGATCGGTGGTCCTGGGATCCATTCCCAACGGAGGAACATAATTTTTGGTACTCGATCTAATGTATTGTATATATGTTCCACAAACCTGACTTAAAATAAAAACTGTCCTCAAATCTCATTGGAAATGTTATAATTATAATTTAAGCGATTATTATTAATAATTACTTAAATGATATTTACTTGTATTTTCCGCAATTGATGTCATTTGGTAATATAATATCACCGGGATCGAAATCAACTCGTAGGTTTCGTGAGACACTCGTCTTCGTCGGCGAAGCTTCTTATGCATTGTTACGTACAATGCATAAGAAGCTTAAATAGAATTTATTATATCTATAAAACGTGTAAGTAATTTAAATGGAAAATATTCAAATAGGAATGTATTTGTTTCTAATTACCATAACATAATACTTATCACATTAATAATAAATAATTATAATAATAAGCGTCTACTTTTTCACTCTCTTGTCTCGTTCTCTCATATGGGTGCGTTCTCTTAAATCGATGTATTAACTTTATTCAATTTTTAAATATTATGTTTGTGTTTCCATTTCAGTGAATTCAGTGAATTAAAAAATAAATAATTAAATAAGATTCTTTATTTTAATATTACTATAAATAAATAAATAATATAAATAAAAAATAGATGATCTGCGAAATAAGTTGGTCTATTTTTTATTTTGGAATAAGTGACCTAACTGTAATGCGTAAGTTTTCTCTTAAAGATATGGCAATGTTTGTCTTCGTGCGTCGGGTGTGCTCGACTATTTTTTTTTTAAAAGTAGCATACACCCGATGCCAATAAAAAGCAACGCAACATTACACTTCAGATTACTTCAAAATTTTATTTCCTATAAAATTTCAATATTCAACATTAACGAATACATCGTCATCATCACCTCCCCAGCCATTAGTCCACTGCTGAACATAATCCTCCCTCTATAGATTGCCACGAAGCACGATACAGAGTCATCGATTTCCCGAAAATTTACATAGCTTGTCGCTCCATATATTGAAGGGTAATATAGATAATCCGTCAGAAGTCAGAAGCAACTGAACGAGTCGAAGTTCGGCCAAAGGTAGATTTCAGGCCGTAGGTTAGTTTGTCACATATTCTGCAAAAAAAAATACTTCAGCTACTTTAAGGTATATATAGTGGCGTGGTTCCATCACGTCTCTGGCTACTGTTGATAGTGCAAGGGTGTATTCACCAATACGCCTGGCTAGCTTTTTCAGTTAAGCGGTTTGTGGGCTAAAATAGTAAGATGAAAATGAAAAAAAAAAAAACTTGATCAATTCCGGATTTATTTATTATATCTAGTTTTGTCTTACAAATCCGGCTTGATCTGTAAGATTTTATCATTATTAAATCTTTTCCGGTTAAATACAAAAATTAATCAGTCTACTTATTAATTCGAAGACTTCTTCATTTTTAAAAATAGCAATATTCAGTATGTTTTATTTTAGTTTTAACGGGCATCTCAAATATGTATATTAACAGTGGAAGGTTGCTGCTTGTTTCTAGTTGCCACATGAATAGGTATCCTCGAACAAGGTTGTGAGGGCGTGGTCCTCCACACACTCAAAGAATATTAGCATGAATAAAGAGCATAAATCTGCTCGTTGTTTCGTATGGTGAGTGTAGAGATGCGGGAATCCAATTACAGGTAGTGAGGCACTCCATCAGCCACTCCTCAGGGTTGGCAACGAATGTGGAAGGCATGAGCCACAATTATCACTTGCCATCAGGTAACCTGTGGTTTCCTTTGTCACCCCTAATGTCAAATAAAGCTAAAGTTATAACTTTGATATATCTTTTGTCATGTTAACCCTCTGAAGCTCTAAAGTTGCCGACATGCTTTTATATTTTTTTGATATTTTTAATTACCTACTACTCGATGGAATACATTTGATGTTGATTATACCATAGTAAAATCAGTTACAGAGCACAATTCTAAATAATATTCTATTTAAATTTAATTTAAAACCACAAGCATAAGCGAAGCGAGGCGATTCTTCACGCCCGCTATCTATCTACAATTAATGTAAAATTAATGTCCCCCATACATTGTCACGAAGCGGTGGTAATGAGCAAGGTAATTACTTGATTATATTATAATGACGCTCATCACGATTAGTAATTTAGAACTGTTCTTTTCTCGAGTAGTTGAATTAAAACATTAAGACGAAAGAAGACTCTCCGTAAAAATGTCAGGAGCGTTGTACTATTAAATATATACTAAATAAATATTTACTATTAATTTGAGGTACCATACAAATATATCATACAAAACGGCAAACCTAGAAAAACTAGTATACGATTTGTGAGATTGATCACACACATCTAGAGTTGACTGGCAGAGAATGTCACTCGCTGTCACTACGTCTTTCGTTGATAAATTTTCAAGGTTCTCAATACAAGGTGACATAAGAGTAATTAATAAATGAACCTAATAAATCTTTGCCCTATTTCAGCTATGGAACACTACGGGTATTACTAAATTTGTTTTTTATAATTAATAAGACCAAGACAATAAAGAAATATTCGTGGGTTTTACACTTTGGTCATCAGGCCTGACTACTCGACCAGTGTTAGTTATATTTAAGCGCTTCCATGCTTCGGGTACGTTAAGCTGTTGGTGCTATGGATTACGCATAAAAGATTTGTTGAGATGGTGGTACACAATGGTAGAGCTACGCTGCAGTATGTTTCCAGCTGTAGAATGAATGGGTCAGCTCGAACGGGAAAGGACCACGCCCTCACAGAATACTAGCGTTATTTTCTTTTTATTACATTGAGAGTAACAAACAAGCACACAGTTCATCTCATGGCAAGTGATTCCTGCGGCCCATGCCATCTACATTCATCCTTGACAAGGAATCACGCTGCAGACGCGTTGTCACCCTTGAAGACTGAGATGGAATGCCTTGTCACCAGTAATATAGGTCTCCGGATCCCTGCACAAAGCAGACGAAACACAGTAGCATTATGCTACTATGTTTCGTCTGGTCACTAGAATGAATGGGTCAGCTGGATAGAGGTATAGGTAGGGCAGAATAACAGCGTAAAATAGCAGCATTAACAAAAGTAAGATAAGACCAAGATATAAAATGCTAACCTAGCATCGAGAAGAAATTGGACCGCGCATACACACGCACCCTTTTTATATTGCATCCATTACAATAATAAATATATTATATATATTTATACGTTCGTTTTATTGTTCGTTCCAGTTATTAATTTTCTGCAAAGATTATCCGTTTAATAATGATTATGTTGTTTAATTCCCAATTTGTACATGATTTCTCGACAAATTATAAAAATCTTGTTGTGATTGGTGTAATTACTTGACTAATGATGGGTTGAGATAACAATGATGACGATTAAAGTAATATTACTAGCACGCGTGTTCATAGGGTGGAGCATCTGCATTATGATTCCTTGTCTAGGATGAATGTAGATGGCATGGGCCGCAGGAATCACTTGCCATGAGATTCAATGAAATTCTTCCAATTTCTTCTCGATGCTAGCATTTTATATCTTGGTCTTATCTTACTTTTGTTAATGCTGCTATTTTACGCTGGTATTCTGCCCTACCTATACCTCTATCCAGATGACCCATTTATTCTAGTCACCAGACGAAACATAGTAGCATAATGCTACTGTGTTTCGTCTGCTTTGTGCAGGGTTCCGGGGACCTATATTACTGGTGACGAGGCATTCCATCTCAGTCTTCAAGGGTGACAACGCGTCTGCAGCGTGATTCCTTGTCAAGGATGAATGTAGATAGCATGGGCCGCAGGAATCACTTGCCATGAGATGAACTGTGCGCTCGTTTGTTACTCTCAATGTAATAAAAAGAAAATCACGCCAGTATTCTGTGAGGGCGTGGTCCTTTCCCGTTCGAGCTGACCCATTCATTCTACAGTCCCCCACTATATTGATTTAAGTTTTGTACCTACAGAGTGTATAACATATATATAAAAAGCAAGCATTCAACGTCGTATAACGTCTTATTCTTTTAAGCGGTGATGGAATTTTTCCGTGGTCGCCATAGACCACGATCTGATTATCTTTGTTATCCTGGGCTCATAAAATAAGGCTACGGTATACACCACCTATCATATAAGGCGGCTGAAAGGGAGCTTCAAGTACTTGGGCGATCATGACGAGGGGTCTGGATTGTCCATTAAAACGATCCCGTGATCGTGGGTAACACGTGCTGTAGCACTACATTGTTGCTAGAAGGTCTTCCCTGAGACTGAAGGGAAACGGTTTGTTCTATAGGAAATCCCGAAACCTCCCTCCAAAACATTAACCTCAGCTGCCCAATACTGATCACTGTGCTTCACAAATTTTAGCGATAATTACAAGTTGTTAGGTTTTATCTTTGGCGTTCCTGTTTGTACAAATAGTAACGGCACTATAATACATCCTGTGCAGTTAAAATCCCTTGATAATAACGAGAAAGTACATTGTCATCGAAATCGGAATTAGGTTTAGATTAGGGTCCAAATTATTCTAGTACACTGATTGCGTGAGTAATGCTCCTAAGCTTATTATTTAAATAAATTTGGTGTCGCAAGCAATGAGTCAGAACTGACTAGCCTGGTAGTACAGCCCGCCGATCTGACGCAGTTAATCGCACTCAATCATCGATTATATATACGAAATGACTTTTAATTGGGCATGGCTTTAAATTGTAATGATGCAAAGTTTATATAAAATATATGAATTTGTATAAATACAAACGTAAAACACAAACTTCACAGGTAACGTTAGTGCGTCATATGAAACCGAAAAGTTTCACATCAATGAATGCGGTTTTCTGTTATAATTAGACAATTTTATTATGAATAAATAATTGATTAATTAATGATTTTAAGTGTTATTAAATATTCAAGGGTATCACTTAAACGGAGCCACAATAGATAATCCATATTATTTAAATGACAGAATTGATTTTGGAGAGCCATGCGTTTTCCCCTTTAGTTTTTGATGATGTTCTATTGTTGGGGGGAGGGGGGCGTGTTAGGGAGACGGGACATATATACAGCACACCCAAACCCAAAAACTAACAATTTATGATACACATATACTATTCATCGGCTAGGAATCGAACCCAGGATCCGTGACGGAATAGCTAGGTATTCTAAATACCACACAACTTGCCTGTCAAAAATATAACATAGTTATCTATAGTTTCTAAACAAGAATGGAAATTCTTCAATAAAAGAGCCTACACTACTACGCCACCTACGGCACTTGCGACTGTAGTTTAGTTAAGATATACAATCATAAGTAAAAAAAAAAACTCTTTCAACATGTAATATACTATGATTTTTTATATTTACACCAAAACTACACATGTAATAAAACTAAGTTTACTATATTCTATAGCGTTAATATAAATTAATATATATATATATATATATATATATATATATATATATAATAAGTTAACTTTTTAATTTCCGGTTATTTGGCAAGAAACACCTGGTCGTCGAGCCATAGCAAGCCGGCCAAAGTCAAGCATCCAGTTCTACAGTACCTGAGAGAAGTCTGAGACATAATTGTATACATCCTAAAGCTAGCTTTGATAAGAACATTTTATTTGTATTTTAGGTCAACCACACTACTATATCAATAATTTCCTGTCGATAAGGCTTAGGATTCTGTGAATGATAAAATTAAATCCCAAATCCAACATACCACGCCAAGACCTCAAAATACTATGTGCGAGAAGCACATGCGTAGATCACACAAAAAAATAATAACTTTAACCTGACGGTAGCTCTGTCTGTAAGGTCTGGGTTAATTCTCGTGACCATTACTGTATAGCACTTGGACTTTGCCGCGCCGAAAATGAACAAAGCTAGTCCGTTATCTTAGCGTCGGACAAAGGAATTTCCCGAAGTAGGCCAAAAACCTTGAGCTCTGGTTGCGCCGATAAACATCGACAATGCAGTTGCAACGTGAAATTGTATTTGCATGAACCAAGTGAATGCATTATTACTTCACACTTACCTCTCTTAAAATAACCTCGAAATTCTTTTGATCTTCAAGTATGCTTCGCTTGCTCGTGAGACTATCCGTGGGTAATTAAAATGAAATGAAAAGATATAAAAATATACATGAATATATAGCCTCTCATGTCTTTAACGGCCACGGGGTGTAGTCGGAGTAACTTTAAGGCAATTGCGTTTTGTGTTTGGTTTCTAGCCGAGTAGAAATATCTATAAATCAAAAATTGTTCATTCTTGGCTCGACGCATATTGTATACTAGCTGTGCCCGCGACTTCGTTCGCGTAGACTACAGGATGATGAAGGATATGTCTGTAATGTAGAGCGACGCTTTTTTTAGAACTTTTAAAGGGGAACAACTCCGTGATACATGATTTTTGCATAACTTTAACCGTTACCGCAGCACACGCAACGGAATCTCTCAAAATGATTTTTTTTCCCGTATTTGCAACATTTTTTATTGATTGATACTAATTGGTTAGAGCGTAATATTCTATAGTCTATATTATATAGCCTTCCTTGACGATGGGACTATCCAATACGAAAAATATTTTTCAATTCGAACCCGTAGTTCCTGAGATAAGCGCGTTCAATCAAACAAATTTTCAACTTTATAATATTAGTATAGATATGTGTCGAGTCCCTGACCTAAACGTTTCTCAGATCTGACAGAAACTAATAAATTTTGATGAATAATTATTGTCCTTCGCCTGAAGTCGAACTCGGGACAAAGCAAGCACTTTAACCACTATCGTCTATATCACTGGTATGGTTTTCTTACTTTGTCGTTTAATGAAATTTAAATCACTATTAACACTGACACATTAATATATTGTATCATTTTAAAAACATTTATTATTGTCACCCTAGTCCATCATTAAGCATGATGCTGACTTAGTATCTTTCGATTCCGCGCAACTTGCTTAGATAGTTCCTACACTACCGTTGCCAGTTCCCAACCCGATTACATTTATTTCTCAACGGTTATATTTTTTGTATAGAGCCACATTTATATTATTATTTTTGGAGTGAAACGATGAGAGTGAAATTTAAAGGTTGAATTTTAGTGCAACGTTTCAAAATTCAACCTTTAAATACAAAGGGCGGGAAATAGGTACTTAAACAGCGAGAGATATATTGCTATATACGGTGTGAGCACTGTCATTTTAACCCATACTATTTATTTATTGCATACTTATATAAATCGAGGAGTCTCTGATATTGCATCCGATCCTTTTTCCTACCTTATTGTACATGCGGCAAAAGATATATTTGTGTGAATATTTATCTATTACTATAGCCGTATAGCCGTAGGTGAGAGCGTATATACGTAATACGCTCTCACCTACGGCAGCGAAGCATGGACCACGAAAGAGCACACCAAAAGACGCCTCGAGGCATTTGACATGTGGTGCTATCGTCGCATTCTTCGGATTAGTTGGACGCAGAAGGTACGAAATGAAACGGTGCTCCAGCGCGTCGGTATGAGTCGTAAACTCATGCAGGCAGTCAAAACGCGCAAAGTAGAATACCTCGGCCACGTGCTTCGGTACAAATTGCTGCAACTGATAATGATGGGCAAGATCGAAGGAAAAAGACGCGCTGGACGCGGAAAAAAGTCATAGCTACGAAACATCAGAGAATGGACGAGGATTAAGTCCGAAGAATTGTTTCGTCTCGCTCTGGACCGGAATAAATTTACAAAGTTGTCGGCCAACCTTCAGCATTGAAGAGGCACCGTAAGAAGAAGTAGAATATATACATATAGGGTGAGATTTCATTCAATGATATGCGAGGCATGATCATATTTCCGCTATTAATGAGTATAAGTATATATTTTAAGTTTTACATTACATTATCCGGGGCGACTGTAACAAAAAATTATCTCAATAATGTGACAACTTCAGTTAGTGAGATTATTTCATTTAACTGTGATCTATTAAAAATATTTACGCATATCTTAGTCTTGCAATAAACAATCTCAGAAGAATGAATCTTTTAACAATATACGTCAATTACGTGGATAATAACCTGATAGATTAATATTTATTTTCACGATTACTTATTTTACACTTACAGCCCCAAAGACGTTTCACTTTAGGTGTGATAAAGAAACCGAAAGAACTTATTACGTGCTGATGACGAGCCTTTTAGTTATAGTCCCTAATGTATCTGCATTATAATTCTTTATCAAGAAATATCGTGAGTTTTATAGAACATAGGTCTTACTTATCTTCAGGTGAATTATATTCTTGTTTGTAACTTAGAACACATGATAGAAGTGAAACTTTTTAACGATCTATACCTCGAATTTTAAGCATATAGTTATAAGAGAAAGATTGATAGAAAGAGGCACGAACAAAAAAAAATGAGCCCGTCAACGTATGTTGTATTGTTCTTTCCTTTTCTCTCTGTAGCCATGTACCTATATTCTGTCACTTTTTGCTGGTGAGAGTCGACATATTTCAATTGGCGTTAAATAATGAAATTAATAATAATTATATTATTCTTTACGCCGAGCCACGCTCTGTCTGCCAGCTTACTTGTCCGGCTGTCTTCTTGCACGCGCCACCAATTACTGACGAACTAGTGATGTGCGCACCGTAGATTTTTTCAAACAATTATTCTTGAATTTTTTTCCAAAAAACCAATGAAACAAATATATTTTGATACAGACGTGTCATGATAATATAAACGTTATAATAGACAAAACGATACGACTTAGGGACCTTCAAAAAAAGAGTCTAAACCTTTCTTAAACGCATCTGTGACTCCTTCTATAAATAAAAAAATATATGTACAAAATACAAATAATTTCGTTATGGAAGAAAAGTAGTATGAAGTGAGTAGTTAGCAAGAAGTCTTTGCAGATATGGCTAGGATTGGTTAAAGTGTCAGCTGATGCTAAAACTTTATTTTTTTTACTACATTGAGAGGAACTAACGAGCGCACAGTTCACCTGACGGTAAGTGATTCCTGCGGCCCATTCATCCTTGGCAAGCAATCATAATGCAGATGCGTTGTCACGCTTGAGGACTGAAATGGAATGCCTCGTCACCAGTAATAAAGGTCTCCGGATACCTACACTCACCAGACGAAACATACCAGCATTATACTGGTATTGTGAGGGCGTGGTCCTACCCCAGTCGAGCTGACCCATTCATTCTGCAGTTAGAGACAAACTGCAGCGTAGCTCTACCACTGTTAAAACTCATCAAAAGACTTCAACGCGCTAATGTACTTTATGCTCTTTTACGCGGTCGTGACTGTCACTCTCGTCTCACCTTACAAGTGCCATTACACTGTCTCCTGACGCCTATTGAATGTGATGAAGCTCACCCATAACTAAATTCAAAAAATCTCATTCCAATTGAATTCAATTTTTAATAATAATGCCTACTTTAAAGAATATATCGAGGATAAAAACTGGATGTATAGGATTAATAATTTTATAAAATTTGTAGAATATAGACTAATCGTATACTTATTGGAAATAATATTCTTTTTGGTTCTTAAATAAAGTTTTCAGGGTTGGACTTAATGTTAAGCATAGGATTCTTTGCCAGGATGAGGGAGGGAAGATGTTGGCAGGTGCAAAAATAAAAAGGTTAAATGTTTATTATTGTTAATATATTTTTTTTACACTCATTGTAAGCTATTTATCGTTTAGAAAGCAGTTATTCTGGGTAGAATCTACCTTCAGAACTGTATGTATTGTTGTGAAAATAAAAATTGGTATACAAACTTGCGTATATTTTGTTTTTAATACGTTGATTACAATGACGTTGACAAGTCGACATTGACAATACGTACCCAAAACCACTTTTATGGGTCGAAGCGACAAACTTTTACTCAGCAAAAAGCGTAATTTAAATAATAAAAATATATAAATGTAAAAGAAAAAGGAATACAGATTTCTTACAAATCACGTAGATTGTAAGAATTCATTTACATAAACGGACGGCAGTTTGAAATATTACACCATTAAGTTGAACCTCCTTTCTTTGCACAAATCCCGTAATGTTTCCTAATAATAGGTAATAAAATATTTTGGTTAAACATGACTTTCAAATCACCTGTTTGGAAATGTGATTTAATTATCAAAAAATTTATTCGCCACTTTACTGTTACGTGGGTAGTGGGTTTTAGTACAATTCCAACTGAGGTATTAATAAAAAAAGTGTGTTATATATACACAAACAAATTATTTTAATTTAAAAACAAAATTAACATATTAATACAAGACGGAAAAATATGTTCAGTAACAATAACATATTTTTTTATTAAATTGAGAGTGACAATCGAGCACACAGTTCACCTGATGGCAAATGATTCCTTTGGCCCATCATGGACATTTATCCTTGACGAGGACTGTAATAATGCAGATGCGTTGTCACCCTTCAGTAATCCTTGTAAAGGTTACACATAAATAAAGGTCTCGGCTAAGTGCCCTAATCACTAGGCCACATTTCAAGCCGGTAAAGCTGTAAAAGCCCTCAGACTAACATTGGTCGTCAACCATAAAAAAAAGCTTTGCTTTTGAATTAGATTCTTTAGTCAGTACGAATATAGGTGACAAGGGCCGAAGAATTCATTTACCATCAGGTGTAGTGTACTCGTTTGTCACTTAAACAAAATACATTTAGAAATAATTAATGATTCTTCTGCACCTGATATGATGCAAAACAACAGCATACGGTGCTTTTATAAGTGAGAGCACCCACCCCTTTGTAGTTTGATTTTATATGCAACATAGCGTGTCATAAATTTGACGCTACGTATATATATATATATATATATATGTATAATTATATAATTCCGACTGCTGGGTACGGGGCTGTCTGATGAGGACTATGTAGTTCAGTCCATCACAGCGGATTAGAGTTGTTTTCCTTCATCGTATACCCTATTTATTTATTAGTCGTAGATGATAATTGTTTCCTAGTTTATCATCTCTCTTGGAAGCTTCAAAAAAAAACTGATGTCTCGTTTCGGCCGGAAGCTCCGGTTCGACGAGCACGAGGTCAAGGTGGCGTATTTAGCTACGAGGTCTGAGATTCGTAATTCTAATCTTTTGAATGCTGAGAAATTTCACGTCAATTTAAGGATTTATAAGTAATTCTCATGTTAAGGGTCATTCATTCAGTCATTCTCTTTGTTTCACTAATATTGACTCTTTGGCCAGGTTTAATAATTGGAAGTTGTAGAGTGAAAATGCCATAAGTATTACTAAGATGCAAAGGCACTCGCTGACCCTCACCTCGCTTCTTATGGAGGCCGAAGCAATTAGACAATATGCCTTGAACTTGACCCGTAAAAGTATTATATGCCTAGTACCTTTAGATAACGGTGCAAGTCCAGGCTCCCACCCGGAAGCTCTTTTGCTAGTTACTCCTTTGGATATTGAATTGAAATATTTGTATTTGTGAATCAAGTGAAAACTAAATTCTACCTTGGCGAAGCCGTTATCAATGTCATATTTACCCTAGTAACTAACTAATATATTTTTAGTCTGTGAACACCCTCAGCGCTCTGCTATCTTTAAATCCGATGCAGTAATAGTCCTCGGTCTCACAGCACATATTGACCATAAATAATGAAAAAAAAAATACCATAAGAAAAAATATTCTGTAACCACTCAACTCTAGTCACGACTACGGGAAATAATCGAATGGTTATCGATGGAAATATTTATTATTTTGTGCAAGTTATAAACACTTGTTTTATAAAAAGGAACAGTGAAAGTTGTAGATCCATAATATTAAATCCCACACAATACCAGCGGTACAATTATAAAGTGAACGTTGATCCTGATCTTATCGATATCGGAGCTTGGCAAGTTTATCAACAAATCTCGCTAGAAAGTACAAAAGTATAAAAGATAATTGCAAGTTATATAAAGTTATTTTTCCGAAAGAAAAGGTGACAAAAGAACAAACAGCACTATTAATATTAAATAATCTTCATCTCGAGGACAAGTCATTGTTAAGGACTAAGATAGATTAGCTCCGACGCGAGACAGACCAATAATTTGTGCTACACATTTGTTTTTACTAGGCTTGGAATCGTGACTGCAATTGTAGCAGTAGTTACTGCGGGGTCTTGTCTTGCCGTGGCCACACAAGGCGAAGCTAAGTTCTCTCATAGTCTATGTTGGCCAGCCGGCTTACGATGTTGAGGCGGCTCGAGATAACCACTCCAGGTGGCAACCCACAGTGAAGCTAAAGGAAATCGACACGGCCGGCTTACGATGCTGGGCCCCGAGATAGTCGCTCCAGGTGGCCACACGCATTGAAGCTAAGAGAAATCTACACGGAAAAACATTGAAGCTGTACGATGGTAAGTTGCTGTGACCATATAGGATGAACATGCAGTCAGATTGCGGAAGAAGAAAGTCGTATACGGTCTTAATAGCCGAGAGCAGAGAAAAGCTCTCCGCAGTCGAAGTGGAGTTGGAGAGAGAGTTGCTCTTCCTCAGTATTGCGTTCCGCTGCTCTCTTCAACCTCCCCCGTCGAATTATCTCTTTACCAGTTATTAGTTAATTTGAATGGCACTTGTCAAATCCAACAGTATTAAATTAATCTTCTATTTTTGTTCTCTAGAAACCTTGTCTAACTATTATAACAAAACCGGATTATAAATGCTTAAAGTACCTTTACTGTCTTTTACACTGCACTATACGTTATACTTTATCACCTAACACTAAATAGGATTGCAGTCAATCACTGAATTGTATCCTGGAACGTCCAAAACACAAAATAACAACAACAAAAAACACTGATGTTTACATTAAAAAAAAACATTGCCTACTCAAAAAATACGAAAGATTTCTGATAGCCAAGCATTTAATAACACAAAAACCAGCTGAAA
The DNA here is from genome assembly GCA_029286865.1 of Teinopalpus imperialis. NCBI lineage: Eukaryota > Metazoa > Arthropoda > Insecta > Lepidoptera > Papilionidae > Teinopalpus > Teinopalpus imperialis. The sequence continues at coordinate 5,831,330 of JAGSMU010000035.1, read as the reverse complement.
AAATCTTTATTAGTCATTGTGGCAAGCATTGTTTGGTTTGAGATAATAACAAATCTGCAAACTATAACACTCTATTCAAAACAATGTCATTTTTGTTATCTAGATCCGATCAGAAAAATGCCAATCAGTACCCGAAAGATTATGCGTAAATAATGGACCCCGTTTTCTTAATTGTTGATCTGAATCTCGTATTCATAGTTGTAAAATACTAGAATCGGAGGACGTCTATCACCTAAACAAACAACTTTTGATTTATCACTTCTTACTTTCTTTTACAATAAAAAAAAATATAATACGGTTTCGCAAGGGTAGAATTTAGTTTTGACAACATTTATAGATTTAAATATCGATTGGGAATATCCATTAAAACAACTCCTTTTAATCGATAGAGCAATTTTTAAACCCTACTCGAGAAATGTTGGAGAGCATTACAGTAAAATCTGCAAACAAATCTGTTTAATGGTTCTCGAGATTAGCAAAGTCATATAGACAAACATGGCCGGGGACTTCCTTTCACACCGTATATATTTAGTTGTTGATTATTAACACATGTTACAGTCGGCATTCATTAATGGATTACGAGTAAAGAAAACTTAAATCTATATACAATATTAATTAAAGTTAAGCAAACTATACACAGTTAAGAAAAAAATAAGAGTTTTAATTATTGTCTTAAGAGATTCCTGACGTTCACTAATTCAACGTTAATATTGTATGTATTAACGTGTAATAAAGAGACATTGGAGATATACATATATATAAAAAATATTTAGTATACCGTAAGGCATTATCCATGTATTCCCCCCAATCGCCGGTGCGGTCATCAAGCCAATATCCACACTAGTATTTGACAATTACCCAGTGTATGTCTAAAATGCCTCTCTAAATAACAAGACGCGTAAGCAGTACTCTAAAATACTAAAACGGTAACTTCGAGTGTTGCCCCGCCCTCGCATTCCGTTAAGAGTGAAACCGACCCACTAAAGAGGACATACTCGCCAAAACGGCGCAAAACCTTGCCATCACCGATATGGAATTATTTAGAGTCCGTACTGTATTTTTTCAACATTGTTAAATTAGATTAGTATTGATTTACTCATACTTGGTATAGTCAGCAACGAAATTGCTTTACCATCCTTAGGTTGAATGTCGTTTGCACATCACAAAACTACAGGGTCTATTTTCGCCTAAAATATCAATGTGACAGTAAATACCTCTGTCACCACTTCAATATATTATACTTGAACTTAGAACTGGTATGCGCATATTCATTGATAAAAATCTAAGCTTTATTGAAATTCTAATTTACTGGAATTTGTCAAAAATGGTAAAGCAATCGTATGGCCGAGTATACAAATTTTCACTTGCAGTACAACGACATCTATTGGCCATCATGTGATATTAATGATTCTGTAAGTGCATACAGGTTCGATTCAGGAATATTATACGAATAAAGCATAAGGGACGTACGTAGACTCAGTTCAGAGGAACAAAAAAAAGGATATCTTGTCTATCTCCTCGGAATATTGGAGTTTCTATATCGAGGCCGGCTGTAAGTGTTAATGGATTATAATTGTTACTTTTAAAAAAAGAATGGTACTAATATTACCAACATTTTGTGTGTTTCAGTACATTCGATGAACGGCGGATTCGAACCTATGGCATTAAATTTCGCAGACCGTACCCTAAACTATTAAACTATTTACGCTTTCACTTGTCTTATGTGTGTTCATTTAATTTACGCACCATATAATTTAATCTGAAATGTAGACAAATTCTTAATAAAAGAACAAATAAATATTACATATTAAATTTAATCTGTAATGGAAAAGTGAGACACGACTTTATACTTTATCAGGGGGAAATACCGTGTGTCAAGATACAACGTCTTGTTAATATTCAACGATGACTACATATATATTTTAAAACCACAATGAAAACCTAACTATCGCAAAGCCTGGTTTTAAATCACTGATTACTAATGATAAACTTTACGTGTATGTTTACTAAACTATGTATTTTCTTCTCAAATTTAACTTACTCGCTTAATATTTTTCTCTTTTTTTTATTTTTTTTCATTTTTTTTTACATTTCTCTTTCTCGGCAGCAATAAACATATTTTTTGCACTTATAACTTTTGTTTTTTATTGTGTGTACATAAATGAATAAATTGATAAAATAAAATGCTCGGAAATGAGTTTTTGTCAAGCAATACTTAATTTTTTAATTTATTATTATTATTTCAAATTATATAAAAACAAGAGCAAAAACGTGTCGGGACTCTTTTTCTTTACTTTTCAGTATTATCAAAATTATCATTATTTAGATATCTTTTAGAAACAGTAGCAAGAATAGGATTTATATTGAAATTGAAGTAAAAAAAAACAATTTAATGAATAGATATTTGAATTGAATTTGATATTACAGACATTGGAATGTTGCGAACTTCTTATTTATGGTCAATCTACAAAATTGATAAAGTAAATGAGTGGTATAAGTGTTTCTTTATTGGATTAGTTGTAGGTTCGACGCTTAGCAATTTACGTAACCCAATAAAATACTTGTCATCGCATGGCATATTTGATACTGTAAGTTCTGTATCGTAACGCAATAATTTGGATCGTTTCATTAATAGAAGTAAGGATGACAAATGGACAGACAGTTCACCAGATGGAAAGTGACGACCGCAATCTATAAAGATAAACACCTACAACCATCAGAAACAAAGACCAAGATACGTATTCGTTGAAAACCCTCAGAACTGAAGTGGATTGCCTCGTCCGTAATTGTTCCCTAAACCCATTCGAAATATAGCAGCGTTATGCTATTATTTCAGTTCAATTTTTTTATTTTGTGTATAAGTGTATTCAAAAGACCACTTAGACCTGAGTAGGTAAGTGACAACTGCAATCTATAGCCATCCAACAAACAAGTACAGCCAACAAAGACTCAAAATGCACATTACAATTCCAAGGACTCGGATGGAATGATTCGTTACCTATAGTTAGGGTAGTAATGAGGGTGGAGTAGAATCGACTCATTCATCATTCAACTAAAAAGTGTCGGTTTAGTCATAAACGCTATGAAGGAAACGGGTTAAGAGATCGTCAAACACTTTCATCGGTACGCGGATATGATCAGCCGATAGCGTGTCTTCCCAGCATCCACATCTATTTATCTCAGTAGTAAGCATCTCAGCTCTCGTTCCCACGGCTCGGGTCACGCGCTAATCGATCTACCACGGACAACCTCTCGTTTAGTTTTGAATGATTCTTTTAAAGACCATCATTCTTGTGTTTCGAGTTGTATGAATCCAAGATATGGAAACACCTTGTAGTATCCCGAAAGTTAATTTTAATAGAAGACGTCTAAAGTACTGTTACTTCATAGACACCTTACATCTTCGATAAAAGATCACGATAAAAGCGTTACTAGCCCATGAAGACGAAGAAGACCTAAGATGGATAACTTGTAATTAATAATTAGGTTTATATACTTTAAAGCACAGAATACTGGTGTGTTTCGCATTGTGAGTTAAAGAAACTGAAGACATGAACGTGACTCTTAAATTATTAATTTTACTTACTCATCCGTCAAGTAGGAATGACTAAGGGGTCAAATGTCAAGACATATAAGATCTATCCTCTCTGATCTACCATGACATTTTGAAGATCTTTATGACATTAGGGATAACTCCCAACAAAAACGCACTGTTTAACTCATCATAAATGATGAGGGTAGTTCTAAACACATTCATCCCTCCTTATTCAGGAAAATGCGTCAATACTCATTAGGATTGACATGACATTTTTGATTCACGATACGCGAGATCGTTCCGCGGTGCCGGCAAAAGAAAATGCTAATTTCAATTAAAATATATCATATAAAAAAAATATATCATATTAAAAAATAACGATTGGCATTGTATGTCATTATGTCATCCATTGAAAGTAACAAGCGATCTTTTAAAAAGTTTGCACGATAAGCCGCCGCACTGACATCAGCTGATCGATCGACCGATACCACTTCCTCGCCCACGTGTACCCTACACACGTGCGTGTGCAAATGACGATAATTTGAGTCTGCATGGTAATAATCGCCGCGGTCCATGCATCCAGTAAGGTCTTATAAGGGAATTATAGTTTATATTCTTGATGGTAGAAATGTAAGATTAGGAGCACCGTTAACGTCTGCTCCACAGATTTTAGTTAATGTATTTGTTTGCCTTCTTCTTATATATATGTATATATATATATATATATATATATATATATATATATATATATATATATATGTATATGTATATGTATATATAGAAGTACGCTGCAGCTAAAACTTATAGATAGACTTACGATGGTACTAAAACGTATGTATATATAGAAGTATGCTGCAGTATACGTAGATGCTACAGCTAAAACCTATAGATAGAATACATAGAACAACGATGCTACTAAAACGTATGTATATATAGAAGTACGCTGCAGCTAAAACTTATAGATAGACTTACGATGGTACTAAAACGTATGTATATATAGAAGTATGCTGCAGTATACGTAGATGCTACAGCTAAAACCTATAGATAGAATACATAGAACAACGATGCTACTAAAACGTATGTATATATAGAAGTATGCTGCAGTATACGTAGATGCTACAGCTAAAACCTATAGATAGACTTACGATGGTACTAAAACGTATGTATATATAGAAGTATGCTGCAGTATACGTAGATGCTACAGCTAAAACCTATAGATAGAATACATAGAACAACGATGCTACTAAAACGTATGTATATATAGAAGTACGCTGCAGCTAAAACTTATAGATAGACTTACGATGGTACTAAAACGTATGTATATATAGAAGTACGCTGCAGCTAAAACTTATAGATAGACTTACGATGGTACTAAAACGTATGTATATATAGAAGTACGCTGCAGCTAAAACTTATAGATAGACTTACGATGGTACTAAAACGTATGTATATATAGAAGTATGCTGCAGTATACGTAGATGCTACAGCTAAAACCTATAGATAGACTTACGATGGTACTAAAACGTATAGACATAAGTACGCTGCAGCTAAAACCTATAGATAGACTTACGATGGTACTAAAACGTATAGATAGAAATATGCTACAGCTAAAACCTATAGATAGACTTACGATGGTACTAAAACGTATGTATATATAGAAGTATGCTGCAGTATACGTAGATGCTACAGCTAAAACCTATAGATAGACTTACGATGGTACTAAAACGTATAGATAGAAATATGCTACAGCTAAAACCTATAGATAGAATACATAGAACAACGATGCTACTAAAACGTATGTATATATAGAAGTATGCTGCAGTATACGTAGATGCTACAGCTAAAACCTATAGATAGACTTACGATGGTACTAAAACGTATGTATATATAGAAGTACGCTGCAGCTAAAACTTATAGATAGACTTACGATGGTACTAAAACGTATGTATATATAGAAGTATGCTGCAGTATACGTAGATGCTACAGCTAAAACCTATAGATAGAATACATAGAACAACGATGCTACTAAAACGTATGTATATATAGAAGTATGCTGCAGTATACGTAGATGCTACAGCTAAAACCTATAGATAGAATACATAGAACAACGATGCTACTAAAACGTATAGATAGAAATATGCTACAGCTAAAACCTATAGATAGACTTACGATGGTACTAAAACGTATGTATATATAGAAGTATGCTGCAGTATACGTAGATGCTACAGCTAAAACCTATAGATAGACTTACGATGGTACTAAAACGTATGTATATATAGAAGTATGCTGCAGTATACGTAGATGCTACAGCTAAAACCTATAGATAGACTTACGATGGTACTAAAACGTATAGATAGAAATATGCTACAGCTAAAAACGAATACATACTCTAGTGTAGGTTCATTATTTTTAAATGATTAAGTTGACTCTCAGTAATTTACGTGATAGAACTGCTCTGCACTTAGAAGCTAGCTGTAACATGAATGGGCTGGGCTCGTATATCATAGAATGTCTGAATAAAATATTCACTTATCGCTGTTCTTATATTATACGTGAGAAAAAAAAACGGAGATTTTTAACAGTGGTAGAGCAACATTGCAGTTTGTTTCTAGCTGCAGAATGAATGGGTCAGCTCGATTGGGGTAGGACCACTCACAGAATACCAGCGTAAAATAGCAGCATAAAGCGACTGTGTTTCGTCTGGTGAGTGTAGGGATCCGGAGACCTTTATTACCGGTGACGAGGCTTTTCATCTCAGTCCTCAAGCGTGCCAACGCGTATGCATTATGATTTCTTGTCAAGAATGAATGTCGATGTCATCAGGAACTACTTTCCATCTGATGATTTGAGTGTTTATGTCCTTGAAATAATATGTAACGACAGTTTATGGTTCCAAATAAAGTAAATACGTTCAATCTACACAATTGACCTTTGTCTCATATCAACCGATAATTTGATACATTTAGTGTGATCCGATCTAACCGCGATACGGCTTCTAATCATCAAGCCAGTCTAATCGACAATAATATAGTGTACTTCAACAGTTCGAAAAAGAAAAAGTTGGCGTTATTTAAAACAAATTAGCAGTGTCATACTATAGCTTGAAAGTTTATCTTGTTTATATTATCACGATAAATGGGTAAAGTACAATCTATATAAATCTCCTGCTGGCCTTCATCGACAGATTTTTTCATTGATGCTAAGTTATAGCTTGAAAAATTCTATTTTGTTTAGATTATCACAATAAATAGGTAAAGTACGATCTATAAAAATCTCCTGCTGGCCTTCATCGACAGATTTTTCATTGATGCCAAGTTATAGCTTGAAAATTTATTTTGTTTAGATTTCGACTCAATAGACTTTTTCTAAATTTTTGTGTTATAGTAGTATAGTTTATATTCTTGATGGTAGAAATGTAAGATTAGGAGCACCGTTAACGTCTGCTCCACAGATTTTAGTTAATGTATTTGTTTGCCTTCTTCTTATATATATGTATATATATATATATATATATATATATATATATATATATATATATATATATATATATATATATATATATATATATATATATATATATATATATATATATATATATATATATATATATATATATATATATATATATATATATATATACTTTTTAATTGTACTAAAGTATACCTACAGTCTAAATATCATGCAGACGTATTAAAGTAGGCATGAGTTGGAGTTTTACTCTGATATTCTTGGAAGGTTCCCGGGTTGTTCTCACCGTTCCTTTCTCTATTACATGAGTTTTTAGAAGGTAAGGGTGGAAAACGAGCACACTATCCACCTGATGGTACGAGATGACTGAGATCATAAACACAAACATTCTTCCTCAACGAAGATTCAAGATGCTCATGTGTTGTCAGTCCAGAGGACTGAGATGAAACAATTCACTACTAGAAACCGGGCCGCCGGTGCTCTATACTAACCATACAAAACACAGCAGAGTTGTTTTGATATTTCACGAGTATAATCTGCGAGGGCTTGGTCCTTACCCCAGGTTTAGCCGACAAATTAATAATGCAGCCAGCATTCCATGGCGAGTATTCGAGGAGTTGTTCGGATTAATTCCAGCCAGTGAGCTTAAACATCAGAAAGAATACAAAATTTCATCCTCATCATCTCAATGGCTTGCAATCCACCACTGTGCGCTTTATGCGAAATTTTGTGCCGTACACAATTACCCTGTGGAATCAGTTGCCTCCGGCGATATTTGCGAACCGATATGACTTAGGGACTCAAGAAGAGCCTACAAGAACACGAAGAGACACCTTTCTTAAAGTCCGGCAGCGCATCTGTGACTGCTCTGGTCTTGCGGTAGTCCATGGGCGGTGGTAATCACTCACCATCAGATGAATTGCTTGTTCGTTTCCAACCTATTATATAAAAAATAAATCTAGAATCTGGATGTAGTTTCGCTTTAACATTTTTAAATTAAAATCAATGCAGGTTCGAATCCACCATTAGACTATTGTCGTGCAGCAACAAGCATTTTCAGCTTAGTTGTAGTGGTTAACCGGGATATTAGTAATTTTAATAGCATTGCTAATAATTCTTTAAAAAAAATGAGCTAACAAATATGTTTATACGGTCTATACACACCTGCCTGTACAAATATTAACGTGAACGACACGAAAGGAATTGACTTTAGAACGGTTCGGACGCTAGTTAAATGTTGGCGTCATACCTCCACGTAATTAAAAATTCAGACTCAAAATTTTTAAATATACACTTCCTTAAAATAATAAAAACTGGCCACGAGGCGAACCACTTTTGTTTTCAAGGGAGACAACCAACCTTCGTCTTGACTAGATAAATATCGGTGATAGTGCTTCAGTAAGAACGAAAGGAAAGAAGAATTTACGGAGGTCGAATGAGTCCAAAAAAAACTTAAACAATAAAAATTAATTAATAAATTTAATAAGTTCTTAATAATGTTTTTTTTAAAGATTCGGTTTGATTATCTAGATTCTACTCTGGACTATTAAAAGATAAGATCTTTACGACGATAACAAAAGCAACGATAATAATTAGTATAACGAAGATCACAAAGGCCGTTTGATGTGAAACATATTTTCTAATTGCCCAAGTTTGGTTCGACGTCCAAATTTGTTCAGCCCACTTTTTGCTAAGTTGTTAAGTAAAGTGACATTGTGCAAACGTAAACCGTAATTTTTTTAAATGAAGGATAAATAAGTCTTATATATGTAATAAAAAATATTATGCATATAAAATAGAGGAAAAAAACACAATTTCAATTTTTTTTTACTACTATACGGAGAATTTTTCGTGTATAATCTTCTAGCAAAAAACTTTAATATGGATATATCCTAATCAGCCAGCATCCGCATTACTTAACAATGTTTAGCTTTGAAACATCGAAGATTTGAATAAGATAGATAACATCGCGAGAATTTGGCTGAAACAACACGAAAAAACTGCAATAACATTGCTTGTGATAAAATAACATCCAAAGTATGTCGCCAGCTATAAAGCGGCATGGACATCTACGCTCTAATACTCTCTTAGAGGACCGAGACTTTTACATATAAAGTAATAACCTTAAACATCTCACTTGGACACTTTTTTCTTTTCTCTGTTATCAAGACCCGGGAACAATAAAATTATTACATATTGAAACTTCTTACGATGTACACAACTCGGAAAAATAAGCGTTATTCAACTTATTCACTGGAGCTTGTGTAGTGACCTGCAAGCACTGGTTGGCAATAAATTACGGAACAAACACGCCTGGCAGCTACATGCCAATGGCGGTGGAATAATTTCCGCAGTAGGCAGCTGGGTATTCGTACAGCGCATCGTGTACTTTAGTGGTCAGGTATTGGTTTCTAGGTTCGACAAAAACAAATAATTGGTTCCTCCTTATGCTTTCTAATCCAAAGTAAGTTATAATTATGTTAAATTTATGGATTTTAACAGACATATTATGACACGGGACGTAAATACCCACGATATACTATATGCCAACAATACAGTAAAAGTTTGTCAGATAGAACTTTTATCTGACAAACTTTTGTATGTCAGATAAATGTTGTATTTTAAAAAGTCAACAACCTTTATTTCAATGTTATTTTTAAGACGTAAATATCACCGCCGATCAGCACACATAATTTACTTTTTTATTGTATGATTGCAAATATAATATATATTTTCTAATAATATACTAAGTATACTTCAAAATATATATATATATATATATATATATATATATATATATATATATATATATATATATATATATGTATATGTACAAGTTTTCCTCGGTAACTTGGTAACTCAGTACTAAATATTGTAACTCACAATTTTATTAATGTCTACACGTACAACAGGAAACGAACGTAACGTGTTTTTGAACTATTTTCCATTATTATTTCGTGGTTACTTACTTACACACAAATTAATTTTTGACAAAGAATCATAGAGGTGTTTTGTTTCCAATAAAGCCTAAAAGAGAATACCTCGTAACTAGGCATCACTTTTTTTTACGATACACAACATCGTCAAGATTGCATTTTACTCCGTCAGTGAAATCATGGTCCTTTCTTAATAATAATATATAAACAGCCTATCTATAACATAACAACGGCGGATAGTTAAACTACGAGTAAAGGTACCGCGAACAGTTCGGCTTGATCTGGTAGGGATCATGTTTTCACGGAATGACATACAACACACTTTCTTCACTTGTACAACAAGTTGTGTCATTAATTCTCCCGTGCAGTGTAATTTTTTTTACGTTCTTATTTTTTGTTTGATTTTTCTCTTCCTAAATTTATTTTGGATTGAACAAAGATGATCTTTTACCTGTTTGTAAATTAAAAAAAAATTACAAATAAACCAAAACATTTAATTAGCAATTGACGTATTATATAAACAGTATGCAGTCATTGTATTATGCGTTAAAGGAGACAATTAATTACTTGTTTATTATGAGGCGCAACGTCATTTATATTCCGAACAAAGAGGCATTATGCCATACCGAGCTGGTGATTTCGATTGCATATTCAAAGTGTCTTGTACTGTTGTCCTTGAAGAAGCCACTTGCATGCTGATGAAGGACCAGGGCCTAATGTGACAATTGTTATATAAGTATTCAATTTCCAACAGCAGCGATTTCTTGAATAGAGAAATGCTAATATACATGGAATGTTTGTTTTGCTAATTAAAATAAACACGGTGTTTGTTATACCTTTGTGATGATGAAATGTTAAATTGCAAACTATGCTGCAGATAAAACCTATAGATAGACTTACGATGGTACTAAAACGTATAGATAGAAATATTACATTTACGGAGAGTTTTTCATTTTCTTGCAATCGGACGATGCTCTTGGCTGATGGCAATGATGCCGATACAGACATAAAATCACTGTGTCTGTGTGGGTGTTTCAGGCGCAACATCCATAGTTTGACCCCTGATTTAGTAATACGCGTTCCTTCTACAGTTGATTGGTCAAATACTGCGAATAGTTGTCCCATACGTTTTAATAAAGCTGGTCGCCCCAGCAGTGTGAATGCACTGCGCGGTGTCGAGTGGTCACATTCCTCCCGCGATCGCACCAACAACGCTTTGTCTGCAAAAGGTTGGAGATTTTTCCTGCTAATAATAAAAGCAACTGGATAAGATAATTAAAAGTTATGATGAATGATAAAGTTATAAGAAAAGGTGAACGAACTTGGTAAATAGAAATTTAAAAAAAATATTATATGTTAGCGTATGAAATTTCAGTTTCATTTAAACTAAAATATTTATCGTTATATAGTATTTCATAATGTATGGTACGTTTAAGTATGTTCTTAAAAATAAAAAATAACGTAACATGACGGGCCACAAGTATTTATATTTTTTGGGGAAATCGATTTTTTTAGTATCGCTTCGTGAAAATAGATGGGGCTGTTGTAAATTGTACGCTATACGTGCAGTATGTAGCGAATTTTATTAAGCAAAATTCTCTGACGCTTAACAGTGGCAGAGCTACACTACAGTTGATTTATAGCTGCAGAGTCAATTGGTGAGCTCGACCGGAGTAGGACTCAGCCCTCACAGAATATCAGCATAATGCTGCTGTGTTTTTCTGGTGAGTGAAGGATCCGGAGACCTTTATTACCGGTGACGAGGCTTTTCATCTCAGTCCTCAAGCGTGCCAACGCGTATGCATTATGATTTCTTGTCAGAATGAATGTCGATGTCATCAGGAACTACTTTCCATCTGATGATTTGAGTGTTTATGTCCTTGAAATAATATGTAACGACAGTTTATGGTTCCAAATAAAGTAAATACGTTCAATCTACACAATTGACCTTTGTCTCATATCAACCGATAATTTGATACATTTAGTGTGATCCGATCTAACCACGATACGGCTTCTAATCATCAAGCCAGTCTAATCGACAATAATATACTGTACTTCAACAGTTCGAAAAAGAAGAAGTTGGCGTTATTTAGAACAAATTAGCAGTGTCATACTATAGCTTGAAAGTTTATCTTGTTTATATTATCACGATAAATGGGTAAAGTACAATCTATATAAATCTCCTGCCGGCCTTCATCGACAGATTTTTTTCATTGATGCTAAGTTATAGCTTGAAATTTTTTTTGTTTACATTATCACAATAAATAGGTAAAATTACGATCTATATAAATGTACTGCTGGCCTTCATCGACAGATTTTTTTCATTGATGCCAAGTTATAGCTTGAAAATTTATTTTGTTTAGATTATCACAATAAATAGGTAAAGTACGATCTATAAAAATCTCCTGCTGGCCTTCATCGACAGATTTTTTTCATTGATGCTAAGTTATAGCTTGAAAATTTATTTTGTTTAGATTATCACAATAAATAGGTAAAGTACGATCTATAAAAATCTCCTGCTGGCCTTCATCGACAGATTTTTTTCATTGATGCTAAGTTATAGCTTGAAAATTTATTTTTAGATTATCACAATAAATAGGTAAAGTACGATCTATATAAATGTACTGCTGGCCTTCATCGACAGATTTTTTTCATTGATGCTAAGTTATGGCTTGAAAATTTATTTTGTTTAGATTATCACAATAAATAGGTAAAGTACGATCTATATAAATCTACTGATGGCCTTCATCGACAGATTTTTTTCATTGATGCTAAGTTATAGCTTGAAAATTTATTTTGTTTAGATTATCACAATAAATAGGTAAAGTACGATCTATATAAATGTACTGCTGGCCTTCATCAACCGATTTTTTTATTGATTCTAAGTTATAGCTTGAAATTTTTTTTGTTTACATTATCACAATAAATAGATAAATTACGTATCTATATAGATCTCCTGTTGGCGTTCATCGACAGATTTTTTTCATTGATGCTAAGTTATAGCTTGAAAATTTATTTTGTTTAGATTATCACAATAAATGGGTAAAGTACAATCTATATAAATCTCCTGCCGGCCTTCATCGACAGATTTTTTTCATTGATGCTAAGTTATGGCTTGAAAATTTATTTTTAGATTATCACAATAAATAGGTAAAGTACGATCTATAAAAATCTCCTGCTGGCGTTTATTGATCGATTTTTTATTGATTCTAAGTTATAGCTTGAAAATTTATTTTGTTTAGATTATCACAATAAATAGGTAAAGTACGATCTATAAAAATCTCCTGCTGGCCTTCATCGACAGATTTTTTTCATTGATGCCAAGTTATAGCTTGAAAATTTATTTTGTTTAGATTATCACAATAAATAGGTAAAATTACGATCTATATAAATGTACTGCTGGCCTTCATCGACAGATTTTTTCATTGATGCTAAGTTATAGCTTGAAAATTTATTTTTAGATTATCACAATAAATAGGTAAAGTACGATCTATAAAAATCTCCTGCTGGCCTTCATCAACCGATTTTTTATTGATTCTAAGTTATAGCTTGAAAATTTATTTTTAGATTATCACAATAAATAGGTAAAATTACGATCTATATAAATCTCCTGCCGGCCTTCATCGACAGATTTTTTCATTGATGCTAAGTTATGGCTTGAAAATTTATTTTTAGATTATCACAATAAATAGGTAAAGTACGATCTATATAAATGTACTGCTGGCCTTCATCGACAGATTTTTTCATTGATGCTAAGTTATGGCTTGAAAATTTATTTTGTTTAGATTTCGACTCAATAGACTTTTTCTAAATTTTTATGTATAGTAGTATAGTTTATATTCTTGATGGTAGAAATGTAAGATTAGGAGCACCGTTAACGTCTGCTCCACAGATTTTAGTTAATGTATTTGTTTACCTTCTTCTTATATATATGTATATATACATATATAAAACAATAAATACATAGAATACCTAAATTAATATACTTTATAATATATAATGCATAAATTTTGTTATAAGGATGGTAGTCGAACCCAGAACCCATAAACATAACAACCAGGTACTATAGTCACTATATTACGCGGCCGTCAAAGCCTCAGAACCCGCGTCAAAACTGTATCTAACGTTTTTGAAAATTCGATATTCATCTATGTTAGGTATCTTAATTATCTTAGGACCTAAATAATTATATCCGACATTGTTTTTATATGTATGTATGTTTGTGTATATGTATGTACATACATAGTGTACCTTTCAAATATGATAATTCAATTAGTTTTGTATAATTTTGTGTATCTTTTAAAATCAATCGTATTAATGGAAGTTCCACAATAACTGGCCCAGTAAAGTTATCTTTAACTTTCAATTAGTTAGTAATACTAACTAACTTATCACTTAGGCTTTAATTAGTGATTTGTTATATTCAGACGGTTTAGTGGCCGCGTAGTAAGGATGCCTTTATTCAAATTATTATTACACCAATAAGAAATTATAAATGCACGGGGCAGAATTTCGAAACAATTGACAGCTTTTATAGATGAATTTTCGACTTTTAGTGGTAGACTAATGCCGCATTTATAATTCACCTGTAGCAGAAATAGATTGCCTGTACAAGATTAGGGACAAAGCATATCAGCGTAAAATAATATCCTACCGCTGCTATGGTTCATTTGGTGAAAAAATTAAAACTAGAGTCCTTGACGAGACATTCCATCTTTTCATCATCGATCAATTGAACTTTAAGTTCATTTGCTTCCATCAATAGAAAAAGGATCTTATTTTGATTTCCAAAGAGAGAATTCTGTTTTAGCAAGATTAAAAGCAAAGCAAGAATATCTGAACATGGGTCAAGATTATGCCGTATTCGCGTCATCATAAATAGAATTCATATGGTTAGATTCAAACAGGAGTTCTTACGATATATAATTAAATAATCGGGCCCAGGTCTTGATATTGATATGAGTACAATATGTGTTTTTATGACTAGGGCTCCCCCTTCTTTTGTGAAAATTTGGACTAGATTTTTTGGTTTTATTTTCTTCTGCGCCATTCGAGCGACCCACAAATTGCTACCAAATATCAACTTTTATTTATATAACTTAGATCTTTTAGTTGTATGATTTCCGCAAAGTAAAGCCTTATTCTATTAACTACATTGTATATCACCTATATTCTATTGTTCTAATCAAATTACAACTGCAGGATTACTTAGTACAAAAGTCTATATCTTATAAACTAATTTATAGAGAGTGAAATATATTTTTTGCACTTTGGGACCGTCTTTCTGCACGCCCGACATGTGGTAACACTAAGCAGACCAGATGCAATCTTTGCACGCTTGGAGCACTACTGGTATGTCTTCACGCATTGACTGCAGTTGAAAGATATTATATTTCATACAAAATTGTGTTGTTTGTTATTTATCGATATTTATTTATCGACATGAATAATTTGAGTCTGCATGGTAATAATCGCCGCGGTCCATGCATCCAGTAAGGTCTTATAAGGGAATTATAGTTTATATTCTTGATGGTAGAAATGTAAGATTAGGAGCACCGTTAACGTCTGCTCCACAGATTTTAGTTAATGTATTTGTTTACCTTCTTCTTATATATATGTATATGTACAAGTTTTCCCTCGGTAACTTGGTAACTCAGTACTAAATATTGTAACTCACAATTTTATTAATGTCTACACGTACAACAGGAAACGAACGTAACGTGTTTTTGAACTATTTTCCATTATTATTTCGTGGTTACTTACTTACACACAAATTAATTTTTGACAAAGAATCATAGGAGGTGTTTTGTTTCCAATAAAGCCTAAAAGAGAATACCTCGTAACTAGGTATCACTTTTTTACGATACACAACATCGTCAAGATTGCATTTTACTCCGTCAGTGAAATCATGGTCCTTTCTTAATAATAATATATAAACAGCCTATCTATAACATAACAACGGCGGATAGTTAAACTACGAGTAAAGGTACCGCGAACAGTTCGGCTTGATCTGGTAGGGATCATGTTTTCACGGAATGACATACAACACACTTTCTTCACTTGTACAACAAGTTGTGTCATTAATTCTCCCGTGCAGTGTAATTTTTTTTACGTTCTTATTTTTTGTTTGATTTTTCTCTTCCTAAATTTATTTTGGATTGAACAAAGATGATCTTTTACCTGTTTGTAAATTAAAAAAAAATTACAAATAAACCAAAACATTTAATTAGCAATTGACGTATTATATAAACAGTATGCAGTCATTGTATTATGCGTTAAAGGAGACAATTAATTACTTGTTTATTATGAGGCGCAACGTCATTTATATTCCGAACAAAGAGGCATTATGCCATACCGAGCTGGTGATTTCGATTGCATATTCAAAGTGTCTTGTACTGTTGTCCTTGAAGAAGCCACTTGCATGCTGATGAAGGGCCAGGGCCTAATGTGATAATTGTTATATAAGTATTCAATTTCCAACAGCAGCGATTTCTTGGAATAGAGAAATGCTAATATACATGGAATGTTTTGTTTTGCTAATCAAAATAAACACGGTGTTTGTTATACCTTTGTGATGATGAAATGTTAAATTGCAAACTATGCTGCAGATAAAACCTATAGATAGACTTACGATGGTACTAAAACGTATAGACATAAGTACGCTGCAGCTAAAACCTATAGATAGACTTACGATGGTACTAAAACGTATAGATATAAGTACCCTGTAGCTAAAACCAATAAATAAAACTACCATGGTACTAAAACGTATGTATATATAGAAGTATGCTGCAGTATACGTAGATGCTACAGCTAAAAACGAATACATACTCTAGTGTAGGTTCATTATTTTTAAATGATTAAGTTGACCTCAGTACTCCTTACGTGATAGAACTGCTCTGCACTTAGAAGCTAGCTGTAACATGAATGGGCTGGGCTCGTATATCATAGAATGTCTGAATAAAATATTCACTTATCGCTGTTCTTATATTATACGTGAGAAAAAAAAAACGGAGATTTTTAACAGTGGTAGAGCAACATTGCAGTTTGTTTCTAGCTGCAGAATGAATGGGTCAGCTCGATTGGGGTAGGACCACTCACAGAATACCAGCGTAAAATAGCAGCATAAAGCGACTGTGTTTCGTCTGGTGAGTGTAGGGATCCGGAGACCTTTATTACCGGTGACGAGGCTTTTCATCTCAGTCCTCAAGCGTGCCAACGCGTATGCATTATGATTTCTTGTCAAGAATGAATGTCGATGTCATCAGGAACTACTTTCCATCTGATGATTTGAGTGTTTATGTCCTTGAAATAATATGTAACGACAGTTTATGGTTCCAAATAAAGTAAATACATTCAATCTACACAATTGACCTTTGTCTCATATCAACCGATAATTTGATACATTTAGTGTGATCCGATCTAACCGCGATACGGCTTCTAATCATCAAGCCAGTCTAATCGACAATAATATAGTGTACTTCAACAGTTCGAAAAAGAAAAAGTTGGCGTTATTTAAAACAAATTAGCAGTGTCATACTATAGCTTGAAAGTTTATCTTGTTTATATTATCACGATAAATGGGTAAAGTACAATCTATATAAATCTCCTGCCGGCCTTCATCGACAGATTTTTTTCATTGATGCTAAGTTATAGCTTGAAAATTTATTTTGTTTAGATTATCACAATAAATAGGTAAAGTACAATCTTTAAAAATCTCCTGCTGGCCTTCATCGACAGATTTTTTTCATTGATGCCAAGTTATAGCTTGAAAATTTATTTTGTTTAGATTATCACAATAAATAGGTAAAGTACGATCTATAAAAATCTCCTGCTGGCCTTCATCAACAGATTTTTTTCATTGATGGTAAGTTATAGCTTGAAATTTTTTTGTTTACATTATCACAATAAATAGGTAAAGTACAATCTATAAAAATCTCCTGATGGCCTTCATCGACAGATTTTTTTCATTGATGCTAAGTTATAGCTTGAAAATTTATTTTGTTTAGATTATCACAATAAATAGGTAAAGTACGATCTATATAAATCTACTGCTGGCCTTCATCAACCGATTTTTTTATTGATTCTAAGTTATAGCTTGAAATTTTTTTTTGTTTAGATTATCACAATAAATAGATAAAGTACGATCTATATAAATCTACTGCTGGCCTTCATCGACAGATTTTTTCATTGATGCTAAGTTATAGCTTGAAAATTTTTTTTGTTTAGATTATCACAATAAATAGATAAAGTACGTATCTATATAAATCTCCTGCTGGCCTTCATCGACAGATTTTTTCATTGATGCTAAGTTATAGCTTGAAAATTTATTTTGTTTTAGATTATCACAATAAATAGGTAAAGTACGATCTATATAAATCTCCTGCTGGCCTTCATCGACAGATTTTTTCATTGATGCTAAGTTATAGCTTGAAAATTTATTTTGTTTTAGATTATCACAATAAATAGGTAAAATTACGATCTATAAAATCTCCTGCTGGCCTTCATCGACAGATTTTTTCATTGATGCTAAGTTATAGCTTGAAAATTTATTTTGTTTTAGATTATCACAATAAATAGGTAAAGTACGATCTATATAAATCTCCTGCTGGCCTTCATCGACAGATTTTTTCATTGATGCTAAGTTATAGCTTGAAAATTTATTTTGTTTTAGATTATCACAATAAATAGGTAAAATTACGATCTATAAAATCTCCTGCTGGCCTTCATCGACAGATTTTTTCATTGATGCTAAGTTATAGCTTGAAAATTTATTTTGTTTTAGATTATCACAATAAATAGGTAAAATTACGATCTATAAAATCTCCTGCTGGCCTTCATCGACAGATTTTTTCATTGATGCTAAGTTATAGCTTGAAAATTTATTTTGTTTTAGATTATCACAATAAATAGGTAAAGTACGATCTATATAAATCTCCTGCTGGCCTTCATCGACAGATTTTTTCATTGATGCTAAGTTATAGCTTGAAAATTTATTTTGTTTTAGATTATCACAATAAATAGGTAAAGTACGATCTATAAAATCTCCTGCTGGCCTTCATCGACAGATTTTTTCATTGATGCTAAGTTATAGCTTGAAAATTTATTTTGTTTTAGATTATCACAATAAATAGGTAAAGTACGATCTATATAAATCTCCTGCTGGCCTTCATCGACAGATTTTTTCATTGATGCTAAGTTATAGCTTGAAAATTTATTTTGTTTTAGATTATCACAATAAATAGGTAAAGTACGATCTATAAAATCTCCTGCTGGCCTTCATCGACAGATTTTTTCATTGATGCTAAGTTATAGCTTGAAAATTTATTTTGTTTTAGATTATCACAATAAATAGGTAAAGTACGATCTATATAAATCTCCTGCTGGCCTTCATCGACAGATTTTTTCATTGATGCTAAGTTATAGCTTGAAAATTTATTTTGTTTTAGATTATCACAATAAATAGGTAAAGTACGATCTATAAAATCTCCTGCTGGCCTTCATCGACAGATTTTTTCATTGATGCTAAGTTATAGCTTGAAAATTTATTTTGTTTTAGATTTCGATTCAATAGACTTTTTCTAAATTTTTGTGTTATAGTAGTATAGTTTATGTTCGAACATAGATGTACACGAAATCAAGTGTGTAATATGGTATAAGCATTTGTGGATATACTTGATGCACTCGCCGATTATCCACTGTAATACAAGTGCAATAAGGTATGTAACGAAGGTAGGTATCTAAACCTGCCTGACTGTTGCGTGCTGCTCGACACTCAAGGACACGGAATATCCTACTAACATTGTACCCAAACCTAAAAACCAACAATATATAATGCATAAATTTTGTTATAAGGTTGGTAGTCGAACCCAGAACCCATAAACATAACAACCAGGTACTATAGTCACTATATTACGCGGCCGTCAAAGCCTCAGAACCCGCGTCAAAACTGTATCTAACGTTTTTGAAAATTCGATATTCATCTATGTTAGGTATCTTAATTATCTTAGGACCTAAATAATTATATCCGACATTGTTTTTATATGTATGTATGTTTGTGTATATGTATGTACATACATAGTGTACCTTTCAAATATGATAATTCAATTAGTTTTGTATAATTTTGTGTATCTTTTAAAATCAATCGTATTAATGGAAGTTCCACAATAACTGGCCCAGTAAAGTTATCTTTAACTTTCAATTAGTTAGTAATACTAACTAACTTATCACTTAGGCTTTAATTAGTGATTTGTTATATTCAGACGGTTTAGTGGCCGCGTAGTAAGGATGCCTTTATTCAGAATTATTATTACACCAATAAGAAATTATAAATGCACGGGGGCAGAATTTCGAAACAATTGACAGCTTTTATAGATGAATTTTCGACTTTTAGTGGTAGACTAATGCCGCATTTATAATTCACCTGTAGCAGAAATAGATTGCCTGTACAAGATTAGGGACAAAGCATATCAGCGTAAAATAATATCCAACCGCTGCTATGGTTCATTTGGTGAAAAAATTAAAACTAGAGTCCTTGACGAGACATTCCATCTTTTCATCATCGATCAATTGAACTTTAAGTTCATTTGCTTCCATCAATAGAAAAAGGATCTTATTTTGATTGCCAAAGATAGAATTCTGTTTTAGCAAGATTAAAAGCAAAGCAAGATCTGACCATGGGTCAAGATTATGCCGTATTCGCGTCATCATAAATAGAATTCATGTGGTTAGATTCAAACAGGAGTTCTTACGATATATAATTAAATAATCGGCCCAGGTCTTGATATTGATATGAGTACAATATGTGTTTTATGACTAGGGCTCCCCTTCTTTGTGAAAATTTGGACTAGATTTTTGGTTTTATTTTCTTCTGCGCCATTCGAGCGACCCACAAATTGCTACCAAATATCAACTTTTATTTATATAACTTAGATCTTTAGTTGTATGATTTCCGCAAAGTAAAGCCTTATTCTATTAACTACATTGTATATCACCTATATTCTATTGTTCTAATCAAATTACAACTGCAGGATTACTTAGGACAAAAGTCTATATCTTATAAACTAATTTATAGAGAGTGAAATATATTTTTGCACTTTGGGACCGTCTTTCTGCACGCCCGACATGTGGTAACACTAAGCAGACCAGATGCAATCTTTGCACGCTTGAGCACTACTGGTATGTCTTCACGCATAGACTGCATATATATATATATATATATATATATATATATATATATATATATATATATATATATATATATATATATATATATATATATATATATATATATATATATATATATATATATATATATATATATATATATATATATATATATATATATATATATATATATATATATATATATATATATATATATATATATATATATATATATATATATATATATATATATATATATATATATATATATATATATATATATATATATATATATATATATATATATATATATATATATATATATATATATATATATATATATATATATATATATATATATATATATATATATATATATATATATATATATATATATATATATATATATATATATATATATATATATATATATATATATATATATATATATATATATATATATATATATATATATATATATATATATATATATATATATATATATATATATATATATATATATATATATATATATATATATATATATATATATATATATATATATATATATATATATATATATATATATATATATATATATATATATATATATATATATATATATATATATATATATATATATATATATATATATATATATATATATATATATATATATATATATATATATATATATATATATATATATATATATATATATATATATATATATATATATATATATATATATATATATATATATATATATATATATATATATATATATATATATATATATATATATATATATATATATATATATATATATATATATATATATATATATATATATATATATATATATATATATATATATATATATATATATATATATATATATATATATATATATATATATATATATATATATATATATATATATATATATATATATATATATATATATATATATATATATATATATATATATATATATATATATATATATATATATATATATATATATATATATATATATATATATATATATATATATATATATATATATATATATATATATATATATATATATATATATATATATATATATATATATATATATATATATATATATATATATATATATATATATATATATATATATATATATATATATATATATATATATATATATATATATATATATATATATATATATATATATATATATATATATATATATATATATATATATATATATATATATATATATATATATATATATATATATATATATATATATATATATATATATATATATATATATATATATATATATATATATATATATATATATATATATATATATATATATATATATATATATATATATATATATATATATATATATATATATATATATATATATATATATATATATATATATATATATATATATATATATATATATATATATATATATATATATATATATATATATATATATATATATATATATATATATATATATATATATATATATATATATATATATATATATATATATATATATATATATATATATATATATATATATATATATATATATATATATATATATATATATATATATATATATATATATATATATATATATATATATATATATATATATATATATATATATATATATATATATATATATATATATATATATATATATATATATATATATATATATATATATATATATATATATATATATATATATATATATATATATATATATATATATATATATATATATATATATATATATATATATGTATATGTACAAGTTTTCCTCGGTAACTTGGTAACTCAGTACTAAATATTGTAACTCACAATTTTATTAATGTCTACACGTACAACAGGAAACGAACGTAACGTGTTTTTGAACTATTTTCCATTATTATTTCGTGGTTACTTACTTACACACAAATTAATTTTTGACAAAGAATCATAGGAGGTGTTTTGTTTCCAATAAAGCCTAAAAGAGAATACCTCGTAACTAGGTATCACTTTTTTTTACGATACACAACATCGTCAAGATTGCATTTTACTCCGTCAGTGAAATCATGGTCCTTTCTTAATAATAATATATAAACAGCCTATCTATGACATAACAACGGCGGATAGTTAAACTACGAGTAAAGGTACCGCGAACAGTTCGGCTTGATCTGGTAGGGATCATGTTTTCACGGAATGACATACAACACACTTTCTTCACTTGTACAACAAGTTGTGTCATTAATTCTCCCGTGCAGTGTAATTTTTTTTACGTTCTTATTTTTTGTTTGATTTTTCTCTTCCTAAATTTATTTTGGATTGAACAAAGATGATCTTTTACCTGTTTGTAAATTAAAAAAAAATTACAAATAAACCAAAACATTTAATTAGCAATTGACGTATTATATAAACAGTATGCAGTCATTGTATTATGCGTTAAAGGAGACAATTAATTACTTGTTTATTATGAGGCGCAACGTCATTTATATTCCGAACAAAGAGGCATTATGCCATACCGAGCTGGTGATTTCGATTGCATATTCAAAGTGTCTTGTACTGTTGTCCTTGAAGAAGCCACTTGCATGCTGATGAAGGACCAGGGCCTAATGTGACAATTGTTATATAAGTATTCAATTTCCAACAGCAGCGATTTCTTGGAATAGAGAAATGCTAATATACATGGAATGTTTTGTTTTGCTAATTAAAATAAACACGGTGTTTGTTATACCTTTGTGATGATGAAATGTTAAATTGCAAACTATGCTGCAGATAAAACCTATAGATAGACTTACGATGGTACTAAAACGTATAGACATAAGTACGCTGCAGCTAAAACCTATAGATAGACTTACGATGGTACTAAAACGTATAGATAGAAATATTACATTTACGGAGAGTTTTTTCATTTTCTTGCAATCGGACGATGCTCTTGGCTGATGGCAATGATGCCGATACAGACATAAAATCACTGTGTCTGTGTGGGTGTTTCAGGCGCAACATCCATAGTTTGACCCCTGATTTAGTAATACGCGTTCCTTCTACAGTTGATTGGTCAAATACTGCGAATAGTTGTCCCATACGTTTTAATAAAGCTGGTCTCCCCAGCAGTGTGAATGCACTGCGCGGTGTCGAGTGGTCACATTCCTCCCGCGATCGCACCAACAACGCTTTGTCTGCAAAAGGATGGAGATTTTTCCTGCTAATAATAAAAGCAACTGGATAAGATAATTAAAAGTTATGATGAATGATAAAGTTATAAGAAAAGGTGAACGAACTTGGTAAATAGAAATTTAAAAAAAATATTATATGTAAGCGTATGAAATTTCAGTTTCATTTAAACTAAAATATTTATCTTTATATAGTATTTTATAATGTATGGTATGTTTAAGTATGTTCTTAAAAATAAAAAATAACGTAACATGACGGGCCACAAGTATTTATATTCTTTGGGGAAATCGATTTTTTTAGTATCGCTTCGTGAAAATAGATGGGGCTGTTGTAAATTGTACGCTATACGTGCAGTATGTAGCGAATTTTATTAAGCAAAATTCTCTGACGCTTAACAGTGGCAGAGCTACACTACAGTTGATTTCTAGCTGCAGAGTGAATGGGTGAGCTCGACCGGAGTAGGACTCAGCCCTCACAGAATATCAGCATAATGCTGCTGTGTTTCTTCTGGTGAGTGAAGGGATCCGGAGACCTTTATTAGTGACGAGGCGTTCCATCTCAATCCTCAAGGGTGACAACTCATCTGCATTAGGATTGCTTTGACAAAGATTAATGTAGATTTCATGGACCGCGGGAATCATTTTTCCATCGGGTCAGCTGTATCATGATTATTTGTTTGTTACTTTCGATCTAAAAAAAAATCGTTGGCCCACAGATCAGTTCAGATAAAGAAAATTGAGTTATAAAGTCATGATCAGACCGGACCGATTATTAGAGACCGGGAGAGAATTAAGTGGTACGAGTAATAAAACTAGGGCGTGCTCGGAATATTTCTTTTAGTTACCTACCTGGCCAGTAAAAGATTCTTATAGTTATTAACTGTCTAGACTTTAAGGTGGCCGTCCGAATTCCTTTATATGGCTTCTCCGAATAGCGATTTTTATTTAGAACCACTTAAATCGTTTACATAATTTACTATTTTCAATATCAGGTTATATATCAGTTTATATTACTTTTCATACTTAAAACTGCACCAAACTGGATACGGCTTATGCACAACAGAGACGGTAAGGTGTACAAGATTTCACCAAGCAATGTGACAAAATCAGTTGGTGAATCAATCATTGAAAAAAATCAATTTGTATTTTTGAAGTCCTCCATTCAACTGTGGATTTATATATGCATTATATTTAAGAGATAAAACGAGAATTCGAGAAAACAATTTAGCAATTTGTTTAATCTTTGAGATATAATCTTTTATATATGTATACCATTTATAAATGCAGGACCACTAGACCCCTAGTGTAAAATAGTAATAGAACATAGAATATAAAATAGATATCGTGTACTATAAATATTAACGTAACGAACATAGGTACAACTTAGACTACGTAATTATAATAAATAAAGAAGACATTGTATTGTATATCGAACCTTGTACCTAAATATATTAAGATAAATGTAAATCGGATCGCCCTGTGACTTACAGTAACACTCGTACGCATACACAACGCCTTACACTCCGACATCTACACAGACACGCCATCCGCACCACACTAATCATACAAAATGTTATACACCAATCACAGGGCCTCCTTTAAAGTAGACGTTGCAATTCGCGGAACCCTCGCAGCCGACCGACCGGCGGGACGGGCACGGGGCAGGTAGCCCCTCGACGACCCGAACACGTGCCTCCGTCCCGCAAGTTAGACATCCGAACCTCGGGGATAAAAAGGGCCGCATTTCGACGTATTGACACTGACCGCCGGGACTCTACAAGAAGAACATCAACAGGAAGAACATCTGCAAGCAAGAACATAGGAATCAAGAACAATAGCAAGAAAGAACAAAGAGTCCCCGGCCTAGTGAATAGTTTTATTGCCAAAGTTTAACGTAGAGTCAGTTTTTATTTTGTACCTTTTAACAACTGTAGAATCTTTTAAAATAGTAATAAATAGTGTTGACAAAAGGGTTTTTTCTTCGCAATCCAGCAATAGAAAGTAAGCTTTGTTTCGGTCACCCGAACAGATAGAGGCATCGTCCACAATAAAAGTGCAGAAATCAAAATAGTTTACACAAGTTCATTCTATTTACACAAAGTGTAATATAATAGAAATTACATATATGTAAAATTGCTTATAGATTTATTTGTTGAAAATCGCATCACTAAAAATACATCGAAAATATATTTTAACACAAATATTGCATCGTGGTTATGTGACGTTTTAACATAAAAATATGGAATTTCTTTTATTTCTTTCTCGTTTTTGAATATACATATCTTTATATGTAAAAGCTTTTGAAAATGCATAATAATTATGTTTATTTTGTTATCCACGTATTCCTGAGCAACGACAAATCGGATTGATAATTTTTTATAAGATTCGGTATCTTTCAACTAGGAATACTGCAAATTTCAACAAAATCGGTTAATTGATTTCTATACTAAAAACTACCAATAAAATTAAATTTCAGTCAGATCAGTTTTATTTCAACATTTTTAACTTAAACTAGGAATAATAAATAAACATATACTTGACAACATAGTGATGCACGTTTGTCCACAAGAACGACACACTAATATTTATACAATTTCTAACAACTAATTGAACTAAATGACTATATAGATTTCACAGCATCCGTTCTATATTATTTTTATACGACTATCCTTGCACTACAGATAATATCTTCGTGACACATTATATGCAGTATTATTAGATTGGTGAAATAAGAAAAATCTCTAACGAAGAAATTATCTGTAGTGTCGAGGACTGTCTGTTTAAGAATAATAAATGTTTATCTTATCTTATCTTCTATAGTTGCGTTATCGTCCTCGAGCCTTCTTTCGAACTTGTGTAAGGGAGTGTGTTGTAAGGACTAAGCCATTGGATTGCCCGTATGTTTACTGAAACAAGTACGTAATTATTTACGCCAACATAGATACTAAAAGAAAACTCATATACATACTTGTACTTACACAGGTCATTTACAAATTAGACCAGAAGTTTTTAGATTTAAGACTTAATTATTGTCATTATCAGGCTTAGAGACGAAATACAGTGGTAGATCTACACTGTTTCTAGCTTCAGAATGAATGGGTCAGCTCGACCAGGGTACGACCATGCCCTAACAGAATACCATCGTAAAATAGCAGCCTATTGCTGCTGTGTTTCGTCGCGTGAGTGTACCGATCTAGAGACTATTACTGGTGACGAGGCATTCCAGGTATCAAGGGTAACAACGCATTTACGATTTCCTGTCATGGATGAATGTGGATGTCATGGGCCGCCGGAATCACTTACCATCAGGTGAGGTGTGTTCCCGTTTGTTACTCTCAATGTAATTGAAAATAATAATATGGAATGTTATATGCTTTTAATTTTTATCGATTTTCCACGAGAGCTTGATCCTTACCAACATCATTTGTCTTCAATTAATTAGATTTAGAATCATCATTAGCATCTTTTAAAATCATCATCATTGGCCTTACCGGATCTCATTACTAATAGAGGTCTGGGTATGTTGTCGTGTACTTCTTTCAATTTGATTTTTCCGACAGTTGCAAATCGACACGTGGTACTTTCATAATTAGAGAGTCTTTATAATATTTCCTACTAAAACTTAAGTATTCTATCGTCGCGTTCGAGCTCTAGATGTCAAAGCTTCAAGAGTAAGTAATTACTCTGTCCCAGTTGCACTAACCACAGATTGGATTGGTTATAATGTTACTTATCAAACACGCATGCAAATCACCAGCAATGTCTTACTTCATTGATGCCTGTCAAATATGCGCACTTAGCTCTGATCGTTTGAAGTACATTTACTGTCAATTATATGTTATTATTACGTCCACTCACTTTTTCTAACGGCTCGGTTTCTCTCAAGACTCAGGTTTATTCTATAACCAACATTTGTGGTTTCGGTGGTTTTGAAGATTGTTCTATAACTTGGACACGGAATCTGAATTTATGAATTATATGAGTATCCTACGGTATTGACAAGTTCTGTAATATATGATTGTGATCCTGGTCGTTACGAAGTTTGTTTCATCTTCTATTTTATATATTAAAACAAATACGATATTTTTATAGTGAAATCAACAGCGTAAAATATTACTAATGACAGGTTATTAACATAAAAATAAACAGAGAAACACTCCACACTCCATTGTCTTTACTGGTGATTTTTTTTGAATGCACCATAATAGTGTGAGATTGTAAGACTAAGCCACCCTCTTATCGTGTGGAAACCCGCAGGTCTTAGTGAAACTGGTTGCTTATCAGGATATATTTAAAACAATCAGACCCTCGCCGGCCGAGAAATGCAAATATTTGATTGTATCAAATAGGCAGCATACAAACAGGGAATAAATGTGCGCCTGAATGTAGTCTATTTCGAAATTATATTACTTCGGAAAATGTACGTTCATTGAAATATCCACCAAAGGCAATGTTACATAAATATCACTTGCATTAAATTGGCTTATAGGGTTCATTGTTTTGTGAATGCACCTACACTGCAACCGCGCCTCCCATCTATTTCAAATAATGTGCTATCAATATTTTAGCAACAGGCCACCAGCATAAATTTTCACATAGACTTAAACCTAACCTAAAACTAACCTAACCTAACCTAAACCTAACCTTAACCTAACCTAAACTTAACCTAAACCTAAACTAAACCTAACCTAAACGTAACCTAAACTTAACCTAAACCTAACCTAAACCTAACCTAAACCTAACCTAAACCTAACTTAAACCTAACATAAACCTAACCTAACCTAAACCTAACCTAAACTTAAACTAAACCTAAACCTAAACCTAATGTAACCTAAACCTAACCTAAATCTAACTTTAACGTAATCTAAACCTAATCTAACCTTAACCTAAACCTAACTTTAACGTAATCTAAACCTTATCTAAACTTAACCTAACCTAAACTAAACTTAACCTAAACCTAACCTAACCTAAACCTAGTCTAAACTTTACTTCACTAAAACAGTTAACGGATTTGATCAAATCACTTACTTCCTTCATATAAATCACCGAACGGGCGGACTGGAATGTCATCAAATGTTGATTAACTGAAGTACCCTAACCATTACGCTATTGAAGCGAACGCCACAATAGTGCGCCGTAAGGCATTAACAACCGATTACAGTGACAATGCGCCAAGAAATATCGGTATTCTAATTGGGGCATTATTATAAAGTAAATTAATGTGCCCGTTGTCTTTATAGGTCTACATCACACTATTAACTTTTTGTTACAAGATAGCCATTGTTACATAATATAATTTCACACAATAAGTAGAATAACATCAATACCGATTTAAAGCGAATTATTCTGCATTTAGACCTCAATGATTTATAAATTATATCGCCGACATTTTATACTGTGATTAAAATCCGCTGACCACAGTCAAGAGATAGTCCAGTATAAGACACTATAATTTCACATGGTATTTTAGTAACGTAATTCGAGCATCGCGTGACGGAGTGCGGATTGGTAAGAAGTTTTTGTGCGCGTTTCCATTCACACGGGAGGAGATCCGTGCGTTTTGGAATGTGACGAAAGTGAAAAAAACTTGTTTAGCATCGGTGATTACTACGGAACCCTAAGTAGTTCAAAGGGAGAGTGGTTGTATGCTTTGTTAATTGGCAAGGGGCTATTTAGTTTACATGTTATTGTATTTAGATATTAAGTTCAAGGTTTCGATTTCGAATGGTCTTTACTAACTAGTCCATTGCTGAATAAAGATCATCACCGTGACATATAGGGGTCGTCTTTTAAACTCGTAGACTCGTAAACATAAATACATTTAAATATACGTTTTGAGAACATGCGTTTTTTTTCATTAATTTGAAATATATAACTGCTACTACTAATTTTAAAACAAAGTCCAATTCTTTGACCCTAACGGAAGCCTATTCGTTTAGTTTAGTTTCGGAGCATAATAAAATACCTTTATGTAATGCCGGTCACATTCCTCGGAGATTAGAACGCCTAGTTACCTGAATAGCCCCGGGGATAGTTTTACTGAATGGTCTAAATATGCAACAAAATAATAATGTAAATATTTCTCTCGACGTTACAATAAGATCCGCTTCGACCTAAGTACTTTCCCTTTCTCTAATCTAGATCGTACTGTGTTATCTGTATACTGACCGTACTGTATATCTATGAACTAGATTCTAATATTTACGAAGAGGAGCCAAGGTTTTCTTTTTGTCACCTGTCTTTGTGTCACGTCAAATAGCACAAGAAATAGATCCATTCGCTCAATATTGTCACGATGTTTTACTTCACCGCCGAACACGAACCGATTATCTATTTCAATAATTCTACAGGCTACACCGGGTATAAAACTCAGTTTGCTCACTCGCGTCCAACATGATCCGTCAGAAGTTACTGATCGAGCCGAGGTTTGGCCCTCACGGGCACCCTTGAGTCAGTAAATCGCGTTCAGGGTAACGGCCCGAGCCGAAGATCCCTCTCTGGCACCCTTGTGCAGGTTACCCACAATAAAGGTTTAGGCTTGATACCCTCAGCTCTCGACCACCTTTCAATCCGTTGAAGCTGTAAAAGCCTATGCGGTCGGTGGGCATCAGTCAAAAAAAATCCAGACATTGAGCTGCAACGGCTCATGTGTGCATGTAATTTTCTCATATGGACACTACTAAACTATTATACGAACTATTTTATGGATAATACCCATAATATGCATAACTAATGCGTTACCTCAACCTAAATATGGAAAATGAAGCGTCCATGCTTATTGCAAAATTGGGCGCAATTAACCAACCAAAATATATCGCCATAAAAGACTCATTGAATTTAGAATAAATTATATTTTGTTTTATCATATTTCAAATAATTGTTCGTATATTCG
Source organism: Teinopalpus imperialis (assembly GCA_029286865.1). Taxonomy (NCBI): domain Eukaryota; kingdom Metazoa; phylum Arthropoda; class Insecta; order Lepidoptera; family Papilionidae; genus Teinopalpus; species Teinopalpus imperialis. The sequence goes on along the minus strand of JAGSMU010000035.1, from coordinate 5,800,121 downwards.
TTCGTAATGTATCGTTAAGATTGTTGAAATATCATAATATTTACGTACGTTACTTGTAGTATTTAAACAATCTTGATCTCTGCAAAGAACCGTCTATTTACATTAAACACGAGAGTGATCACAATACTCGTATATACGTTGTTTTTTGTAGGACATTGCGACATAAGGGCTATGTTTTAACAGCTGGCAACTACTCATTCTGCATTATTTAAGCCATATGCCTTAGTCCAGACCTGACTAATCCAAATTTACGCGGTCCTCTTTGACGCGTATTGTTACAGCAGGCCGCCCTTTCGGTAAGCTTTAAAAATTGTAATACAAACATAAAATTAATACACCTTCGTTGTTAATAAATGAATCGGTTTAAAAGATACAAACTACTTAATGATACGTAGACTTGAGTATCTAAATAATAAGAAATTTGTTTATCTTTTTTTTTTTTACTTAATTTCGAAATATTGATGTTTGATATTTGCATCTGTTTACGAAGCGCTATAATCAGATGATAATTCCCAAAGGGATTATTTTAATTGCGGATGCTGAAGAGCATGTGAACGAATGTAATTTATTATCTTTATCTACCGTTCCGTACCGTTGTCTACGTTCATAACGTTATTCATAAATAGTGCTTGAGCATATATTTTTTTTGAATAAAACTATTAATAATAAATTATCATTGCTTCGTCAATCTAGCTTTTCAATAAGTAATTTAGCCAATAAGTTGTTAATGTTGAAAAGCCTCAAAATTAAAGCAAATATCGGACCCTAAAATTTAACATGGCGGCCCCCGAGCTACATGTTGGGAAGGCCTGCCTTAGACATATGTGAATATTTTATGGTAGTAGTAAGGCTTCCGTTTGTTCTAGGACCATTATTTTATGTAAAACTATTTGTTTATTGATTTTCCATCAATATTTTTACATTGTTTTTGTCTATTAATCTATAAGAAATATTAAAAAAGAATTATGAGAAATGTCTTATAGATTTGTGTTTTTTTTTAGTATAAGCGGCAAACGATTATGCAGCCCACTTGATGATAAGTGTGCTGTCATAATCCCATACATTCGAATACTCCTTCAATCTGTTTTTAGATTAAAGTTTAAATAAAACATAAGTATTTATATCTTGTTTAGTTGATGATATCGAATGTGATAATATTTTTTAACGAATTTAGTCCACGGCGTAAAGCAACTCCCCCTCGGTAATGTTTTGGAGATATAAGGGGAATGTATAAACTGTTTTTATCAAATGCCAACATTCTTTGTTCAACTGCTAACCTCCTGCCTATCCACTCCATCACAACCCTTGTATTGAATTGTTTTAAAGGATTAAGAGTAACAAACGAGCACACAGTTCACCTGACGGTAAGTGATTCCTGCGGCCCATGACATCCACATTCATCCCCGACAAGGAATCATAATGCAGATGCGTTTTCACCATTGAAGAATGAGAAGGAATGCCTCGTCGCCTGTAATAAATGTCTCCGGATCCCTGCACTCACCAGACGAAACACAGCAGCGTTAAGCTTTTACGCTGGTATTCTGTGAGGGCGTGGTCCTACCCCGGTCGAGTTGACCCATTCATTTTGCAGCTAAAATCAAACTGCAGTGTAGCTCTACCACTGAAGTACCGTTAGAAGTAAGCCAACCTTTGTAGATCGACACAATCTTGTATACATTAAAGAATCATAAAAATCATCTAATTTATGTATACCGAGTTCAACCAGACTATACAGTTATGCAGACTAGCTATTTATTTAAAAAAAAAAACATTAGCAATACTGTCAACATTACTAATATTCCGGTTAACAAATCCAACTAATCTGAAAATGCTTGTGCTAGGAGATGGTTCACGACAATGTAGTAAATAGTCTAATGGTGGATACGAACCGAAGATTTAAGTTTCGCAGACCGTACACTAAATCATTAGGCTATTTACGATTCGAATTTTCCAGCTGGAAATATAGATGGGATGGGTCAGATATCTCGAGAAAGAAATACTCACAAAAATCCAGCTGTGTTTCGTATAATGTGTGTAAACAAGAGTTGACAACGCATGTTCATTGATAAGGTAGATGTAGGTGTTTATAGACTGTATTTGTCACCCCACCGTCAGTTGCACAATGAATTGAAAAATCATCCTTTTACCTTTTAATGTCATTAAAAAAATGTAAATTGTCATTCTACCGATAAACAACAAACACCGATGCGCACAAAATTTATTTGCACAAATTCTCCCAATTCAAGTACGAAACATGTAATCCACTTTAATATCATTACGCAGTTAATAATTAAGTTATAACCTAAACTAACACCGAAGGACGACCACGTATAGGTACCCCAGTATCGTTGAATTTTGCGTTCAATGTGTAATACGACGAAAATAAAAGCCCAAATCCAATTGTAGGGGCAAGTTAAGCCGATTGTTACTTCTTAAGGATTTGCTTTGAATCCTGACGCCTCAAAGTAGGCTACGCTACTATATCCAACCATAACGAGCGTCATTAGTCAATCGTTTAGGATATGGACGGCGAAAGGTAACGTGGTAGTTTAGAATCCGATAGTGTTAAAAGCATTGTTAGTATTATATTCATTTATTCAAGATACATGTATGTACATCTTGAATCGATGAATGTTATCACACGAGATGGAATACAAAGCAAATTTCCTTTAAGCATTTCGCACTGCTATCCCTTTCCGGTTAAGACTCTTTCATGCTGGAGCCAGAAACTCTAGTTGCAGTGTAACTGTAAAAAAAATATTGCAATATATCAATTGAATTTAGATGCTGAATGTAATTGTTTCTAAAGTCCCACGATATCGCATTGGATTTAAACTTCGTTTACATATTCATGGATCAGACATTTGTGGACGAGGTCATGACTTCGTCCAGAAACCAGGAGCCCATAAGGTGAATTGTATGACCTTTATTTTTTTATTACAGATTCCATTTTTTTTATTTACAAACGAGCACACAGTTCACCTGATGTTAAGTGATTCCTGCATGACATCTTCATTCATCCTTGACTAGGAATCATAATGCAGGAGCGTCGTTAACCTTGAGGACTGAGATGGAATGTGTCGTCACCAGTAATAAAGCCAGTCTACTATACTTACTTAATAAATAAATAAAAATAATGCTTCGGATTCGGTTCAACTACCGCTGTGTCATGCACTAGTCAAAACTAGAAACTTGGTCAAATTGGCGACCGTTAACAGATATATCGTGTTAACAATATCTAGCCGGTGCATTACGGTATTCCGCTGTCCGTCCGTTCCTCGGATTCATGTTAATTGTATTAAAAACCGTTCCCAGACAATCTAATTGCTTTGTATGTGGGGCATTGTTAATTTAAATTTACTTATTTTATTGAACATTCATATCGTCTTATATCCCGCCCCCTGTTTCGATGTAATACACGTTCGATAACATCAGAAGAAGGTTCAAATGCAGTGTCAAAGATACGGAATATACAACCAATCCCGAGCCAACCAACAATTGTAATGTGTTTTGTGATACACAAAAATTCCTCAGTTAGGAATCGAATCCAGGATCTGCTACGCAACAGACCTGCACTCTATTGAATACGCCACGCGGCAGTCTAGACAAGGGTACAGGTACAACGTTGACTAATCCTTTTGATCGAGGTGATTATGAACATATCTTCGAAGATTTTTTAGTTATGCTAGCGAGTTTTTAGACAGTAGTGACGTAGTGGAATTGTATGAATTACGAATTTACCATGGAGAGAGTTCTGAGGAGTTTTTCGGATTAATTCCAGCCGCTGAGTTTAAATATCGTACATCACGACAGAATTCAGAATTTCATCCTCTACATCACGTCGGTTTTCAATCCACCACTGTGGAAAAATTCCTTAACTTTATGAAAAATTTCCTGCCATGCACAACTATTTCAGCAGATTTTCCTAACCGATACGATTAAGGGACCTTTATATATAAATTATAACTAACATATGAATAAAAATTTCACCGCATAATCGACTTAGACGGGCGACGCTCAATGCGTATTTATAGGTTTAAAACCCTAAAAAATTGTTTTAATTTCTAAAAGAAATATGATATTTGCTACATCCACTTTTTCTTCTCTCTATGTAGATGATGGTATTAGAAATTTTCTTAAATTTATTCATAAGAATTCAATGAAATTCTTACGCATTGATATAATGATATCAATGTGGTTAATTTTTTTAATTTCTCCTCTACTTAAAAGGTATACTTTTCATTTCATAAGAAACACATGAACACTATTATTATATATAAAAAATTATAATTGTGTTCCTAACATTAGAAACGAATTCAAGAAAAAAAAATAAAAGAAAAAAACATTTTAGATTTATTACCCGACGACTCCGTTCACAGAGTTGCTTTAAATTTTCCACTCTGTAGGCACTGAGACTTGTGTCCCTGTATGACATTAAATTTCAATACAAATCAATCATTCATTCAAATTGCCCTGAACACGTGTTTTCTTTGAAATTAAATGGTAAGAAAAGGGGTTAAGGGTATATGTATATAGTTTTAGTTGTCACATAATCCGTCAGAAACAACCGAGCCGAGGTTCCACCCTCTAGGGAACCCTCGAGTCAGTCACTTTCACGCACCGCGTAATGTTCTCTCTCGGAAACCCTTGTGCTGGTTACTCATTAATAAAGGTCTCGGCTGAGTACCTTAAGCGCTCGGCCACCTCTCAACTCGGTGAACCTGTAAAAGCTCTCGGGATAACATTAGGTCAATAATTAAGCGTACAAGCCAAGGTCAATATTTAATGACTAAAATTTATTCTTCCTTTTATAAGTAAGGGTGAAAAAAGGGTAAATTAAGCACACAGTTCACCTCATGCTATTTACATCTATCTCTAACGAGTCATATCCAGTTAGTAGCAAGATGAATCTATTTGCTAGCTTAATTTCCTTCTTTTTTATTAGGTTTGGACCACATATAACTTTTATAGTCATAAAAGTTATATTTATTTTTTGGGCATTGCCAACTAAGGTAATGCCGGCGGACGTTGCCGTCGTCACAGACCGTTTCTCGAGCCGCGCCACGTTGTACGCACGTTTACTCGCTTATTATGACCGCCTGGTAGATGAACCAAAATCTCTTGGCTTCGTAGGACTGTCCCATACCCTTATTTATTCTACTTAATTACTTAAAATATTTTATAATTTTTGTAAAATACAGTCCGGTGAAACTCAAATATTTCACCAAGATAAAATGTCCAATTTTAAAAATATATTTTAAGCAATTTTCCAAATATTTTCGATGGTCGGCTTTTGCGACACCCATAGGATAATTATCTAATAAAGCATTTTCAACACAAACCAAGCCTATTTTGTAACTGTAATACGTGAGCAGTGCTATTACAATAAAAAACTATTATAGTCAGTTATTTCTCGAATATTATTTTGGTACAAATTAGTTTTATTTTATTGAATAGCACGCTATATTTTTATTTGTACTGTTTTTTCTGAATCTTTAAATAAGTCTGCTTGATTTAGGTGCGCCCATTGGTTCCCACATCCTGACAAGACGTATCCTACCACTTTTATATTTAATTAATAGTTTATTTTAATGTAAAAGGACTTGCTCCCATAGAATAACCATCGAAGAGCTCGTACGAATAACAAATATTTCGTATCCTGTAGAGACCTGAATGGTACAAAGCATGACATTTCAGTACACAAGTATATATAAATATATATTACTCTTTCAAGAAAGTACCGACATCAGATCAATAATACACAAAATCTTAGTTATTCATCCAAATTTATTTTAGCACCTTCAAAGTATGCTGCTTCAGAAACGATATACTTATGCCAACAAATAATGCAATCATCAAAACATTTTTTGAACGCTTTTTCCGGAATTGAGTTCAGTTCTCGTCGCGAATTTTCCTTTACGTCTTCCACCGAATGAAAACGGGTGCCACGAAGTGGTAATTTAAATTTAGAAAAAAGTAAGAATTCGGCTAGAGCCATATCCGGTGAATAAGGTGGTCGCTCGAAAGTAATTGTTAAGTTTTTGATCACAAAATTCGTTCACAATGATGGCCTTGTGCGAAGGCATTATACAAGCAAAATCTAAGAATTTTCTGTTCACAAACTTTTCGTCGAATTTGCTCTCTTAAACGCCACATAACGATTAAATAGTATTCTTTATTTACCGTTTCACCTTCCGTTTGAAGTTTTCATACTTGAATGTGGATTATAAGTCACTATTTCCTTCACTTTTGCGATGTTAACTTCAGTTGCAGACGTATAGTCACCCTACCGCGTCGGTCGAACAGCGTTGGTCCCTCGTGCCGTGTCATTGTTTGTAACATAACATGATTTTGAAACGAATGCATACTCACGATCGTACATACTATTACAATGATTGATGTCCCCTGGATGATCTGAGTTCTTCCGGTTATCATCGGAAACGGAGATGAGTTATTAGAGTCCATGCATGTGTATAAAAAGTAAACTTTCTCAATGTCCATTTACATTTAAATGAAAGGCTGTGATGTAAAGTGTAATGATTAATGATACTCTTTGCGTCATTTTCTTACATTACGTACATACGATGTCTTAAAAACATTTTTTTATCACACATAGAAGTCTATACGTATTAACAGGTTCTTTACGTTTTTTTGCAAATATCAATGTCCGAAGGAATCGATTTTAATCTGTATATAATATGAATTGCAATAATATTATTTGTCTTGCGTTTTAAATGAAACCTTTTGGCGAATATTTTTAAATACTTTTGTCAAGGTTTCTTTCTTTATTAAGAAGAAACGACTAACGCAACTCCATAGCCTTGTTCTTTTTTTCGTATATTTGTTTAGTATATTTAATTAACAGGAAAGCTGCAGGGACAGCCGAAGTACTTCTGACAGTCCAATCACCTTCAACCACACAATGTCACCCACATTCTGCTATAATCATAATGTTAATGTGACACTCGAGGACTACACTGGAATGCCTCGTCACCAGTATTAAGTTCTCCGGATTCCCAAAAAGAGCATCAGTGGTAAAAATTACTATTTACAATGATATTCTATGAAAACGTGGTCTTTCCCCGAACGGGGAGACCTATTTATGCTCTACCGCTGGTCTATAGCTGCTTTACCACGTGCCAATATTAGGAAGAATTGGACGACCCGATTTTGTTGAGTCTGATTTCATTTATTCAGTAGCTACTAAACATTCTTGCAGATCGTTTCGTTTAAAGATCTTTTCGTAGAGCTACACTGCAGTTTATTTCTAATTACAGAATGAATGGGTCAGCTCGACCGGAGTAGGGCGACGTCTCACAGAATACCAGTGTAAAATACCTGTATTATGGTGCTGTGTTCCGTCTGATGAGTGTAGAAATCCGCACTCCTATATTACTGGTGACTAGGCATTCATCCATCTTGGGCCTCATGGGTGACAATGTATCCACATTATGATTCCTTGTCATGGATGAAGGTAGATGTCGTGGGCCGCAGGAATATGTATATAAATAGGATGAAGTGTGCTCGTTACTCATTCTACTCAATATTTCCACATCATTATTACTACCTCAACAAATATTTAAGATACTACTACCATTAACTGAGCCTCCGAATTCCTACACTCACTATACGAAACACAGCTAAGCATGATGCTAGTTTACGTTCGTTTTTAGTGTGTGTGTGGTCCTACCCTAGCCCAGCCTTCCCATTTATGTTGTATATCGAAGCTATAACGCGCCTCTTTCATTGTAAAAGACCGTCGCCTCATCTAGCCATGAAGCGTCCGACGTTATTTATTTATTATGAATAAAAATTCTATAAAACAAGGTTCAGGGCGTTCCTACCTCGGCCTTTTTCTAGATCGAATCATAATGAATTGGTATACTCTGCATGTACTCCATAACGGCGCGGTACATAACAAGTTTTTATGACTGTCGATAAAATTTGCAGTTTCACTGCAAATATTTTGTAAATATTCGGTTGACAACAGACTTTCACCATGGTTGGCCGTGGAGCATTTCCAAAGATATGAGTACGTACTGTAGTGGCTATTTTTTTTTTGAAACACTGCATCTTAAAATACTTATCTTAAAACTATTATTTGCATTAACCTGTCCATTGAAAAAGGGCTAAAGTAAAATTCTATAAATACACCCCATTGGACACAAATTTGGAGGCTCTTTTTAGAGAGAGTATTAGAACATTAGCGGAGTTCGTACCTCGTCGAAAAATTTATTGTTAATTTTTAAAATATAAACAATATTTCAAAATGTTTTATTTCACCGTGGTGTGTGCGATATTTTTCGATCGGCGAAGAGGCACCGCATGCAACACGCGGATCGGGAACTGTATAGTACGTTGGTATTTTAGGTATTTATGGGTATTAATTATCTTTAGTCGGTCTGTCATATTTAAAATAGATTAAGTTCACAAATACGTTATTTTATTTCACAGTACATTATTTATCGCTATATATACATATATACGTGTATATATATATATATATATATATATATATATATACATATACATATATATATATGAATGAACGAATGTATCGGTTTGTGTGAATACCACTGTTAGCAACTCGGAATATTTACAGTACAGTTAGATCCCGAATCCGGTGGTGTGTGTAGCACAATTATCTATGGTTGGAAATCTCATAATTCGTGATTGACTTACCACTAGCCCGAAACTTCAATAACACCCGTTTATTGCATAACGAATAATAGAAACGTTTTAAATTTCAATCTCAACATATAACGTTAACGTGTTTTACAAAAACGATTCCCAAGCGAAAGCACCTACGAATATAATTTGACAGTAATGCTTTAAAACGAAAATCAGGCAAGCGTTTAACTAAACTACTGCGTTTCGGACAATTCCAGCACTTAGTGCATTGTTGCACCCGCGAGAATGAAAGTAGTTATACAATGTTTAACAATATTCCAAGATAAGTTAATGCCCGGCACAGAGAAAGTAAAAGGCAACTTATAAAAATAATTCCGCCATGTTATGGCGGCTTTCGGATTTTGACAGGGCGCGAATTCGAGAACGTGCGCAGCTGTGTACTGCGTAGAAAAAAAAAACAATTCAATGCTGCGTTCGTTTTTGTAATGGTCTAAAAAGACTGCCATTTAATGGCAGTATTATTCTTTTCATATTTGATTTCAATAATACTTTGTTGTAACTTAATAAATAAATAAATAAAATATCTTGCTTCATATTATGAAGCAAGATATTTTATCATATTATTAGGTCCTTACATATGAAATTAGAGCATATGGAAAAAGTAAAATCGCTAACTCTGATGGGGTTTGTGATGGATCCACTTCCACGATATCCTTTAAGACTTCATTGTCAACTTGGGTCTCCGGCCGTCGGCGGGGTTTGTTTTGGCGGTCAAAATCTCTAGAACGAAAACGTTGGAACCAAAAACGTACCATGCTTTCTTTTAATGTAGCTTCCCCATACACATCATTAAACCTTCGAGCTGTTTCTGCAGCGCTGGTGCCACGGTGGAACTCATATTCGTAAATAACGCGATATTTCAAGTTTTCCATTTTGTTAACAGAAGGATGTCAAAAAAAAAACAAATGGTGCGAAAACAAAGTAATCATTTTTTCAAATTTCGAATTTCAAAAAAAATTTCAAGGTAAATTGTGTGCTCGTTTGTCACCCCGAATATAAAAAAAAAATTTTTACTGTCATCTCAGTATAATTTTCAATATCAGTATACAGTATCACCATAAAACAGTCTCCATGCACGTCTCATTCCGTTTATATTAATGAACTGATTTTATCCAGGTTTTATTTTTGAGAATGCTAGAAAATCTATTAACATTACCGTTAACCACTTTAGTTGGAGTTTAGTTTAGATTCTTGTCCAAGAAGACTTCACGGCAATAATCGAACGGCGGATACGAATCTACTATGTTAAGTTTTGCATACCGTACGTAAAACCATTAGGCTACTGATATTTATTATCTATGGTGAAACTTATTTAAAATAAAGGTTAGTATGTATTATCTATAAATATATCTTATTAATGAATTACAATAACATCTATATTGTAGAAATAATATAAACTACAAAGCTGAATCAAACCGCTAATACTCAGTAAATTTTAACTCCTCAACTATTTAACTGTAAATTGAATTTATTACTTATTGATCAATAAAATTAAGTGTCCGATGATTCCCTCCACCAGATTTTTTTGCGTCGCCGTTCAGGTATTGTAACTGTAAAGACGACCTTTTGAGGTTTTCCCAGTATCCCATTGATCATTATCAGATGTCGGTAGATTGTAAAAACAGTATTACTATGGTATACACGATATATAATTATAAAGTAATGGAGAATCTTTCTTACTATCCGATCTTTTCTGGCCTTCAACAGAGGAAGTGTTCTTGTATCTGTTGATAGTACGATATACGAACATACGGCTGATACCAAGCTTTTGAAGTGTCTGGAATATGACCTACGCCTCCATACCCACTTTGTGCAAGGCGATCACTGAAATCCTTTTTTCTTTAACACTCCATTCCATATTGTAATTTGATAATGCACACGAAAAAATATTGTGGAAAAATATAATGTGAAACGTGTTCCAAATTCAAAATAATTAAAAAGTTGAAAAAAAGAAAAGTTTTTATGTAATTTATGACCAGAATAGTTATATACACATACACTTATTTAGCCAGCATGTCCAAATATGATGACCGCGCGGTGTAGAGGTTTTAGTAACTGGCTACTGCGTCTTTGATTCCCAGATTTCCCATTTCCTTTGTCCTGCATCTGAAGCTTCCACCGATCTTATTGTACATGTAAACATCGGAATAGGAAAGGGGACGACGAGTAAGCCTTTATTTTTGGGCGAAAGCTTACGGTACTAATATATATTCCGAGTAGTTAATGTCATTTGGCAATAACCGGCCAAGAGCACATCATCATGTCCAAATATATATCAACATGTCCAAGTGGAGCCTCCCTCTCGGGAACCCTTGTGCTGTTAACACAATAATAAAGATGTCGGCTGAGTGCCCTAAGCGCTCCGTCATCCTTCAACCCAGTGAAGCTGTAAAACCCCTCCGGCTAAAAAAACCGTGGCGCACTGTCTTGGTCCCCAGGGTAGAGAACGAATTTAGAACACACACAACTAATCTATGATTCATGAAAACCAGTTTTCATCAGGTGAATAGGTGATCAGGTGAGCATCAGTGATTTGTGACTTATATTTTCACAAAATATAACTTACTTTTCACGCTTAGTGACCGAGCATCAATCGGTAGAGTTCATTATTATCCAACCTTTGTTTACAACTGCTAAATCCGCGTAAACTTTAAACTGTTATATTTTAATGCTTTGATACCCCGAAACTGATTGGCAATTATTTAAAACAAGTCAAACGTATAACCTAAAAATAAACTTTAGTTACGATTGGATTTTAGAAATCAAACCAATTTTCCATCTTAGACAGGCATCACATTTGTTTTAAAAATTAATTATAACAAATATATACAAATACACATTTATCTTCTATAAGAAATAATACTGCAAATGCGTTAATAAAAAAATATAATAGATTCACTACCTTTATTTGGTATCAGGTGTAAATCTTCCAAAGATATTCTGCCTTCTGAGGCGAGAATTTGTACCACTAAAATTTCCTCGGTGGGAGGTACTCCGGCATCTCCTGTGGAATGGAGTAGCCAGACGGTGTTGATAGTCGTCGTAGTCTTGTAAATAAAATATGCTAATATTAAAGAGTTTATAATCAAATGGCGTGTGAGTTTCTCTTCCTCATTTTTCAGGAACATCTTTCTGAAATAAAGACTGTGTCTATAAGAAAATTAAATTGTAATTGAAAATATTACATTTCGTTTAATTTCATGTTGCTACCGTTTCTTCCCAAAGGCAAAATGACAAGTGTAGGCACATTAATAAATTAATTTGCGCTTAAATAATGTTTTATAAAAGCTGATAATTTTTTCCTAGTCTGTCCCTAAAAGTGATATTTCACGGATTGCACGTTCACGGCCTCTGCCCGCCCTTTCCGCTTTCCTCTCGAATTTAATCACTTCGTGGAAATGAACAGAAAACCAGATCTCGCGAATCGGCTAACGACCAAACTGCGCCGACAGTATAATTAGTTGAAGCACTGTTACTAAAGACGCTAAAGGGCCGGTCATACTTTTCTTTGAGATAACAGTTTTACGTAGGTATCTATCAATTTATAATCAATTAATACTTTCGCCCGAAAAAGTAGGGCAATTCTGGTAAACAATAAAAATAAAACAAAGGAAGGAAGACAAACGAAGATGCGGTTGAAACGTCAGTGCAAATGGAGCAGCAACAAACACCAAATGGATTGCTGGTCTATTGTGAGCCTTTAAATGTTTTTAAGAACTGAATTAAGATGTTCTTATTAACCTATTTTGACCATACATTCTTACTCCACGATCGATAATGTCCTGGGTTTGATCTCTCGCCAAAGAACATGGATAGGCTAAGCGTAGACTTCTTCTCCAAAGAGGGAATTGGAGCAGAAATCATGCATGTTGTAGTATTGTTCTATTTCTATTATTCTATAATATTTATTTCTCAAATATGTGGTAAATCTAAACTTAAAGTTGCAATTAAGTGAAACTTTAAAATGCTAATAGCCTAATTAACTAATTAATAAACTAGTTAACAAGTAAGTATCTTTAACAATAGATACATAGATAAAAAGAAAAGAGAAGGCGAAATATATTAGTCCAATATAAATGATCGATTTTAGACACCCATGCTTATTGTTTAACTCCGGGAGGAGATGGTACATATTTCGAAACATCCCCAATCCATTGGTCAAATCTATCCACATGTGATAAAGCGACTTACTTTTTTTTTTACGCGATTATTCTATAGCATGGACCTATAAAACGATACATGCTATGAATTTTAATGTTTCGAAAATTTCGTTCGGCCATAATCGTCTTTTATACTTTTCAGTTATTGTACCTGCAATTTAATACGTTCCAAATACATCGAATTAGCGCGACAAACATATTAAAATTGAAATATCCTTTTTAATTTTATAAGCCATTTAATATTTTTATGAGTCAAACATTTAATTATATATATAAAGTTAGGGACAAAACTTATTAAAAATTTATTTATTTTAAAAAAATCTTTAAAATTCATTAATTAGTTTTATTACAATTGACGCCTTGTGATTTTCTTTTTTATTTTAATACACTAAATATTATTCCAATGTTATATCAATGCATCACTAATATCCACATCTTAATTGAGTCAGCAATTGTGGAGATTAACAAACACACCGACAAACAGACAAAAGGTAGGTATACTATTTTCAGACTACCCACCAAACTCAAACAGAAACGGTTTGTACATTCCGTTAGGTAACTAAGCTAAAGGCAAAATAGTTACTTTAACAGAGCTGGCAGCTATTTTAATTCGATTCTATCGACAATTGACATTGATTTATTTAATACAACCGCAACTCAAATTACAAGAAAGTTAAATTGTATATTCTTTGATAAGAACTTTCAAATGTTACAACCTCATCTGTCTATTGTTAACAACTTATTACCTGTAGTGTTTGTACATCTTTATCTATTTACTCCCTTTTTTATTTGTATAGGCTTGTAATTGGCCTTCTGTGTTACTTATGATATTGGTTTGCTAAATCATTAGGTCTAAGAATTTCGAACATTTAAAAAAATAATATAAATATATATAGTAAATAAAGTTATAATTAAACATGAAGTATAAAGCAAAATTTTGTATTGTTTAAAGTCCATTTTCTGATTGGCAAAGAAATGACCAAACTAAATCTTTTAATAATAAATTAAAAAGGTATTTATTGTAACTAATTTATTACCTTAATAGAAGAAAACTTTAATTACTTAAAACAAAAAAAAATGTGTGTATATGTGTAATATAATGTAATATATATATATATATATTTATATATATATATATACATATATATATATAAAATATGTATAAAAAAATCAACATTTCTATTCACAACCAGAAATAAAAATCATGTATTACGCATTTCAATACATTCAATTCATTGAGTATTAAAAAAAATCAACACATGATTTTTATTTTCAGAAATGGTGATTTTTTTTCAGTCGTAAGTACTATTATAAATAAAAGTGTGGACGAGCGGCTGTGCGAACGCGTCAATTGAAATAATTTTATCAGCAATTCGGATGTTGGTGAAGAGAGAGAACGCCCGAATTTTACCTGTACCCCCAGCCCGAAAACATGATACATGTTTATATAAATAGAAAATTGTACATTGAGTGTAATTTTCACCAACAAATTGTGTACATTGTGTACGATATCAACTGTGTTTATTTTCTGAAAACGATTTAAATAAAAATTATGGGACGCCCCGTATAAACGAGTATAACAGGTTTAGTGCACTCCACAGTTTCGTGGACGTGAAGCTGTGGCCGTTTTATATCGACTGGGACAACAACTAAATCACCGCTGCCATTACATTAGTACGTTCCAATGCAATGCAATGCCTTCGTTCACCTCTTAGCGACTTGTCACTGACACCTCTTGACAAATATCGTAATCGTCAAGGTCGCATTACATTAACGGACGAACAAGACTTGAATTTGTTATCGGTTTGAACACTTGAAGTACTCTCGTAGTGTGTTAGAACAACAATTAGTGTCAATCAGTGTTACTAGATTATTTTTTTCTAACCAAGCTATATTTTGTAACCTTTGAAGTGAAACGAAAGAGGAACCATTCTGTAAAAGCTGGTAAGAGGAAACAAAACAATAAGTAAGCTTTTTTACTGTTTTAAAATACCTTGAAACCTTATAATCATTTTTTTAAAGACTATTAGCAATCCTATTAACATAATTATAAACTAACTTTCTATTTTAAAAGTTTAAAAAACTCGTGCGGATTGGAACTTATGAGCTTAGGTTTCGCAGGTCGTAATCTAAACCTTTAGGCTATTGATATTCCTCGTTTTCTATTGTAGTAACCTTTGTTGTCGAGAATTCAGAATAGGTATATACCTACCTATTTATATAATCTTAATTTTGTCCTCTTACATACCTAGACCGTTCTGATATCACGGAGTGTTAAACGAAATAGAATGGACACATTTATGATCTGCAAGCAAGCACGCATAATATAATACAAAAATGTACACGAAAACTATGAAACTAAATTCGTAATGAAATTGATAATATGCCCATAAAATGTCTAAAAACTCGTGTAAAACAACGTGCGCTTTATGAAAATGATCTCACAAAGCGTTGATTTTTCGGATAAGAATAGCGAGAGGTGATGAAATCTATATGCGCGAGAAAAAACAGTCATTAACTGCGGCCTAGGTATCCTCAGCTAAATTTCTGGTAGCACTCACCGCGTTGTCATTCCCGAGGACTAAGGTGGAATGATGTATCCCTTTAATTAGGTGCCCGAATACACAACATACGAAAGACCTGCTTCTTATGTATATTGTCTCGTTAGGCTTCTTTTACGACGGTGCGAGATGGTGGTCCTTCCCCGGTCAACCTGACCCAATCATGTTGCTAGAGCTATATTGTGACTCTACAACTGTCAAATATTTAAGTAAAACAAAATTGTAAAAGTAGGCTAAGTTACGAAAAAAATACTAAGTTATCATAGCTGGGCACAAGGTAAAAAAAGGACCTAAATTTTCAATGGAATTTGCAAACCGTACTTTCCAACCACAGTAAAATTAAGGACAACATAGATTTCTAAACAACACTAAACAGAACTCCATTGTTCAATTGTCAGTCTTCAAATTTCATCTTTTCTTTTGTATTCCTCAAACACATGGT
Organism: Teinopalpus imperialis; assembly: GCA_029286865.1. Taxonomy (NCBI): domain Eukaryota; kingdom Metazoa; phylum Arthropoda; class Insecta; order Lepidoptera; family Papilionidae; genus Teinopalpus; species Teinopalpus imperialis. Next base: position 5,784,267 of record JAGSMU010000035.1, on the reverse strand, counting down.
ATTACACTCGTTTTTTTTTATATGAGCAACTACTAACTCTTAAATTAAAATTGAAATTAACATTATAGTATATATCAACCTTAATACGTTAATGGCCTTAGAAATTGAATGTATTCGACTCGTGTCGTGAAACCTCTTCCAGCACAAGAATTGAATGTGTGTTGGTTGGATTGTTTAACGGGAATGTAAATGTTACTAACATTGATAGAATTTATTTAAAAATACTTTTTTGCCAGCATCGGCAATCGATAGGTTTACTAACGTTGTATAAAATTAATGACAGCTCTCAAGCACAGAACAAGCAATAAATTATTTAATAATAAAAATATAAACAACTCCAACTCAAAATGTTCTTGTGTTGCGTCGCCTAATTGTCGCTCCAGACGATAACAAATTACAAGTAGCGCATATTTTCAAATTTAAACTTACTCCCCAATCGCCCTTGTGGCCTAATGGATAAGGCATCGGCCTCCTAAGTCGGGGATTGTGGGTTCAAGTCCCACCAGTATATATATATATACAATAATAAATTTTTACTGGTGATTTTAAGTAATAGGTACTTTATTTTTACTCCATCATAGAGTTCCGCTGCTACGAGAATCGAACTCAGTTTATTTCCATTAAAGACTGCCCGACACTGAGCTACCTTCTCCATTAAATTTTTAATACTCTTATTTAATAAATAATCAATAAAAATGTTGATCCCACTAGAACCGGTGTTGCCTATATAAAAATATAGGCAACACCGGTATGCGTTGTTTCACATTATCATATTCGGTATACGTTGAGGTACTTTCCTAGTCTCTCAAATTTCTTTTAGATTAAGGCCAATAATTTAATATAAAGATTTATGTTATTTGTCCATTAGACTCTATACAGTAATTCATTGAAGCGTCCTCATGACCGTGGAATTAACGCCGCAATGTCCAGTTTCGCTTTTGGAAAGAAAAAGATATCACATGGAGCTGAAACATCGAACATAAATAAACACACTTCACGGTTCTATTGAGCATTAAGAGTTTTTAGTATCTAGAGAAATTGTTGCCAATCTCTCAAAGAATAATGTTGCCACCTATTTTTATTTATCCACACTATGTCCACGTTTGACCTTTCTAGAAGGCTTATCTAGTAATACTCAAACCGTTGACTCCCAATTATTTAGTTGGTCAGATACTGATTCGACTTTTGTCTCAAATAATAATTTAAATAATTATGATCTTTCTTACTATCCGATCTTTTCTGGCCTTCAACAGAGGAAGTGTTCTTGTATCTGTTGATAGTACGATATACGAACATACGGCTGATGCCAAGCTTTTGAAGTGTCTGGAATATGACCTACGCCTCCATACCCACTTTGTGCAAGGCGATCACTGAAATCCTTTTTTCTTTAACACTCCATTCCATATTGTAATTTGATAATGCACACGAAAAAATATTGTGGAAAAATATAATGGCGCAAAATCGAAAGAAGTTTTTAAAATAATATACGTGTTCCAAATTCAAAATAATTAAAAAGTTGAAAAAAAGAAAAGTTTTTATGTAATTTATGACCAGAATAGTTATATACACATACACTTATTTAGCCAGCATATCCAAATATGATGACCGCGCGGTGTAGAGGTTTTAGTAACTGGCTACTGCGTCTTTGATTCCCAGATTTCCTTTGTCCTGCATCTGAAGCTTCCACCGATCTTAATGTACATGTAAACATCGGAATAGGAAAGGGGACGACGAGTAAGCCTCTATTTGTGGGCGATAGCTTACGGTACTAATATATATTCCGAGTAGTTAATGTCATTTGGCAATAACCGGCTAAGAGCACATCAATCATGTCCAAATATATATCAACATGTCCAAGTGGAGCCTCCCTCTCGGGAACCCTTGTGCTGTTAACCGAATAATAAAGATGTCGGCTGAGTGCCCTAAGCGCTCCGTCATCCTTCAACCCAGTGAAGCTGTAAAACCCCTCCGGCTAAAAAAACCGTGGCGCACTGTCTTGGTCCCCAGGGTAGAGAACGAATTTAGAACACACACAACTAATCTATGATTCATGAAAACCAGTTTTCATCAGGTGAGCATCGGTGATTTGTGACTTATATTTTCACAAAATATAACTTACTTTTCACGCTTAGTGACCGAGCATCAATCGGTACAGTTCATTATTATCCAACCTTTGTTTACAACTGCTAAATCCGCGTAAACTTTAAACTGTTATATTTTAATGCTTTGATACCCCGGAACTGATTGGCAATTATTTAAAACAAGTCAAACGTATAACCTAAAAATAAACTTTGGTTACGATTGGATTTTAGAAATCAAACCAATTTTCCATCTTAGACAGGCATCACATTTGTTTTAAAAATTAATTATTAAAAATATATACAAATACAAATTTATCTTCTATAAGAAATAATACTGCAAATGCGTTAATAAAAAAATATAATAGATTCACTACCTTTATTTGGTATCAGGTGTAAATCTTCCAAAGATATTCTGCCTTCTGAGGCGAGAATTTGTACCACTAAAACTTCCTCGGTGGGAGGTACTCCGGCATCTCCTGTGGAATGGATATCAGAGTAGCCACAGCCTCTCCTATCGCTGAGAGGATGCTGACCGAAGTAACACAGGACCAGTCTGTGTTGCCATCCTCCCAGGGTTTATTTTAATGGACGATCACACCCCCCACCCTCATTTCCTGAGAACTGGAAGTAGCTTTTACACGCTTTACACGACAGGCAAGGTATACGTTAGCCCTATTCTATAAGACTGGGACCACATGGGCTGAATGGTATAGTGCCTGTTAGTTCATTTGTTCATTTCCCCGCCAAAGGAAACTATTCTGCAGCACTTATGAATGGTTTTCAAACCTGAGTATCTTCCTTCCAGCATGCTAATCTCAAATGTTTTACATGTCATCAGAAAAGCTTCGTTTATCCGTAGTAATTAATGTTTAGTATTTATACTACCATGAATGGGTTCGCTCGACCTAACAATGACCACAGCCTCACAGAATACCATCCTGAAAAAGCAGCATAACTTACCATCAGGTGGACGGTGTTGTTAGTCGTCGTAGTCTTGTAAATAAAATATGCTAATATTAAAGAGTTTATAATCAAATGGCGTGTGAGTTTCTCTTCCTCATTTTTCAGGAACATCTTTCTGAAATAAAGACTGCGTCTATAAGAAAATTAAATTGTAATTGAAAATATTACATTTCCTTTAATTTCATGTTGTTGTACCGTTTCTTCCCAAAGGCAAAATGACAAGTGTAGGCACATTAATAAATTAATTTGCGCTTAAATAATGTTTTATAAAAGCTGATAATTTTTTCCTAGTCTGTCCCTAAAAGTGATATTTCACGGATTGCACGTTCACGGCCTCTGCCCGCCCTTTCCGCTTTCCTCTCGAATTTAATCACTTCGTGGAAATGAACAGAAAACCAGATCTCGCGAATCGGCTAACGACCAAACTGCGCCGACAGTATAATTAGTTGAAGCACTGTTACTAAAGACGCTAAAGGGCCGGTCATACTTTTCTTTGAGATAACAGTTTTACGTAGGTATCTATCAATTTATAATCAATTAATACTTTCGCCCGAAAAAGTAGGGCAATTCTGGTAAACAATAAAAATGAAACAAAGGAAGGAAGACAAGCGAAGATGCGGTTGAAACGTCAATGCAAATGGAGCAGCAACAAACACCAAATGGATTGCTGGTCTATTGTGAGCCTTTAAATGTTTTTAAGAACTGAATTAAGATGTTCTTATTAACCTATTTTGAACATACATTCTTACTCTACGATCGATAAGGTCCTGGGTTTGATCTCTCGCCAAAGAACATGGATAGGCTAAGCGTAGAGTTCTTCTCCAAAGAGGGAATGGGAGCAGAAATCATGCATGTTGTAGTATTGTTCTATTTCTATTATTCTATAATATTTATTTCTCAAATATGTGTTAAATCTAAACTGAAAGTTGCAATTATGTGAAACTTTAAAACGCTAATAGCCTAATTAACTAATTAATAAACTAGTGAACAAGTAAGTATCTTTAAAAATTGATACATAGTTAAAAAGAAAAGAGAAGGCGAAATATATAAGTCCAATATAAATGATCGATTTTAGACACCCATGCTTATTGTTTATCTCCCGGGAGGAGATGGTACATATTTCGAAACATCACCAATCCATTGGTTAAATCTATCCACAAGTGATAAAGCGACTTACTTTTTTTTTTACGCGATTATTCTATAGCATTTGAAGCGGTAGCATGGACCTATAAAACGATACATGCTATGAATTTTAATGTTTCGAAAATTTCGTTCGGCCATAATTGTTTTTTATACTTTTCAGTTATTGTACCTGCAATTTAATACGTTCCAGCATACATCGAATAAGCGCTACAAACACATTAAAATTGAAATATCCTTTTTAATTTAATAAGCCATTTAATATTTTTATGAGTCAAACATTTAATTATATATATAAAGTTACGGACAAAACTTATTAAAAATTTATTTATTTTAAAAAATCTTTAAAATTCATTAGTTTGTTTTATTACAATTGAAGCCTTGTGATCTTTTTTATTTTAATACACTAAATATTATTCCAATGTTATATCAATGCATCACTAATATCCACATCTTAATTGAGTCAGCAATTGTGGAGATTAACAAACACACCGACAAACAGACAAAAGGTAGGTATACTATTTTCAGACTACCCACCAAACTCAAACAGAAACGGTTTGTACTTTCCGTTAGGTAACTAAGCTAAAGGCAAAATAGTTACTTTAAAAGAGCTGGCAGCTACTTTAATTCGATTCTATCGACAATTGACATTGATTTATTTAATACAACCGCAACTCAAATTACAAGAAAGTTAAATTGTATATTCTTTGATAAGAACTTTCAAATGTTACAACCTCATCTGTCTATTGTTAACAACTTATTACCTGTAGTGTTTGTACATCTTTATCTATTTACTCCCTTTTTTATTTGTATAGACTTGTAATTGGCCTTCTGTGTTACTTATGATATTGGTTTGCTAAAGCATTAGGTCTAAGACTTTCGAACATTTAAAAAAATAATATAAATATATATAGTAAATAAAGTTATAATTAAACATGAAGTCTAAAGAAAAATTTTGTATTGTAAAAAGTCCATTTTCTGATTGGCAAAGAAATGACCAAACTAAATCTTTTAATAATAAATTAAAAAGGTATTTATTGTAACTAATAAATTTATTTAACTTTAATTACTTAAAACAAAAAAAAATGTGTGTATATGTGTAATATAATGTAATATATATATATATATATATATAAAATATGTATAAAAAAATCAACATTTCTATTCACAACCAGAAATAAAAATCATGTATTACGCATTTCAATACATTCAATTCATTGTGTATTAAAAAAAATCAACACATGATTTTTATTTTCAGAAATGGTGATTTTTTTTTCAGTCGTAAGTACTATTATAAATAAAAGTGTGGACGAGCGGCTGTGCGAACGCGTCAATTGAAATAATTTTATCAGCAATTCGGATGTTGGTGAAGAGAGAGAACGCCCGAATTTTACCTGTACCCCCAGCCCGAAAACATGATACATGTTTATATAAATAGAAAATTGTACATTGAGTGTAATTTTCACCAACAAATTGTGTACATTGTGTACGATATCAACTGTGTTTATTTTCTGAAAACGATTTAAATAAAAAATTATGGGACGCCCCGTATAAACGAGTATAACAGGTTTAGTGCACTCCACAGTTTCGTGGACGTGAAGCTGTGGCCGTTTTATATCGACTGGGACAACAACTAAATCACCGCTGCCATTACATTAGTACGTTCCAATGCAATGCAATGCCTTCGTACACCTCTTAGCGACTTGTCACTGACACCTCTTGACAAATATCGTAATCGTCAAGGTCGCATTACATTAACGGACGAACAAGACTTGAATTTGTTATCGGTTTGAACACTTGAAGTACTCTCGTAGTGTGTTAGAACAACAATTAGTGTCAATCAGTGTTACTAGATTATTTTTTTCTAACCAAGCTATATTTTGTAACCTTTGAAGTGAAACGAAAGAGGAACCATTCTGTAAAAGCTGGTAAGAGGAAACAAAAACAATAAGTAAGCTTTTTTTACTGTTTTAAAATACCTTGAAACCTTATAATCATTTTTTTTAAAGACTATTAGCAATCCTATTAACATAATTATAAACTAACTTTCTATTTTAAAAGTTTAAAAAACTCGTGCGGATTGGAACTTATGAGCTTAGGTTTCGCAGGTCGTAATCTAAACCTTTAGGCTATTGATATTCCTCGTTTTCTATTGTAGTAACCTTTGTTGTCGAGAATTCAGAATAGGTATATACCTACCTATTTATATAATCTTAATTTTGTCCTCTTACATACCTAGACCGTTCTGATATCACGGAGTGTTAAACGAAATAGAATGGACACATTTATGATCTGCAAGCAAGCACGCATAATATAATACAAAAATGTACACGAAAACTATGAAACTAAATTCGTAATGAAATTGATAATATGCCCATAAAATGTCTAAAAACTCGTGTAAAACAACGTGCGCTTTATGAAAATGATCTCACAAAGCGTTGATTTTTCGGATAAGAATAGCGAGAGGTGATGAAATCTATATGCGCGAGAAAAAACAGTCATTAACTGCGGCCTAGGTATCCTCAGCTAAATTTCTGGTAGCACTCACCGCGTTGTCATTCCCGAGGACTAAGGTGGAATGATGTATCCCTTAATTAGGTGCCCGAATACACAACATACGAAAGACCTGCTTTCTTATGTATATTGTCTCGTTAGGCTTCTTTTTTACGACGGTGCGAGATGGTGGTCCTTCCCCGGTCAACCTGACCCAATCATGTTGCTAGAGCTATATTGTGACTCTACAACTGTCAAATATTTAAGTAAAACAAAATTGTAAAAGTAGGCTAAGTTACGAAAAAAATACTAAGTTATCATAGCTGGGCACAAGGTAAAAAAAGGACCTAAATGTTCAATGGAATTTGCAAAACGTACTTTCCAACCACAGTAAAATTAAGGACAACATAGATTTCTAAACAACACTTAACAGAACTCCATTGTTCAATTGTCAGTCTTCAAATTTCATCTTTTCTTTTGTATTCCTCAAACACATGGTATTACACTCGTTTTTTTTATATGAGCAACTACTAACTCTTAAATTAAAATTAAAATTAACATTATAGTATATATCAACCTTAATACGTTAATGGCCTTAGAAATTGAATGTATTCGACTCGTGTCGTGAAACCTCTTCCAGCACAAGAATTGAATGTGTGTTGGTTGGATTGTTTAACGGGAATGTAAATGTTACTAACATTGATAGAATTTATTTAAAAATACTTTTTTGCCAGCATCGGCAATCGATAGGTTTACTAACGTTGTATAAAATTAATGACAGCTCTCAAGCACAGAACAAGCAATAAATTATTTAATAATAAAAATATAAACAACTCCAACTCAAAAATGTTCTTGTGTTGCGTCGCCTAATTGTCGCTCCAGACGATAACAAATTACAAGTAGCGCATATTTTCAAATTTAAACTTACTCCCCAATCGCCCTTGTGGCCTAATGGATAAGGCATCGGCCTCCTAAGTCGGGGATTGTGGGTTCGAGTCCCACCAGTATATATATATACAATAATAAATTTTTTACTGGTGGTTTTTTAAGTAATAGGTACTTTATTTTTACTCCATCATAGAGTTCCGCTGCTACGAGAATCGAACTCAGTTTATTTCCATTAAAGACTGCCCGGACACTGAGCTACCTTCTCCATTAAATTTTTTAATACTCTTATTTAATAAATAATCAATAAAAAATGTTGGATCCCACCAGAAACCGGTGTTGCCTATATAAAAAATATAGGCAACACCGGTATGCGTTGTTTCACATTATCATATTCGGTATACGTTGAGGTACTTTCCTAGTCTCTCAAATTTCTTTTAGATTAAGGCCAATAGTTTAATATAAAGATTTATGTTATTTGTCCATTAGACTCTATACAGTAATTCATTGAAGCGTCCTCATGACCGTGGAATTAACGCCGCAATGTCCAGTTTCGCTTTAGGAAAGAAAAAGATATCACATGGAGCTGAAACATCGAACATAAATAAACACACTTCACGGTTCTATTGAGCATTAAGAGTTTTTAGTATCTAGAGAAATTGTTGCCAATCTCTCAAAGAATAATGTTGCCACCTATTTTTATTTATCCACACTATGTCCACGTTTGACCTTTCTAGAAGGCTTATCTAGTAATACTCAAACCGTTGACTCCCAATTATTTAGTTGGTCAGATACTGATTCGACTTTTGTCTCAAATAATAATTTAAATAATTATGATCTATCTTACTTTAGAAATTTGCTTTTTCTCTGTAGGTACCCCGTCAAGACAGTTATAACCAAATAACCGATAAATCCCCACGGTCGTGTGTACATACCCTACGTGCTACCTACATGCGTGTTGTTGATATAAATTTATACATATATTTCTTTTACATATACATATTAGGTCTTTCCCTATGAAGCAGCTTTTGATGTTAACATCAAAACAATATTGGTCCATTTGCGACAAATTGGCACAAAAGCTTGATAGATATGGGTGCCACGAACTAAACAATCGCCAGCGCAACGTACGCTTTAGGACAAGAAAAGTGGATTTTGTTCAACAATCAAAAGCGCTCAGCAAGTTGGTTAGATCCTGGTTCAGCACCAAAGCAATGCCCTAAACGAAAAATTACCTCTAGAAAGTTGATGGTCACTGATTGGTGGTTTAGTACCGGTGTGATTCATCACAATGTTTTCACCAAACGGCATGAGCATTACTGCAGATGCATGCTGTGAAGAACTGAAGACAATGATTATCCATCATCAACCACCATTGCCACCACGCTCGCACATCTGCAACCAGCCTTGGTCAATCAGTCGTCCCCGCTGTTCCTACACGACAACGCGCGACCCCATACTGCACAACAGACAGTCTCCAAGCTGCAAGATTTGGGGCTGGAAGCTCTACCTCATCCACCGTACTCACCAGACCTTGCACCCACCGACTACGACGAATCTCTGAACAGTGAGATGAAAGCACAGCAGCATTAGAAAGATATGTCACGCTGATATTTTGCGAGGGTGTGGTCCGTGCCCGGCTGAGCCTACCCTATTAAAGCCGCAGTTAGAAACAAACTAAAGTGTCACTCTAATACTGTAAAAAAACTTGCCGCTTACACGACCAATAAATGTATAAAGTACCCCAATTGTTTTCCAAGATACCGACAATATTTTACAAGTTTTAGCGTCATTGCTATGCCAGTCATTGGGCGTAAAGGTCAAATAAATACTGGGTGAGCAAGAAAGTTATTTGTAACGCCACGACTCGGACGAGAGTCCTAGCGTCCGGAAGCAACAAAAAGTCAGGTTACTTCGATTTACCCGCGTCGAATGAAAGGTCACCGATGAGATGACGACGCATTCGGAACTGCGGTTAACGACGACCTATTAACAAGTTAAAATCGAAGTTAATTTTATTTTCTTAAATTATGTCTTGTTTCGGAGTACACCGCAACGCAATGCAACTGCAAAGTATTATCATTAGTCTTAGGGTACGACATAAGACGGTCTACGAAGCTTAACGTGGTAGGTTCGAATTCATGATTCGACTATTGTCTTGAAGCATCGTATTACAATTACAATAAAATTAAAGGGTCCTTGAAATGGTGAACGGGCATTTTAATAATGTTTATATCATTTATTTTTAAAAATAAAACAATAAATTGATCTTAAAAAGCGCATGGGTCCGCTTGCACCAGAAAGCACCACGCATTCATTAGATGCTACAGTGATTATACGGTGATAGACTGATGGTCTTATTACTGCTGTTTTTATTGGTGAATAGGTGGTAATTAGATTTATTCCGGTTCTTTTGCAGAGATTTAAATTAAATTATAAATAGACCACTTCAGCCTGTTAGAAAATGATGTATAAAAGATTATTTGCTATTTCTATTAAGTTAGCAGAGTAAATTTTATTATTTCCTATTTGGTAGCCTAGTAATTAGTAATTATATGAAAATTCCACCTCAGTCCTCACAGGTGACTCTTGTACATTAATATTCCTTAATAAGGGTGAACGTGGGTATCAGGAGTCGAGGGAATCGCTTACTATCAGATGAAAAGTGTCCTTTTGTTTAACTATATGACATTGATGCAGCACATTAACACCTTCATTGATCCTTAACAACGATTCATAGATGCACATGAGTTTGGACCCCTGAGGAAGGAGTCGCATCGATAATCTAATTGTTTAGGGTACGGTCTGCGAAACTCAAGGTTGTAGGTTCGAATTCGTTAGTGATGCTAATAGTACCATTAGCATACTTTTTGTCAAAAATATCACTTTAGTGTTCTCTGACGGCGTGATCTCTCCCCGGTCGTGCCCATCTCCACGCTGGAAACAGCAACGGCATAGCTCTATCATTATTCCATGTAAAATGTTTCTCCGAAATATTTAAGCCAATTTCAGAGGTTTGATTTTTTAGTCACTAGGTGAAGATTTCAAGCTGGTCCACAACGATTTCATTAATTTAGTTCAGTAGTTTTTATCACCCTTCTAATAACGTATCACTAATACATTTTTTAAGATGCAAGAAATTTATTAAATTTATAAATATTTGTTTGTCGTCGGCGTCGATCTGTTTGTTCACACACGTTTTTTTTATTGTATAAATACATAAAGGTATGGGTTTAGGGTACAGTCTGCCAAATTTTAGCTAGTAGGTTCTTGACTTCTTTCTTGAACCATATCCTAGCACAGGCATGTAAGCTTAGTTATATGCCATTAATACCATTACTAGCATTTTTTATGATATAATAATTATAATATATCCTTACTCATATAATATAGCATAAGGTAAGAATTGTTATTCATTCTTTTATAATAATTGTTACCACAGTACATAAAATAATCGTTTACCTGTTATCGTAGTTGTTTTAAGCGTTGATCGAGATAAATTTGCAACTTGCAACCCACCGACGTGTGTGGCAAACATAACATTTCCTCTCCGAGATGGGGCTTAAATAAGAATACAGTCATTTGTTTTCTTTATTTATAGTATTCAGCATTTGTTTTGCATCCTTTTTTTAATCTCTACCTTGTTTTGTCGATTTCGGGGCAAGAAAGAAGAAGGGATTTTATGCAAAATTATATATTTATATATATATATATATATATATATATATATATATATATATATATATATATATATATACATTATTACATTAAGAGTAACAAACGAGCATACAGTTCCCCCGATGTTAAATGATTCCTGCGGCCCATGACATCTACATTCATCCTTGACTATATATAGGAATAATAATGCAGATGCGTTATCACCCCTGAGGACTGCGATGGAATGCCTCGTCTCGATGGGATCCCTCTACTCACCAGACGAAATAGCGTAGCGTAAAATAACAGCTTAATGCTATTTTACGCTGATATTCTGTGAGGGCGTGGTCCTACCCCGGTTGAGCTGATCCATTCATTCGGCAGCTAAAAACAAATTGCAGTATAGCTCTACCATATGTATAAAAATAGTGGATTGTAACTATCGGAAAAGAAAGAGAGAGGAAGCGCGTATTGAAATACGTACTGAAATGGGATCAGATAAAGCTAACGATTAAAGGTTGACATACGAAATGACAGTTCATTTGATAGTGATTCCTACGGAATATGACACCCACCCTCGATAGGGAATCATAATGATGATGCCCTATCGAGGGTATCGATTTGTCACCTTTGAGGACTAAGATGTTTCCAATCGACAGGTCTCCGGCCTCTTTCACTTACCAGAACAAACCCTTACCCCTACCCCTACACTATTATTTTACAATGCTATTAAACGAGATTGTGGTCCTTCTTCAGTCGTCATACATTAGTGGTAACTAGAATATATATTTATATTCTAGTTATAGGTCGCGGCACATAAGTCTAGCGGTGAACGAAACGTGGAGGGGATAGCTGCGCATGGGTACTGTTGGGAACACAATTGTTCATTTATACAAATTAATTACGAATAAAGTGTTTTTTTTTTGTACTTTTTTATATTTTACGAACTAGCTCGTTTAAGGTAGTTATATAATAAATAATCGTCAATATCTCACTAATATCATAAATGCGAAAGTTTGGTTATTAATTAATAATTTAGAAAGCGACTGTACACCACGAGCGAGCGGGGTGTCGTATCGGTGCGCGGGGCAGAGTATGACCGGAGAGCCAATAAGCGCTTACGCATGGCCGCCCGCGCCCCCTCGTCTCCCCGGGGATACCTTATTTTCGACTTCTGCGTATTAACGGTCAGCGCTAGACTTATTTGCCGCAACTTATACTAGCTGAGACATGATCTCACCACGAAAAAATCTTTAATGCTCATTTATCTCTTTCTGTTTGTTTGCATTAAGCACTGCCGGACAAAGAAGGCCGCCATTTCATACCGCTTAGTACTAATTACTGCCTGCGTGAATTTAAACAAAATTAAAGTTTATTCAACACTTATCATCCAATTAGTGAGATGGATAAAATCCTTACTGAAATTCTTAAAATGATTATGTAAACACTGTAACATTGGTCTTACCAAGAACATAAAAGTAAGATTATTATTCGATATAGTCATAGTGATAGGTTATTATTTAGTGTACGACTGTGAAATCTTTATTGGTAAATATATATATAACTCACTATATTATAATTTTATCCTAATTATATAAAAAAAAAAAAATTCTGTAAAAGCAAAAAAAATACGGTTCAGTGTGTACTGTCTCTGTTAGCTTCAATGACTTTTTTGAAGTCATTGTAGCTTGTACGGACTGTCCATATATATGACTAAAAATCATTGTGTATGTCCCATATATCATAAACTGCTAGATCGATTCTAATCAAATATAGTGCATCACAATCTTTTAATACCATGTGTCCCATTTCCTACACACTCTACATCAGGAATACCCACAGAGGTCCGATACTAATATCGACCTTTTGGGGTCAATACAAGTTTCCCAGGGGTTGACATAAACGAAAACTGATTTTAAGCGTCGACGAGATCTCAAAATCGGCACATATTAATTAACAAAAGTCTTATTTGAAACTTTCAAGATACTGTATAAGTTGTATTACGTTTACCAACTTGTTATAATAATGACTAACATTTTAGTATGAAGTATCATTGATGTACCTTTAAAACACCCGTCAAGTCAATAAGCGTGGACAAGTTCGTGCAAGGCAATGTGTTTGAGCGAACAAGTCCTTCAGGCATGTTTTGATTAGCTCTGTATTTGCCGCATATACGCGATTTAAAACGAACGAAATCATGATCAACTTCAAGTCTAATCAAACTCCTGATATTTTACTATATAACAAGTTTACACTTAGGTTGAAAGTTTATTTGCGTTTTGAAATTCGTTGGAGCTTGAATGATAATACACTCCTCTATACAACTACTACTAATTTATTTCAAGAGATAACAAATTGATTAAATAGCTAAATAAAGTAAATTAAAATAAAGAGTTTGTAAAAGAATTTACAAAATGCTTACCAACAAACGTAAATTCAAAAAAGTATTTTTTGAAATTATTTTAGATAAGTTGTTGATATTTACTATCACTGGAAATTTACTGAATTTTATTATATTTTGATGAGAAAATGATGTTAATTTTACCCACTTTCAACAACCGCAAAGTTTTTAAATTGGCCAGCATTTTGTATCAATAGGAAAAAAATTAAAGATAGGATTTTTAAAGTAATTTCGCTGTGGGAATCTGATCAGTTCATTTCGAAAAAGGGGTCTCTTGCCCAAAATAGTTTGGGTATCGCTGCTCTATACCAAAGAATACCGCGCACTCGCGGTGACACCGCCATCTACGTCGCTGGATTCAAAACAGATACCTATCTTTCATCAAACAAAACAGATCAACTATTATAATTTAAAATATTTATTTAAAGCGTGGTTATTCCCCAGTCGCAATTTCATATTACAGTTATAATATAACTACGCGTTATTAGACGCGTAAACATAAACAATCTACCAAGTATCCCAAAAATAATTTGAAGGTTTTAACGTACTTACTTAAGTTTTAGGTACTTTTTGTTTGAGTTTCATTTATAAATAACGTGTTTAAGCGGATATTAAGATGTGTGCGAGTGAGAAATCGAAAGTGAGCGTCCCTTTCACCGCATTGCCACAGATAATGCAACGAAATTAATTAAAAATAAATTTCGTTTAAATTGCGCGCCAGATGTAGTTTTGAGAAAATTCTTACGTAAATAGTTATCTAGGTCTGTAAATATTTTTTGTTATTAACACGTATGTATTAAGAGGAAGAAATGTCCCTATAAACTTTAATTACGAAATAAGTAATTATTAACAATGGCGTATTACTGAAATACCCCTACGTTATTATTAAATGTGAAATAATAAAAGAGGTTAACTAGAAAAAATCACGTGTTATTCTCACTTCTGTAAATAAATACTGTGCTAATGAAAACTGACATTATATCAAAATCATTTATCAACATTATTATTTAATATTATTACAGTGGTAGAGCTACGCTGCAGCTAATTTCTAGTTGCGAATGAACGGATCAGCTCAACCGGGGTAGGACCAGGTCCCCATAGAATACCTCCGTAAAGTACCACCATAATGATGCTCTCTTTCTGAGATCTTTATTTAATGGTAACGGAGCATTCCATATCAGTCCTCAAGGGTGACAACGCATCTCCATTATGATTCCATGTCAAGGTTGAATGTAGATGTCATGGGCCCCAGGTGATCGTTACCATCAGGTGAACTGTGTGCTCGTTTGTTACTCTAGAAATAAAATAAAAACAGAATCAACATTAATCAAATAAGGGAATTGATTTCATTAAAGTTAATTTTCATTCAGCATTAAGATATAACCACGCGGTTACTTCTCTTTGGCCGACCTCACATGTCATCGATTTTTGTTTTATTTCTTAAGCATATAGGTTCACTCTTCTATACCGTCAAGGACAAGAACAAATGAACATTCAAAATTAACTATTTAATTGGTGTCGACAGCGGAGGTCGAACGCGATTTTCCAGCGTACCGTGAAATCAAAACCGAGCGCCCAGACTAACATGACTTATGTATTAACTACCATAAAATTAATAATGCAAACAAACTTATTAAAATTGTAAAACCCATCGCATGCTGTTCGACAAGACATCGCAGCATTTGTGATAATACAAACAAACTTATTGAAAGACAAGACATCGCATCGCAGCAGTTGTGAGTCAGTGTAAAAAAATTCGATTTCTCAGTCTGAGACATTATGTGTGAATGAGCGAGAGGTGCTGCCTGTTGTGTCAGCTGTTCGTCGGCAAACAGAAAGCTTGCCTATATGAGTCACTTCCAGTGTTTGTATTGCTGTAAAATAGCCCCCCCTCTTGACATCCTTTTCGCCTATTTCGAATACAGTTTCATTCCATCTCAATCCTCAAGGGTAACAAACACATTTGCTTTTTGAAGCTTTCGTTAGGAATGGATATAGCCCTGGTTATAGTTATCACTTGCCATTAAGTGAACCGATTGGTCGTATGTCACCCCTAATATATAATAAAAAATATCAAACATAAACTGAATACGTAAGTTTAACCTTTAACCATATATTTAACCTGAGTAATAAATTCCATCGAAGGTCTTGATACTCGAAATAAACTGATTATTCTTAAAACAAACCTACCAAGCATTTGCAGATATTAAATCGTTAGCTTTAGACTAAAAGCGATGTAACTTAGTAATGTGTCGAAAGTGTGGAGTCATCATCTAGATTTATATAACATGATTCTCCCTTTTCATCATCGCTCGATTACACGTACGGTGGGTTTTCCATCTTTCCAGCTTCCGATAATAGCAGATGACGACCGTCAGTGGCTAGGTACCTTGTACCTAACCTCGAACGCAACTAGATATCGTTATCATCCATTCCCCACTCTGGAGAATTCTCAGATTGATAGAACTTTGGTGGCAAAGAGCGCTTTATAGTAAGTAAGAGAACTCCAACTAACTAGCTCACAGACCCCTTATCGGTGAGCCTTGACTCAGATAACAGCACTAACATCAACAGAATCAAGAAATCCTTCTTTTTGACGTGATTACTCCTCGCGTTCAGACAAAGTATGCTTCGTCGATTTCAATGCGAACAGCGAAGAATTGTTATAATTTTCCCGGAGCAGTCTTTTCGTTTTTTTTGTGTATGAGTATTACTGTTGGTCCAGAGACCTCGACAGCTTTATCTAATTAGGCTGAGATTTATAAAGCTTTGCTCAGGCTTTGCATTTGAATCTTTAAAACTTTCTTTTCAATTAGTTTTAGAGCATCTTAAAACATTACTAGGAGCATGTGAATATACGGTAAGTCAAGGATTTGGTGACTCTGGCTATGCTAAGCATTTGCTACGCATAAGCTGAGGATATGACTATAAATTTTGATTGCCTACTTAACTCGTAAGCAAAGACGAAGCAAAGTCTAAGTGCGCTTTTCAAATTTCAGCCTTAGACTCGCGAGCGGGAGGCCCGCTGAGTTGGGTGTCTATTCGTGCGAGTATAATGTTTTCAAGAGACGAAGAGGCATTTGGTGAGCTAAACCGCTGTATCATCTACGTCTGCATGTTACCTAGATGAGATTGTATATAAGCACTGGTATACATACATAATGTATACATAAAAAAAAGAAAACCGTACACAAGATGAGAAGGACATAGTCGATGACACTAATGCTCTGACCGCTGCCGTACAAACAATTGCTCATTACATGTATAAATACATATTCGACACTGAGACCATTCTTCGTGAGAATGTAAGTGCGTCTAAGTAAATATTAAGTTATTTAAATTGTATTATTACGTTATCACATCAAATACAATAGATAAATAATGTTTTTTTAATATATACATATCTGAAAATATATTAACGGCTGTATATTTTGTCTTTTCCTTTTGTAGTACACGCAATAATAAATAGGAACATCACTTACAAGAAGAATCAATTATTAAATAAACAAGAAACTAACAATCAAACAAAAAAAAATACGTATGCCTATTTAACAGAAAAAAAGCAAATTATAGTCTTCTAGCTTATATCTGCGTCTTCAATTTCTAAGCTGTTTGTTTTTGAATACCATTAAATATAAACTAACAAAAGTCGATATGGTGATGGTCTTACGGTGGCTATAATTTCTGGTCATTACCGGACGACATCAACTGTGCAGATTATATTATAGTGCCGTAGGCATTCGTGCACAAGGCACTCGCTCGTACTTATAGGACTAGTGGTTATAAGATCGGACTAAGGTTGGAATGCAATGGAACACGGCGCCAGGCTAACTCGTACGTCCCCACCACGAAAGGAACTTGGTCATATTACAGCCAAGTTGCTCAATATGCAAATCTAATTTGCAATATGGCATCACTGTAATACATCTGGTTAGTTTCAGCCGTAGATTCTAAAGGTTTTAATAGTAAGTTACAGTAATTTTAACTCAAGTCTAGACTACGAGAGCCTTGATTTCTGTTAGTGTCTTTTAACAATATTGTGTCCAAGATTTCGGTCATGTTGACATTTAATATTTTAAGTACAAAACATAACCTGCAAATACCTGATAATAAATACTGTAAGAATTAGGGTCCAATGAAGATTGAAGGGCTTCGTATTCATCTAAACTATGGGAAATCCCAAACTTTTCCCATTTTTTTTATTTCATTGCCATGATTTTCAGTTTTGGTTACCTTATATACAATTTTCGAATTTGTATAACAATTCCAAATATGTAAGTTATAGTGCATATTATAATTTATATAGTGTGTAATTTATGTGTTATATGTAAGAAAGTATAATGTAATTAAATAGATATTGTCTGTCCATTTGGATTATTTTATTCATGGAAAGCCAAAATCTGTTTGTATTTATTTTTTACATAGATATATTTTATATTAGATCCACTATTACACGTGTAAGGCGTATCCATGGCAAAATAAAAAATAAATAAAAATAATTGTAAACTACCCAGCGAGAATGTGCAGGGTTCTCACAAACCAAAAGGTTAAACCTTTAAGTAAATAACCTGAAGTAAAAGAAGATGATATTGTATATAACATGTTAGAAATAAATAAATATATAAATAAATATTCTGGACATTTACAACTCATTGATACCAATTTTCTCAAAAAAAATGGTGTCATTCAAAATTCAAATACTCCAAGGGTGAACCCCAATATGGTCGGTCTATATTGGGTATCAATTCATCTTTGACATTGAAATTCCCGACCTGAAAACGCTTGAATCAATTTTACGCCACTCTTATTGACACTGCGTTAAGTCCATAAACGTCACAAATTTTTTTTTCGCGGTTTGTGTCGCATTTTTTCCTGTTTTGTAATAAAACTTCAAAATGTGTCGAATTTCTATGTTAGATTCACTCATTTTGACGGATAGAAAAATAATATAAAAATGGCGGGAAACCGTTTTTATATATTATTTTTCTGTTACTGTTTTAAAATGTCATTTATTTAATGGCATCAAGACCAGCCATATACAAACAGTACAACCCAAGTGGTTATACCGCAACTTTAAAGCTATAAATAAGAAAAAACTTTTTTTTAAGATTATAAAAAACCCATAACAATATAATACTATACGACTGTGTATATTGATAAAATTATTTTTAAATAGGCTGTAAGATTCATGTAATCAAATTCGTTAAAGTAAGCTTTGTACAGCATAAAAATTCTGCCGTCCGATGAGAATCTTTTGAAGTTTAATCCAGTGGTTTAGTAGTATATCACTTTAATCATTATCCACAAAGTCAATTGATTTATGCTACATGTTTTTTTAATTTATTCCATCTTTACGGAGGTAATCACTTACCATCAGGTGAGCTTCGTTTGCCACCTATTATATAAAAAAAAGATAAAAATATCAAAAAAAAAATCCGGAACCTTAATGTTAGAGTTATGGTAAGTAAAAATATTTTATGATAACAAAATTTAAATTACTGGAATTTTATTTTTAGCTTAACACTGTCTCCATCTAGTTATACAAGTGAAAACAATATATTATTAAGATTTACTTGCAATGTATCTTTTTTACTGCGTACGTTCGATTTTATTGAAATTTAGTAGTCTTTAAATTTCAGGTTAATAATGCGATTTGATTTTAAATAATTGTAAATATGCCTTATTCTTGCCTATAGATTTTTCTAATGAAGCTATTGCCATCTAGTTATATAGAGGAAAACTAAGAGCATGAACCGTGAAACATAAACGATATTAACTTTCAATGTTAGGAATGGAATTTTAACAACAAATTAATTAAAATTTATTTATTTGTATACTATCATTTAAAGATTTTTATTTTAGAAATTATAGTAATAATTTGTTAATCTATTTCATTTTAGAATTTTAATAAACAATAAGTGCCATCTATGATTGTATTATGAAATAATTAGGCACTTTTTGTTTCACGTGTTTATAAAATTTGTCAAGAGATGTCGCGGTTAATAATCAAAACAATCTTAGAAATAATAGTAAAAACGTAATTATTTTAAACGTAAATTGAAAACTGCAAAAGAATAGGACTTAAATTTAAACAGTATTTTCTAGTTAGTTTGTTAGTTAGTGTTTGTTATTAAGCAAATTCAAAGCATCAATAGTGAATTTATGCCACTATATATTAATTAGTCAAAATGCTGTAGCCGTAAAGCTGTTATTTTTTGATTTTAATAGGTAATAAGAGTATCAGATGCATAAACCCTAAATACACAAATACCAAGAGGAAATATATATATCAGATGTTATTTGCTTTGAAATATTGTTGTCGTAGAAGAGATTTAAAAGAAACTTTACTGGGTGCATTCTTTACATCATCCGGAAGGACGTTCCAAAGGAGTATGGACTGTACTAAGAAAGAATAACGGAAGAATCCAGTGCAATGGAATAAAACACTAATTCTCATTCTATTTAGGGATCGAGGTACACGTTCAAGAGAGGAATGTAGAAATCGGAAGTCATCCTTAAGATAATATGGATAATTTGAATCATGTAATATAGAATAGAGAACAAGCAGAACTCTAGAGCTACGCCTTTGTCGAATTTATAATTATGTACTCGTATGTCTCGTAAATCTGTTAGTTTTTGTAGGTTCTTATTTTAATAGGTAATAAGAGTATCAGATGCAAGCATATGGGTGTCATGGGGCGTAAGAATCATTGTTTATCAGATGAATAAATATGTATTCGCTTGTCTCTTAGTAACACTAGAATAGTATTTCAATTTATTTATACGTAACTTACGGTCTCAAGCGAACTTACCATCAGGTAAACTGAGTCAGTTCACCTGATGGTAAGAGATGACTTTCATTTGTTTCTGTCTTCTGTTATTTACTATAATATATCTTATAATAATCTTATATAATAATCTGGTCTCCGGCTCTACACTTATCACACGAACGACGCTGGTATTCAGTGAAGACGTGGTCCTTCCCCGGTCGATCAGACCCATTTGTGTTGCACCGAAAATCTAGTTGAAGGGTGGTTCTAACAGGTTGGTTTTACTCGCTACTCTTTTCCAATATGAACGTAAAGCAGAGTTGAGCATATAGAAATAACCTCACGTGGATTATCACAAGATAGTATACATCTTTGATTTATTGGAACCTTGGATTCACTCCCTTCCTACACATAAACATGTGTTTATGTGTGGGGAGGGAGAGAATTGTATGTACGACTGGATATTCTACGATATTCTTCACGACAATATATGGATATTTTTTGTTAGATTTGAACCTACGATATTAAGTTTTGCTGACCGTACCCTAAACATTTAGACCATTAACGCTTGCATATGACGAGTAATACCGCCTTTATATAACAAATGACAATTGCCTCAATTCGCCTAGTAGACAAGAACTTTGATTTAGTAGTTTATAAGAAGTCATTTCTAATCTTATCGACTTATTCCAATGAGAAACCATGCGACTTTTAGAGCAGAATAGATATGAATATTTAACTGGTATTTTTTTTATTTTAATAGAACCACTAACGGAATTACACGTTACTAATGTGTTGATTTGTTGAATAAAATGGCCATAGTTTGCTAAATACACATAATTTCACTTGCAAGTACACGCAGGTAGGAAAATTAACTATTTATACAATTTTAAATAAAAAAATAATAATTTAAATAAACTAAATTAAACTAACTATGTGTTAACAATAGTGACAGGTTTACCTTGAGCACAACTTCCTTAGATATTATGCTCAATTTTGATTTTTGCAAAATTTGAGTTTTAATCATTTTAGTCTTAAAAGTTTCTAAATTGTCACAAAATATTATCAATAGACTTATCCTTACGAATAAATTACTTGTACAATCTGCTTAGCCCAGTGATGCCCTAGGTTTGTTTTGTACAATTTAAGAGTGGAGTAGGGTATCACGGTGAACGACAGGGAACTTTAAAGTATTTAATAACTTTAATGGCAAAAGTTTTCCTACGTTATTAGATTTATCTAGAAGTGGCATTTTTTTAACAAGTGCCCGTTCCAGTTAATAATGCCATTGTCAAACTGGCTGGGGTCACGATTTGACGTGGCTTCGAGCTGTCTAATCGATTTGCAGGGCCTTGACCGTTTCGTTATATTACGAGATATTATTTCTTCTAGTATTTTCATTGGGCGTTATTGAAAAAAGCAGCGAGAACTGAAAAGAGTTTACGACTAGGTAACAAAAAACTGCGGATACAATTTTAACAATGGTAGAGCTACACTGCCGTTTGTGTCTAGCTGCAGAATGAATGGGTCAGCTCGACTGGGGTAAGGACCACACCCTCACAGAATACCACCGTGAAATAGCGGCACAATACTGATGAGTTTCGTCTGGTGAGTGTAGGGATCCGGAGACCTTTATATTAGACTGGTAACGAGGCATTCCATCTCAGTCCTCAAGGGTGACAACGTATCTGCATTATGATGTAATTGGCTGCAGGAATCACTTGCCATCAGATGAACTGTGTGCTCGTTTGTTACTCTCAATGTAATAAAAAAAAATACAACTTCGGTTTCATCGCATGTTTACTAAGCTAGTGCGTTTTATCGTAATTTTTTTCCAACGCTTTAACACCAGGTGGAATTATTAGGTTTGTATTGAATAAAATCGATCGTTTTGTGAGAAGAGTTTCTTATCGGAACGCCACATTATCGGGCGATAATTTGTAAAGCATTCTCGCGACAAAGTTTACAACAATAGATTCGTGATAGAATGAGTGAATACTCTTTTTATAATGGTGTATTTTATG
The DNA here is from genome assembly GCA_029286865.1 of Teinopalpus imperialis. Classification (NCBI taxonomy): domain Eukaryota; kingdom Metazoa; phylum Arthropoda; class Insecta; order Lepidoptera; family Papilionidae; genus Teinopalpus; species Teinopalpus imperialis. The sequence continues at coordinate 5,761,856 of JAGSMU010000035.1, read as the reverse complement.
TGACTAATGGTGACAAAAGAGCACACAGTTCGCCTAATGACGCCTTCTTTAATTCAATCTGTTATTTTAATGATAATAACAGCGTATACTGCTCGCGTGTCGGAACATAAACTGTGTGTATTTTTTCTGGAAATAAATAAATATGATAAGAGATGGCTGCATCCCATAAATACCATCCTCAACAAAAGTTCATGAAGCCCATGCTGAGTCACCTCCGAGGACAGATATGGAATAACCCGTAACCAATAACGCTGTCTTCCTTAATTTAAACTTACCACACGAAACACACTTTGCGAGGACGCAGTCCTACCCCGGTCAAAGCGACCTATTCCTACTATAGCTATTGCAGCTAGAACTTACCATCAGACTATCTGATTACTCATTTGTCATGTTACTTTCATTGTTCAAATCAAATCATGGAGATAGATCAATGAAACATGTAAAATAAATGTAGAAAATATTTATTAAAATCACAAGTAAAATAAATCCAACACCACTTAAAGGTCTCGGCAGCCTAAGCGCTCGGTCACCTTTCCACCCGATGTTCCAGCTTTAAAAGCCCTCGGGCTAACAGTGGTACAAACCATTAGCCATAAAAAAAACTTTGTAAGGCTTTTTTTTTTAAGTACCGATTACAAACGACTTTATAGTTTATCTGAATGTAAATGTTCCTACGATACCTACATCAGTACTTATTAAAAGAGGTCACAAAGATATATATGTATATATATATATATATATATATATATATATATATATATGTATACCAGGTATAGGTATCCATTTGTAATGTCATTAATGGTTTTCAATAATAGCTCCGGAAAGCCGTCAAGATCCGATCTTTCTCACAAATTAAATATAAAATGTATCATAAAATTAATCATTCTATCTATTTCAATTGCTCCGTCAAATTCTAATCAACGTGGAGAAGGTAAAATAAATTAGTTTTTAGTTCTAGTTACAATCAGTGACCTAGTTGCATAAGTTCTTGATTTATCGTGCTCAATAAAATTACAAAAACACAAATACATAATAAAATGATATTGAATGTAAAACAATACCGCACATATATAACAGAATTTCGTTAGTACACGGAAAATATACGTTCTGTGTATGAAGAAGAAGAGTGCAAATTCGTACAAATTGAAGTTAATCACCAATATAATAGGGATGACAAACAGGTGATAAATAGTGAGTGATTCCTGCAGTCAATGACACACAATCATAATCGATAAAGAACCATGATGCAGATTGGTTGTCAACCCTAAGGAAGGTGGTATGCCTCACCAAATACTCCGGTTTGTTTCTTTCACGCTATGGAAGACAGTAGTGTTAAACTACTATTTTACACTGGTATTTCGGAAAGTATTATGAGGTATGCTGTTCCCAGTTCGGTTAGCTCAAGCTTTGGGTCCCTTCCGAACTGTTTCTTGCCTGGCGGGGGTTTAGTAGACGTGGCTTGGTCACTCAAGGAGAAGTTAAGAGGAAACCATACGTTTGGCTTATGGCTGGGCCGAGGTTGCCACCCGAGGTGGACTGAGCGCACCCTGAGGTGGTGATGGAAGGAAAAGGAGTATTGGTGTTACGTTGCCGCTGTCCCTGTCCTCCGTGGCCGAATTATGGCTGACGGTGGATCCGTAGGTCCGATACACAGTTTACTTACAATAAACTTCTATGAATTTATTTGATCTGCTGTTATACTTACACATATTATTGTTGTGACTAATGATTCCATGAAATCGAAAAAACATTTCTTAATCAGAGTTTTGTAAGAAAACGACCATTTTATTTTTACTACTTAATCTTAATTATCCATTTCATATTTAGCCTCGGTGTGTACCTCACCCAATAGTGTGTAACGGACACCTGTAAATATCTATTTAGTCTTCGATTTAAGTTACTATTAGGCTCGTCCATTTGCGTCTTTGCAGTACGCATGAAAAACATGAAACCATATGCTTCGTGTGAATACGAGGAATATTCACAACAAATGGTCTGCCGCTCCATTTTAAGAACACTGCTCTACTTTGTACAGAATTAAAAATTACCACAGAGTTTACGCATAAATCCCGCAATAGATCAAATTACGGTTGGACGAGATCTTTTATCCCATTCATAATAGGATATCCGTTTACATTTGGCGGCTTGAGCTTCGAAAGCTCTATATATTATAATATAATATTCAAAATTTTAAATCAACTAGCAAACTAGACATTATTCTCTATTTTCTTTTTTGATAGAGATAACTAAAAATGTACACGTGTTGGTCGAAGTCAAATGCGGCAATAATTGAAATGTAACTCAAATGTTCTATAATTAGAAGATCCATTCTAGAAGTTTGAAAAAACAAAACAGGAGTTAGCTATCAAACAAAGATCTTAGCTCAGATACAAAGATATTCATAGGGAAACATGTAAATAATCTTGGGGTGCAATGATGCATGACGGTTTAAGCAACCGGCGGAGCGACAAAACTGCGCGTGCGCTGGTCCCGCGTGACACTCGCTCGCGCCATGCCGCGCGCCGCGTCGCTCTTGCAGCTGCTGCCGCTGCTACTGCTCGCCACACAACTCCCTACGCACGGACTACCAACAGATATAGAAAACAATACGTCTGATAACACCACTGCCTCCATAACCAACAATGACACTTCGGTCTTTGTAATTAGCGACAATGATACGAAATTCGGAGCGGACAATGAAACCCTCACAGATGGTGATCATGAACCAATTGTGAGAAAGAAACGGACCTTTGGCGACATAGTGTTTAGAGGACTAGCCGATGTTTTGGGGTATAGAGTAGCTAGGAAACCCCCGGAGCTAGCGTTTCCACCACCGCTAGCCCCTGTGGCTGGAATTGATTTGCCGCTACAAGCAGCTGCTACACCTGCGCCTGCGCCAGCACCCATGCCGGCACCTGCTGCTGCTACAGCTCCATGTGGTGCACCCCGAGCAGTGGCCCCACTCCCTTGCAGAGCACAGAGGCCACCACCTGCCCCCCCTAAGCCCAGACCCCCACCACCTGCCCAAAGCCTAGAGCAGCGCCAAGACCAAAGCCCCGACCTCCACCACCACCACCCCCACCACCACCTCCTCCTCCTCCATGCGCTAAACCACGAGCAAATCCTGCTACACCTTCCCCTTGTACCCCACCAGCTCCTCCTCCACCGGCACCAAAACAAGCTGATAATCTGGAAACTATCTCTTCAAACTTCCGTCTAGATTTCAATTTTAACAGGGCCCCTGCTGCGACTGCAGTCGCACCTGCTGCTGGTGAAACAGGTGCAGAAGAACAGGAGCAAGAACAGGAACAGGAGCAGGAGCAGGAGCAAGCAGTGCCTGTAGCAATTGAACCTCGGGCTGCTCGGCTACCACCCGCACGTCCTCGTGAACCACGCGTTTACGTCGATGCTTTTGTCGTAAGAAATGGTGTAGCTCAGAAGGTAGATGCTGTCGATGCGCAACACTTCAATGCCCAAAGAGCACCTTTAGAAGACGACTACCTTGTGTACGACGATGAACTAATTCAGCAAGTGCCAGAAGACGACTATGAAGACGTACAGGAATCAAGGGATAGATCAAAAGCCATTCGCGATTTTGGAAATGCAGTTGATAAATTTTGGGAACCTAAAAGACAACCCAAAAAGAAACTTCCAGCGAACGACTATCGAAATGTACATTTTGGAGATCGCGAACTAGCTAATCAATTACAAAGACGAAGCGACCGCGAGTCGCATCAAAGCTTGCAGCAAAAACGACAACAACCTAATAAAATTTCCTTGCCTTTGCCTGATGATGAAGATGACGCGGAAGTGACTACGACAACCGAGGATCCAAAACGCCGACTAAAACCACGCGTATTGCCCCCAACAGAACATAATCCAGGGCAAATCGACACCGTAACAGTGAGAGTGCCACCGATTTATAAAGAAAGACATCCGAAAAAATTAAACCGTGAAAGGCCCGAGCGACCTGAGCGTCGTCAACGGCCAGATCATGATGAAGATAGAGAAACGCAAGATAGATCGACGGAAAACGAGGATGAAACGGACACTGATGTCGAAGATAGCGCATTGATACTCCGTACCGAGCGCCCGGTTAGACGTAAACGCCGCCGTAAACAGCACCGGGAGAAGCGTGCTATTGAAAAGGAGCCCTATACTGCCGGGGATTATGATTATTATGGAAATAAACTTCCCATCTCTGAGGAAGAAATTTTTTTTAGGGGTTTAACTGTCCCTCCTCCGACAAAATACGCCGAATTTGCTCGATTAGAAAAAGGTTCTGATGCTGACCACTTTTTAGATGATCATGAAAGAATTAATGATGACCCGGAGAACACGGAAGAAAACGAAAGATTGAACGAAGATGATCGGAACGACAAATATGGGCGTGCTGACGAGTCTGGCAGAGCTGACGACTCTGGGAGAGCTGACGACTCAGGGAGAACAGACGACAACGAACGCTCGTATGAAGATGAGGAGAGAGCCGGGGACTCGGGGCGCTCGGATAACAGTGGTCGGGCCGATGAACGCGAGCGCACCGACAGATTAAGCCCTAACGCAAGAATTCACGAGAGCGGTTTCCAGAATAACTATGTCAGGGCGACTAATGTTCAAGTCGACGACCCGAGACCACACGTAGCATCAGTCAAGAAGAAAATAATAAAAATAGGCAAAGTGTGAGTCGTCACGCTACTCGCCCAGCGAGCACCCGCCATAAACATTATTTATTTGAAAACACATGTATAGGGATACAATTAAATCGTTTTTGCTGTTAATCCTAAAGTATTAACGTATCTACTAAAATAATACAAAAAATATGTAGGATGTACTAGTGGTGCGTCGATCGCCTGTGATGTGATAATTTAAGTTCCTTCGTTATCTTCATATTTTTATATCTTAGTAATAAGAGAGCTGTATTTTAAGTTTCTTAATAAAGCGTTTCGTAAAAATTTGGTTTCATTATTAGCTTTGCTGAGGCGTCGAATCGATTATTGCTGGGGCGTGAAATTCGATTTCCACGGCGAGGCAATGACAACGTCTGTCGGCCAACTGGGTGAAGGTCCGCCAGATGAAATTGAAAACAGAATAAGAGGCTGTGGGTCGTTGGCCTGCGGTGACCGACATCTACCTGTGTTGGCCACAAAAATGTAAACCCGAGAATAAACATATTATTTGTTAATTATTGTTTTGTACTAAATATTATTTGGAGTACTAGTTTTTTAAGGGTTAAATATAATTGAAAACATAAGTAATTTTGCACAGAAGTAGTAAAATAAGAAAATAATTAATATATTAAATAAACTATTTTATACTACAAAATATGTCCAGTACATGGAAAATAAATAAATATTAAAGACTTAATAAAGGTAATTTAAAAATAATCAATTATTGCAATTTATATCTAGTTCAACAGATTTTTTCGTATGCGACAATTTGAGAGGCAATAAAGTGAAAGTGGAAACTAAAGCAACTAAAACTTATATTAGTGGATATAGCATTAATATTGTTAATGATAAGAATAAATCAATAAGACTGTAACGGCGAACAATTTAATTATTTTTTTAAAATTCCTTTATGAGTTTGAATAATTGAATGCAATTTAATTTTAAAATTGCAAATTAATTTTGTCTTTCATTCAGTACCTAATTTCCTAACACAGGGATCCCCCATAGGCTGCAAATTTATAACCCATTCATCGATTTATGAAGCGTGAAATTTCCCTTACGTCAGTCGGCATTATTTTAAGAAAAACAGTCTTCTTTTACCAACCAGAATACTTTATAATAAGTACTTTATTAAGATATTTTGATGTTTTTGTAAAGAAATAATGTAATCTAAAGTATTTACATAAATTTCGTAATAATGGTACATTATTGAAATACAGAGGCAAGGCAATTAATGTAAGAGATGCTCTAGAAATAGAAATGTGATGGGTCTTTTCAATGATGAAATTACATTATAAAAATAATAATAATAATGGCAACATAATTTTTTCATTTTCATTTTTTTTAAATATAATGATTTCAAAAACGAATGTACATATTTATATATATATAGGTAGGTACAATAACAGCTAGCAGTATCACGTTGTTAAATTCTACTCAATCTTACTAATACGAAATATACCCTTTTGTAGTTTATTTCAAGGTCAACTTGGAAATTTTTTCTTTTGTTTTTTCAACTTATGTATGCAATAAGATTGGTCCATATACTATAGCTAGACACTTCCATCGTAGAAGTTACCAGCGAGGAAACCGTTTTAGGTAACCGTTGTATAGGGCACCTCCCACGGACGGTGCGATGATCTGCGCAAGGCATTTGGAAATACCGAGATCAATTGTTATGATGAAGAAGAGACTCGCTTATAGACTGCAATGAATTTGTTAAAAGCAACGATAAATGGGAATGGGAATTATACCAGTTTGTACACTAATGCCATATTTTCGTGATTCACTTGAAAATATTTATATGAATAATGGTTAAAAGATTTAACAAACAGTTAGTTGCATCAATCCTGTTGCGTTCAATTGCAGCGGATTGCAATCAAATATCTGCAAATAAAATTTTATCCGTCACGAAAAAAGTATCACTTTCTTGACCAATCCTTCCATAACCGTTCTGCAACAGCTCCCAATAGCAAGCCCGTTATATTATTGTGATTTAATTGCAACAGAAAATCAAAATGAAAAGAGATTTAACAATCAAGACATTTGACGATGTCTCATGTTAAGTTAACCTCAGTCGTCTATAGTTGATCGCGTACTGTAACTAAAATATAGATGTCATGTGTCACTAACGTAACGCAATAGCAATTTGGCACACATTTTGGCTTAAAAATTTATATACTTATGGTTCGCCTTCTATCACTCAGTAGGCAACCAATGTCTGGACTGACAATATGGTAAAAATTTGGGTTCCATGCTCTAAGAAAAACAACAAGCACAGCAGTAACAGCGGTACTTTATTTTTCATTTAAAATTTATTAAAATGTAGATAATTATTTTGACTTAAAATCTTAGTGTCTCGTAAAATAGCGTATGTATTTTTCCAATATTAATAGGAGTATCATGTATTATTGAATATTATTGAATATAACTATATAAGTAGACACGTAAGTTGTAAAATATATATTGCGTTTGATATGGCAAGTTTGAATAGATTTTCTGCCATGTGTCCGTTGTCAGAGCCTGGTGTCGTGTGTAGGTGAAGTTCTTGGTGGAAACGATGCCTTTATAGCTCACTGAACTTTCGGATTTTTTTTTCTATTGCATGCAACACCGTGTTTGTCTTTGCATCTCATATCTTTATCTCACTCAAAATTTATGCCACAGGTCACAAATTTACTTCACAAATCGTGTAGACAGATAATCTATTATAAGTAATGGTTCTTTCCATATAGAAAAGTTGCCCGAAAAGTTGGTAAATGTTCCCACATTTGTGAAAGTTCAAAATGAAACTCACAACACTATCACAAACATTGAAATTTTTATGGATAACTTCTGTTAGGTCAAATTTAGTTTTTAGTTGAGCCACGACATTGTCCATCGTTGTTGTAATCACAAATTAGATACATTATTTGACATATTTCGTATTGTCACATATAAAATAAACTTGGAATCTATTTACATATGATCCTGTTTCTTTACTTATTATAGTTTGGAATCTAATTAAGAAAATTTTAGTATTTAACATTAAAAATAATAATAAAATAGTAAATAATTATGTTAGATATTTCTATGTTTTCTTGCCACAAGAATCAATGGGTAATCTTTATGTAGGGCGCATGTTAAGTCACTACAGACAACCTACTTTGGAAAGGTGAGGTAATGATATACTTAACTATAGACTAATCTTCATGCCAACGTGTGGCTGCGGGCCAACGTCCTAACAGATGTGGCATCTCAAACAGATGTGCATGTTGAGCCATCGAAGTTTGCAACGAACATACTAAGGTCATCAGGATTGTAAGATTTCTTGTTTCTAGACGCTATGATTGATGGAAACCTTTGTATATCCCATATAGTCACATTATATTTGTGTTAAAACTAAATAAAAAAAACCGTTGGCAATTTTATACCATTAAATATTGATTTCAACACTGACTTACTAACTCGTTCATACTCTTCCATATTCTATAACAATTTTAAAAGTCGGTAACTTGAATACACACATCCAAATAACGTTATTAAGATAAAATGTCCAAGAATGGAACCTAAGATTCCGCATTTACTGATATTATAAACTTTCGTGTGCAAATGATAGCGTATATGTTTTATAATTAAAAGACATGTACTTAATCTATTAATTAAGTTTAATTTAATTTTAATTAAAAACTTCGGATGCTGCACCTTACACCATTTTCAGATGATGTATTTGTGTAGACAATAAGCATTTTTTTAATACTAATAAAGGTGGAAAGGCTTTGTATTTTTTTATTTTCCGTTGCAGTAGCCTCGTTCTATTTTTTTAGCCGAGCCGCTATTAGCCCGAGGGCTTTTACAGTTTCACCGGGTTGAGAGGCGACCGAACGCTCATGGCGCTCAGTCGAGACCTCTATTAGTGGGCAAACAGCACAGGGGCTCGGCTTAGACCGTTACCCAGTTCCGCGTGGGTGCACGAGAGGGCCGAACCTCGGCTCGGTCATTTGCTTCTGACTAAGAATTATCTAGATTAATATCACTATTATTATTATTGGCTATCTGTATCACCGCTTCGTCATGCGTGGGCGCTGGTGCGCTTCTATCTGTATGGACTGGGCTTGTTCTAAATTGGTCACCAATATCATCATGAATTACATAATGACATACGTCACTGTGGACAGTGACCTTATTCCTTTTCTCTAATTCACCAATCAGCTAATCAGAAAGTGAAGTTCGCTTATAAATTCCTTGCGGCAGAATTTACGACACCGCAACGCGGGCCATTTCCTCGAACGCCGCAATAAACTACAAAATTGGTTGCCTCAGCATACGTGATAGGACCGCCAAGTCTGTGACACTCGCTCGCGGTCATTTACTTTCAGGCAACAATTATTCTAACTAGAACAGTCGTAACACTGTCAAACAGTGTACAATATAAATTTTACAACTTTTTATTGGTTACATAAATTAGAAAGTTATTTAATGAATTCAAACTCAAATTCATTTAATTTAAATACATTTTAAAATCACTTTTAACTCGTGGTAACATTAAACTTGTTGTTACAATTTACCGCCAATTTCCGAATGTATTTTGAATGTATTTGTGAAGAAAAATTTGTGAGAGAAGAGAAGTCGAAAGGCTCAATTAATTATTTCAATACTTAATTGTTATACATGCTTTTATTATCACATAAAGATCACAAATGATCTTACGTGAGATTCATTGTGTTCTAATTCCAAAAAAATGTTTTGCTTATTTAGTTATGTATATTTCAATTTTTTTAGGGGACCGCATGAATTGAGCATACCAACAAAGCCCTGCTTATATTACTCAACAGTCACAATAACGAGGAAATTTTGAATCGTATCGCTACTTGTGATGAAATAAGGATACAGTACGACAATCGGAAACGCTCATTACAGTAGTTGAACCCAGGATAGCCAGCCAAATTCTGTCCCAAGCGAAAATTGACTCAGAAAAACTGGTAAGTGTTTGGTGGACCAGTGGTGTTATACACTACAGCTTCCTAAGATCTGGCCAGACGATTACGGCAGATCTTTATTGTCAACAATTGCAAACCATGATAGAAAAGATTGTAGTTAAGCAACCGAGACCGGTCAATTGCTCTAGCCCACTGCTGCTTCATGACAACGCTATACTTACTTACTTATACTTCACGACTGGTCGCTAAATTATTGTCTCCGACACCCACCATACTCCTTGGACCTAGCTCTAACAGATTACCACTTATTTCGGAATTGGGACAATTTTTTGCAAGGAAATTAATTCCGATGAGGCCAAAGAGGTCAAAGATTTTATTGATTCTCGCTTCCAATGTTTTTTCAGAAATGGAATCTATGAAGTACTTATAAAATGGTAAAAGTACATAGATAATAATGGTACATACTTCAATTGATTAAATATTTATTTACTTATTCTTTATGTTCCCTACACAACAGGTTTACAAGGGCGGACTTAATGCCCAGTGACATTCTCTACCAGTTAACCCTGGGAGTTCAAGAGAATATATTGATAGGCATAAAAATAAAAAAAGGTTAATAAGATAAAAATATCAAATTATAAATAGATACACATCAAAATAATTCTATATATAATAAATATAAATAATAAGACATAGATAACAATATAATATATATATATATATATATACATATAAATATAAAACAATACAAATACCAAGAGGAAATATATATATCAGATGTTATTTGCCTTCAAATATTGTTGTCGAAGAAGAGATTTAAAAGAAACTTTACTGGGTGCATTCTTGACATCATCCGGAAGGGCGTTGCAAAGGAGTATGGCCTGTACTATGAAAGAATAACGGAAGAATGCAGTGCAATGGAATAAAACACTAATTCTCATTCTATTTAGGATCGAGGTACACGTTCAAGAGAGGAATGTAGAAATCGGAAGTCATCTTTAAGATAAGATGGATAATTTGAATCATGTAATATAGAATAGAGAACAAGCAGAATTCTAGAGCTACGCCTTTGTCGAATAGAGTGCCACTTTAGTTGTGAACGATAGAATGAAATGTGATGATACTTACGTAAGTTGAAAATAAATCTTAAGGAATTATTTAAAAGGGGCTCCAACTTATTAAGAAGGTTTTGCTATAGATTTGGGTAGCACACGTCACCATAATCGATCGAATTTATAAATAATGAAAACAAAAGAGGAGAAAGTATTCCGTCTTGCGGTACACCAGAGTCAATATCAGCCCAATCGGAGGTCTGTGATCCCAAACGAACTAACTGGTGGCGACCGCGAAGATAGGATGAAAATCACTCCAAGGCAGAGGTTGAGAACTTTAGATAAGAAAGGCGAGATAGAAGGATATCGTGATCAACTGTGTTAAAAGCGTTCGAAAAGTCAACAAGCGCCACCATCGTAAATTTTTGTTTATCCATGCCTTTTCGTATGTTATCGGTGACTTTAATCAATGCAGTGGTAGTACTGAGACCAGAACGAAACTGATGAAAGAAGAGATTTGCTTATGAACACAGGCATCTAGGACTTATGATAGAAATGGGACAATTGAGATAGGACGAAGATGATTAGGCAGTTTAGGATTAGGAATCTTGGGCAGGGGTAGCACTTGTCACTTAGTCTTGACACTTAGTCTTTTAAATTTAAGGAGAGCACGATTCCGCCTAGTCATTGCTAACGGCACTCCTCCAGTCTTCCAAGGGCAGGAGGATGCTTAACCCTATCTATCCCTTTAATATATAATTTCATAAAATATAAAGTCTTTTACTTTTTCTTTTTGAATTATACTTATATGTTAGTCTTATATATTATGAAAAATGTTATTTTAACATAATATAAGGTATTATTATAGTGAAGCACGAACTAGTAGTAAATATAGTTTTTATGTTTGTGGTCTTTCTCCATAGGAAGTAAGTGAAATAGCCGATTACGGCTATCGAAGTAAGATATGGATTTAGAAACTGACTATAATATATAACGCAAATAGATGGTCTGTTAAGAATAAACGCTACAATAAGTAGAAAAAATCAAAACAAAATTACTTACTTTTGTAAGATATAAATTTCACGCTAAATCTATAGTCAAGTTTAAACTGTCTTTGGTAAAACTCAAAGACACGTTTTAAGCACCTCGATACTGGGCTTGATTCCCAGCGGAAGTGAATATTTTTCGTTACACCCAAATTTATAACTTTTTAAGTCTGTGCGAATTGTTATTGTTATGACAAAAGTTCTAAAAATATAACTATTCGTGAACGCATCTAAACTTATCGCACAGAATTGCTTTAAGACTTAACGAAGAATCTCGGATAAGGGTAAATAGTGGGAGAACCACGTTGTAGCTTGTGTATAACTGTGCCGTAAATGGGTCAGCTTCGGAGATCTCGATTACTTTTAACTGGGAATTTCATTTTAATACTCATGGGAAATAACGCATGTGCATCTTGAATCTTTCATGAGGATTGCTGTACACCAGCAGGTGTTATGAGCCCCAGTTCATATCATTATGTTAAAATGTGTTTTGGTTCATCAACTAGAGTTTGTAAATAATACTAGGTTCTGTAAATTGATGATAGGTCTCTACATATCTACATCAATTCATACCAGACATAACCACTTCATTAATTCTTCAATTTGTACATTAGCAAGTGTACGTGTCAATTATCATCTTCGGTGAAGAATCAAGATAACAGGTGTTGTTGTATCTCAAGACGACAATAGAATGCAATAACTGAGCGATTATCTGTAACATACGGAGTACAGCTGTTGAATAGGCGAAATGATAGTGAGAGCGCAGGAAAGTGAGCTCGGTATATTTGGTAACTGCGTGGCGCCCATCGCATACCTATTTCTTGGCTCAGGGACGGACTTGGAGTGGATTATTGCATTATTCGACGGTCATTGTACACACATTTAAACATCTGACATCGCAAATTCCAAAATGCAAATTTTTGATTGGTTTTTGGTTAGTAATAATAGTTACCAAGAATTATCATATATTCTATATATAACAATTTAGTTGGAAATAATATTAAATATAAGAACGAAACTGGTAAGTTAATAATAGCAAAATATTGTAGTGAAATAAAACGAGTATGAAAATTTATACTCTAAGATCCACATAGAGTAAGTAGTTTAGTTTAGTTCTTTTTTAGTTTTTTTTTTACAAGCATAGTCCTTCTTTTCTGAAAACGTAATAAACATAAACTACCACCTACCGTGTAATTAGTACAGTGGTACAGGAAAATGTTAAACTACGGCTTGTTTTTTATGTTGCTACTCTAAGACCAAAGATCATGCGTTTTGTTTATATATTTACAAAGTCCGTCCCTGTTACAATTGGTACAATTTTCTCTCGATTACGTTTCTTAATCGATTGGTATGCATTGTTACATGCGTGTTACGGGAATGACGGCAGCGCCTTCCATATTCAGACTAAACAAGAATCGGTAAACGGAATGTGAATTCTCATGTAATGTTCTTAGGTTCACATTTGCTTGAAGCATTTTCACAGACGCATACTTAAAGGCATAGTCGAAAGCCGCGGAAGACTAAGGCTCAAACTGGTGACGTCCGGCTGCCCCGAGTGAAACTTTGACGCCGGCTACATACTAATGTGATATTTTTTTTATGTTATAAGTATGGGTGCTGTTCTCTGACGCTGCTGGTTACTGAATGAGTGTTGCGCCGACCGGGCGGCCGCATCAACATGAAGTTTACTACAGTAAGTATCGGGAATGTGCGAATAGTGTAGTGCGTGTTAGTGATACCAGTGATTTCAACGGTGCCGTTACTAAACATCGTGGTGTGTTTCAGATCGCGTTGGTGTTGTGCGCTTGCCAATGGGTGGCGAATGGAGACATCATCCACTTGAAGGCAGCCAAGGCGAAACTGCTTGGCAGTTTGACAAGCAGAGCCAAGCATCACAAGCGTGGCATACTGTCAGCAGTGCCTCCTTTCAAGTTGGGACATGATATTCCTCTGGTGTCCCACTCCGTTGTTAAGCCACTGGTGGTGACCTATCCGCCCACCGCTACAGTTGCTGCAGTTAAAGTGCCTCTTACTAATCCCATTGTATCGCGATACCCGGTGCCGGTTGGACATAGAGTGCCCGTTCCGCATCCACATTACGGTCTCAAATTCCCACATTCAACGAAATCGGTTGTGTTTTCAAAGCCCGATCATCATTTCCACCATCATCATCATCACGTCTCCCCGAGGCCCGTGGTGCCGTTGATACCTGCTGCACCTGCTCCAGTTCCTGTCCCAATACCCACTTCTGCCCCAGTACCAGTGCACTTTCAAGCCCCTGCCCCAGTGCCAGCATCTCCGTTCATTCCTATAGCACAGCCTTCAGCCACTGTTTTACATCCTGCGCCATTACCACCTGTTCTCATTCAACGTGCGCCAGGAGTACCCGCACCTCCACTGCCTATATCTCCTCCTCCTCTTCAAATTCTTCCACCAAATCATTTACAACTAAAACCTTTGCTTCCAGCTCCAGTGCCTGTTCAACCAGCTCCCGTTCTTCCCGCACCACTGTTTCAGTATGCACACCAATTTCCATATGTTCTCCGTCACGGTGGCGCTGTCCAGACTTCTGTTTTCGCTACGTATCCTAGATATCCTTTGCTTAACTACCAGTCCCCACTAATACCTCTACCTCCATCGGCACCTGGTGTACAAGGCGTTGGACAACTTTTGTTTAATAGACCGCAAGTTTTATTACAAAGACCTCAAGTTTTGTTGGAGAGGCCTCAAGTCCCACAGTTCCATTTAGTTCCCCAGGCGCATGATGGTACTATAGAGCACGCCACTACAGATGTGGCTGTAGAACCGACGCCTACATTACTACATGCCAATCAAGCTGCTCTGCCAGCACCGACTTTACACCTGCAACCTGCAGCTATCCCTCAACCAGCAGTGCATTTACAACCCACCCAGCCATCGACTACTTTAGACCACGAAGGCTGGTCGCCAGTTACTACACAATCACACGATCTTGCCCCGACTCACAACCCAGAAGCTCATTTCCCTCAGCCCCAACCTCATCATCACTTTACACAGGAACAAGGAACGCAAGTTTTCGAACAGCATACAGGAGATGGACAGTACAATGACTTGCACCATCAACTTCAGCACCACATCCAGCAGCAGATTGAACAAGCACAGTATGAACAGCATTTGAATAGCCAGCACCAGCTCCATCATCAGTACGCTACGTCGCAACAACCAGGTCAAGAGTACGGAATTCCTAACCACGACTTTTCCCAGCAAAACCATGATTTCGCATATCACGGCCACGAGTACGCACCACATGATCAACAGTATATTCCTAATGATCAACAGTATATTCCTAATGATCAACAGTATATTCCTAATGACCAACAGTATATTCCTAATGAACAACAATATATTCAAACCAATCAAAATGTTGGGCAACAAGATCAACAATATATTCCACAAGATCAGCAGTTTGTCCCGCATGCTCAGTTTGGACCTCACGATCAACAATTTGCTCAGCATGATCAACAAGCAACACAACATGACCAACAATTTGGTCAGCAAGACCAACATTTTGCCCAACATGATCAACAATTCGCCCAAGCCGACCAACAGTTCGCCCAACACGATCAACAGTTCGCCCAACACGATCAACAGTTCGCCCAACACGATCAACAGTTCGCCCAACACGATCAACAGTTCGCCCAACACGACCAACAGTTCGCCCAACACGATCAACAGTTTTCGCAACATGGACAAGACTATGATTTAGGTCATCAACCTGCTCAAGATTACGGTTTACCTCAGCAGGGATTGGAAGGTCGTAATGATGATGGCCAGGAGACGGATCAGCAGTACCATAACCACATTCCTCTTGGCTTACAGCCTCCTATAAACGAACCACTGGATCACTTTCGGTAGTTACGCCTATGGTGGCATAGACAGTAACCCGTAAGCATTTAGTGCTAGTTTAACAAAAGAGCCATATGAAATTGGACTAATTAAATATACTATATCGTGCCAAAAACATGATGTTATAGTGATGCGTCTACCGAATATAGTTTGTAAATAAGAATTATATACGAAATTATGGCAGGTATGTATGTATGGTATGATTGTTTGCAGTTTCAAGTCACACGTGGCCTCCATTTTATGTAAATATTGCCTAATAATACTAACTAATTACTTATGTATAAATTAACGTAGATTTAGAACTAATTATTTATTTATTTTGTAATAAATAATTGAATTAAATACGATCTGTCTTTTTATTATCAAATCAAAAATAATTCGAAGGAATATTTTTAATCAAATAGCAACCTTTATTTAAATATTAATACCCAAAACTATTTCAAATTCCTAATTCTGTTATTATAAAATACTGTGGTAATCACTGTTAGTTACAATTTAAATTAGTTATAGTTAGTACAACACACTTACAATTAGTTTCATTTTAGTAATAGGTTCGGCTGCTCAACTATATTCTATATAACCTTAAAAATAGATGTAGCAGGAGACATTAATATAAAAGAAAGAAACTTTTATTAATCTATGTTCAGAATCATATTTTTTCTACGTGGCTCTTAAAACGTTTAGTTAAACTGCAGCTGTACATATTAGAGCTATGACACAATTGGGAACTAGCCGTAGCACAAAAAGGTTGTATCGATCGGAAAAGGAACGCACTTTAACCGATCATCAACGTTAAATAGTAGCTTGGAAATGTGTTTCTTTTAGTGGGTGAATCATGGAAACCCTACTACTGGGGAAGGGATATTTCCTCTTAGTTTTGACAACGCAACAATAAATTTAGGGTCAATGAGCCGTAGGAATTATTTACCATCAGTGAGCAAGTTGCTTAGGTCATTTGTTTTTCCAGCGCCTGTGAGTTTAAGTTTAGCAAAATGACTTATTGAAGTTTTGCTATGAATACAATATATTACCATACTTTTTTCTTCGTGCTGGTAGCCGCTATAAACCCGAGGGCTTTTACGGTTTCATCGGGTTGAGAGGTAACCGAGCGCTTAAGGAGCTCAATCGAGACCTCTATTAGTGGCTAACCAGCACAAGGGCTCCCAAGAGGGAGCCTAGGCTTGGAGCGTAAAACTGTCAAAGCGAAAACGTCTCACTCGAGAGTGCCCAAGAGGGCCGAACCTCGGCTCGGTCAGGCTCGGCTACATTATATCACTATTATTATTATTAGCTATCTGTACCATCGCTTCGGAATGCGTGAGCGCTAGATAAGAAGTAGCGCAAGAAACTCCAAAGACGCTTCTATAGATGTTGACTAGTGAGAACAAGCCTGTGTCATGTCGGTATCCCGTGTAATGCAATTGTTTGCGAAGCCCTAGCCGTTGACGGGGGCAGTATGAGGATACAACGTACGTGTGTAGTACGAAGGACTTGGACCCTGGTGGTTGCGTCTTCGGAGTCGTCGAGGGCGTGCAACCGTCTCCTTTGGACGCGTAAATATATGATTCGCAATGGGATCGTAAGTGGCGGCACCTTACCATACTATAAAAGTATTTATAAAAGTAAATTGGTTCTATGAAATTCATCGAAATAGAGCCAAGTTCCACCTTGGTTATAGCCGCAGCATAAATGGATCTACTCACGCCCTCACAGAATACCAATGTGGAATAGCTGTATAAAACTGCAAATTTGTACAGCGAGTGCACGGCAACCTTATAATTGGGTAATGAGATGATTTATGTGCAACCTCAACAACGCGTGTACATCTTTAGTCTGTTGAGAATGAACATGGTGTTTATGGACCGCAGCCTTCGCTTATCGCTTCTTAGGCTTCTATGTTTAAATAACTACCAGACTCATGTCGATCTTAAGACCTGAACTCCGTTCCTTTGCGGTCATACGGTGATAGTGATCAAACAAATAAATTTCGAAACTAATTGGTAAATTTAATATGCCATAAAACTTGATTCTTAGGATATTTCGTTACTTACAGAGTCGTTCGAATAGCTGCTACATACGATTACTGTCGTCTATGGAATAAAGTCCTTATCGTAAATAAGTAAGGTTTTAAATTGGCTTATATTACTTCAATAAATTATTTTGCCTACTGTACGCGCACTTTACTTGCAACTTTTTGTAAAGACATTTACCGCTGTTAAGGAAATGGTAATAGTGGAAATTTCCATTTGGACAAATCCGGAAAATTAACTAAATACATGTAATCTAAATGTTAGTTTGGTTCTCAGTTTCTTAATATTCATTTGTATGTCTAAATTAGAAGTTTTATTTTATTTAAGTAAAGAGCCTTTTAAATTACAACTTTAACAATTGTAAGACGTGTACATGTCGATTTTTTTAAATATATATCTCTACACTGAAAGTAAGTACTTCTAAATTGACAGGTTGTATAACTGCCCTCACAGAATCCTAGCGTAAAATAGCATCGTAACGCTGCTGTTTCGTATGGTGAATGTACGGGTCAGTCCTCAGGGGTGACAACGCATCCGCCTTATGATTCCTTATAGAAGATGGAAGTTAAGGGCTGTAAGGAATACTCGTTATCAGGTTAACAGTGTGCTCATTTGTCACCTTTAATACAATAGGAAAAAAAGACATGCTATTGGGTAACTTAGCAAACATTCGGTATATATTGAGTTATGTCGGACCCTTCTTCTACTGCGATTTTAATGTATGTGCACAAATAACTTACTAATTAACATATTTCTATAAATCTATGAACTATAACAAAGGTATAAGTGCATGCGTCTTATAGTTATTTACAACATAGGGAAGTAGTCAGGTACCAGCTGAATACCAGTGTTGGATTAGGTCAAAAATATTGAGCTGGAACCTTATTGATCCAGCATCGTCGTTACGGTTTTTTGGTACGAGTATGTTATGCATCTAATACTTGGACATTGTTTGTTGTACTAAGTAACATATTTTATTTTGTATTCTTTGTGTGTATTTCTTTCATGATTTGTTTTTCATGTTTGTATCTATTGTTTAATTATTCTTTTTTTTAATTTTTGTATTATTGGTGCTGGATCTATCAAGTGAGTTATTATTATTATTTGCGCATGAAAAACCACAGACAGGGACAGAAAATATGCTTTGCCATCTCAGTCTTTTTTTATAAAGGCTATCCTGTATAAAAAATGGCGGATATGACTAACTTGAATACTTGTATTTTGTTAGTGTCTTTGTTTTCCTATTGTATTAAGTGTGAGAAATAAGCACACTGTTAATGAAGACTATTTACTACCAACTTATGTAGGTTAATGTGACAAATAAAATGTAGCTTCTAAGCTAAGCCAGGTGTTCTAACACCTCGGAGTGGACAGCAATTACAAATGCAGCGCAACAATTCAGTTTCCCGAAAGACCTGGAAAGAAGAATATAACATAATTATTACATATAAATTCCTCACTCAGCTGGCCCCCGCTCGCGAGTCTGATCCAATAAAGCCGTAGAAGGCACAAGACCAACAAACATTAAAAAAAAATACATTTATTATTGCTAGTATGATAATAATTTATATCTGGAGATTATTTTATTATATTCTATACCCAAGTACAGGTAACGAAGCATTCAAGAAAAGAGCCTACACCTTCTCTAAAGGTCGGCAACGCGTTTGCGACCTCCTCTAGTGTTTAGGATGTACATGGGCGGCGGTGATCGCATAGCATCGGGTGGGCTCCATGGTCGTTTGCCGCCTTGGTACCATATTGGTGGTGATTGCCCATGTCCATCATGCATGCATTCATATGAACTGTATGTGTGTTTATCACCTCTAAAATTATATATATAAAATAATACATTGACAAGAACGTTGATACGTTCGTTGAATGATATCTCAGTTATTTTAGAATTTGTGCGAGAATAGTGTTTTTGATCGTTATAAATTGTCATATAACTTTAATGTCGTTACAATGTTTTATCTGACCATATGTGAACGACCTAACGATCTAGCCGTGCCGTGACCGTGCTTGTGGAAAGGCAGCAGCACACGACATAGTAAAGCACCAAATCGTTCAGATAACGGCCCCGTCGACCACATGTGACCTACTTACTGATTATTTGTAGTATTCTGTGCTTTAAAGTTTAACTTATAACCTGTATTGGCAAAAATAAGAGCTGCTTGTGACCGACGTTGGTCTTTAATTTCATGATATATAGGAAACGGTATAACGAATAATTTCAAGCTGTAACATGAAACGATCAACTCATCATGGACCATGTCCTCACCAGCTTGAAATACAGACAACGTTCCCTCTTAGTCTTCAGGTGTGACGACGCATGTACATTTTGAATCTTTGTTGAGGATGGATAAAGATTTCATGGGTCGCAGTCATCACCCAAATAATCAATAAAATGTTGGAAACCTTAAGTTATGGTGCAGATATTGGAAATTTGAATTAATAATACAGTCGTTCGCCATGAGTTCGGTGGTTAAAGGATACGAAAAAATTAAAAAGGAAGTGGTACCTCAGTGATTGGGAAAAAACTCATTACTCTTTAATATATTCTTATTCCTTAGAAGTGATGACATCTGGTGGTGGTAAAAAGAGGAGTTGAACGGATTAATTCCAGCCGCTGAGTTTAAACATCGTATATACCTATATCGTCACGACAGAATGAAAAAAATCCTTTTTATCTCGTTGGCAATGCACCAGTGTGCGGTTTACGCGAAATTTTCTCTCACGCATAACTACTCTTCAAGAAACTTAGGTACCTCCAAGAAAAGAGTCTACGCCTTTCTTAAAGACCGGCAACACATTTGCGACTCCTGTGGTGTTGCGGATGTCCATGGGTGGCTGTGATCACATACCATCGGGTGAGCAGCTTGCTCGTTCGCCACCAATTCTATAAAAAAAACGTCTCTAAAGATAAAATCATGAAAAAAACAATATTTATTTCGATATCCTCTACCCCCAATAGGGGGGAACATTGATTCTCGCCTCGATTTAAGATCTACCTCAAGGCTGTACATACGCAGGACAATCTTAATCTAGGATCTAGATTCACATGCATTTTACCCACCGAGCACTGAGATGGTAGTCATTTGTGTCATTCGGCTGTCGGGATTAAATTACTTATAGCAAGAGACACACTATTTTTTTTTTACTATTTTATACTAATAATCCGAGACAATGTAGTTGATCCCGGCGGCATTTACGTGGAACAGATAGCCCGATTTTTTTTCGGAATGATGGCCGCTGTTTCCCGAGGGCTTTTACTGTTTAATCGGGGTGAGAGGTAACTGTGCGCCGTAAGCGCTCGAGACCTCTATTAGTAGGTTATTAGCACAAGTAAAGTAAATAAAATGTTTACTACTCTTTAGAATCATCTGTTCGCCAGTGGAAATTAACGCGAAAAGCAGACTTGGAAACCTACGACCTAGGCGATCTTTCCTAAAGGGTTACAACGCAACTGCAACTCTTCTGGTATTGCGGATGTTCATAAGCGGATGTTGATATTGCTAGTATGAAACTGGGCACTTATTTATCACGCTATCTTCATAAATAAAATCTATCAACAGCATTGCTATATCTAACATGTATAAAAACTATCTTAAGATTTTAAGTACGTTCCGTCGTCACCTTGTGTAATTAAATCCCGTTTTATATTTACTTTATTGATTTAAGGTTAAGGACAAACGAGCACACGCTTCAAAATTAAGTTACGAATACGACGTTATCTTCTAATTATTACGAGTACTAGATGTTATCAACTGCGCAGGTTATATAATAGTTCTGCTAGCTTACACGCAAATAAACCCCTAATCAAAAAAAACCCTTTGTTTTTTATCACCGCTACGCCACACTTCCGAAGTGGTGGTACAGATAGCTAATAATAATAGCGATACTAATTTAGATAATCCTCTGTCTGAAGCAGTTGACCGAGCCGAGGCTCGGCCCTCTAGGGAACCCTCGGGTCAGACGCTCTCGCGAAACAGGGTAACGTCCAATCCGAGTCTCGGGCCCTTGTGCTGGTTACCCATATGTAGAGGTCTCGACTGAGTGCCATAAGCGCTCGGTCACCTCTCAACCCGGTGAAACTGTAAAAGCCCTCGGGCTAAAAGCGGCCATCAGCACGAAAAAAAAAAAGAAAAATACTACACCACACGTTAGTTAAGTTTCTCAAATTTAATACTACAACATGAAATATGTTCAATATCATCACGTAAGGATCGTCATCTAAGATTGTGGTCGGCAAATGCGTAGATATCTTTACATAGGCTCAACTTCATGTAAACTTTAAAAAATATTTCGCAAGATGTTTACTTAAATTTGACCAACATCGTATGATATACTTAACATTTAATAAACACTGTGTGTAATGCAATAGCGTTTCTGCTTGTAACAAGTTAATGCACTAGATATATCAGTTGATATCTCGTAATGGCGATTATTAATGTATCAACGCAAGGTTGTACTCCAATTATATCGAAAATAAATACTGTTGTACAAATTACGTAAAAAAAATATCTGTACTAAGTGCATAATAATTATATTACATATACATATAACCTTTTACCTGTTCGCCTCAAATGTCTTTTTTTTTAAGTAATTGCAGTGAAAAACAAGCATACAGTTCTCCTGATTATAAATGACAACCGGGGTCCATTAGCGTATCACGTAGGCATTTCTAAAACAAAAACATTTACTTTAATATTGCGTGAACTAATATTTATAATTATTTTGATTTTATTTTATTCAACTATCTCGTTCATTTTTTTTACAGTAATTTCGATATCAATAAATTAGCATTGCGTTATAATAATTTAGTAAATGCCATGAAATACGTCATTTCTCGTAATCAAGCCTCCGATGCCATTCATTCTCTATACGAAACATATCTCCTATTTCACGACGGTATTGTGTGTAGATGTGGTTCTACCCCGGTCGAGCTAATCCATTCGTGTTGCAGCTAGAAACTAGCTACAGCGTTGCTCTACACCTTTCCCAAAGGACTATTAATTATACTACTGGAAATAATTGATAACAGCATATTCAGTACTTATCAACAAGCAAAACTATATTTTTACCAAATACCATACTTACACACAAATATTGAGCCATGCATCTAAACGAGAGATGTAATGGTCATACACCGATAGGGCTTTCCCCTAAATTAGCTAAATCTAAATCTCTCCGGCTACTGATCAGAAATCTACTTACGATGATATATCTCTCATCATCATAAACATATCAACTCCTCAGTAGTCCTCTGCTGAAGGTAGGCTCTTCCCCAAAAACAGGTACGAAGCATCATAATGTATTCCTGCATCCATTGACTTGCAAAGCTTACAAATGAATTTAGTAAGATCGGAGGAAGTTTCATATGCAGTGTCAGGGACAGGGGACATACAACTCACAAATACTCGATAAGCAACAGTATTAATTACAATAAATGAAAACGGCCTCTATAAAACCTCATCGTCATCTCATTATCGTGTTAGGGTAAAAATTATAATGATTAAGATCGAAAGGAAACTTTTATGTAGGGTGAGAAATATATTAATGAAGAAATGTAAATTTTTTGTGTATCAAATACTTCTAAAAAATAAATCCGTATATGTAACTAGCTGATCCGACAGACGCTGTCCTGTCCAAATTTTGCTACATTTGTATCTGACCCTTTTGTGAATTCGTGAATATTATCCATCCTTCGTATCGTGAATTATTGTCTTGAGTTCGTACAAAAATCTCATAGAAAAAAACGTACTCTAAGTTTTTTCCAAATGTGCCAATTTAATATATAAATTTATATATACACTGCAGGCCAAAAGTTTAAAACCACCTTAATTAAAGTAGGATAATAAAGTAAAACTCCAAGAAAATATTAAATATTTTAATTAACCTCTTTAATCACCTAATAGAACATTAATTAACAAACAATATACTTTAAAAGCGTAAAGTATTGTTAACAGTCCATGCAAAAAAAGGCTATAGTTAGCTAAAATGATTTTTCATCAAAAAATCCTCCTTTAAATTTTCGAGTTTTTTAAAGTCTCGGCATAGGGGCAATCAATTTGTTAATGTTGTCTTGTGATATATTGTTCCATATTTCGCATTAAGTATTCCACATTACTTCTCGCAAGGATGGGCCACGATTACAGACGTTCCTGTCAAGCTCTTCCCACAAAAGTTCAATGGGATTGAGATCCGGGCTCTGAGGAAGACAAACCATGTTTTTTAACAACCCTCTCAAGCCACACCTCTTTTAAATATCCTCTACATAATTTTGAGCTATGCTTTGGATCATTATCTTGTTGGAAAATGAATCCGTCTCCAATTAATCGCAACGGAAACGGAATTTAGTTCTAAAATGTTTTTTGTACTGTTCCTTTTTCAAAATTCCTTCAATTTTTATCAAATCGCCAGTTCCTTGGCTAGAGAAGCAACTCCAGACCATAATTGAGCCACCACCATACTTGATTGTTGGGACTACACATTCTGACATCATCTTTTCTTGGGCGTCGAACGTGAATTCTAATAATGTCTATATGTGTATGTGGTGTATGTATGTATATATATTGTGTATTTATTTATTATTTATTTATTTCCACATTAATTATTTCGCATTAAGTATTCCACATTACTTCTCGCAAGGATGGGCCACGATTACAGACGTTCCTGTCAAGCTCTTCCCACAAAAGTTCAATGGGATTGAGATCCGGGCTCTGAGGAAGACAAACCATGTTTTTAACAACCCTCTCAAGCCACACCTCTTTTAAATATCCTCTACATAATTTTGAGCTATGCTTTGATCATTATCTTGTTGGAAAATGAATCCGTCTCCAATTAATCGCAACGGAAACGGAATTTAGTTCTAAAATGTTTTTGTACTGTTCCTTTTCAAAATTCCTTCAATTTTATCAAATCGCCAGTTCCTTGGCTAGAGAAGCAACTCCAGACCATAATTGAGCCACCACCATACTTGATTGTTGGGACTACACATTCTGATATCATCTTTTCTTGGGCGTCGAACGTGAATTCTAATAATGTCTATATGTATATGTGTATGTGGTGTATGTATGTATATATATTGTGTATTTATTTATTATTTATTTATTTCCACATTAATTATTTCGCATTAAGCATTCCACATTACTTCTCGCAAGGATGGGCCACGATTACAGACGTTCCTGTCAAGCTCTTCCCACAAAATTTCAATGGGATTGAGATCCGGGCGCTGAGGAAGCCAAACCATGTTTTTTAACAACCCTCTCAAGCCACACCTCTTTTAAATATCCTCTACATAATTTTGAGCTATGCTTTGGATCATTATCTTGTTGGAAAATGAATCCGTCTCCAATTAATCGCAACGGAAACGGAATTTAGTTCTAAAATGTTTTTTGTACTGTTCCTTTTTCAAAATTCCTTCAATTTTTATCAAATCGCCAGTTCCTTGGCTAGAGAAGCAACTCCAGACCATAATTGAGCCACCACCATACTTGATTGTTGGGACTACACATTCTGATATCATCTTTTCTTGGGCGTCGAACGTGAATTCTAATAATGTCTATATGTATATGTGTATGTGGTGTATGTATGTATATATATTGTGTATTTATACATGTATTATGTATTTAATATCTATATATGTATCTATTATTCTTTGCTTGTATTAGTTATTTTTTTCTTTTTTTTCTTCTTTTATTAATTAGTTTATTGCTACACCTATCATATACGTATCTCACCACACCTTGGGTTGACTGGTAGTGAATGCCTTTGGCATTAAGTCTGCCTATTGTGAACTTTTAACTTTGTTAAGGTTAATGCAATAAAGAGTGAATAAATAAGTAAATAAATTTTAAAAAGAATAGTTCTATTAACATTCCGGTTATCCCTTGTATATCCTGATCACGTATACTAGTTGGCCAAAATGTTGCCAACTGCTGGCATCCTTTACACGATTTCGCATTGAAAATTTAGATCACGGTTTTAGCCCAATTTGTATACATATATTGTATATGGTAGGTTTTTATATGAGTGATGATATGTGTCTGCTCATGAGAAACACCAGTTGATTAGTGACCTTCAGTACACCTTCAGTCAGGGTCTCTCAGATGGTGACGTTCTGGTCTACTTGACTTATCGATGGGTGCAGGCAGTCGAAACCAAAGCCTTAGCGGTTTGTCTGGACATGCAGTACAAGTATTCATACCGTGGTGCAACCTAAAGTTAAATACACTGGCTCTTGATGCTGCTTCTCTGCAAGGTACGTGGCAGAGATATTAATTGAATGTACATTTTATTCTATGACTTATACAGTACACAGATAATACAAACTATTTTTTTCTAGGAATCTAAAGCTTGATTAACTGTGATATTATATAAAAAATCACTCTTACCTATAAATATAGACCTTAAAGACACAATGATTATGACAATGTAACCAAACAGAAATAAGATTTCGTAAATTTAAAAATGTGCATTACTTATCCTACATAAGTTAATACAAGACGAGATTAGACGAAATGAGACGGGACGTGATTAGACTTGATTAGACGAGACGAAACAAGAGGAGGCAAGATATAATATAACCACAAGATATTATATACCTCCTGTATATAACCAAAGAAAGATCAATAAAACATCAAAGACTGTGAAACAGAAACAATGAAATGAAATGCTCGTGAAACAGTGGCAATACGTGTTTGATTATTGAATAACTTACTTTTACTTTAATTAACGCTTCATTAACTTATCGACTACCGGCTATCTAAGTAAGATCTAATTTCTTTCTAGATTACGGTTCAATCACTTTTCCTGAACTGCTTATAAAATTTTATCTTTCTTTCTTTACTTTTTCTTGTTACACTCCATATATTCAATAAGACAGTATAAGCTCGACTGGGGAAGGACTGCGCTCTTGCAGAATATAAATTTGAAGTAGTAACATACCACTGTTGTGTTTTGTATGCTGAAGGGATCTGGTGAACCAATTACCTATAAAAAAATAATATTATACCGATTTGTGAAAATCGATTTCATTACTATGTTTTGAACTCAATATCTTAATTTCAACGAAATTTCTTACACAGACTTCGATCAAATTGGTTTTTATGTGATTTTTTTTTACAGGATAGATGGCAAACAGCCCACCCGATGGTAAGTGATCACCACCGCCCATGAACTTCTGCAATACCAGAGGAGTCGCAAAGTTGGCGGCCTTTAAAAAAGGTATAGGCTCTTTTCTTGAAGGTTGCAAAGTCGTATCGGTTCAAAAACACCGCTGGCGACATCTGATTCCACAGAGCAGTGCGTCGCAGGAAATTTCGCGTGAAGCGCACAGTGGTGGCCAACCATCGAGATGCTGAGGATGAAATTTTGAATTCTGTCGTGTTTTATGTGATTAACAGTAACAATTAAACACAATTAACCGGATAGTAAGCGACTGATGGCTTCATAAACCCTTACATACTTAACAAGGAATCAAGATACGTTTTCGTACGTTATTATTATTATTACTATAATAGTAACGTTTATTTGTTTCACATAACAGGGTGTAGAAACCAAAGTGGTCCAGGGGAGACTCGACGGTGGTGACTTAGCGTGACAAAAAAATGGGAGTTCATAATTAGCAAGCGGAGGTCCACGAAAATTTATTTAATTATGATAGTGAAGTACTAAAATGTGGCCTTGACTTTACTTACAATGTAGGTAGATAATAATAATATATATATATATATATATTTGCTGTCCATCCATTAAGTACATCCCTCCCATTAAAATTATGAATATTTTGTTATTGTTATTGTAGAAGTTACGTTACGGTATTAATGTTTAATTTTAATTATATTACGACTCTTATATTGTTATATTACAATGTAATATGATAATAATTCTTCTTAGTATAGTAAGATCTAATCATTGCATTTTTGTCGAGTTTTGGGAATATGGTAGAAATGTAGCTGCAGTGGGTCCACCGTAACTAGCTAAATTTTGAAAGTATTCTATGAGACAAAAAGTCTGTGAACCTTTGGTGTAGTTTATTACTGATAATTTATTTTATACTTATTAATATTTATGTGAAATATATAATAATTTCGATGCCACCGTTCATCGGATGATGTGATTGGACTCATCAGACGTGTTGGACCTTGCCTTCCGGTAGGTTATCTCTATCGATGTTACCTAATCGGAACTACCTCGAGTCCTTGATCTGTTGAATGATCTGTTGATAATTTTAAAGGATAATCCAAAATTCTATATATATATATATATATATATATATATATATATATATATATATATATATATATATATATATATATATATATATTTGCTGTCCATCCATCAAGTACATCCCTCCCATTAAAATTATGACTATTTCGTGTTTGTCATTGTAGAAGTTACGTTACGGTATTGATGTTTAATTTTAATTATATTACGACTCTTATATTGTTATATTTCAATGTAATATGATAATAATTCTTCTTAGTATAGTAAGATCTAATCATTGCATTTTTGTCGAGTTTTGGGAATATGGTAGAAATGTAGCTGCAGTGGGTCCACCGTAACTAGCTAAATTTTGAAAGTATTCTATGAGACAAAAAGTCTGTGAACCTTTGGTGTAGTTTATTACTGATAATTTATTTTATACTTATTAATATTTATGTGAAATATATAATAATTTCGATGCCACCGTTCATCGGATGATGTGATTGGACTCATCAGACGTGTTGGACCTTGCCTTCTGGTAGGTCCGATATTACCTAATCGGAACTACCTCGAGTTCTTGATCTGTTGACTGATCTGTTGATAATTTTAAAGGATAATCCAAAATTCTATATATATATATCCATTAGTCTTAAAAAAATAATGGCTGTCCTCCACACTATCGGCACACACTGCGCCAGTATCACGAACATGTGATCTCTAACTCATGGATTTGAAAACTTGACCCTATTGCACGGACTTGACATTCTCCAGACCTAGCTCCAATCGATTGTATATATATAAGTTCATGTATGAAGTGGGTATAAAAATAAAAGAAAAGTTAGTTATGAAATTAACGTTGATTTTGCGAAAATAAATTTAGATGATCCTCCCTTAATGTAGATGTCAGGCGGCGTGTAATATTGTTCGGATTTGTGACTTTCTGTATATTAAATGATTTTATTGCTATTGTTTTCGCTTCGTTTTTTTTCCTTAAATGTCATTTTGTTAACAAACTATAGTTTTATACCAATGTTGTTATGATCAATAGCTAGAGAAGTTTCGAAAAGCATTTGAACGTGTTGAACATTATTAGATTTTTTTTAAATATGTTAAACACGTTTTTTTTTCTATTATATTGACTTGACTTTGTGAGTTTAGAACCAATTATGTAGTTATTATTCAAATCTAACACTGCCCTACGAAAGTCAAGTAAAAATATTCAAACTAAAACACAGGAAAGGATATTTTACCTATCGGGAAACAAATAAAATGTTTCTCAATAGTTATTTTTTAAATAGGTGCACGTACATACATCCTATCTAACAACACGTACACGAATATGTAAATAAATGAAAAAAATAATTAAGCTCAAAAATAGATTGTATAATTTATATATAAATATATACTTAATTCTTAAACCAAACTTGCATATGAGTTATGACTCAATGATATTATTAAAAATAATATATCCACTCTAAGTAGCTTAAAGTCTAGATGTCGAAGAGAGGGGTAATATGACTGGAACCTGTATAAAAGAGCTGTGAAGTATCGTAGCAGTACCTAGTGTTTCTGAGAACCCCTCTACGGCACAACTTGAAAATATGAAGGCTTTCGTAAGTGAACGTACTGAATTATTTCACAACTTTAATTAAATTTTAATATTTTTAAAACAGCTTTTTTCGCATCAATTTCTTTCAAAAAATCATTAATTAAAATAATATACTCCTGATAATGAACATATAATAATCATAAATTATTTTTATTTAGTTTATGATGCTTATTCCGAAATAGTGGTAAAGTTTATCTTCCAAATCGTTTATTACCTATTGTTTTGATTAATTACATATGTTATTTTTAATAAATATCAATAACAAATCTTTAGTTCTCTTAGAAATATCATTTCGTGATTTCAACCTTTCTTTAATCATATTTTAATTTTCGACAAATGCTTCACGTGCAGGTGTGTGCATTCCTGCTCGCCGCCGCAGTGTACGGCGCAGAAGAAAAGAAGAATGAGAAACGTGGCCTTCTCGGCCTGGGCTATGGCGTATCTTCGGCTCCATTAATTAGCCACGGAGTTGGCCTCCACGGCTTGGACTACGGCAACAGCTTGAGTGGACACAGCGTGGCCCTGGGAGGACACAGTGTGGCCCTGGGAGGACACAGCGTGGCCCTAGGAGGACACAGTGTGGCCCTGGGAGGACAAAGCGTGGCCCTTGGAGGACACAGTGTGGCCCTGGGAGGACACAGCGTAGGCCTGGGCGGTCACGGCTACAGTCTCGATCTGGGCAGCCATGGCTACGGCATTGGCCTAGGAGGCCATAGCGTTGTGGCTGCTACCCCTGTCATCAGCCATAGCGTGTACAGCGCTCCTATTTTGGACCATGGAATTTATGGCGGCAACCATGGGTATAGCGCTCCACTGCTGGGTCTTGGGCATGGATATATACATTAAAATGAATTGACTGTCTGTTTGTTAAATCGCTTCCCAATGCTATAAGTTCGGGTAACGATGCTTACTATACTGAAATGTATGTGTTGTAAATTATTGCTGGTGTCTTTTGTAATAAGTTCAATAAATTTATAAAATTAATCGGTCTTTTCTTTTGTTCTTAGTGATGAAACCTTTTTTCAGAAACTATGTTTATATTATTTCTAAATACTCGACGTTCTTTTGCTAATATAATGGAGACAATTTATATATAAATAACAGATCATAAATACATAAGCAATATTAGTACTAATTTTAAATATGAAAAAAATACAACATAATTTTCAACTGGATAGATGGTTTATATTCATATAAGTTCGTAAAGTCACTGCTTCATTTTGATTTGTTATCGGTGTATAAATTGACAGATATATTAAATGGGGAATATATACCGGTTGGACTGATTATTTGTTATTTAAATTTACATGAAAATTTTATGGAAAAAAACATAAAATAGAATTGTTAATAACTGTAGAACAACTAAAGATATAAAGCACTATTTCAAATCTGTAAACAAGGCGAAAAAATTGATACAAATGCAATATACGAAATCGAGTGCCAATTTTCAATATGTATGATATTTAGCTTTACTATTTCATTTAATAAGCACAAATGTTTGTGCTTAATTTTATTCTTCAATCTTTTCTTATTACAATTGTTAGTACTGATAACGTTCATAGCGATTCACTCATTTTTTTAATAAGAAACTTAGGGCGACAAATAATCTCACCGTTTACGTGATGATAAGGCAAGACTGCCCTATATCCTTCAACAAAAAAGCTCACCGTTTACGTGACGATAAGGCAAGACTGCCCTACATCCTTCAACAAAAAAGCTCACCGTTTACGTGACGATAAGGCAAGACTGCCCTACATCTTTCAACAAAAAAGCTCATCGTTTACGTGACGATAAGGCAAGACTGCCCTACATCCTTCAACAATAAAGTTTGTCATTGTATTGTCTTCGCTGAGGACTGTAGAGAAATCCCACGTCACCATTAATTGGGAGTCCGGTATCCGTTCGGGTATTCATGATACGAAACACAGGAGTGGTATCCAGTGAGGGCAAATTCAAAAGAAAAATTTAAGGCCTGTGTTTGATGATAACGTAACGTATCCTAATCCTCATCCGATTCTACCGGATACACGTTATAACGGATTTGGAAAAGTGCATCTTGAATCTTGTTGAATACAGATTTTAGTCATCACTTACCATCAGGATATCTATATATTCGTTTATCACCTATAAAGTCTTAAAAGAAACATTTGCCCATCTGCTTGCACAAATACTTGTCGTACTATCCTGCGTAATTCACTCTCACTATTAACAAACAGAAAGTGTCGACGAGATATTAATTGAATTCGACATCTGGATATCGGGAAAGTTACGTGCGTCGTCTTCGTTGAAGTCACACTTGAGCATGCCGTTCACGAAACCATAACTGCGACCCATTAATATCACATCGCAACAAGGATTCAAAATGCATATGTTGTCTCTCCAAAGCAAGGAGATGAAATGCGTCCTTTCTAATAATTAGTTACCTCTCCATCCGTTATCATAGTTAAACTATTATTTCATCCGGGTATTCTGTGAGGGGCTGGTCATTCCCCAATGTAAAGAGTGAATTCATATCACAGTGCAAAACTTGCTGCAGGTTCTTGTACGTGTTAAATTTCAACGATTTGTATATAGCTTAAGCAATTTTCCACGATCATACTGCCCCCGCTCACCCTCATACAGTCCCCTCCGACGGCAATGACGTCGCAAACAAGGTTATACGTGATACCTCCATGCCACAGGCCGGTTTTCACCAGACAATAATGATAGAAGTGTCGCTGGAGTTTCTTGCGCCACTTCTCCAGCACCCACTTATTCCGAAATGGTGGTACAGATAGCTAATAATTATATCGATATTAATCGATATAGATAATCCTTAGTCAGAAGCAACTGACCGAGCCGAGGTTCAGTTCGGCCCTCCCGGGCACCCTCGAGTCAGTGGCTTTCGCACCCAGGGTAACGGTCCAAGCTGAGGCTCCCTTTCAGGTGCCCTTGTGCTGTTGACCCACTAATAGAGGTCTCGACTCACCATGAGCGCTCGGTCACCTCTCAATCCTGTGAAACTGTAAAAGCCCTCGGTCTAACAGCGGCCATCAACCCGAAAAAAAGTTCATTTTTCCAACTACGCAAACGTTATACGTATCACCACTATTTGCAATCGGCTATAAATAGTTTATAGCGTTACATATACCTTTTTCTTCGTTGATTCAACGTAATTTTCACGTTTGACAGGAAAATTCTTATTATAAGACACATTACACTAAACGCTGCTGTCTGTCGCTGTAATAGTAATTTTCGGTTGCGCAATCGAGATGTTTATTCTGCTATCGTGAGTGCAGGGACTCGGGGACCCAATTATTGGTAACCCACAAATCTATCTTAGCCCCCAGGGGTGCGAAGCATATGCGTCTTAGATCTTTGTTTGTCTATCTCTGGATGCTTGCGGCCTTTGACAGCTACATTCCCGTACCATCAGGTGAAATGTGTGTTCATTTGTTTTTGCCCTAACTTACTTTTAATTACACCTTACGCAACATAATGACATATTGTGCATATTAGATATAAAACTATTATAATATTTTCGACTGAATACTCTCTGAATCAATATTATTATTGTTGACGAAATTCAATTTAAATAGTTATTTATCTTTACAAACATTGCTTTAAACAGAACCTCGAACAGCTCTAATGGCCCTTTAGTCAATGTTCATGACGTCTATAACATTATCATGTATTTTTATTAGTATAAATGATAACCTGACTGATTTAAACAAACGCAATGTCTTCTGATTTTTACGAGGTGAAAGCTAGCATAGGGGAATTATTAAAATTTTGTATATCACAACAAATCACATATTAGATGGTTTTCGAGCTAAGTGCGTATTGCGTCTCTTGACCCTGCATATAAACTCTCCTTCAATTTTATAGTGATACATCACATCAAACTAGAGAATATGAAGTATGAGCCTCTGTGTTTGCGCAAATATTCGCAGCATTAGCATTATAATATATCCTACGCAGTTGATGTCATCTGGTAGATAGAAGATATCGCCGTGTTCGCACATCACCATCATCTCATCTTTGGGATAAAATCGTACAAAGCTCTTTTTTTATTACATTGAGTACAACAAAACACGCAAAAGTAACAAACAAACACGCAGTTCACCTGATGGCAAGTGATTCCTGCGGCCCACGACATCTACATTCATCCTTGACAAGGAATCATAAAGCAGATGCGTTGTCACCCTTGAGGACTGAGATGGAATGCCTCGTCCACAGTAATACGGATGACTTCACGAGGGACGTATTATATTCATCATGATCCACACTCGAGGTTTGAAAAAGGTGGCCACTGTAGTATTTACTAACATTTTAATGTCAAGCCTTGATTCAATAAAAAAAATATCACGGCTGAAAATCGAATCAACTTACCTAACACATATGTTATATTACTGATAACTTTAAAAAAATAGAATGGAATAGAACATATTTTATTGCACACCATAATGATATATTTAAACGTTTTTGAAAATTACGTGGTATTTTCGTTCAAAGCGATCTTGTCCAGTGCCTTGGATGGACAGGATCTCAACGAACTAAAAATCTAATGGGAATAGTTAGTTTTTTTTAATTACATTTAGACTAACAAACGAGCATACAGTTCACCTGATGGCGAGTGATTCCTGCGTACCACGACATCTACATTCATCCTTGACAAGGAATCATAATGCAGATGCATTGTCAACCTTGGGGACTGCGATGGATTGCCTCGTCACCAGTAATAAAGGTCTCCAGATACCTGCACTCACCAGATGAAACTCAGCTGCTATTATACGCTGGTATTCTGTGACGGTGTCGTCCTACCCCGGTCGAGCTGACCCATTCATTCTGCATGTAGAAAAAACTGCAGCGTTGCTCTATCATGCTCTAAAATGTATATGATTAAAAATAAATACGAAATAAGGTCAAAAGTGGATAATATATTAAAATATATACTTAATTCGTCAACGAGACTTGTATGTGTGTGAGTCATAATATTATTAAACCTAATATATCCGCCCTAAGTACCTCAAAGCCTAGATGTTGAAGAGATAGGGGGGTTAGGTCCGCCTGGGACTTATATAAAAGCACTGTGCAGTGTCGTAGCAGTACCTAGTATTTACTGAGAACCCCTCTACGGCACTACTTGAAAATATGAAGGCTATCGTAAGTAAACATTCAAAACTCTTAATTTAATTTGTTGCTATAATTTATAAATTGCTAATATGACAAATTATTTTCGAACGATCTTTAAAAGATAATAAATTATTAGTAAAGCCAAGCTGCACCTTGTCTCTAAATACAGCATGAATGGCTCGGCTAGACCGGGGACTGCGTCCCACAGAATGCAAGAATAAAATAACACCGTAACGCTTCTGTGTGTTTCTTCTGATGAGTGAGCGGATCCGGAAATCCAGTTACTGGCCACGAGGCAACCCGTCTCAGTCCACAGTGATGACAACGAATGTACACGACCCTTTTTTTAAGATGTATATTGGTGTTTAAACGTGTCAGTAATTACTTTACATCCAAGCTCTGTTCTAGATGGTCATTTTTAGCTTATTTCTTATTGTAGGTAAAGTTTGCCTTACAAGTCGTTTATTATATATTATTTAATTTAGAAATAAATATCTTGCGTTTGTTCTAGTCACTTATATATTTTAGTTTTAACATAATATGCCACTTAAATTTATTTCAAAGTATCAACCACAGTTAAATGATTTTAACAAAATAAAATTCAAAATATTTTAATTCCAAATGTTTAATACATAAATGATTTTCCTATCAAAACATTATTTAGAAATTAGATTGTGATATACACGTAACGCTTCATTATAATATTGATAATAGATTCGTGTTGGGGAGCTCATTTTTAATTTCATGGTACACAAACAAACGTAGTTCGATTGTCTGTGTTGAATCAAAATTTTAAATGCTCATTTACCAAGTTCTTTTCTTCATCACTGAGATGTAGTAAGTAAGAGTAATAAAGAAAACATTAGGGAACCTGCTGTAGAAATAAATATTCCCAAAACCTGTGAAGTCGACCAATCTGGCTCAACCGCAGATTCGTGGACTACTATGCTCTTATATCCTTTTTAAAGATATGGCCTTTGACCAGTTGTGGCATTTATACTTTACTGCCATCGTATTTGTCCAAGCAATAAGTCTAGTCTCTAGTAATATTATAATAAAGTATTGATAAATATAAAACATATGCATGTTACGTAACGAATAATTTATTATTTAGTTTAATATTTACAACCTTTATTTTAGTCAAATTATTATTTATTTATATTATATTATATATACGTGTTACTTAAAGATGGTTTCATGAGGATCAATTAAAATTATCGTTATCCATTTTTTTATATTTATTTAAAACAAATAACAATACAAATAAAAAGTTGTTTTAATAAAAATATCCTATTTCTTTATTACGAAGGTGTGTGCACTCCTGCTCGTCGCCGCAGTGTACGGCGCAGACGAAAAGAAGAACGAGAAACGTGGCCTTCTCGGCCTGGGCTATGGCGTATCTTCGGCGCCATTGATTAGCCACGGAGCCGGCTTGGACTACGGCATCGGCCTGGGTGGACACGGCCTTGCCCTGGGCGGTCACGGATACAGTCTAGGCCTTGGCGGCCACGGCTATGGGCTCGGCCTGGGTAGCCACGGCTACGGATTCGGCCTGGGAAGCCATAGCGTTGTGGCAGCTGCCCCCGTCGTCAGCCATAGCGTGGTCAGCGCTCCTATTTTGGATCACGGTTACTATGGTGGCAGCCATGGGTATGGCGCTCCACTGCTGGGTCTTGGGCATGGGTGGCATTGAAGTTAAATCAGAATTAAACGTCTGTTAGTTGCATCGCTTCCCAATGCTATAAGTTCGGGTAACGTTGCCTACTGTACTGAATTGTATGTGTTGTAAATTATGTCTTCTTGTATGTATTTAAAGGTAATCGCGTGGGTCTACTGTGCCAAATTATGTTTTTGCAGGTGTATTTTGTAATAAGTTCAATAAATTTATAAAATTAGTCTACCTTTCCTTTACTTCTTAATGATGAAACCTTTCTTCAATAACATAAGTTTTATACTATTTCTAATCACTCATCGTTCAAATAAATATTGTATCTTTTTTTTATAAATACAGTACAGATAAGCGAAAGTATTACTTAATTCAAATTTAAAATGCACAGTTAACAATATGACTTAATTTAAAACGAGGCATATTCCATTTTACGTGTATATATTAAGGAAGACGTTCCACGTTTATGTTCATTTCTTATCAAAAATAGATGTATAAATTGAAAGATACATTCAATATGCATTATATACGGGGTACTGTTCGACTATTCGTCTTCTGAAATTTATATGAAAAAACATAAAATAGAACTGTTAAAGCCAAAGA
This sequence comes from Teinopalpus imperialis, assembly GCA_029286865.1. Lineage (NCBI taxonomy): Eukaryota > Metazoa > Arthropoda > Insecta > Lepidoptera > Papilionidae > Teinopalpus > Teinopalpus imperialis. The sequence goes on along the minus strand of JAGSMU010000035.1, from coordinate 5,725,058 downwards.
TATAAAGTACAATTTGAGATTAAGATCTCAATAAGTGTAAAGTACAGTCTCGAAGCGTCAATAGCCTAATGGTTTAGGAACGGATTGCGGAAGTTAAGGTCGATCGGTTCAAATTCACAACTCGACTATCTTGCACCGTCGCCCAGCAGCTTTAAGCTTAGTTGGAGTGTTTAACCGGAATAATAGTAAATTAGAAAAGTTAATAACACTGATAGGTTTCTTTAAAAAAAGGAAGTACACTGTTACCTAAGGTGTTAACATACATAACACTCAGACATGAAACCATAAATTTGTTATACACGAATATTGTTCCTCGGCTGGGAACCGAAGTCAGGACCCGCGAAGCAGCAGAAATTATCTATATGAATGACATTCAATTACCACACGTCGCCTAAGCTGCTTTTTATTAACTCCTTTATTAAAATTTCAAGTAGTGTAGTGATTGCGTTAATATAGACTATATCAGATCATATATTAGTTATATCAGATAGTTTTTCATTATATTAACGACGAAAAATGAGAATAAGCATCTGATGATAGGTGATTACTATCCATACCACACCTACCGTTATCCTCAGAGTAAAAATTCAAGATACGTCGTTCCCGATAAGGATTGAGATAAAATATCTCGTCACTAGTAAGTGTGTCTTATTTCGTTCTTTCACCATACAAAATACAGGAGCGGTAACCCGCTTTTATATGATGTTATTTCGTAAAGCGTGATCCTAGTTCGATACAGCCGACTTATTCTTACTAAAAACAATTTGATAATGTTTAAATTTGATATTAAGGGTGATAAATAAGCACAGTTACCTGATGATAAGTGATGACAGCAGTCTATGTAAATACATCCAACCACAACCGTCATATAAAACACAGTACTGTTATGCTATTAAAACACGATGGTATACAGTGAGGACATGATCGTTCCCCGATATTACACCAACCTTCATTCTGCATCTATAAATTAGCTGCAACGTGACTCTAGCACTGCTGCGTGACTCTATAATATAAACTAAAGTAACCCAAAGTAAAAAAAAAGTAAGTGTAACTAATCATTTAATGTAAACAAAAATAACATTACACACATACTGTATATGTCTACATTTGTACATTAAATAAACGAGAAAGTTGTTCCAAGATATGAACGAATTGAGCAAAGTTGCTCTACATAAGTGAGTCAATGTGACTTAAATTGCTACTTACAACAGGATTACATAAGTTTACAGAGGCTGTGGCGTCTAGGTAAACCCACAAGGGGCATGTAGCCTTGAAACAGTCGTTGGAACAACTACTACTAGTGGAGGTGGCTAAGAAGTTTTCCACGGCAACATGATGTGAGTTCGTTATAATTTGACTCGTAAGCCTGACAATTGAACGTTAATTTTAAACACTTACAATTTTTGTTTAAATAAGATATGACGCCAATTCACTATACTATTAAAAACTTTATATTTGTTTTAAATATTATTATATCTATTTAATTGCCGGTAAATCTTCTGGTTCTTACTATATTTTTATCAATTTCTGTCATCAGCACATATGTATCATAGAGCTTTAAAATTAAAATTCATAAAAATACACTTCCTCGTTCAACTTCCTTTCATCTGCCACCATATTGCAGGGGGATCGCAGTGTCAAAGACGTAGCCCATTTATAAACATACCTAGACCCCAAAAACAATGTTATACAAAAATATTAACCCCGAAAGGCAATCGAATATTGATACCGCAACACAATAGCCAGTTACTCCTAGAATTAGGCCTCACGGGCGTCAAAGTACCATACGATTATGACACGTTTATACGTGCAGACAGATATCTTTTATACCAAGATATTTATTTAGAAATCTTACTTAAAAAGTTCTTTATATTTATTTATTTAATATTAAACTAAACACAACATATACCTATATGTGTGTATATATCCTTTCTCATTACATCCTGACGTCTAAATGCCACGGGTTTCGTTAAGTGTTGCAAGAGGAAGTAAAGCCATTAACGGAAGTTGCCACACGCGCGCCTGCCGTTGCGTACGCGCAGGATTTGCCTAAATTATTTCCACCAACGTGGGAATGCGTCAGAGATATAAATTACATTCTATATCTTTAAAGCTCGCTTGAGAGCCGCTAGTTCAGCGTCTTAGTATTCGTTTCTAAATATCGTTTTCACAATACGCAAGCGTCCTGATTACGATCGCCGGTGCCGGCACTGTATTAACTGCAACTTTTTTAACCAATTGTAAGTCCTGATCACATTCTTGGTGTTGAAGAAAAATTCACAATAATACTTTTTGGACACGTGAAGTCCTGAAGGACCACGACTATACATATACGATAGTGCCGCAAGCATTTGGGCAAATACGGAGGATTATCGTCGTCTCTTTCCCTAATCTAATGCAATAAGGTCGTTGAGGTTCATACGGAAGGTTGAGATGCAGTGCAGTGATATATGGTTGAGTTGTTTTTATAAGACACAGGTCATACTTTCAGCACACTCACACCCGAAAACTAACAATTTGTGATGCAACAACAAATAACAATTCTCGGCTGCGTTTTGAATTTAGAATCTGCTGCGCTTCATCGAGCTACTCTAACCATTATGCCACTATTTATATGTGAGACTGTTACTTAGCTTTACTAGAAATTTTCATGTTTTCGTGGTAGAGCTACGATACAATTCATTTCTAGCTGCAGAATGAATGGGTCAGCTCGCCCTTACAGAATACCGGTGTGAAATAGCAGCATGACGCTGTTGTTTCGTCTGGTGAGTTAAGGGATCCGGAGTCCTTTACTATTGGCGACGAGAAATCCCATCTCAGTCCTCAAGGGTGATAAAGCATCTGCATTATGATTCCCTGTCAAGGATGATTGTAGATGTCAAGGCCCGTGGAAATCACTTAACTTCTAGAAATAATTGAGTGCAATAACAAAAATAAAACGTACTACATAACGAAATAATTTTAAAGGAATATTAAAAGGAAATAAATTAAAACGTAGAACCTGACATTATTGAAATGGACGTAAGAACACAAAAATATTTCTTCTTCTTCTTTCTAGGGTTCTTCTCTTACTTGGTTTCAACATATAATGTTGAATGAATCGGATATTTTGTCAACCTTGAAGACTAAGATGGAACGCTTCGTCACCAGTACGAAGCTTATCAGACGAAACACAGTAGCATTAACAACACAGAAACAAACTACTATTTTACTATGGTATACCAGACGTAATCCCATCCCGGTGCACACGACCTTCTCGTGCCTCACTTAGTTTAATACTGCGGCGTTTCTCCAGTTAAACTATACTGAGTGATAAAAACTATGGTTTATAGTTAATAAACTTTTTGTGGGACCGATTTGAGAGCAAACCGAACAAAACAAATCATATAAATATAGAATAGTAGTATATCAGTACAAATATGACAAATAATTATGAGAACGGAACCTTCTCATTTTTTGAAGTCGGTTAAGCTACATAAGAATATATATTTTTTATATATAAATAAAATCGATTATTTCCTATAAACTGTCAATGTAACAGAAAAAGTTGACAATTTGTTACTGCATGATACCGTCACGGCCAAACCGTTGGCAAAGGAGGACACAGTTAAGTCATTACATCTATATCTATATATCTTCAGTCATAAAGTTTTAGGATGCCCATCCGTTTTCTCTGTTTACTCCTGAGGAACGAGATTGAAAGCCTCGTAGAGCGTTATGATGCTATTTCATGTTGTTATTCTGTGAGGACATTTACCTTTCATAGTTGAAACAACCTTTACAGCATATATGGTTCGAACCGACCAACATATGTAGGAACTAAAATCTAGCTGCACCGTGACTCTACCATTTATAAAATACCATTCTATAAAAGAGTTACATAAATCTTGTGTATAACAGTAGGTATTAAATAAATGACCTAAGCTAGGACAATCTAAAGCCCAATAATTCGATCTAAGTCTAGGGGGCAATGGAACTGACCAATGAAAAATTTTCCCTTCTCTTTGTGTATTTATAAAAATTAACGCTGCTCACAAACATAAATTGAATACAACCTTACTCCAGTTGCTAGTAAATTTATTCAACAGGTGTTGACTGCTTGTATTGGGAGTGTTTTTAAAATGGGAAGGTACAGTCGAGTGCATTTACATGTTTAAACATTAGTAATTAAGCCTATATGGTGAGAATAGCTGCGAAGGGTGAAATTCATATTATCGAATCGTGTTTCGTGTATAGATCCGTAGACACGATTACGGGTAGAGGGTATTCCATCCCGTGTTACGTGAATCTTGAATGTTGCTTGGGGAGATGTTAGATGTCATCGGCAACAGTTATCATTTACGATCAGATGAATTGTGTGCTTTAATGTCAATGACCCTTTAAGATGTTTAAATATTGATGTTGCGATAATATTGACGATTAATGCGTTAATTTGGAATATCAAAAAAAAACTAATGTATTAAATGAAATGAGGGGTCATATCGACCCGCACAAAAGCGACACATAGGTACTTCAAGCCCCCACATACATCACCGATATCACATCATAATACCATCGTTCGGTCCAAGCTTTTCGGTTTCTTACTCTCATCAGAGAAAACACTGATAAAGCACGGTGTTACGGTCGAGCCTATAAATTTTATTTTATTACATTGAGAATAACAAACGAGCACACAGTTCACCTGACGGCAAGTGAATCCTGCGGCCCGTGACATCTACAAGGAATCATAATGCAGATGCATTGTCACCCTTGAGGACTGAGATGGAATGCCTCGTCAACAGTTATAAAAGTCTCCGGATACCTACACTCACCTGACGAAACACAGTAGCATTATGCTACTATTTTGAGGGCGTGGTTACCTCAGTCGAGATGCCCCATTAATTCGGCAGCTAGAAGCAAACTGCAGTGTAGCTCTACCACTTTATATATATCTATTATACTTCTATTCTCTCTTAATGTATTAAGGTGACAAACGAGCCCACAGTTTATCTGATAGTAAGTGATTCCAATACTCCGTGACACCCACATTCATCATCGATAAGAAAAGATAGTGTAACTGCGTTGACATTGTGAATGCGACTAAGATTGAATATATACATAGGTACTTGACCAGTAATTGTGTCTCTGAATCCATATACTTATTAAACGACAAGAAATAGCAGCATTATGCTGCAGCCAGAAACAAACTGCATCTTTACTAGTGTAAATACTAATATTATAGGTCGTTTGTAGCCGCATCTAGTCCTTACTCAGCGGGCCTCCCGCTCGCGAGTCTAATTAGATAAAGCTGTAGAGGTCTCTGGACCAACAGCAATACTCATACACAAAAAAAAGCCGCAACTAGTAAGCTATCGCGAATAACAGAGTTAACAAATTTTACGATACGATGGCGAAAGACTTCGTATATTTTCCTCATCATTAAGATGTTTAAATTGCTCAGTTTTTTAGTAAGTGTAATTTAAACATTACTGCAATAACTAATTATAGCAACAAACATGACACATTTCTTCTTGCAGAGAAATATAATAATTATTATATATTATTATTATAATTGCATAGCCACGTAAAAAAGGCAATCAAATATATATATATATATATGTACATCGAAGAATCCAGCTAATTTTATTCTCCCAGGTCATGACACCTCATTTCTCTCTATTCTATGATATACTCTACTATTTTATGCTGTTCATTAATTATCAGATCTTGATAAGAAATATACATCAAAAAGATTATTCTATAAAATACACTCCATCAAATAAAAATCTGCTCAAAACTGGGGAAATTGTGAGTTACAAATACATTCAAAAATTGAACCTCGTTTGTTTTAAGGTCGGTAAAAAAGAAACTGGTTATACATTAGACAACCGTAAACAGATCTCGCAGTACACGTGTATTATGGTCTTAAAAGTATGTCTTCTATACATAGCCTATATAAAACGTTAACAGATTTTTTGTCTGTTTGTCTTTCTATAGTCTTTCTAGTCTATATTTATGCACGCTAATCTCAACAATGGCTGAACCAATTTATATTTCTATTTTTGAATTGTATTTCAGTGATGTATTGAGATTAACTGTTTTTTTTTATAGAATAGGTATCAAGCAACCAAATGTTCCATTTAAATTGTTTAACAAATAATTACGATATGTCAATTTTTAGTTATTTAACGGTAGTTAACCTAAAAAGTTATTATATATTAATTTAACTAGTATATCGTAGATTTGATAGGCACTTTTTAATAGTGTGGTTTTAACGCAAAAGTTAATTTCTTGAAACAATGAATTTGTTAACTCGACTGAGGACCACGCCCTTACAGAATACAGACGTAAAATAAAAGTATATCGCGGCTTTGTTTTCTTATTACACAATCAGACAAGCTGATACCCCTAATGATTGAAATAGAACCTGATGACATTGCGGATCTTTGCTAAGGATAGATGATGATGTGCAGCTCTTCCCACCACTTGAACTGTGCTGTGTTTGTCATCTTTCATTCTATAAAAAAAAAGTATCAACTTTTTTTTCATTGAAATTGTTTCTATTGGCATCGACTAGATTCTGTTGATGTTGATGCTGTTAGCCTATGCGGCTCTTACAGCTTCATCGGACACAGGGCTCACGGAACTAAGGGTTATTGAGCATCCGTGAGCGGGTATTGGCATAGAATAAATGTATGTCTCTTTTTAAATAAAACATTATGGACACTGTCTTGTTTTAGTTACCATTTATCATAGAGAACTGTGCACTCTTATATCACCTTGATACTGAGAAAAAAACGTGGTTGATAACATTTATACAGTCTTGTTTGCACGTATGAAATCGCAGGCATAGCTAGTTAGGAATAAAATAGATTGACCACCGGTGCAATAGGCCGCAATCGCTTCCTTATAAGGCGCGCCAGGTTTTTGCCCCGGACGTGAGGTGTCGGATCGCGGTGACCGCCTGATCACTGTCGACTCTGTGGTAATCGATACAATTCCAGTCTTACTTAATACGATGTGTATGTTTTGTTTATATATATATTTTTTATCTTATTTTTTTATTTTATTTGTATATATATATATATATATAAATTTATTAATTTTATTAAAATATATATATATATTAATTTATTTCATTTATATATATATATATAAATGATATAAAAATGCTTGTATCATTACTTACATTCCGGTTAACCGATCTAACTAAGCTGAAATAGCTTGTGCTAGGAGATGGTTCACGATAATAGTCTAATGGTGGATTCGAACCTACGATCTTAAGTTTCGCAGACCGTACCCAAACTATTAGGCTATTGTATTGCTTTGTGTGTTTCGTATTATGTTACATGAATTAATTGACTGGACCCGTATTATATCTATCTGATAAACTTAACGAATATTTGGTTAAATTTATCTTTGTAAATTTTGTGTTATGTTAATTGTAACTTTAGATTTTATACAAATGTCATAATATATTAGCATAGTTATTTAGTACAGAATACTCTTATCGCTTGTATATTGATTACGTGATGATCGAGTATGATTTTGTCGTTAACGGTGATTCCTTTTTATGTAAATGTATCGTATTTTAAATCAACATTTTTTTTCTACATATTCTATGGTTTATACAATAATTTAGTTCTATTTGTTATAATGTGGAGTTACTATATATATATATATATCTACTATACTTCTATTCTTTTTGATTGTATTAAGGTGACAAACGAGCACACAGTTTAACTCATAGTAAGTGATTCCAACATCTCATGACACCCACATTCATCATCGATAAGTAAAGATAGTGTAGCTGCGTTGACATTGTGAAGGCGACTAAGATTGAATATATACATAGGTACTTGACCAGTAATTGTGTCTCTGAATCAATTCTTACTTACTATACTTATTAAACGACACGAAATAGCAGCATTATGCTGCAACCAGAAATAAACTACACCTTGGCTTTACTAGTGTAAATACTAATACTATATATCGTTTGTAGCCGCATCTAGTTCTCAGCGGGCCTCCCGCTCGCGAGTCTAATTAGATATTTATTTATGTTTATGTATAAATATATATATATATATACATATATGTATATATATATATATATATACATATATATATATATTTGTATTCTTTACTTGTATTAGTTATTTTTAGTTTTTTTCTTTTATTAATTAGTTTAGTGCTATACTTATTATTTCTACATAATCTATAATATATCTCACCACACCTTGGGTTGACTGGTAGAGAATGCCTTTGACATTACGTCGTCCTTTATGAACCTTTAACTTTGTTAAGATTAATGCAATAAAGAGTAAATAAATAAATATTATATATTATTATTAATTAATTATTATGTATATTAAGCATGTTACAGATATTTAGGATTATTTTTATCAACAGTCAATGTTTCTCCATCTCAGGGTTGAATGGTAGAGAATACCATAAGGCATTAAGTCCGCCCATTGTACCCTATTGAAAAATAAGGTGTTTGCAATTGAAGATTATATAAATAAATAATTGAAATAAAAAAGGAAACTACTAAACCGATGTCAGTATAGGTTAAAGGTGCCTTTCAACACGGTGAAACTGTAAAAGATCACGGGGCCATTAGATCTAAAAGAAAACTATATCCAAATAATAAATTAAGTCGTATTCCAATGTTACAGGTACGCGAATTTTATGCGGAGCTTTGATAGAAACTTATGGCGTGTGCTTTGTGCCAAATATCACTTTGCATAAAACGTTGACGCAACAGGATATGGTGATTGATTCGTTCAGGTTCTCCCTGGGCTAGAGAGAAGTTTCATTAAAATTCCTGGAAACGACAAAATCTTTCATAGTTAACAATGAAAGATACGCTTGTTTAACGATGTTAATTTTATGAAAAAAAATACATTTTCAATTACAAAACACGATTTGTTGTCATCCCTGAGAAGTGAGATGGAATATCTCATCGGCAGTGGTAACCTAATTGATTGTCAGAGCATGAGAGGCACTCGCTAGTCGCCCCTTTCCCTTTTACGATATAATATGCAATAGGAGCATAGGAAGATTAAATAATAATATGCAAAGAGACGTAACGTACATTAAATTAGATATATACAATATACGGTATATATAGGGCCGAAAACCAATAATTTTTAGTTTGTTTTAGCCATCAAATGGAACATATCTCTGCTAATTTACTAATTTATTCTTTGTAAGCGAGTAACAGCGGAATTTAAACCAATCTATTTGTGCTTCAGTTAGTATATAGCCAATGAATGGCTCCACCATATAAGGTTAAGTAAGGGCAGCTTAATTTTAGGAAGACTGCAGGACAGGACAGGAAAGATTTTTGTCCTACTGTCCTTGCTTATATGTGAAACTTCTCCGAACGCGGACTTGGCCTTCCAATCTTTAAACGCATTAAATTGGAAGAATATGAAATATGAGTACCTGTTAATAATACTTACGATATATAGGATATCAAGTTTGTACATCGAGATGATATCATTTTTATAAAATAATTACAAAATGTACAGACACTGGCGTAAAGTAGATATGTCATACACTCCCTAACAGCATGGTAGTTTTGGAGAATCCCTCACTGGACGTCCTATGCAACCAGAGCGTGTACGCTCAGGTTGCCGCGCGTAAATTGGGGGGCGGGGGGGCAAAATTCCGCTCTACAGCCAATCTATCAGGGGACTTCATTCCAACCTTAACGCCGTCCACTACCATTTCGAGACGGCGAAGCCGTTCTTGCTTTTGCTCACCGAGACGTAGATATCTTCTCCAACTGACACCTCATACCTCTCCTACCCGGGGTACAAATTGGAACAATCGTTTGTGCCGCGGGTGTGTGTGTGTGTTTATATAGAGATGATATCTGTTCTCGACGCCTCGGCAGTTTTGAAGGTACGGACCTGTCCATCCTTTGGCTGCACGTAGACAGTGACGACCATCCCCGCGTCTATGCATGCCATATATAGGTCCCATAGCGGTAATACCGACACTGACCGACTCATCGACCACGTCCAAATGGGTACAGACTCCATCCAACAACAGATCCCATCTGCAGAAATCGTGATACTCGGCGACTTTAACGCTCACCACGCCGAATAGCTTGGATCGCGTTCCACCGATCATGAGAGGAGATATGTTCATGACTTTGCTTTGAAATATGATCTGACACAACTGGTCACTTGGCCTCAGTGGGTTCCAGACGTGGAGGATCATACACCTTCCCATCTTTTTTGACCATCCGGACAACTATCCAGTTTTCGTTGTTGCCCATCTAGGCTTATCGGACCATTGTTTAATCTGGACTGTGATGTCTCTCACGTGCCTATTGCGATTTGCAGGTTATCGCCGTGTGCGGCACTACGGGTCAGCGGATTAGGACGGAATGCGGTCATTTTTTGCATCCTACCCATGGGGGCGTATTTGCTTTTTACTGGATGATTCCAACGCTGTTGCCAATTCGGTCTCTGATGTCTTCAGGGGATGGAACTCTTTATTCCATCCTCAATAGTCCCAATCGGGGCAGATTCCAGCCTTGGATTGGTCACTCCTGTAAAGTCCTCCTGTAAGCGTCACGCTATGTGGGCCTTGGCAGATGCATCGGCATCACGGGATGCAAGATCCATGTTGTTTAAAAAAAGTACAACTCTGCCTCCAGATCCTTCAAAAGAGTTGTTGCAGAAGCAAAGTCTGTGCACATTGTCTGTGCAACATAGGCGAGAAACTAGTTGGTCTCCCTTCGGAAATGATGGTCTTTCGCTAAAGCTGTCCAAGGGAACTTCTGCAAGCCATCTCTTCCACCTCTGCACAAAGGAGACGACACCCATGACGTAGAGGAGAAAGCACGAGCTGATTAGTGCACGCCTAGTATGGTTTCCTTCGGGTCGCTCAGCTGATGACCTTTTGGTCTACTTGACTCATCGATGGGCGCAGACAGTCGAGTCCAAGTTAGCGAGGCCTTCGCGATTAGTCTGGACGTAGCGAAGGCCTTTGTTCGAGTTCGGCACAGGGCACTTCTTTCGAAGCTTCCTTCCTATAGGCTTCCCGAGAAATTATGCAAGTGAGTCACCAGTATTCTCTCGAACCGTAGCAGCAAAGTCGACGGTGCATGCTCTGACTCCAAAACAGTGAATGCTGGTGTTCCACAAGGTTGAGTGCTGTGTCCTACCTTGTGTCTTCTGCATATCAATGACATGTTGCAAATTAATAACATTCATTGCTATGCGGATGGCAGCACAGGGGTTGCGCTATACAATGGCCGTGCCAATATTTCTCGAGTAAAACGTCAATGAGTGCTGTGACAAACTTGTGTCAGTAGTCGAAAATTTGTTAAACAAACTTTCAGATTGGGGTAGACAAAATCTAGTCCAATTTAACCCCACGAAGACTTAAGTTTGCGCGTTAACCGCTAAAAAGATTCCCTTTGTCGCATCTCCTTATTTTGAAAAAACTCCCATTGCTACCTCAGCTGGTATCGGAATCTTTGGCGTTAACATATCGAGCAACGTTGAGTTCTGCGGTCAATTGCAGGGTAAGGCCAAATTGGCCTCTAAAAAACTGGGCGTGCTTAATAGAGCGAGACAATATTTCATGTCGGCCCACTGTTTGAAACTTTACAAAGCGCAAGTTCAGCCTCACATGGAGTACTGTTCTCATCTCTGGGCCGGGGCATCTCAGTACCAGCTTCTACTGTTTGACCGCATTGACCAGATAATTTACGATCGGCTTGATTCACTGTACTGGATTCGTTGAGAAGAGCTGTGGCATCTCTTTGCATTTTTTATCAAATTTACCATGGGGAGTGTTTATTATGAATTTATCCGAACAACACCTCGTGTTCGGATTAATTCCAGCAATGGTTGGCAATCCACCACAGTGCACTTCACGCGAAATTCCCTGTTACGCACAACTACTCCTCTAATCCAGCGTTGTTTCCGAATCGGTACAACTTAAGGACCTTCAAGAAAAGAGCCAACACCTTCCTGAAAAACCGGCAACGCATTTGCGACTCCTCTGGTGTTGCGGATGTTCATAGGTGGCGGTGATCACTTACTATCAGGTGGGCTGCATGCTCGATCGTCGTTCGCCACCTATACTATAAAAAAAGAAACATTATTTCATTCCTGGCAGATTTCCAATAGATGCATACAATACACAGTTGTGACACTATTCGTATTATAATGTCGTTAACATCTTAACGTACGATGTACTGTTCCATGCTTACATTGTCTATGTATAGTTGTCAATAGATCAATCATTGTGGGAAATGAATAAACAAAAGTTTTAAGCCACACAGAAGCCGGGACGGGAACGATCCGGACCATGGCGAAGCGAAAGGCGAGCGCGTCGAATGAGTTTCTTGTGTCTTATAAACAGAGAGCATTGAAATTACAAAAATAATTTTACTGTTTTTTGTCTTTATCAATAATGCATGCATAATTTAGAATAAAAAAAATCCAATTTTAAAAATGTTGTAATTTACTGTATTATATCTATATCTATATTATATATCCTGTGAGCTCTACGCATTCCGCTCTCGAAATCATTCGCTCCCGGCACGGATCGTGTCCGGACCGGATCGTGCCCGTCCCGGCTTCTTTTTCTCTTACCAAATAGTCTTTACCTTTCTTAAAGGCCGGCAACTCCTGTGGTATTGTGGATGTTCATTGGCTGAGTTAATCACTAACCATCATGTGACCTGCTTGTTCGCTTGACACCTATTCTGTATAAAAAAAGAAAAAAACCTGAAAAGTTCGAGAAAAACACTCCTTAAAATTTGCCTTTCATAACAATTTCCACCGCTAATATCTAGCCGTCACTAAAACCATCACCAAAAATCACTAATAGATAACATAACACAGCTTTTTAATATAGAAGAGCTACCCTGCAGCCTAAACTGGTTATTACTGGTTATCCGGTAGAGACCATAGTCTTATCATATAATACCAACTTAAAATAGCGTCTTATCGCATTCCTATGCTAAATGAAAATATCGAAGAGCCTCATCCTGTAAATTATCTCAGTTCATAATTACGAGTTTACGTTACGATTACGATGAGAAAGCAATTATATCTCGATCACACATAAAACACTAAAAATTTTATGGTCGGTCACGATCGCCATATTAGTAATATCTCATTGTATTTAAATATATATGGAAATTTAAGTTATGGAAACTAGAAATTGTATTAATGAAATAAATCATAGAAAAATAATATAAGATACCTGTGGAGTCACACGCGAACGAATACTATTGAAGTCAACGACTCCTAAGTTATTCCTCAACCGTCCACTTATGTTTCACTATGACATAACAAGCCACCGTGTGTCACATTCCCATTTCTTATCGGTTATGATAATAGTATACTCGTATAATCAACCTGTTTTCTGTTCCATCAATAATTTCTACATATTTTATTTTTTATAATGTGCGCTATTTTAAATTAAAACATATATAAAATAATAGTGTTACTATATATTACATGGGATAAGAGAAAACGAGAACGAGCAATTTTTTTTCTATAGATAAGTGAACAAACAATCAAACAACTTATATGGTAGGTGATTACCGCCACACTAGAGGAGTCTATTCGTATCAACGCTATTCCTGAAGGTAACTCAGTCGTACGTTTCGAGTAATTAAGTTGTATATTCTACTGTTATCTTCATAAGTCTTTACAGTTTCATTGGAATAGACTCGCGAACAGTGAGTCAGGAAGTGTGATAAATAATTATGACGATATCTCGAGTATAAGTATACGTTTGTAAGTGTCCCGTTACACTGAAATTGCATGCAAACCTTTCTCTGATTTTATTTTAGATACCTAACATCAAATGAGTATAGTAATAGCCAGCAATACAGCTAGATCTCGATCTTTCAGTCAAAAGGACGACAAAGGTAGACCAAAGTGTTTCATAGTGATGGGGGGCCTCTTTTAATTAGTTGCGTAAAAGACAATTTCATGTCGATTTAGAAGCGACTTTACAAATATATATCGAGCCCACATGACGGTTCGATGTGATCTATTTTGAAATATAGTACTAGTACTACTAATATTATGTTATATTAGGGAATACTAACGAGTACATTTCAATTAACGCTAAGTGGTTTATGACAAAACATTCACAGTCGATGAAGAATCATAAACCAGATATTACTTATCACCCCTGAAGACTAAATGCTTGGGGTTCAGAATACCATTACTGCTGGTGCCGAGGCATTCTATCTTAGTATTTAGGGGCAATAACGCACCTTAACTTAATTAACGAGCACTTACATACACACAGCACACAGGTGAACTGCGTGCTTTTGTCTTATCCTCGATAAAAAAAAATATATTACATCCTGTGCAGTTGACATTTATCTGCCGGTAACCTTAAGATGGTTTTAATGTTGGAAACCAGCCATGAAGATAATAGATTTTAATCAAATAATTGAGGTTGCCTCAATGTTATCTTTTATCGTCAAATAGATAAATATATTGAAATAAAATAGGTAGGCATAAAATTAATAATATTTAATATTCTGGTTTATCCAACCGGACCTCGTAAGCCGCGACGTAACTTTATGAACCTATTTAATTTCTCAAGGATACGAAAGACAGTGAGCGAAATATCATGCCGAGTTCCGTATATCACAATGATGTTACTTTTGTATTACTTTTTGTCTCACTGTAAATAATTTTTTTCTTTTCTAACAATCAACAAAATAATATTTTTTAATCTAGTATCTTTGCCTGGAGTGATTCTATAGAAAATCAATAAATAACTACTCTCAACCTGTCCACATATCGATCCTATTCAGGAACAACATAAAATCATATCTTAAATTCAAATTTATATTTATAGCAGTTTTAGCTGTGCCTGCAGATTTTTACACGCAATTATTAACATATGCGAGACGCACTTAAAAATGGCGTATTTTTATTTGCGAAGCGTATCTCAATACACCACATTCAGATTTGTTTAGCCATTGTGGAGGTTAGCGTGCAGTTTTATATAGGATTTGCATACTTTCCAGTTATTGAATCATCCATCCCGATAATATCCTTCTATCCTTTGAAAGTGTAACAGTGGTATTAATTCACTCATTACGCAACCAAATGCCTGAAATCTTAAGGAGGAATTTTATAGATGATTAAATTCACATTATATTTCGTGAGGCGAGTGTAGGAGAACCCAGGAACCCAGGAATTTAATTATTAGTAATTCCATTCCAGCCTACAGGATGGTAACGCGTATATATCTTAGCTAATATTTATTAAGGTTTACTCGTTTATTGCCCCATTAATAATCAATATCAATAATATTAAAAAAACACGATTGGACATGATTTTAACATTAGTCTGAAATATTGAATTCCTTTCAAAAATTTAGTGTTCTACCAAAAATCCTTTAACTTAGGAACATCCTACAAACTACACTACAACGTATAGCCATTAGCTTGTTTCTAGCACGAATGCGTCGGCTTAACCGCAGAAGGCCCACATTTCATTGATTACGAAGGGACATGGGATCCGGAGACCCAATAATTTACGGGGATAAACGAGAGTCTTCAGGAAATACACTAGATATGCATCTTGATCCTAAAAAAAACCTAATTAGAAAAATAAGAATTTAAAAAGATTACTATATTACATTGAACCCTAAATCTTTTCTCTCATTTCCTATTTTTATTTAAATCACCGAGTCCTGTTTTGGCGGGAATATTTATTAAATTATTATTACTTCTATCACGTCCGAGTATTTAAGAGGACACAGTGGTTAATTTCGGTCAAATTTGTTTTAGTTTTTGTTCCATAACCGCTCTCCGTAACAGTAAAATGAAGTTCCTGGTGAGTTGCCATTTTATTTCAGTAGGCGCGTAGGTATATTAGTTTGCTAAATGTTTATCAATAAAATTTTAAAATTATTTTGTAACAATTAAATAATTATCAAACATTTTAATAAATCTTTATATCATGTAACTATTTCTTTCTCCGTTTATATAGGGAATTACGAGATACGTTTTTCACTTCCAGAATCCTGTTTTATAAATAACGTATTTGAGGAAATTTGCTATTAGATTGGCTTCGTTAAGATATTGTTGATTTATTTAATTTTTGTATATAAGTGCCTCGGTGTTTATGTGCCAAATAAATGCAAAGAATTACTTCGGAAGGAAATATAATCAAGAAGATTGTATGTATGCGGGTAAAAACGACAAAACGAATTGGCGTCGTTGTTAGTAGGAGATCGCGATGCCCCTCCCACTGTGTGTGAACACTGCGGAAGATTAAGGTGCCATAAATGCGTTGAACAACTATTCTACGTAATCGTGCAATAGCTAGTTTATAACAGTGGCCTGACTCTACCACTTAAAGCGTATAAAGACGTAATTTGTCTATCAATAGCATATTAAAGGTAATTTCTGTTTCTGAAGATTATACTGGCGCTTGTTGCGATTGCCAGCGGTGTGCCCGTGAAGCGCATCAGAAGGAGCTTCGACCACTACTCCAACCCCGGCTACTACAACGGAAACCAACAATACTATTCGGTAAGAAAGACTATTAATCGATTATTCTGGCTTTGAATGTCAGGGTTCTTTCTGCGTTCACTTGCTGGAGATTCGATTCTTCGCCAAGGCATTAAGTATAATTCCAAAAATTATGGTCATCTCATTTGGATCAGTCGTTACAGCAGATATCTAACTGGCTGACAGTTACCCTAATCATCGTTCGACATTATAGACATTTCATAGAAAATGAATACGCAAAATGAATACGCAAAATGATTGAGTCTTGTAAAGGCCAGCAGCAATTTTTAAGAGCTTTAGATAAACTGAACTAGGTTTATCTAATATGGTATAATCTTTTTTTATATATTTAAATTTTTATATATATTTATAGATAGATAAGAGGTGACAAACGGACACACAGTTCACTTCATTGTTAGTGATGATTGCGGCCCGTGCTCAACCAGGTGAAGCTGTAAAAGCCTGTTAGCACAGTGGCCATCAGCCAGAAAAAAGAATGCGCCCCTTGCAGATTCAAGAGGTACATGTGATATCATCCGTTTCACCCTGAGATGGAATGGCTCCAATACCTGTCATTCTGCGAGGGCTCAATTATTGTTTGCAATTAACAACCATCATCCGCTACGTGGTCACTGATAAAAATTTCCTAATAAATAATATAAAATATATATATATATGTAGATATAAATATATTAATAATATAATAGAAATATATTTGATTATTTAAAAGTTGTTTAACATATATATCAAAATAATAAATTAGATGTGGTTGATAGTTATTTTGTAAAGGTATCGTTTACCTATATTTTTATTGTTTATGGAAGAATGGTTTTTTTTATGTTTTTTTTTTTTGGAGAACGATATGTAGCCGGATCAAGTCGGATGTGTGTTGTCACCTCCAACAATAAACGATGGAATAATAGTTTATAGTAATTGTGAAATATAAAAGCGATATTTTGATATTTGACAGCACGTGAAATATAACCATTTTCCACATATAAAAAATACATACACAATAATCATTATATTTAATATATAAATGTAATTATTTTAAAATATTGTATTAATTATATTATTTTTATATACAAATCAACAAAATAATATGTAAAACAATAACCATAAAAAAATATTACTTTATTTTACGTATCCTTGCGGTAAAGAAAAACGCTGGCTGAAATTTTATCACTCAATTGTTATACCTAACCTTTTAACACGCAAACATCTAGCCCTCTAGTTTAATTGATCATTTTTAGTCTAATTAAATCTAGTTCTATTAACTTATCAACATCTGGCGTTTGCCTATATTGCTATTCTATTAAAAAAAAACTTATTAGTCTCATCACATTTCAGGCGCAAGCAGTATCATCGCCCGTGTATTCCGAACCTTCGCCCGCATTGTACTCACTGCCGGTCGCAACTCGAGTATCATCACCCCCATTATACAACACTCAGTCACTGCCACATACGTCATCACTGTACAACGTGCCATATTCTTCGCCAGCGGTCTACCGAAACCCTGTATCGTACGTTCAGTCCCCTTCTTACGTCTCCATCCCGCAAGTGCAATCGCCACAGGTGTTTTCCTCGCCACTATACAATACGCCTGTGAACCACGTGTCCGTTCCCGGGGTATACAACGCTGAACATTCCTCTCACTCAGCTTCATCTTCACATTACAAAGTGCAGGGGCCGGTAGATCTGGCGTACAATGTACAAGTGCCGCATGCGCAGTACGTATCGTCTCCTACGTGGCAACATGGAGGCGCGTGGGGAAATTGAAACGTCAGTAACGCATTGAATGTCAACGATCCGTGGTGTTGAAATGCAATGATTAATTTTAGATAACATCTGCTTTAATAAATGCTTACTTTTATTTTATTAATATTAATATACCTAGTACTTTATATCTGTAATACACAAATACACAGACAAACATATGAAATTTGACGATAGCGGTTAAGTAACGACTCTTGCATTATTTTACTTCTATTTTGATCTACAAGTTATGTATAAAATCCTATATTGTTGTGAAGGTAGATCTATGATTTTATAGATGTCTATCAATTTTATCATATCGCATAGTGAATGTTTGTTTATATATTTTCGTAAATCAATTTAAACCACTCTTTATACAAAACTACTCTTTACTAAAGCACGAGGTATTGTCTGATTATTAAAAGAGGTAGAGTGTTATTATCGTGTTTTATAAATAATGCTTCTGTAGCGACGTGCTACGTACGTGAAAGCTATACACGGTTGAAGATGCACGGAATATTCTATGCAGGAAATTGGTGTAAATAAAACATATTTTTTATGGAATTAATAAATTTAAAAAATATTAAAGATATTTTGAAATAGGTTGTATGTTTATAGTTTTAACAAACTTTCTACTCTGAATTTTAATAAACCTCTAAAAGACGGTGGTCACCAATTCGATGCGTATTGCTTATACCTATGTGTATTTCAATAACAAAATAACTTTTTATTCCGCAAGTGGTCTCACGAAATTTTGCGGCTCATGACATCTACATCTATCCTCGACAAAGATTCAAGATGTACATGCGTTACCACCTGAGTACCGAGATGGGGTACTTCGTTACCTTATATCGGATCTTATAAACACAGCAGCGTCATGCTGCTATATCAAGCTCAAGATATCCTGTGGCCATTTTTGCAGCAAGCATCTAAAATATTAATTATAATATAAGGTAAAGTAAAAATGAAAATATACTGTATTCATTATTTAAAAAAGTATGACAAACAAATAAACTGTTCATGTGATAATTAATAGTATTTTGAAATGATAAACATACAACTCGACAAAGAGAGAAGATGATCTCCATATTAATACCAATAAGAACTTAAATGTATAGTAGTCAGTATTCATTGCTCTCGGAGTTCATGGCTCCTGTATACATTTGATGATATCTTTCTGGTTGATCTTTATTTTTTTTATTACATTGAGTTTAACAAACGAGCGAACACAATTCACCCGATGGTAAGTGATTCCTGCGGTCCATTCCTCCAATCCTTGACAAAGAATCATAATGCAGATGCGTTGTCACCATTGAGGACTGACATAGAATGCATCGTCACCAGTAATAAAGGTCACCGAATCTCGCTAGACAAAGGCAGCGTTATGCTGCTATTTAACGCTGCTATTCTGTCATTCATGGTTGTACCCCGGTCGAGCTGACCCATTCATTCTGCAGCTAGAAACTGCAGCGTAATTCTTCTCTTTACTTCTGTTTACGTGGTCGTCCTCTCTTTTTAAATTATAAAATGGCGATACCTTTCGAGCAAACGAACAAGATTGATGAACGTTGCTAACTTACGTACCTACGTGGATCCAGGCAGGAAACGAGGCGGTACATGTCAGTCCTCATGGGTTATAACGCATGAGGATGAAAACTAACTTATATATATATATATATATATATATATATATATATATATATATATATATTACAGTGGATTGTACATGTATTATTTTATATTACCTATTCTTACTTATTTATAATAATATTTTTTAATTGTTATAAACATATATATATAGTGGAATCTCTATAAATCGACCTCGTTAAGTCGTAATCCGCAGTAAGAAATATAAAAAATGCAATTCCTTTCCGCTGAACCCCTAAATACGCGGTATCTCGAATAATTTAGACTTTATAACGCGAACCTTCTTGTTAAAGAAGGCTTCCCTGCATGTTATTGATAAGACATATTTAAACTCTATAACTCAAAGTTCAAAATGGAGACTCCGTAAGTCGTAGTTATTAAAATATAATGAAACAACTTGGAATTACCCGAAATCTTAGCAATGACATCCAAAAGGAATGTTCGGGTCTTCCATCAAATTGCTTCAAGAGCTGTGGATTTTCGATGCCACAAGAGGAAGCTTTGGACCTCTTGAGCCGGACAGGAGTTTAGAAGCTTACTGGAATTACTTAAAGAAAACTTCAGTACAAAGAAGTTCAATTTGCAGATTATGTCACATGTGATGAAGGGCAAGCTTCTATTGGAATACTGACTGACTTTGAAGATACAGATTGATATAGTTAATCGAAACATAGATGGCTATAATGTTAATGAAAATGACATTCATCATACTGATCCAGCAGATTTTGAACCATTAATATCAAATAAAGAAGCCAGGGCAGTAATCAACACAATGCGAACTTACGTTGAAAGATGTGATATCATGTATCATGTATTCGGTTCATTGTTTGAACTTGATAAAATAATTGATAAATAATCTGCAAATCGCTTAAATCAAAAGAAGATATCAGATTTTTATTTGTTGTTTGTACGGTTTACTGCAATAATATGTAATTTGTTTTAATATGTAAATAAATAAAACTTAAGTAGATTTTTTTTTAATTTGACGCTGCAAGTCGAAAAATATACTAAGAATAAAATATAAAGTTGAAATTTTAACAGTTAAATCCTTTGTATCATTAAACTTGTTAAATCAAAAACTCATCTTTTTTGACGTGACAAGTGTTATAAATCGATTATCCTGGGAGGCATTCACGAAAAAGTTGTCCCGTCCTCCGTTACACGGAGCCGACAGTTACCGAATATAGCCAAGTGCGCACGATCTCGCTCGGAGGTGACACACACACTCTTAGCGCCGCTTGATCGTACAAAATGTAAGATATTAATTATTAAATATGTATTAATCATTAAAATGAATAAAATACTTGAATTATAATGTAATCAATTGTGTACTCATTGTTATTCTGCGGTATATGCTTATTGTTATTCTGTGCTGAGCGCTCATTGTTGTTGTAACGAATTTAACGTCCGAGCGCTTTGCGCCCAGACACCTGGGATTTTTTTTGACATTTTAATCTTATCAATAACCTACCTGATGTCATCGAATAAAGAATTCAAGAGTTCAGACAGTGAAAGAATTTGCAATAAATCCGGTAAAGTGAGCTGGATTATAGATCTTGAATTGGACTATAGAATTGTTATGAAAATATGATTTCTTTAAAAGAATGCTAGCAGATCTATTAACATAACACTAACAACAAAACTCCAACTAAGTTTAAAATTCTTATGCTAGAAGATAAATATCTTCTAGCATAAGTACGAGAACATAGTTGAATGGTGAATTCGAACCTATGACCTTAAGTTTCGTAGACCGCAGCCTTAGCTATTGTGCTATTGATACTTTAAAATATCTGTTTATTTGAAACTGGTTGTCATACAGTTTATAACGAATTATTAGCATTGCCAGTATTTTAAGTCTGCAATATGTGCAACGACAACTTTCAGCGGACAGAAATTATTATTGAAAATTTAGTTTTCAAATTATATTGCACGTTAGATCTTTTATTTTTATTTTTGCATATGTTTATTAATGCATAGTTTTAGTTTAGTCTATTCGAATCCTGTTTTATAATAATAATCGTGTCTATATTATTACATAGTGGTTCTTAACGTCTATATAAATGTGAATTTGTTTTTTTCTAATTAGTACTATATTTTGATTCTGTTTGTGTTTGTCCGCCGTTATGTCAGGAAAATGAAGATTCTGGTAAGTTTTCGAATTAGTTAGTGAATCTTTTATTTTGTAAACTGTGTACGTAAAATTTTTAAACTTTCATTTGATAGAAACTGTCTGTTAATAGAAGACTGATTAGATGTTTCATGAAAAATTAAACATCTAATCAGTCTTCTATTAGAATTTGTTAATGTTGTAAATTTTAGATTAGAAAATGCTAATAAAGTGTTAATAGCCTTAGACATGTCAGGTAAGACGGTCAGACGATCTGCAAAACTAACTACGTGTTCGAATCCGCCATACGACTATTATTACGAAACATCTCTTTGCACAAGCATTTATGTTTAAATGGAGGTGTTACGGGAATATTATTAATTTTAATAGCTTTGCTAGCAGCTAGGTGATAAATGAAAGTATCTAAAAAAAGAAAACTTGTTTCTAAACTATAGTTTTGCCTTATTAGACTGTATAATTAAAGTTTTTAAATAGTTAGTGAAGTTAAGTAGTTCTATTCCTAACCAGTAATTAATTTCCGCTCCTAACTAAACACTATTATGGCATGAATGTGCAACTTAGCTATTCTTACAGCTCATACTAGCAACCGTGACGTCGGGGTGTATGAGTGAGCTAGTCTCCACTCCAAACCAATACCATACGAATCCCAGTGTTCCAGTTATTGGTCAGCCTCAGCAGGTAAGATTTTTATAACGGGGTGACAAACGAAAATACAGTGTATCCAATCGTAAGTGAAGAAATGCATGTCTATAACATTTATACATCCATCCTAAAAAAAGATTCAAGATGAACATTCTCCCGATCCGTATACTCCCATGCATGGGTATACTGGAGCAAGAACCTAGGTATAAGGAGAATCAAAGAGCTTTCTTTGATTCTCCTTCACCAAACCCTAAAGTATCGAAGTTACCTAAGTGAAGCAGTGGACTTAAAACTGAAAAATAACTTAATTTTTATTTTCTAGACCCGGACCGTTTCTTCACAAGAAGAACCTACCTACCAGTACAACAAACATGAAACTAACTCTTTATTTGGACCGTCGCATCTATCACAACCAACTTCATATTCTGGAGAACAAAAAACATTTGAAGTACCTAACTCAGCTTCACCTTTTGGAGTGAATTCTTACCCTGTGAAACCACAAGGGTCCGTGACATTACCGGACTTAACTCCTACAGTAGCACATTCTCTGGCTGTGGGGCCATATTCATTTGTGGCTCAGCCCGTATCATTTTCTACGATATCTGCTACCCCAATTTCATCTGATTTACCACAGTTTTCAACTTCGATACAACATGGGTCAACTTCAGGGGCATATTCTGTTCCAGAAACCCAAAAAGAACAGCTTTTGCGGGTTCACGCTGTTCCTGTCACATCACAAGCTTCTTCATTTGGGACGTACTCCTCGCCTTTAGTTCAACATGGTTCATCGTCAGGAGCGTATTCTGTTCCTCAGGATTCAACTTTATCACGATTTTCGAATCCCGATATATCACGTAGTTCATTTTCTAGGGCATACTCGTCATCGGGAGCAACATACGGCTCATCACTTGGCGGTAATTCTTTACCTGTAATTACAGCAGACACTAAACCATATACAAAAATAACAAACAGTTTATTTTCCGGGAATTATTCATCGCCTATTACTGATAAGTCAAGAGCGTACTTTTCTTCTACACCAGATTTAATTTCTAGACCAAGCTCCTTTCCTGGCTTGACATTTAGTGAGACACCCTCCTCCTCATCTTTAGCAGTACATGGATCATTGTTAACAGATGATTCTGCTTCCCCAATAACATCTCAAGCTGTTACAACTAACTCGTCATATTCAACATCTGTAGCTTCCTCTACACTTGTGTCAAAATTTGGTTTACCGTTAACCAATTTTTCAAAATCCCTAACAAATCCAGTAATAATACCAACGTACTCAGCTAGTGCAACAACTCAAGGTTTATCATCTACAGGATATTCTAACCCCACGCAAAAATTTGGTACGTCCTTCAGTTCATATTCGAAGCCAGAGACCACACAAGATTTATTATCGCATGTATTCCATAAGCCATATTCTACGTACACATCTTCCTCATATCCCAAAGCTTTCTATACAACTTCAACACCTACACAGTCCCCAGCATCATACTTCACGTCAAGAATATCAACAACAAGCCCTAAAGGATACTCTTCAACATACTCTACACCTTCAACTCCTGTGTCTTCCTTTGAATCATACACCAAACCTATTACACCTAAATTTAACTCTGTAGTATACTCAACACCTAGCACACCTACATCTTACACAGCATATCCAACATTTTCATCGACCTCACTTCCATCCACCACCCATTCGTTTTATTCCAAAACAAATTCTCCTCAAGTCACACCTACATCATATTCTTCACTGTATACAACACCCGCAACTTACTATAAGGAGCATACAACAGTCTTACCAACTATCTCGCAAAAATACATAGAATTATCCAAGCCCATGGCATCATCGCAAATTTCATCTACTGATTTATACGATTCCCTCAAAACAACTCATGATTCTTCTTCTTGGTCGGATAATCCCTTTTCTTCTCAAAAATCTTTTGCACTCTCAGTAGACAAACCTGACACATTACAGGCATCCTTGAAGGCACATTCTGAACCATTATCTTCTAATAGTTTCTCAACGTCTTCAACATATACAGCAACTTACCCGACAGTCTCTCCAACCCATGATTACTCTCAAACATCTGCCGTCAATTCGAAACCAATGATAGATCAAAGTTCGTCTTTTGGAACATGGCATAGTTCGCTCTCTGGACCATATTCTACACCCGAACAGAAGAAGAGTTTTAATCCTTTCAGATATTATTCAAGCGGAGTGTTAGATAAAACAGTATATCCCACACCCGTATCTGGCTCGATCTTATCGAGAAACTCGGTACCACTTTCACCATCATACTTATCATATCCTATACATCATTCTGCAAATATACCCACGAATTCTGCATATCTTATGCCTCTGTCATCAGAAGAGTCTATTTCTTCACGTTTTGTTATACCTAATACATCTCAATCTTCAGTGTACAATGTGCATTCTCAATTACCTACTACATATACTGTGCATAGAGTACCTCTCACGAGAGAATATCACTCACTCCAGACACCACATGTTAGGTCATGGAAGACAATTGGCAATTGAAAAGTAATACCAGGGCAACATTTTGTAGAATTATTCAATTCTTTGAATTGTTGATAATAGTATTTTTATAGTAGTAAATCTTAACGGTACTCAATGGTTCATATTAATGAATTATTGCTTATAAAAGTATGACGACGCTTCTGAAACAGTAAACGATTATTGTTTATATTCAAATAGTTTTAAACATACCTGTAAAACTTTAAGAAAAATTAGTGTATAACTGTAAGTGCGTTCGTGAAATTATATACATTACATAATATAAATAATTAATTTTGTCTTTGTTTTATTTGTAACCAAAAAGTAAGAAATAAAAATAAGTGAATGTTGTTTTCAACACACATTCTTATTTGTGTTTTATTTAAAACCATAATCAACAACTGGTAGATGCATATTGGGTCCATTTTAAGTGGAAAACTTATAACCTTAAACGGTTTTATATTCTTTAGCTAAGACTGTGAGAAATCAGGCATCATCAGTCAGGCAGTTGATAAACTATTTAAAAAAGCGTTCATATTAGATTAAAATATATAAAATATATAAATGTATATATATATTAAAACATCTAGTTTCTTATTTTTATACTAACCTGCTTCTGTTAAAGTACTTTAATTAAATATATGATTTCAAGTAGCTATAACTCCGTGTGAAGAAATGTAATATGTAATCATATAATTAGTGATTGAGGAATCCAACTGACTGAAAGACTGATAAATAATTTCTTAAAGTAGTAGAGACACGCTGCTAGCTGTAGTTACTAGCTGTAAAGGAAGGAGGAGTACGGTGGATGAGGGAGAGCTTCCAACCCCAACTCTTGCAGCTTGGAGACTCTCTTGTGCAGTATGGGGTCGCGCGTTGTCGTGTAGGAGTAGCGGCGACCATGGATTGACCAAAGCTAGTTGCAGATGTGCGAGCTTCTCCATCATTATCTTCAGTTCTTCACAGTACACATCTGCAATAATGCTCATGCCATTTGGTAAAAAACTGTGATGAATCACATCAGCACTAGACCACCAAACAGTGACCATCAAATTTCTAGAGGTCATTTTCGTTTTGGGCATTGCTTTGGTGCTTAACCAGAATTTAACCAACTTGCTGAGCACTTTCGATTGTCGAACAGAATCCACTTTTCGTCGCACGTAACAATTCGGTTCAAAATTCTGTTATTTCTGTGCCTATTGAGCAGCGCGAGGCAGGTCTCAACGCGTACATTGGCGATCGTTAAGTTCGTGGGGCACCAACATTGTTTTGATGTTAACAACAAAAGCTGCTGCTAGCTCGGCTGTAGATTGAGTTTCATCAGCTTTCACAATCGCCTTTAATTCATCATTGTTGACCAGAGTGTCCAGACGACCACGAGGTTCATTTTTCAAATCAATATTTTCAGAACGGAACCGGGCAAACCAATAACGGGTTGTGCGTTCGTTTGTAAAGTTCTCTCCATATACTTTAAAAGAATAACATGTTTTTAAAACAAAATTAATTTGAATTTAGAATTCACAGCCAATCAAAACTTTTTTGGTTTGAAATGGCCAATACTGAAGAACGACAATTTCATAGATGAAGACCTAATAATAAAAAACGTGACAAAGAGGCAGAAATTTTGATAATTGCGGATATCCATTGAATGTGTTATCAGCCCTCAGGACTAAGAAAGAATGTCTAGTTACCCGACATTGGGTCCCTGGACTCTCATAGTGGTTGGCGAGGAGTTACACCTAAGTCCAGTCCAGGTATCCGGAGAAATTTATTACTGGTGACGAGGCATTCCATCTCAGTTCGTAAGGGTCTGCATCAACGCATCTGCATTATGATTCCTTTTCAATAATGAATATAGATTTCCTGGGCCGCAAGAATCATTTGCAATCAGGTGAACTGTGTGCTCGTTTATAACTATCATGGTAATAAAAACAGGATGCTGAATCGTAGAACTAGGTATATACGCTTCGAAATATACCTAGTTCTCTCGATTTGTAATAGTATGTAAGCACCTAAACTACTAAAACTAATAAAACTGGAGTGACCACTTCTTGTGGTCTATTTATAAAATATTGAACTAAAAAATAACCGTTAAAAAAATACACTCGTAAATACCGACCTCGAAATGTTAATGAGTTGGGGGTCAACTTTAAGTTCACGCGCGGTGGTTCTCATAGATTAACCTCGAACGGCATCGTCGACACATTTATAATGATAATAAAGCGTTGTTTTGCGTTTATTTATGAAGATGTTATCAATAAATTAAGTTGTACTTATTATAACAATCTTTTGACTGTTCTCGAAAGTTCGACCGCATCTATTATTATTGGACAATCAATTCCGTAATTAGCGTTCTAAACAGTGTAACCTAAGCTATCTATATATTTTTAATCGTATTGTGGGTGACAAAAGAGTTTTCATCTGATGCTAAGTTATTATAGTTGACAGTGGCAGAGCTACACTGCCGTTTGTTACTAGCTGCAGAATGAATGGGTCAGCTCGACCAGCGTACGATCACGCCCTCACATAATATCAGAGTAAAAAAGCAGCTATATGCTGCTATTTTACTCTGAAATTATGGGTTTATACTGTGTTTTTTTCTGATGTGTTTAGGGATCCGGAAACCTTTATTACTGGTATCGAGGCATTCCATCTCAGTCCTCAAGGGAGACAACGCGTCTGCATTATGATTCCTGGTCAAGGATGAATGTAAATGTCATGTCACTTGCCATCAGGTGAATTGTGTGTTCATTTGTTACTCTGAATGTAATAAAGAAGATATTGCTGCACCCCATGACACGTACATTGAACCTCGACAATTAGTCATAGTGACAGCGGGGTGGCTAAACCTGACGATTTATATTAGATTTTAGATGATTACGAGATAAATTAGATTTTAGATGATTTTGGTATTTACTTTGGGTTAGCTTAAACTATCTTTAGCTTTACATATCAAATCTAACTTTATTTATTTATTTATTAAACTGGAGATAGGCAGGGTAACGGTCCAAGTCCCTACCCCACGGGAGCCCTTGTGCTGGTTACCCACTAATAAAGGTCTGAAGGCTGAGCACCATGAGCACTCGGTCACCTTTCCCATCAGCATGAAAAAATAAATAGGAGATAGTTTATTTGTTCACCCACAATCCGAGTTTACATATTTGAAATGTCTGTTTTTTGACTTGAGGTCAGTTGACCTGAATTGTTAATGATTATAAGCTTTTTATAATTTTTGATGTTAAAATACGCATTTTTAAATGATGACTTGACCTTGCCCTTGTCTGCTGGACATTGGTTGTGGGAAGGGCAATTGCACAACCCTCGTGGTTTTCTGAATTAATCACCCTATAATGTGTATAAATGAAACATTTGAAAATGTTGACATCACATGTTTTTTGACTTCTAAATCAGTTGTCGTATTAGCATTATGAACGTATTCGTAAGTTAGCTTTTGTTTTGTTTTAAAATTTTGTGATAATAATTATGTTATATGTGGAGATGGAAATTTCAGGGATGTTGGTGTCGCTAGAAAACGGCCATGGGTATCAATCCCATCAATGAACAGCAATCACTTTATACGGATTTTCACGGACAAAAAGCTCTGAATCTTTATAATTATATCTAATTGTATAGAAATATTTTTCGCTTATCCATTCAAACTTAACCTACCACGCTTAGGTTTAAATTCAACGTGAAATATATACATATATACATGATAAGGTGTGCTAACTCTTACAATACTGTTATTACTGTGATTGAGTTAAAAGAAGTGAAATTGTATACTAGTAAAAAGAACTGAGTGTCTCTTATCTACTTATTCTACTTAAATTTCGTATTACAGGTATTTGTATTACTTGTTGTGGCTGCGGCGGCAGATCGCGACAAGCGCGGCCTGTACGGCGAGTCAGTCCTCAGCTCGACGTCACTGCATCACGCCCCGATCCTCACCACGTCAACTCTGTTGAACACCTACAACCCTCTATTGACACATGGTCTTCACTCAGCTCCACTGCTCAGTTCGCATTTGACAGCTGATCCTTTTTTGAACGCACACTCACTCTACTCTTCTCCATATCTGAGTTCACCTCACCTTTCATCTTACCTTTACTCACCACACCATAGCTATGGCTCTTTATATGCCCCAGGTGTTCATGCACCTCTACTCTACTCAAACCCATTGCTGGGCTCTCAGGGTCCGCTACTGACTTCCTTGTCTAATCCTTTAATCACTGCTCACTCGACTCCTATCATCGCCACGCACTCCTCACCATCCATCACGGTGGTGAAGAGTTCCTCTGAAGTACACTCAAGCTCAGGACACCACAGCAAGCATGGGTCCGAATCGAAAGTGACTACCGTTTTATAAATTATATATAAGAATACAAATCTAAGAATAAATAAATAAATACCTTTTATACAAATAAGCGTATCATTGCGTTATATTGATATAAAGGGAACATCGATGGATGGAGATGACTCATGATTAGACGGTGTTTCATGAAGGTCTGTGGGAATGGCTGATTTCAACAATGGACTTGTAATTGATTGAGATGATGATAATAATGATGTAAAACAAGATGAACCAGACACGCTTCTACAGTTAGTCTTTACAAATTTGATGGCAATACATTTAACTTTTCTTCCATTGTTAAAGTAAAAATCGTGTTGGTGCTTTTGTATTTAAGGAGAATGGAAACCCAGTTGTAGATGAGCGGGGTTACCAACGTTGCAACCGGCAACTGTTGACTTAAACGGTAAATGACCATACCCTCACTGAATACCAGAAAACCGTTTCTGCGTTTCGTACACTGAGTGTAGAGATCCGAGGATCCAATAACAAGCAACGCGATATTCCATCTCAGCCCTCTAGGGGGTAGGAGACACGCATTTGCGTCTAGAATATTTGTTGAAGACGCAGTCGAAATTAAAAAAAACTGTATGAACGTTTGATACCTTTATTATTTAAAAAAACACGAATGCACAGACCACTGCGCTACCGCAAGTTAAAGAAATTTTATCAATTATTTATAAGGGGACATTTTTAATTTTAAAATTCTTAGGGTTGACAACACGTAGACATCGTAATTCCTTATTGAAAATTAAATGGTGAGAAGAAATTAAAAAAAAATCAGATCACGGTAATGCTTGCGCACTGATGCCAGCTATTTAAATTTCCCTGCCTGTAAGTTGTTTTATATAAAAAATCACCAAAACATAATTAGCGAGCACTTAACATTTTTTTTCGAGGAGAAAGATTTTTTGTAATCCCTTAATTCCTTATTTACCAAGAGCAGCAAGATACAGCGTACACTAAGTTAAGTTAGTACCAATCTATCGATTTAAATATATATATATATATATATATATTTAAATCCCACTGCTGGACAAACCTCTCCAGAAATAGTATAAGAACGTAGTTCACGCAAAGTTCACGCAACTCCACAACGGATTAAAAAAATTTTTAAGCATCAGGGTTTCCTCCGATTTCCTTTGTTTTTTGACCGCCAATCACGTAGTTAAGCAGCTCTTAAAATTGCAATTAACAATATCATTAGTGCCCGCACAGGGATCGGATCGTTTACTCACTTGCACACTGAGGTTCCAAGCACATTAATTTATATAATAATATGGACACAATTACACAAATATAACTAAACATAAATAATAATTACTTTAGAAGGAACTACAACCACTTTATCATGAGTTCCACAACTACGACTGGATATTAAATTCCAAAGTTAGTAAATGTACTAAACCGTCATCAGGTTTCAATTATAGTTAAACACATCGAAGTTTTCCATTTGAAGTAACGATTTTTTGAACTATAGCGCAAGTTAGCTTCGTGTAAAATGTTTCAGAAATACCTTTTTGAAGATGTAAATGATATTTTTCTGGATGCGTAATCATCTTGGGAGGACATGTAGACCCTGTGGCCGGATTTTGTGCTTCTGTATCTAGGTTATAACAAAAATGAAATGATCTAGTTTAGTCACAAGGCAGAGGCGACGCAGTCTATAAAAATTAGGGTAGTCGGTTATATTGTTTCATCTTATCTAACGATCCCTGTACAACGGGATTTTTTGTACGAATTGTTTCATTGCTGGTAGATGGCGCTGTACCGTCAGCAGCGCCTTTCTGCATCGCGCAAGCCTTCCGTGAAATAGTTAAGACGAACTGTATGTTTTTGCTTTGTGTCGATTGTGTGGAGATAGTTCACAGAAATAAACATACGTTAAATTGTTATCAATTTTCTGTGTTTAATTCTTGCTCCCCTCGACACCTTGATACATATTTGTACAATCCCGCTTAAATTTTAAATGGAATAACCTAAAATAAAGTTTCATAAAATAGAAATCTATAATTTCATAATAGAAATAGCGTTCAAGGTTTACACTGAATGTAATATATGTACTTTCTCAATTAAATTTATTTTTAGACTTTATAACGAGTGTAACAGCAACTTTATATTGTTGATTTGAAAATTGTTAAAAATAATAAGTTTAGATTCTCATGAATTCTTGACATAAAATGAGTATATTATAGAAACATTCTATCCATAACACTATTTATTTCTACTATTTAATATACTATTTTACATCAGGGGTATAAAGGGGGGACTAATGATTATAATGTAGGAGGGAAAGTAATAACTAAAAAATAGTTGTAACAAACATCTTTTTTCAATCGAATCCCGAATATCGTAGAACAATTCAAGGATTATTTTTAATAAGAGTCTATACTTTTAACTCTCTTGTATGTTCTGTAATGTTCACACACAACAACAATACGTTCTGCCATTGGGAGGTATTTGGGTTGCATCACGATATTTATGATGTTTATAGATTTTGTCTCCACCCAGAACGAGCGACGGGTGAGCGATTTCCTATCCGATCGAAAGGTTAGTTTGTGAGGGTAAGTGTTTCTATGTTTTACAATTCCATTCTGGTATTATATGTCACTTGACGGCGTAACATAAACACATCTACTTGAGCCACGAGTTGTGCCACCATATCACGTCCGGGTAGTGGGGGAACATCCCCGAGGCCCGATACCTGCGACCTATTTAAGGTCAGTAGACTTCGCACCACCATATACCCTACTCGCGGGCCCCTGCTCGAGAGTCTTCACCGGCGAAGCTGTAGAGGCCGCGACGCCAACAGCGTTACTCAATTCGAAAAAAAAATAAAAGTCTTAAAAAGGGCCTTTGTGTTAGCACACAATATTTCACGAAATAACTGTATCATAATGCTTAATATTACGTGCATTTAATGCGAAGAGGTCTAAAAATAATTCAAAACGTGGAATTGCAATAGCTAGTAGAGAATCGTGGGATTAATATTCCATGTCAATGACGTTCTATCCAAATCTTTATAATCCCTCAGCAGTAACAGACTGAGCCGAAGTTGAGGCCTGTGGGGCACCCGCGAGGAGTTTCTTTCACGCCCAAGATAATGGTCCACGGCTCCCTCTCGGGAATTCTTGCATGGTTACCCATTAATAAAGGTCTCGGCTGAGTGCCCTAAGCGCTCGGCTACCTTTCAACCCAGTGAAGCTGTAAAAGCCTTAATTGGCCTTAGCTGGCTAACAGTGGTCATCAGATATAAAAAAAGAAAACAAATCTTTTCCTGATCTTACCTGTTAGATGTGGACTGTCAACAGATAAATCATTCAGTATTAGGCTTCTTTTTCTTATTAGATTAGACTACTAGATATCGTAATATAGTTTTAACTTAAGCCCATGGAGTTATCCCCACTAGCTGATAGGGGTAACATCATTTTCGGCATCATTTAAAGTGTCGATAGGCTAACGGTGTAGGGTACGGTCTGCCAAAGTTAGGGTCGTAGGTTCGAATCTGCCATTGGACTATTGTTGTAGACCATCTCCTAGCACAAGCATTTAAACTTAGTTGGAGTGGTTAACCGGAATTTTAGTAATGTTTATAGCATTGCTAGTATTCTGTTCAAAAAAAATCACAAAGTTTCACAAGTAGTTTCCTGAAACGGTCGTCATTATCACTTTGTCATAATCCTCACTTTGATGATCGCATGACGTTACAACTCGCATCGTGAACATCTTCCTGTCACCAAATTAAATATATTTTAGCTCCTGTAATTTTAAAAAGAAAATGGAATTGGTATTAACCAACCTTGTCTGTCATGTCATGCTTGAAATGATCTCGTTCGGACTGTAAAGGAAAATATTTTAATTTGGAGTCAGAAAGGAGATATTCCTCCTGCCTCCTTCCGCATATTATATAAAATATTACAAACTTCCGAATTAAGTAAAATCCCTAAAAAAAGTGTAATATTAAAAAAAACGTGTAATTTCTGTGAGAGTTAGTTCCATTACCGATCGATTAAACGATCTTCGCTTTTACAGGAACGTCTCTTAACCAGGAAGAGCTTTTATATGAAAGTTGTGCTGATAAACAAGTTAATAGTTCCCCTGGTGTTAATTCAGTCATCACTGAAAAATAACTAGGATGGATCCTAAGATCCGTTGAAGAAGCCGGTGAATAAAGAGAAGAAATGTTTAATCAATGCACCACGCATTGATTAAGGTGGCTTAAAAAATGTACTATTTTTTATTTTATTTATTACATTGAGAGTAACAAACGAGCGTATACAGTTCATCTGATGGTAAGTGCGTCCCATGACATCGACATTTATCATTGACAAGGAATCATGCGTTGTCACCCTTGAGGACTGTGATGGATGCCTCGTCGCCAGTAATAAAACGTCTCCTGGATCCCCACACTCACCAGACGAGACACGGCAGCTTTATGCTATTATTTCACGCTGTGAGTGCGTGGTCCTACTCCGACTCATACTGACCCATTCATTTTGCAGCTAGAAACTGTATCATAGCTCTACCAGGTTAATGGCTACACCATCCATTACATGCTAATAATTCTGCTATTAATTTGTTTCTACCCTTATTTGGTCATTGCTTTTACTTCTTAAACTTTTTCGGTGGACTTCGTCCCAACTCGGTCGATCATAAACCAAATTTACATATTTTCAAGGTCTTTTTTTTGCGAGGAACTTGAGATCTATTAACCTGGATTTCGAAAATCTTCGACCATTTAGATCTCATTATAATTTTGACACGCATTTTAAGTGATGACCTGACCTTGCCCTTGTCCGTTCAATACTGGTGGGAAGGGCAGTTGCACAACCCTCTTCGCGTTTTTTGAATTAATCACTCTATACTCCGTATAAATGTTACCAAAACGAACATTTTGATATTCACATGTTTTTTGACTTGTAAAGCAGTCGTCGCATTAACACAATGAAAGCATACGTAAGTCAACTCTTAAATCAATTTTGAATGTTTTATATAATTTTACTAAATTTAAAAAGTTTCGGTATTATTTTGCGG
Organism: Teinopalpus imperialis; assembly: GCA_029286865.1. Classification (NCBI taxonomy): domain Eukaryota; kingdom Metazoa; phylum Arthropoda; class Insecta; order Lepidoptera; family Papilionidae; genus Teinopalpus; species Teinopalpus imperialis. The sequence continues at coordinate 5,690,476 of JAGSMU010000035.1, read as the reverse complement.
TCGTGATTTCGAATCCCAGCTAGTTTGGAAAAAAGAAATGTTCTAGCATTGGGGCTCGTATTTAGCGACAGATTCGTCCCTTTCCCGATTGGGCCCTTATAAACACAAGGTGAAATGTTGAACTCACTTCTTATGTACCAATATGTATACCCCGACGTATAAAACCCGAGAAATATATTTTTTAATTGTTGTTAATAATTTAAAAGCTTTGTTTTAATTATTACGTAGTATAAGCAATGGCATAATCAATCCTATTGATCATTACTATGTTTTAGTATTTTTTTGTTTATATACGACAAAGTCTAAATAAACTAAACAAAACAAACCTGAACTTGTAATATTATAACGTCGTAATTATTGACCCACTGTTAAATAATATATTTACAGTTTTTTTCCAAGTACGAGAAGAAACGAATTGACATTTTAGGCATTCAATTAATTTCATCAACTGTAATTTATTATTATAATATATATATATATATATAATTTTTTTATTTATTTATTTCAACTTTATTGTTCCTACCTTATAAAAAGGAGTACAAACGGCGGATTTTTTTAAGGCATTCTCTACCATTCAACACGTGGTGAATAGAGAAATTGTGTTAGGTACTGTGCATACATAAAAAAATCTTATTTTAAACTAATACTATTCCTATAATAATTTTAATTTTAAACACATAATAAAAACACTTCATGGAACTTTAAGTGGATTTAAAATAGACTTTAATACTTTTCGATGAGTTTTAAAAATCACTTGTAAACTTTAGAACTCAGTAAAACTCAGTTTAGGCGTCGGACATGAATCCGATAACATTTGGAAAAAAATAAAAAAGTTATGAAATAGCGCTGCTTATAACCAATATAGGACTATTTTATAAAGAGGGTGGTGGAGTATTGTCGACCACTATGTGTTACTGTGTATTGGCGGAGTCGCGACATATTTTCGTAAGATACCTTTTTAATTTACATAGCTTTCCTCACGATGTTTTACTTTACCATCATCAAGTGATATATCAGTATCAGCACTAAAAATTCCAATTAACAATTGCAATCGAGATTGGGTTGTTTAATAAACCGAAAATTAAAAGTGAGCGCCTGTAGGTTGCTATTTCTGCTGATCTTCATACCTTCTCCTTAGCGACGTGACGTATAATCATCACCCACGGGATACCCGCGGGAGACGCCACTCGTTTCCATCTCCCGTCCATCAAGGCATGGGGGTTGCTAGATGGTATGAGGATTTGGCGTTAAGTAAACTTAAAGCACTTGAGCGCAATCACCACAGGCTCGGCAGCAGCCCTCCTTGTAAAGCTTAAATTGCCACGAGATTTTCTACTACAATAGACGAAAGGAGGACTCGAACCTAGGACCTACCTAGTTTTGAGTACCGTACCCTAAACCTTAAGGCTATTAGGACACTAAAAAATAGAAGATATTACCGGTAAACGAAGTGAAAATTTATACTTGATAATATATTATATAAGAAATTATTCTACTTAATATTCGTATTACAGGTATTTGTATTACTTGCTGTGGCTGCGGCGGCAGATCGCGACAAGCGCAGCCAGTATGGCGAGTCAGTCCTCAGCTCAACGTCACTGCATCACGCCCCGATCCTCACCACGTCAAATCTGTTGAACACCTACGACCCGCTATTGACACATGGTCTTCACTCAGCCCCACTGCTCAGTTCGCATTTGACAGCTGATCCTCTTCTGAACGCACACTCACTCTACTCTTCTCCATATCTGAGTTCACCTCACCTTTCATCTTCCCTTTACTCTCCACACCATAGCTATGGCTCTTTATACGACCCAGGTGTTCATGCACCTCTACTATACTCAAACCCATTGCTGGGCTCTCATGGTCCTCTACTGACTTCCCTGTCTAATCCTTTAATCACTGCTCACTCGGCTCCCATCATCGTCACACACTCTTCACCATCTATCACAGTGGTTAAGAGTTCCTCCGAAGCACACTCAAGCTCGGGACACCACACCAAGCACGGGTCCGAATCAAAAGTGGCTACCGTTTTGTAAATTGGTTTTTTTAGAATAGTAATAAATAAATGAATATTTTTTTTAAGAAACATGTGTATTTTTTTATATTATATTGCCATAAATCCATACGAATTTTTGTACTTATTTACATTCCCCTATTATCCTTATATATCTATATCCTAACTTAATTTCTCTGAGTGGTGGAACAAAATATTGAGGTATCCGCAGAACGACTAAAGTAACCGACATAACTCAAAGAATCAGTAAGCTGATGTGACAATGGGTCGGCCATATAGCTTGTAGAACCGATAACCGATGGGGAAGAAAGGCTCACGAGTGGCAACTCAAAACGTATTTGCCATCGCAGTGTGGGACAACCCTTCCTCAGATAGAGTGAGGACCTTTCAAGTCTTCGGGAAGTCGATAGATGCAAGTGGGACAGGATACATTCGATATGGCAGTCTGTGGAGAAGGCCTATGTTCAACAGTGGCCTCGTGATGGGCAGATGAATTATGATGATGAGGATGATGAAATAACTGATAAGTAAGTAGAAATAATGATAAGTGTAGAAGATAAATTACTTTATAATTATTATTATATAATAATAAGGAAGCAACAAATCTTATCGCGAGAAATGAAGATTCCCGCTAGGACTCTGTCGCGTATTATAAAACAAGACCTGAAGCTCGGTGCTTATCGTCGATATACAGGACATGCCCTAAATCAATCTTTACAATTAAAGAGAGTGGATCGATCAAAACGCCTTCTGTCGCGATACGCAGGTGAAAGGCACAGAAATATCCTCTTTACCGATGAAATTTTTTCACGATCGAAGAACACTACAAGCGTCAGTGATGGTTTGGTGGGGCGTGTCTTATCAAGGAATTCGAAAACTTTAGCCAAAGTGTATAAGATACAGTCTTGGATCATGTTGTGAAACCTCTCAGCAATACACTTTTAACCAACACTTACAATATACCGTGGACTTTCCAGCAGGACTCTGCACCTGACCACAGGGCACGAACTACCTAAACCCGGCTTGAAACCAACGTCCCAGACTTTATAAGAGCTGAATACTGACTGGCCTTCATCTAGTCCCGACCTCAACCCTTTAGACTTCAAATTACGGTCCGTTTCAGACGACATGGCGTACTCTTAACGACACGGTGACATTGAGTCTCTGAAAAAATCTTTGGAGCAAGCAGTGGCGAAATTTCCCTTGGAAACAGTGAGTCCATAGATTCGTATCCAAACATATTAAAGGCCTGTATAAAAGCCAAAGAGGCCACCTTTCGAATGGAATATTTTTTATTTTTTGCTGAGACTAATAAATTGTAGATATATATATATATATATATATATATATTATTCTACTCCGAAAGGCTGCGGTAGCGCATCTATTTTAGTTTTTTTCTTTTTTCTTCGAGCTGATGGCCGCTGTTAGCGAGGGCTTTACAGTTTCGCTAGATTGAGAGGTGACCGAACGCTTATGGCGCTCAGTCGAGACCTCTATTAGTGGATAACCAGTACAAGGGCTCACCAAGAGAGAGCCTCGGCTTGGACCGCTATCCTGTTCCAGAGAGTGCCCGAGAGGGCCGAACCTCGGCTCATTTAGTTGCTTCTGACTAAGAATTATCTACATTAATATCTCTATTATTATTGGCTATCTGTACCACCACTTCGGAATGCGTGGGCGCTGGAGAAGAAGTGGCGCAAGAAGCTCCAGCGACACGTCTATCTGTATTGACTGAACTGATTCTATTTTCCTCCTCTAATCTATCTGTCCTTGACTTCACTAGAGCTTTATTTCAGTCAACATGACTCTTATTTTATAATATTTAAGAAACAGTACAAGTATGGGGATAATATAAGGATATATAAAGATGATTGCGATTCCTACGTCCAGGACTTTCCAGTCATTAATGCATTTATCTTCAATAAATTATAGATTATTGAATGAAAATTACATAGTTTATAGTCCAGTGTACCCCAGGAAATAACACTAAATAACTATTACTTTCATATTAATGGCTTAAAAAGAGCAAGTTAATCTCGCTCTCGTAAATATGTCACATGATATTTGCGCAAATATTTTGGGCCTTATCGAAAGGGACCTAAAAGAGAGAGATAAAATATTTTTAATATAACAGAAACCTTGTTATTTGTACTTTTTGGTTTCTAACAATTTTAATTTCAGTAACATAAAAATATTTTTCCTTAATACTCTTTTCCAAATAAGCCTCGACTTGTAAAAACTTTTGTAAAAAAATTACTCAAAATCAGTAATGCGACATTTGTTTAATTTCTTTTATGTGCTATAAACACGAATTCAATATATTTGATATGCAAAAGTTGCCAACCCTAGTGGACATACGGTTTCTAAGGATTATTCAAAGTAGTAGTCTTGCATGAGGATTGTATTCGGAACTTGGCCTTCGCAGATTTTGTAACGTTTTAAAAAATCATATGCAACAATATATTAATAATTCTGTGTATGGTGTTTTGATAAGAGTGTCTTAATATTCGATTAATAAATAAATATTAGGGTCAAACATTGAAGAAGAAATAAAAACACATCCAAACCTTTTGTGACATTTTTAAGAGTGCCTGAAGGCTTTGGTTCTGTAACCAGTGTTTATAAATTTATTGTATGAATCTGCGTAAACATGCACTCAGAGGAGAAACCACATATTCATGACTCACTGCCACTGCTCAATCTTCACTCCATCCCGTCACAGATTACTTCCAACATAAGTAGAATCGGCGATTTGTCTGGTGTACATTTCCACCGACTTTTCAGCCTTTGTGGCGAATAGAGTGCAAAGGAATGTTGTGCGTTTCTGCCTTCTTTTCTTCCCCTTCCAACTTGCAATTGTTCTGCGAGTGACACAATTTCAACTAGCATACTTCTAAAGCAACGGGATTATTTGTAGACAAGCAGTTAAGATTCAGCGAGTATCATTTAAGGCTCTACTTACTAGCAGCCTAACGCAACGTTGTGAGAGTTCTAAGTCCCACTGCTGGAGGATGGAAACTCAGGTTGTTGCCTTATTGCGGTGGCAGAGGGAGCGGAGGCTTAAAGCTTGCAGCTAGAACATTAAGATGTGATCGCGAGGTCGATTGTATTATGTTTGAACTAAATGGTTGTTCATTTGCATAAATATTAAATAGCCACCATTAGCCCTTGAGGACTACCTTGACTCATTTCATCATCACCAATCTGTAATACAGCTTTTACATTTTTATTCAATCAAGTAACAAAAATATAAAAAAATGTATTAGAACAAATGTTTATTTTTGATAAATATCCGTCTTATTATTTAGCTCCGCATCGCTCGACATCTATCTCCGCTAATTAAGATAAGGAAAGAACACTATCCTCCTTCTGGAGCAGTCGGGTAAACGTGTAATGAAGAAAAATAAAATTATTACTATTATTTTATTTTTCTTCATTACTTATTATTAGTATTTGTGTTTACGATCCATTATTAGAATTTTCGCCCACCATTTCACCCAACATTTATCCCCCTTGATTTGCTGTATGATTTAGAATTCAGTTTATTGGCTTATTATAGAAAATTGACATTTTGAGTTTCCAAGGTAATTTTCATATTTTACAGGCGTGTCTCTAGTGCACATTACTTTGATCAAAATCCTAGTAAATTCAACAAAATCCTGTGACAGACACAATATCCAGTGATCACTCAATATAGGATATGTTGACCAAGACCAATACGCAACTAACATAATACTGTTAACTTGTTAACGGAGGTATTCTAGAAAATTTCCTTAATTACTACATATTATAATATATATCACAAAATAATACATTTTCTTGTAAAAAAATATTTATTTTCAATTTCCTTATCAAAATATAAATTACAAAAAAATTAGTTAGTCTCGTTCAGAGCTTCCATGTTTGCTGTGGCCTGAACCAGAGTGTACATCGGAGGAACTCTGCACCACTGTAATGGATGGGGTATGAATTATGGGATTAGACAGGGAAGTCAGTAGAGGACCATGAGAGCCCAGCGATGGGTTTGAGTAGAGTAGAGGTGCATGGACACCTGAGGCGTACAAAGAGCCGGAGCTATAGTGTGGGGAGTAAAGGGAAGACGAAAGGTGAGGTGAGCTTAGATATGGAGAAGAGTAGAGTGAATGTGCACGCAATAAAGGATCAGCCGACAAATGCGAACTGAGCAGAGATGCTGAGTGATGACTATGTGGGGACAGCAGCAGAGGGTCGTAGGTGTTCAGTAGAGGCGATGTGGTGAGGATCGGGGCGTGATGCAGTGACGAAGAGCCGAGCAATGTCTCACCATACAGGCCGCGTTTACCGCGATCTGCCGCCACAGCCACCACCAGTAATACAAATACCTGAAATGATAAACGTGGATAATAATCATTATGTTATTAGGAGCCTACCACCAACTTAGCACAAAGGCAACCCAATGAAATAAACCAATGAGTTTCAAATCGATAGATGGCTAGAGCGACGTTATAGTCACAACATTATCACCACCTTTAAATAAGTTTTAAATAAATTATTACAATTACCTCCAAATTTATGATTAAGAGAAAAAATAAATCATTAGTATTCTCTGATATAAATCATAAGAAAAAAACGATTAAATGGCAAAAGTTATGCTCATAATGTCAAATTTCTTCTGTTAAAAAAATAATTTTGTTATTGATTCGATACAGTTTATAATGCTATTTTCTATAAAGATTAACATCTATTTATCAAATGAACGACGCGGCGAAGTCATTTGAATTATTGTTATATCATATAAAATATAATTTGGGCGTGGGCGTCAAAATATGCAAATAGGACTTGTATACGCTGGCAGCATCGTGGATAAAAATTATACCTTGAATGTGTAACAAAATATTTTAATAGTTCGCTTATTTCAAAAATCCATTTGGTTTTTACTATAGTACATTATGCAAATATTATTAAAAAAAATGTAACTGAAATTGATAGTCATTCAGCTAGATTTATCAAGAATATGACATGAGATACATTCCGTAATTAAAAGGAAATAATATCTATAATTTTATTATTCCGATAAAGACAAATTGAGATACGAAGACATTTCTCCTGAACTAGAATGAATCTGTACGTGATATGAGGTTCAATTTTTGGATTCTTAGACGTATATATGTGTAAGAATATAAAAAATAAAACCTCATTGGTCAACAAGGCAACTGATATTCGAACCGGAAACCCCGAACGGCCGCAAAATCGTATCGTAACTAATTATTTCCGAATATTTATTTCAGTAAATTATATTAAAATGCTATAATACATTTGTTGACTTACGAATGCTTTCATAGTTATAACGCGCCGACTGCTTTAGAAGTCAAAAAAATCTGATGTCTAAATTTTCGTTTTGGTAACATTTATACAGAGTATACTGATTAATTCAAAAATGTTAAGAGGGTTGTGCAACTGCCCTTCCCACCACCAGCGTTCAATAGAAAAGGGCAAGGTCATCGCTTAAAAATGCGAAGTTTTGTCTCAAAATTTATATTGAGCTCAAAAATGTTGACGATTTTGGAAATCCAGGTCAAGAGATCTCAATCTCGCCACGAAAAAAGAACCTTGCGAATATGGAAATTTGGTTTATAGTTAATCAAATGGATAGAAAATACACTATGTAGAAAGTTAAAGCAAGTTTAAACGAATTTACTACTAGGTTTATCATTGGTCTGCAAAATCCAATGTAATTTATAAGCAATTAAATATACACCTCCAACCTCGAACACAGTAACTCCCACAATGGGTGTTGAAATATGAGCTCCTTGAAAGGAAAAAAAAATATACTTGATTAATTCTTTGACAATTGAGCTCATTGGTTTGTACATTTAAATAAAAAGAGAAAGAGAAAATTCTTATACAGCTAAAGGAAATACTGATGCTGTTAACATTTACAACAGAATTATCTTTGAAGCACCTGATATTGCAAACACAATTTAAAAAAATCCTTTAAGCATTAGATATTTTCTTTTGGTATAGATTGGTGATATTTTACAGTGGTTATAAAGTTTTTTACGTCGTTATGAAAATGTTCCTTAATCTTAAGTGGTATAATTTTTTTAAGTATTTTAACTTGTAGTCTGTAAATTTGTTCAACGTATTATTTATATGTACGACAGTAACTACCTAATCCATATTGTACATAGAATTCAGCCAACGCGTGATATAGCATTAGCTTTACTTTAAATGGTATACGGTCTTTTAAAACAGTTATATTTGCTAGAAAACACCTTAATTTGTTGCAGACGAAACCAATATGGTTGCCCCAGTTAAATTTGCCATAAATATGCAATAAATAATTAAGCCTAGGTACCGTTGTGTATCTACAATTTCGACGTTAGGGCAGATGCAATGACCTCGACTTGCGGTATGCAGACATTTGTGATTATGTGCCACTAATCTATAAGAAAAATCTCGTTTTAAATATGGCGATTTAATAACCAATAATTTTGTTTTATTGCTATTTATAACTAAACGAGCGTCATGACACCATCGTATTAATGCTAATTACCCCTCACAGAATATCAGCTTAAAATAGCAGCATAATGCAGCTGTGTTTTATCTCGTGATTGTAGGGATCCGGGGACCTTTATTACTGGTGATGAGGCATTTCAATCCTCAAGAGTAACAATGCATCTGCATTATGATTCCATGTCAACGATGAATGTAGATGTCATGGGTCGCAGGAATCACTTAGGACAACTTTGTTTATGTAATAAAAAAATGTAAGTCGAATTATCATATTTTAAATCATCAATTTATACTGACTAGTCTATTTTAAAAAACATCAATTTGTCGCACTTTTGCAACGTTACTACTGAACTATTATGGATGCCTGAACTATTATCGACTACGTTGACGCCGTCTGTTACCGATCTCACATCCCATTCAATACTGATAAGAAATCTAAATGAGAGAGAATGAGTTACTGAGACGGAATAAGTCGTTAGTATTCTAGGACCTTGCACGGCGGCTAAAGACACAAAAATAAATGGTTGTAATTGTAATTATAAATCAAATAAAATTTACAACAAACTAATCAAGTTTCGGGAGCGTACTTTGGACTTATTAAAAATAAAAGACTAAACTTAATAACATACTAATTTAATTAGCGTATTGCCATAGTGGGATAGCAACAACGATTGTACACTCTATCTTTAAAACTAAACGTTAAGATGTCTTACTGTAACCTGTTAATCTACGTGGGAACATAATAATGCTCTGTTATGAAAGCACTACAAGTGAGCTTTTATGCTGACATACGCACGATGTGTACGGTCCGTGCTTCCATAACTCCTCTCTCCTCAAGTGGGAATTTATCGGTAATATTTGAATTCCGATGATTTCGCATACATAGAAATAAGTGGGATTTATTTTTCCAAATTATTATACTATACAAGTTATGACTAAAATGGCATAAAGCAATACAGTTCCTAAACTTACACTATCGTTGTTCACTACACTTTCAATTTTCACTGATTCACTTTTTAATGAATAGGACTTATGTTTTAAATCGTCCAAATTCAGATTTCGTAAATATGCCGTCTTGTTCCAGTCAATACATTCAATTTTGGTAGAGCAGCAATCAGAGTTATTCTACTATTGTACGTTTCTTGAATTAATTTGCCTTTTGTATAATTTAATTTTCTCCCAAGTAGACAATGCAGTCTTAATTAATATCTATGATAAACGTACCCTTAATTGATCCTCTTTTTACAACATCATTTTACATATTTCTGTAAGTAATATGTCCTTTCTCGTGTAAATTATCCAGGTAGAGGAATCAATAGCCTGTACCTTAAGGCTTTCCATATCGATTATAATCGGATACACAAACTAAGATGTGAGGCAAAATTCATTAGTTGCTCGGTGCACGTACTTTCCAGATACAAAACGATGTCATGTACCTGACATAGAAATTGGTTGGCTGCAAACTTCTCACATTGGCTAGCTAATTTGGGAATGATTGCAGTATTTTTATTTTTAATATTGTCATAAATTGGTAAGGTATAAATTTTAAGGTATAAACTTTTTTTTCGTGTTCATCATCAAATTACAATTTGGAATGGGGTGTTAAAGAAAATAGGATTGCAGTGAACACCTTGCACAAAGAGGATTTGGAGCTGGCGGTCATATACCAGACACTTCAAAAGCTTGGTATCAGCCGTATGTTTGTATATCGTACTATCAACAGATACAACAATAGTTCCTCTGTCGAAGACCAGGAAAGATCGGGGCGGCCGCGCGCTGTTAGAACTACAAAGGTTGGTAATGCTGTTAAAGCTATAACTCGTCGAAACCCCATTAGGAAGCAAAAAATCTTATCGCGAGAAATGAAGATTCCCGCTAGGACTCTGTCGCGTATTAAAAAACAAGACCTGAAGCTCGGTTATCGTCGATATACACAGGACATGCCCTAAATCAATTTTTACAATTAAAGAGAGTGGATCGATCAAAACGCCTTCTGTCGCGATATGCAGGTGAAAGGTACAGAAATATCCTCTTTACCGATGAAAAAATTTTCACGATTGAAGAACACTACAATAATAAAAATGATAAAGTGTACGCTCACAGTTCTAAAGAAGCTGCTCAAGTAGTCGGAAAGGTACAACGTGGTCATCATCCTGCGTCAGTGATGGTTTGGTGGGGCGTGTCTTATCAAGGTCACAAAACTACATTTTTGTGAAAAAGGAGTGAAAACTTCAGCCAAAGTGTATCAAGGTACAGTCTTGGTTCATTATTGTGAAACCTCTCAGCAATACACATTTTAAAAGTATACTATAAAATATACCGTGGACTTTCCAGCAGGACTCTGCACCTGGCACGAACTACCGAAGCCTGGCTTGAAACCAACGTTCCGTACTTTATAAGAGCTGAAGACTGGCCCTCATCTAGCCCAGACCTCAACCCATTAGACTTCAAATTATTGTCAGTTTTAGAGGACATGGCCTGCTCTAAATGACACGGCGACATTGAATCTCTTAAAAATTCTTTGAAGCAAGCAGTGGCGAAATTTCCCTTGGAAACAGTGCGTAAATCCATAAATTCGTGGCCAAACAGATTAAAGGCCAATGGTGGCCATTTCGAATAGAATATTTTATTATTTTTTGCTGACTGACTAATAAATATGTAGGTATAAATTTTAATAATATTACATTACTTCATTAAAAAACAATGCATTTCCATTTGTAACAGAATTTATGGCCGGACTAGGTAGTTATAAATATAACCATCTGTTAGCGGAATTTCCATAATTAATGTTATATGGTTTTCTTTTATAAATGCCTTTAAAGTCCCCTTGACTTTAGAAGATCTCACACATGAATCCTTCGCGGTGACTTCCCAAATCCCTAATAGGAAGTACCGCCCGAATAATCATACGAGACTTTCTCCGCAATCGCACCTTTCGGTATCGCGTGAACACGTTCAGAGGTTCACCCCATTCGAGCCGGAGTATAACAAGGCTCCCTTGTAGGTATTTGTAGCCAATACGTTTCGGAAATGGAGGATTGAGGTAACCCTACCAATGCAGCTATGTACTTCTTCTCTCGATGCAACAAAACGTAGTATCTCCCATTCATAGAGATCGTCCAATCCCCAGGGAAAAGACAGTCAAATACTTAGACGTCACATTAGATGAAAGACTCACCTTCGGTCCGCATATCAACACCACTCAATCAAAATTGCAGAATGTCCATGCATAATAAAATTACACTAAACAAAGCGTGCATCAGATCCATAAAGACATACGCGCAAGCGCATGCCTCCTCGAGTCTCATTTACGGACTTCAGGTAATTCAAAATTGTTTTATACGCAAGACCACCGGTGCGCCGTGGTTCTTACGAAATTAAAATCTACACATAGATCTTGAGCTGCCGACCATAGCTTAGTACCTGAAGTAGGCTTCCCGCCGAAATTTCGACTATGCCGTCACACACCAAAACCCCTTGATTGTAAGTGCCTCCATTAACAATCCCATCGCGATTCATAAATGCACGCGTTAAGGAGATCGAGGCACGCCCTCGACAACCCCGACGATGTGACTACCAGGGCCCAAGCCATTCGTAAAACACTACACACGTACTTTGCACCCCATACCACCCTCATCTACGGCAAGAGTGTCGCAAACAAGGTTATTCGCGATACCGCCATGTCACAGGCTGGTTCTCAGTCCAGTCCATACAGAAAGAAGCGTCGCTGTAGTTTATTGCGCCACTTCTTCTCCAGCGCCCACGCATTCCGAAGTGATGGTACAGATAGCTAATTATAATAGCGTATTAATTTAGATAATCCTTAGTCAGAAGCAACTGACCGAACCGAGGTTCGGCCCTGTCGGGCACCCTCAAGTCAGATGCTTTCGCGAAACAGGTTGACGGTCCAAGCCAAGGCCTCGATCGCCTTTCAATCCGGCGAAACTGTAAAAGCCCTCGGGGTAACAGCGGCCACCAGCGCGAAAATAGCGGCTTATATTCGGAACTTGGCTTTGCAGATTTTGTCACGCATTAAAAACACAGATGTACACCATCAATATATTAATAATTTTATATATGGTGTTTTGATAAGCGAGTCTTATTATTCGATCAATAAATAAATATTAGGGACAAACATTAATGAAGCAATAAAAACACATGCTTTTACCGAGTTGCCTTATTCCAGCCAATTAGAGTCCGAATTCTAGTTAGAGACTTTCCAGATCGTTTTCAGAAAGTAACAAGAATGAATTCAATGATGGGGCTACTTCCTGCCTTCACAGATTGCTTCCAACATAAGTGGAATGGGCGCTTTGTCTGGTATACATTTCCACCGACTTTTTAGCCTTTGTGTCAAATAGAGTGCAAGGGATCTTGTGCGTTTCTGCCTTTTTTCTTCCCCTTTCAACTTGCAATTGTTCTGCGAGCGACACAATTTCAACTGCCGTACTTGCAAAGCAACGGGGCTAGCTGTAGGCAAGCAGTTAAGATCCAGCATGTTTTATTTACGCTGTATTCACTAGCTGCATAAGGAGGTGGAGACCCTAGAAAGGTTGCCGCCTTATCGTGGTAGCTTAGGGAGCGGAGGCTTAAAGCTTCCAGCTGGAGGATTCAGATGTGATCGCGAGGTCTATTGTATTATGTTCGAACTAAACGGTTGCTCATTTACATAAATATTAAATAGTCACCATTATACCTTGAGGACTACCTTGAATTTTAATAAACTCATTTCATCACCACCAATCTTTAATACAGCTTTTACATTTTTATTCAATCAGGTAACAAAAATATAAAAAAAATTTATTAGAACAAATGTTTTATTTTTGATAAATATCCGTCTTATTATTTAGCTCCGCATCGCTCGACATCTATCTCCGCTAATTAAGATAAGGAAAGAACACTATCCTCCTTCTGGAGCAGTCGGGAAAAGATGTAATGAAGAAAAATAAAATTATTACTATTGCTAAATCCGTATTTGGGTTTACGATCCGTTATGAGAATTTTGACCAGGGATTTTGAGGACCAAGTCAACATTTACCTCCATTGATTGATATATGATTAAAATTCCGTTCAATTGAGTTATTATAGACAAATGACATTTTGAGTTGCGAAGGGCATTTACATATTTTACAGGCGTGTCTCTATTGTATATTATTTTAAACAAAATTCGTGAGCTTTAACAAAATCCAGACACAATATCCAGCTATCACTCAATATATCCTACCAAGATGAATACGCAACTAACATAATTTAGTTTACTTTTTAACAGAGGCATTCTACAAAGTTTCCTTACTTTATTGTAAGATTGGTGGAAGTGTTAAATTATTTGTCATGCTATTTACAAAGGCAAAGGTAACATAAACGAGCACACAGCTCACTTGGATTTATAAAATATAATATTACAAAATAATACATTTTCTTGTAAAAAAATATTTATTTTCAATTTCCTTATCAAAAAAAATTACTTACAAAAAAATTACTTAGTTTCGTTCAGAGCTTCCATGTTTGCTGTGTCCTGAACCGGAGTGCACTTCGGAGGAACTATGCACCACTGTAATGGATGGGGTATGAATTAGGGGATTAGACAGGGAAGTCAGTAGAGGACCATGAGAGCCCAGCAATGGGTTTGAGTAGAGTAGAGGTGCATGGACACCTGGGGCATATAAAGAGCCATAGCTATGGTGTGGAGAGTAAAGGGAAGATGTAAGGTGAGGTGAGCTTAGATATGGAGAAGAGTAGAGTGAATGTGCACGCAATAAAGGATCAGCTGTCAAATGCGAACTGAGCAGAGGTGCTGAGTGATGACTATGTGAGGACAGCAGCAGAGGGTCGTAGGTGTTCAGTAGAGGTGCCGTGCTGAGGATCGGGGCGTGATACAGTGACGAAGAGCCGAGCAATGTCTCACCATACAGGCCGCGTTTACCGCGATCTGCCGCCACAGTCACCACCAGTAATACAAATACCTGAAATAATAAACGTGGATATTGATCATTATGTTATTAGAAGCCTACCACCAACTTTGGACAAAGTCAACCCAATGGAATAAACCAACGAGTTTCAATTCGATAGATGGCTAGAGCGATATTATAGTCACAAGATTATCACCGCCTTTAAATAAGTTATTAATAAATTATTTCAATTATCTCCAAATTTATGATTTAGAGAAAAAAAACATTAGTATTCTCTCATATAAATCATATGTTGTCAAGTTATGCTTATAAAGTCAGAATGTTTCCTGTTAAAAAAAAATTGTTGTTGATTCGATGCAGTTTATGTTATTTTCTACAAAGAAAAACACCTATTAATCTAATTAACTATGCGTTGAAGTCATTTGAATTATTATAATATCATATAAAATATAATTTGAGCGTGAGCTTCAAGCAAGAACATAAATAACATACGTCAAAATATGCAAATATGACTTGATATAAGCTGGCAACATCGCGGATAGCAATGTATCATTGCTTGAATGTGTAACAAAATATTTTAATAGTTCGCTTACTATAGTACATTAGGCAAATATTATTAAACAATGTAACTGAAATTGACAGCCATTCAGCTAGATTTATCAAGAATATGACATGAGATACATTCCATAATTAAAAGGATATAATATACATATTTTTTTATTCCGATAAAGACAAATTTAGATACGTAGATATTTCTCGTGAAAAAGAGTAAATCTGTACGTGATATGAGGTTCCATTTTTGGATTCTTATGTACGTATATGTGTATAAATATAAAAAATAAAACCTCATCGGTCAACAAGGCAACTGATATTCGAACTCGAAACCCGGACGGCCGCAAAATTGTATCGTAACTGATTATTTCCGAATATTTATTTCAATAAATTATATTTAAATGGTATAATACATTTGTTGACTTACGAATGCTTTCATAGTAATAACGCACCAACTGCTTTAGAAGTCAAAAAAATCTGATGTCTAAATTTTCGTTTTGGTAACATTTATACAGAGTATATTCAAAAATGTTAAGAGGGTTGTGCAACTGCCCTTCCCACCACCAGCGTTCAATAGAAAAGGGCAAGGTCATCGCTTAAAAATGCTGAAGTTTTGTCTCAAAATTTACATTGAGCTCAAAAATGTTGACGATTTTGGAAATCAAGGGGCCGACAGATCTCAATCTCACCACAAAAAAGAACCTTGCAAATATGAAAATTTGGTTTAAAAATTTTGTTGTCAAATGGGTCCAGGAAGTCCACTAAGTAGACAATTTGAAAGTTAAAGCAAGTTAAAACGAATTTTCTACTAGGTTTATCATCAGTCTCCAACCTCGATAATGGCTGGTGAAATATGAGCTCCTTGAAAGGATAAACAAATATACTGGATTAATTCTTTGACAATTGAGCTCATTGGTTTGTACATTTAAATAAAAAGAGAAAGACAAATAAAAATAATTCATACAACCACAAAAAATTGAATGAACGCTTTTGTTGAATTAATTGTAGAACATATTAATAGATTAGCTAAAAGAATATCATAGTTAGCAATTTTGTGTCGCTATATAACGGAAGCAAAAAGTTTTTAAACTTGTTGCAAACGACAGAGAGCCTTCAGGTCCGATATAGAGAAATTGTAATAGAGAAACTGGCATACAGTGCACCTAACGGTAAGTCATGCGTCCCGGAACATTCACATTCATCCTCGGTAAGGAAGTATAATTTAAATGTTAATACTGGTTAGCTTATTAGCCCTCACAGAATACCAGCGTAAGATAGCAGCGTAATGCTGCTGTGTTTCGTCTCGTGATTGTAGGGATCCGGAGACCTTTATTACTGGTGACGAGGCATTCCATTTTCTATCCTCAAGGGTAACAATGCATCGCCACTATGATTCCTTGTCAACGATAAATGTAGATGTCATTGGGCGCAGGAATCACATACCATCAGGTGAACTGTGTGCTCGTTTACTCTCAAAGTAATAAAAAAAAATATTTCGACAGGAAGTACAATCGCGTGCAGTAAAGCCTAAAAAATAGATATAAAAAAGATATTTATATCAATTTTAACTCAAATCTTTAGATCTGTAACAGTTGGTGTCCACGTAGTCCATAATTGTTCAGGCGTCCATAATAATTCAGTAATAGCATCGCCAAAGTTCGAAAAATTTATTATGACGTTTTTTTTTAACTAAACTACTCAGTATAAATATGTCAAAGATAATAATTCCACTGACTATTTTTATTGCATAAACAAAGTTGTCCTGATTGTAAGCAATTTCTACGATCTTTAACACCCGTACACAACATTGATAAGAAATCTGAATGAGAGAGAATGAGAAACTGAGATGGAATGAGTTGTTACTAGTATGAAGAGTCTCCTGATTCCTACACTCAGCAATCGAAACACAACAGCGTTCCAATTTTATTTTACGTTGGTATTCTAAAGGGGTAGTCATCCGCCGTTGATCCGACTCACACATGCTCTGGCTACAAACGAATGTCAGTGTGGCTGTACCGATCTTAATAACTTTTGTTTATTGTATTATGTTATTATAACAAGACAAACAATAATAATTAATTGTAAGTAAATGAAAAACATAAACACGTATCCTTTGACATTTGATAAGATGATCTATTAGAAAAGGACACAGTGTCAGCATTATGATAGATATCTACAATACAATCTGAGAGAACCTTCCAGCGCACACAAATACTGACCTCGGAAGACATAACAATTTTAATTTCACTGTTACCGAAATAAATATTCTGGTTTCTGGAACTATGTGACCTTCATTTTGTCACCGAAAGCGGTCAACCAGTTTTTAATAGCTACAAAACACAAACAAACAAACGATATTTATTTGTTGATTCAATTTCAGATTAACATAAACATCTAATTAGCTAAATTTAAATATCTGCTAACAATATTATCCAGCGCCCTTAAATAACAAACACATTATATCATTTTTATTACACACTTTATAATTAACTTAAATATTGTGGATGCAAGAAAAAAGTTTTTTATTTTTCATGTACATAAATGTAATAAATAATATACATATTAATGTTATCTGTACTTTACATACATATATACTATATTTTTCCAAATTTAGTCTTATAGAAGAATTTTTGCATCCTTCCGCTGTAGCCTTCGTAATTCGTCCATAAACAACTTTTGTCGATGCTTATATACTAACTTTTTATGTGTTTATGTCATTCTGTTGGTGCTTTTGGTCTAGTGACCTCTATAGCTTTATCGAAACCGACTTGCCAGCAAAGGGCCAGGTTAGTCTAGTATTCCTTGGTCTAGCCGACCAGGGAACGAATAACACAGAAACTGCTGTCTTGGTGTATTTTATAATGAGCATAGGGAACCGGATACCCAGTTAGTAATAAAGGTGACATTCCATCTTAGTATTCAAGAGTGGCAATGCATGTGAACCTAAAAACGTTCACATGCACTCACGAGCAAGAACTGTCGTTACAAAAAAGCACGGTCGCCACTATTAGTATTGCAAATAATACTAAACCTGGAAGTATTCAAAATAAGATGGCTTGGAAATACCTACGCATCTATTTTTAAAACTGTCGTAATAAGGCCGCGATTCGTTATGGCTAAGGCCATATTTACTATAAGTAAAATATTTATGATTACGAAAACTAGAACTTGCTTGTGTTAAAATAATAATTCGGTAGAATACGTTGAAATCACTGATCGTTAAATATGTGCTACTTGTAATCCAGTTCGGTTATGATAAAGCTCAATGCACAACTCGGCGATAAAATAAGCTATTAAACTTATTAAAGTTACTATACTATAGATATCTAATAGTTTGATTTCATTATTCAAAATATACAAATAATACAACACACCACATATCCCTGGCAAATGTGAATTACAAACAAACCTTCGACGTCATCTTCGGTGGTGTCATATTAACTATCGACATATTGTGGTCTTGGAGGGGTTTTTAGTATAAAAGGGTGGCTTAACTGATGGTAAGTGATCCCTACACACCCTCAAACATCGGACCGAACAGAACCGGGCTCTTTTCCGAAGGTCTCTAATCCGTATAGATTTAAAAACGCATTTGCAGCTCCTCTGGTGTCACGGATGATCACTTACCATCGGGTGGGCTGCTTGTTCGTTTGCCACCAATTCTATAAAAAAACGCAGCTGGTGACAGCCGATTCCATAAAATTGCCATACATGGTAAAAAATACGCACACAGATCGCCAAACATCAAGGAGGTTGGATGAATTATTTCCTATATATATAATTCCGAAAGAAGACGCATAAAGGATATAATATAATAAGAAGACACGTAGGGCCAATGTATTATCAAGCCGATCGGGAATATCTTATTTTTTTTTTTACATCGAGGGTAACAATCGAGCACACAGTTCCCCTGATGGTAAGTGATTCCTGGATTCCTGCAGCTTATGAAATCTACATTCATCCCTCAAGGAATCATAATGCAGATGTGTTACCACTTGAGGATTGATTGATCCTGAGACTTTTATTATTCCCTCCACTCACCAGACAAAACACAGTAGCATTGCAGCATGCTGCTATTATACGCTAGTATTCTGTGAGGGCGTGGTCCTACCCCGGTCGAGCTTACCCATTAATTCTGCAACTTGAAACAAACTGCAGTATAGCTCTACCACTGTCTCCGAAACTCCTTAACTGGAAGATAATTCGATTAGTTAACATTATGAATTCTGCTAAGTTTCTTGAGGCATCAATTCCTGGAGAAACTTAGCAGAATTCATAACGGGCAGCACTAAAAGAATTGTACCGTGGACTCTACTCCTCACTGATTTAGATATTTCATCATAAACATCGCACGTAACCATCTAAAGCAGACTATGCTTTAGTGGCGAAAAATCCATTGAATATGTTAAACCCAAATCTCTGTCTTATGTAGGGAGTAACATCGCTAGCACGAGGGTACACAAACTGAGCTCTTTTTACTGTGTGAATAATTCTTCCAATTTCTGTCAGTTCGCCTATCCCGTAGTAGATTTAAATATGGTAAAAGAAAGATTATTTCATCATATATCCTGTTCAACAAGTTTTTATGCAATTGCCTAGCCCTCATTTGCCGTAGCCACTTATGTAACGCTTACACCACAGATGGAACTTGATTTTGAAGTAACATAATATGGATGTTACTGTCGTTTGCTTATTACGTACTCTTGCAATTATATCACACAAACTAGAAGACAATAATTAGCAGATTTATTTAGATTTCTAGAAAACTATTTAGTAACACGTAATCCACTAAACTCGTAAGTGGCTAACTTGTATTATTACGTAAAAATACACTAATTTCAGCAAATGAAAGTTAATAATTTTATTTTTAACATATGTACCTGTGTGTATTTAAATTTGAAAATTTTGTATATTATGTACGCAAAAATGTCGACGGTTTTCAATAATTACAAATACAATAAATTCTGTTATTATATTTTACGGATATTGTAAAAGTGTTATTAGTTAAAAAAAATACACAAACTCATTGGTACAAACCCAAAACCTGCTAATTCAAAAAAAAACCTGAGTCAGATGTGTTGCCATTGGATGACTAAACTCCTGCTAGGCTCATAATATTGTGACTTTAATAAGCTCAAGGTTAATTTTGAAACCGATTTTTTTCTCCTATCACGGTTACGGAAAAACATTTATCATGAATATCATAAAAAAAATGCAGTTAAATCATTAGCAAACTGGTTGTTGCAAAAATTACACTCCCATGGTCAGAGTGCGTATGTAAATGAGTCTAGAATGTTGCGGCAGGTGTTTGCAAATGTATGTTTTTGATAGAAATATCAAGGTGACACAAATAAAAATAGAAGTTAGGGTAAATAGCGAACACGCAACATATTAATATCCGATATAGCACTGTTGAGGTATTTCTTACAATGGTAAAGTTGAAATACCTAGACGTCAGGAGTAACAAAGTTTATTTTCGAGAATATATGTACCTATGTAGGTGTGATGGGACATACAGATTACTTTCTATCAGGTGAACTACGAGTGTTCTTGTTCGTTGCCCTCCATCCATGTTCAATTAAAAATAATAATGCAGGTGTTACTCAAAAATCCTCTACTAATTTCCGCTACAGTATTTACCGTAAACCAGGATCAACAGCGGATCGAAAATCACGAACGGAGAGATCCAGTAGAGTGGAACAGTGAACTCTAAATGTCATAAGGTCCCATGAGTCATAAAGAAGAATAAAAGGCAAAGCGGTATTCTAGTACCCTCCATTACAAAGTGAGAGACAAACAAATTGAAATAATGACAAACCATCTCGTAGGGAATTTACCTAAACATGCCAATTATTTACGGGTACCTATGTGATCTGCTATGTATTGGTTTTAGTAAAACGTATTACAAAAAGTCCTGAGGACCCGGAATATTTTTCTTGTTACCACGAGATCTGCAATATGTACTACACTCGATATCATTTGCAAGGAATATAACATGATATTTTTATGTAGAAGTTGTGAATCTATTCACGCTACAACAACTTTCTAGTAACAATGTGACTCTACATTCTATCTTTTACATCTGCATGTAGTCCGTATTGGAATCGGGTGATAAATTATACACTAATATCGTCACATTATGAGTAACAATAATTAATAATTTATGAACCATAGAATTAAAATATACAACATACGGTCTGTCACATGCTTATTTAATTTATTTTTCGAATACTGGACAAAGATGTTTTTCATGATTCGTTACTCAAAATCAATTGATTTTGAATAACGAGTTTACGTGTCATTTTAAAATAAAAATTAATTGTTTTTTTTTATAGAATACGAGCAAGCCTCGATGGTAAGAGATCACAGCCGCCCATGAACATCTGCAACACCAGAGGAGTCGCAAATGCGTTGGCAGAATTTAAGAAATGTGTAGGTTCTTTTCTTGAAGATCCCTAAGTCGCATCGGTCAATCGATTCGGTCGGCAATGAATGTTATTAATTTGCAACATGTCACTGATATGCAGAAGAAACAAGGTAGGATATAGCACAAAGCCTTGTGGAATACCAGCATTCACTGGTCGGAGCATGCACCGTTGACTATGCCCTTGATGCTACGGTTCCAGAGAAAACTGTTGACCCACTTGCATAATTTCTCGTGAAGGAAGCTTCAAAAGAAGCGCTTTAGGCGAAAACCGATCGTAGGCCTTCGCTACATACAGACTACCTGCCAAGGCCTTTGGAGTCGACCGCCTGCGCCCATCGATGAGCCAAGTAGACCAGAGGAATTTTATTCCATTTTAAAAACAATAAGAATGAACAAAAAGCCAACAAAAGGAAGATTGCGCCATACCTCTGAGAATTATAAACCTAAAATAAATTAGTGAAGATTCAAGCTTCGAAGACCGTATAAAGAACGCACCAGCTGTCATCAAAACAGTGCGGGCTCGCATATATATATATATATATATATATATATATAAGTTTCGTTGAATTAAAAAATGCGATAAAAATGATAATGGATACTTTAAAAATTCGTGTAATTATGGAATACAACAACTGGCACGTAACATCCACAACATTTACGAAGAGAACTTTACAAACGAACGCACAACACGTTATTGGTTTGCCCGGTTCCGTTATGGAAATTTTGATGTGAAAAATGAACCTCGTGGTCGTCCGGACACTGGTCAACAATGATGAATTAAAGGCGATTGTGGAAACTGTTGATACTCAATCTACAGCCGCTAGCAGCAGCTGTTGATGTTAACATCAAAACAAAAATTGGTGCCAACCAACTTTGGTCAATCAGTCGTCCCCGCTGCTCCTACATGACAACGCGCGACCCCATACTACACAACAGACAGTCTCCAAGCAAGAGTTGGGGTTGGAAGCTCTCCCTTAGCCACCGTACTTACCAGACCTTGCACCCACCTACTATTACTTTGCTACTACTATTATTACCAAAATTTGGACAACTTTTAGCGGGAAAAAAATTCAATTCCCGAGAGGCAGTACAAAATGCCTTTGAAGAGTTTGTTGCCTCCCGTCGAGCTGATTTTTACAAGAAAGGCATCAAAAAACTACCACTGCGTTGGCAAAGTTGCATCGATTATATGGGTGATTACTTTGAATAACAGAAATAAAAAAGTTAAAAATAAAAAATACTTTAACTTATTTCATACCATAACGGCAATTTCATAGGTAAAGACCTATATTTTTTTAAATGTATATAATAGTACTCAATCAATACGTGTTATGCTTCTAAATTTAATAAGGCCTTTGGACATGAGTTGATTATATTAGAGATAATACAGTTCACCTGATATTAGGTGACGTATAGAAGTTTATCAGTGATAGTCTCTAATTTGTAACTGCAACTTGTATTGGTCGACCGGGTCCTACCACACCATCACACGCTATATTTCGCTATATTATATAGTGTTGAGATCCAACGACAGGTAACGATCCAATAATAAGTAACGATGAATTCTTACTCAGTTCTCCAGGAGTACTAACGTTTGTGCATCTTTCATAATTATTGAAAATGGTCGTAGAACGTTATGGGTTGCAATCATCTAGTTCCACCAGATGAATTGTGTGCTCGTTTTTGACCCCCAATATAGTCAAAAAATAACCGCGACTCGTAACATATATATCACATGCATTGTTATCGCCAAGAAATGAGACCTGTATTTGGGTTCTTAAAAATAAGCTAATAGTCCGTTTTCTATTGTTTCCTTTTACAGCGTCGTAAAATATCCTTGACTGCATCCGAGCGTTTACTTTATTGCGTACGTCTCACGTTGGTCTAGGCAAGGAAAGAACGTATGATTGCATTTATGTACGATTATAATGTGCGTAGTTTGTGAGGTAATAATTAGAAATAATTTCGCCGTCGCATTTGACGAGGAAAACATCTGTGGAGATTTTTGGTATTCGAATATGGCAAATAAAAAGGATAATGGTGGTCGATTTCGACCGCAGCGAAATCTTATGGATATTGTTGTATTCAAATGCGTAGGATATATCATGGTTAGATACTCGTTCATCACAAATTCAGATGAGTCTTCGGAGGTACATATGACACACCTGAAAATGCTAACAAATATAAGTCTTCGACTGGGTATCGAATCTCGAAATTTCCGAATTCGAAAATCACCGATCACTTTTTCATGTAGCACATGCAGTTTTCCCCACGACGTTTTCTTGGAGCACGTGATAAATAAACACAAAATTGTACCAAGATTTGATATAGGTTCGTTTGCGTATCCAGAATTAAAATCCGAACACTGGAAACCAAGGATTCAATAAGAAATATATCTCATTACTGGAATTATGGTTTAATTCCCAACTGGATTAAGTATTTGTATAAATATGTTAATTAATATAATATTACAACTAATAACTACTAATTATTATCTATATAACTCATAGATTTATAATATGTTTTGAAAGTCGCTGTTAGATTACCTAATAAATTAATTATGTATATGAAATGCCCACGAGTCCCACTGCGGAGCATAGTGTCTCTATATAGAGGGCATTAGAACAGTTTTTCTTCGCAATGTAGGCAACCTGTATGATTTATGTTTAAATAATTAACACAAATTATAATATCTCCTGCATATATGTAATGATTAAGTCCTGCATTGGTTAAAACTAAAACCCTCCCACGACCATTCGCGTTTATCGTCTCACGACAAAGAAGACCAACAGATACTACTTAAAATGGCTTGATGGCATAAAATGTTATAAAGAACGTATTCTTTCTTTGACCGCTATATATTTCACAAACATATATATTTATAAAAATATTTATAAAAACACCCCCGAAGTATTATATAAAACTAGCTTATATATAATATAAACCAACTAAAATACTAGATATTTATAGAATATAGTTTTTAACGTATTTTTAAGTAATACGTATTAAGTTAACGTAAATAAGATCTATTATTATGAATCTTGATTAATGCGAACGCCTTATTGACAGAATAATTATCCTGAGGAAACTGTAAACTAAACTCAAGCGTTACGGCGAGCGTACACTAGCAGCGATAAAATTATTACGGCATACCCAATATGTTTTGTAAAAATATTTTGTTCTCAATATTAGCTAGTAAGATGAACCGGGGCCCACCCACACGGCATTCGAACACGAAATAGCTTCATAACGCTGCTATGTTCCGTATAGTAAGTGTAGAAAACGGGTTGACCCATTAGACCCGGGCATTCCACTCCAGTTCTCAGCGTTGACAACGAATGTATATGTTTTGACATGTATCACATTTTTGGCTGGGGGTACAGGTAAAATTTGCACATTCACTCTCTTCACCCACATTCGAATTGCTAATAAAATTATTTGAATTGGCGCGTTCGCACAGTCACTCGTTCTCACCTTTACTTAATAGTACTTATGTTAGGTGACTTATAAAACATATAACATTTCTGTTCGCAACCAAAAATAAAATCATGTAATGTGTTGATTTTTTTTTAATACTCAATGAATTTCAACATGATACATGATTTTTATTTTTGACTGTGTACAGAAATGGAGATTTTTTTATTTTTTATATAGAATAGGTGACAAACGAGCAAGCAGCTCACCTGATGGTGAGTTATTGCCGCCGCATTGAATCTTTGTTCAGCATGGATATTGGTAATTAAGAATCGCAGTCGACACTTACCTTTATCAGATGAATTGTGAGTTTGGATCCTTAGTTTTAATATAAAAAAGAATTTGGTGTTATTTTTATAATTATATGGTAAGATATTAAGTATAAACCATTTTTATTACAATTGATTTAGAAAAATTAAATATTGCTAGCCAAAGATAAATTAATTTATAGCATTTAATTTAAAATGTTAAGTTTCGTTTTTCAATACCACTTTCACTTACACTCATGTTTAAACTTATAACATACTTTGTGAAACTTTCGCAATAAATTACTATTATTCATGTTATATGATTGACGATCTAAACTTAATACCATTCAAATACCTAAAATAGTAGCATAAATCTTATGTGCTTAACGACTGTACCCAGTTACTGATAATGAGTATTCTACCTCAGACCGCAAGGACTTCGGCATCCTTGCGAGCATCTTGAAGGTTTATGGGCCGCAGTCATCGCCCTGAATGTGATCAAAAAGAATATTGTCCACTCGCAAATTGATGAGAATCTGAAACTTTGTGTGTGTGTGGATCAGATTGCTTACAATATGGGTGCTAGTGAATAGAGAAACTGGCTGCTGCTTCGTTCGGATTTTTCTTTTTTCTATTACATTTAGAGTAACAAACGAGCACACAGTTCACCTGATAGTAAGTGATTCCTGCGGCCCGTGACATCTACAATGCTTATCAAGGAATCATAATGCAGATGCGTTGTCACCCTGAGGACTGAGATGGAATGCCTCGTCACCAGTTATAAAGGTCTGCGGATACCTATACTCACCAAAAGCAGCGTTATGCTGCTATTTCACGCTGGTATTCTGTGTGAGTGTAGTCCTGCCCCGCTCGAGCTCGACCCATTTATTCTGCAGCTAGAAACATTCTGCAGCGTAGCTGACTTCTGGGTCTGGCTTATATTTCACTGCATATGAATCCACCAATCTGTTGACCACTATGGGTGAAGTTGCTGCTTGTTTTCATTGCAGGATGAATGGATCGGCTCGATAAGGGAAATACAACCATTGCCATTAACGAGACATTTCCATTTCACCTCTCAAGAGCAAGGAACTTGAATCTTTGTTAGAATGGATGTAGAGGTCATGGGCCGCACTCGTTACTTAGAATCGGATGTGCTGTGTGCTCGTGTGATATTTGTAAGCCCTTGATGTTTTTTTTTATGGACAGGTGGCAAACCTGTAAGCAGCTCACCCCCGATGGTATGTGATTATCGCCGCCCAAAAACATCCGCAACACCAGAGGAGTCGCAAATGCCTCGCCAACCTTTATAATGGCTCTTGTATGGTATCATTCTACTCTGATTTATACTTTAAATTGTGTGATCTACTGTTTAAAGCTGTCATCAGAGAAGAAGAAATATTCCCATGTCCGAAACCAATCTGAATATAATTAAAGACTAATCAATTATGATTGGAGTAAACCACACCCGATATATAAGGCTACACAAATATATCCGGGAGCTAGAGAATCATATGTATTGCATCAACCGTAAAATAAACATAAGATCTACATTTCATTTGAAAAATATTCAAACTGCTAATTCTTGCTCGATAAATAATATTTCGATCCATATTTTGACTATCGTCGTAATAAAAAAACACCTTATACCGAGTTCGCTTATTTCTTATACAAAACTACGTGATTATATAGACAATTTGAAGGCGATCAGGCCTAATATGAAGTTTATTGTCTAATCCAACGAATGATTTATAAGATATAATTGTGATTAAGTCGGTGACCTGGCACGGTTGGCATTTTGGATGGTCTACGCAATACGAACTCAAATATTAATCGATATAGTCATGTATTCATTGACGTTTTATTGAGAGTAAGTTAAAACCAATGTTAAGTAATACAGCAATAGTAACAGTGCAAGCTTTTATGATAGATTTTAGGTCTTGTTTTGATACTGAAAGTAGGAGAGGCTCGTCCTCCAAGCGATGTTACAGAATAAAATTATTGATCATGACATCTCTTTCGTACAGTTGTACAAACTGGTAGAACTGTTGTTGTTGCATCGATTAAGACTTGACTGCGTCATATGAAGAAGAGCTTCCCAGTAGAGTATAATGGTATATAAGGACGAGGATTTGCTTCAGACTTCGTACTAATTCTTCGCTCCCGAAGCAGTCAACAACTATCAATATGAAGTTCTTTGTAAGTTATATTTTAAAAAATAGTTTAGTGTAATTAGTGTAGTAGTGATTTCCAAATATTTTTACGATTAAAATATTCAGTGAAATTTCATTATTAGTGCATATGTCTTAGTATGCAAGGTGTTCCTATTTTAATATTGTCAAACATTAGTAAACAGTCTCGTTTTGTGCATTTTCAAAAACAGTATTTTTTTTAAAAAAAATCCTCTTGTTTATGAAGTGTTCCAAATAATCGTAAAAATTATCTCATAAAATTTTATAATATACTTGGAATATTCAAAATTTTTATGATCTCTTTGTTATACATTTTATTTCTTCCACGTAGGGTAGTTTAACACACGTTTGAGGAAATTGTAAATGCTGACCGAGTTTCAATGCATCATTAAAGGACTTGGATAATAGAATACAAGTAAATTGTCTTAAGAATTTTCTTGACACAAATATTCAATTAATTTTATTGTGGATTTGTAAAAAATATTCCATGACCAAAAACAATAACGTCGACTACATTTAACCTAACGCAAACTAAACACCTGTCTAGACCATCACCAGCAACATTATTAACTAATCCCTATTATAAATTGAGTGATGAAGGAGATTAGATTCTGTACGAGGTGCTTGTTATAAAATAATCAATCAAAACCATGCGGGGCTGCGATTATAGTAAGTTCCCCTGGTATGGAGAGTCTAGCTTTCGAATATTTGGGTTGAGTTGTGGAGTACTCTTTCTATTATAGTAATCACAATAGAACTCAAAATTTTGTATATTTCCAGGCTTCCATCTGTGCCCTTATTGCCATCTTGGGCGTAGCGTCAG
Organism: Teinopalpus imperialis; assembly: GCA_029286865.1. Taxonomy (NCBI): domain Eukaryota; kingdom Metazoa; phylum Arthropoda; class Insecta; order Lepidoptera; family Papilionidae; genus Teinopalpus; species Teinopalpus imperialis. The sequence goes on along the minus strand of JAGSMU010000035.1, from coordinate 5,662,339 downwards.
CGGGCTACATTAGGTCTGGTTGGTCCTCCCCATATTACTCCTCACCAGTGGTCTATTCGCGGCCTGTGGTCTACTCACCATCCTACTACAGCGGCCATGGAGGATACGGCGGGTACAGTGGCTACGGTGGATACAGTGGCTACGGAGGCCACGGTGGCTACGGTGGCTGGTCTTCTAGTGGATGGTGGTAGGAAGCCCGCGTGATGATATCGACAACTACAATAAATACGACGGTTACAAGATTTTATTTAACATTATCCAAAATTGTGGGATTTTTTTGTTTTATCTTCCGTCTTCATTAGTCATTAGTTGTAGTGTTGCTAAATGCAGAAATAGCTTTTCTATGCAGATTTTTTTGAAAGATTTTTTTTGTCTGTATAATTATACAATCAGTCCTTCTGTACCTTGAATATTTCTGTGATAGTTAAAATGATATTTTTTGAATAAATATATTCTAACCTTTTTTTGTGTTTTAGTCTTTGTGATATTCTTTCGCTTATATAAATACCCTTAACTAAAAGAATGCCCTGCAAGAGCCCAGTAGTAGTAATATAAGATATATAGTTGACTAATAAAAGTTCCATCGGTTTAAGTTATGTTTTAGAAACATAATTGTCGACTTATTCCACCATAATCAAGTTAGATGCTAAATATTAATGATTATTATGCAAATTTAAAGTTATATTTCTTCTTTGTGCACAGAACCGTTCATAACTAATTATAAACGTAATAACAACGACTCTTCCTCTCATATTTACCACAAAAGTATATCAGCCTTCACCCGCGGCTCTTTTAAACCTATTTAATATATACTTAGTAGGACTCGATAAACCACCGATGCATTATCAAGAACACGAAACAAATTTTGATTTAACAAATCAAATTAAAGCTTTGGGTAAAAGTTGACTAGGAAAAAAAAAGACTGGGCTTGAAACTAAAAATAAATAAATTAATAAAAGATTAAAGTATACCGTTCGTTCGACGATTATAAAATATAACTACAATAAAAAAGTAAAGTAAAATAGACTTCATATATCGATCATACTGCGGATAGGATGATCATAGACTGGAGGCTGCATAGTCCTTTTCTCTAGAAGGTATTTAAGCTATGTCCATCCCAACTCCACTCGGATTAGCAGACTCTACATGCCTTCGAAATTATTTAAAATTTTCATTTATTGCTTTGACGTTTTCTTTCACCGTCGAGCACGTGATAAAGCACAAGTAAAATTCCAAAAGCACTTAAATTAGTAGCGTACTCAGTTTCCCATCGTACTGGGAATTAAAAGTCCGAACACTGAACTACCACGGCTCTACAACAATAAATGTTGGGCTATTTTGAGCTTGAAGGCAAACGACGGAAAATAGTAATTTTGATGGCTACTTGGCTGACCTACTAACTAGTATTTACACCAACTACAACGTTATTTTAACTTGAATTTTATCGAACTCTACATTTCTATGGAAATTTCAAAACATTTAAGAATAGTATTTTATTCACTTTAATAAAACAATATTAGTTATTTAAAGTATCTTATGACTAAAACTATGACTTACGTAGAACTGTTTGAAATGGAATGTAATATTATTTAAATCCATTTCTCAGCCCTAATTCGTACCAATCCTTCTGATTTCTTCAACAATACCTTCAGCGCCGCCATTGGAAATAATTTATATTTTACCACAACACAGGCCTTCGTATATTGTTTTAATGCATTGCATTAAGTGTGACAAATAAGCACATAATTGACCTAATCGTTTTTTATAAGGTCCGTGTTACTTACATTTATCCCCGATAAGGTATCATAATGCCAAGTTTTCACACCCTGCGGACCAAAATTGAACACCGGTAATAAGGATTATAATTATTTATAATCCTTATTTATATTATATAGATTCAAATATATATATATATATATATATATATATATATATATATATATATATATACAAAATTGTTACCCATTTGGATTTACAAAGCTTTTTCTTAAATATGTTTTATTCGACTGCCTCGATAAATCTCAAAATAATACTTTTACATACGTACATAGTATGTACATAGATTCAACATATATAAGTTATGCTGGTACCGCAACCGGTAACCGCACTTTTACTCGTATACGTGGGGAATACTGAAAGTTTCTGGAACTACCCACTTACAATAAAATAAATAAAAAAGCGATTTCAGAATTATAAAATTGTATGTAGCTGATTGGAACTGACAAAAAGAATACTTAATAGCAAATACGTACTGCATTAGGCGAAGAGGCATTCCATCTCAGTCCTCAAGAGTGACAACGCATCTGCATTATGATTCCTTGTCAAGGATGAATGTAGATGTCATGGGTTGTAGGAATCACTTGCCATCAGATGAATTGTGTGCTCGTTTATTACTCTCAATGTAATAACAAAAAATAAAGTATTCAGTACCTATTCAATGGCTTCGTGGGACGGGAATTCGTTTACAATGACGACCGTGTGCGAAGGCGCATTATCCTGGTACAAAATCCAAGAATTTTCTTTCCACAAACCTAGCCTTTTTCATAAATAAAAGATGCAACTAAAATTCTGTGCTGCCAAAACAGTTGTGCCAATCTAATAACAACAACAAAAAAACAAAAAATTGAATTTGGAACCATAAACAAATCATTCATTCCCCATACTTTTTTGACTGAATGTACTATATACCAACTGCCACGTGATGTAGTCCCACCGTGGTGTATTTCCAGCCGAAGAACTACGCTTACAAATACTCGCTCTACCCAAACCCTCCGGGTGTATTGTATATAAATGAACTGAATCTGAACCTTCCTGCGATCTTGCTGCTTATGCCTAAGTACCGGATTAGGGAAGGGGACCACGGTTGAGTGCCTCTGTATTACGGCACTATGAAGTATTCTGGCCAGTTAATGTCATATGTTAATAACGAGAATACCACACTGTGAGGAATATATAGACCAAAACATCATTACCATAATAACATTAAGTTAATAATTAGTGTTATTAACACATTTTATTTATGTACATTTTCTGCAATATTTTCCGACGACCATTTATATATTGTACGTAATTATACATTTATATCATATATACTTCAGTAAAATAGTATAATAATGTTATATTATATTCAACCCTGATTATTTAACAACAGATCGCTTCAACAACAAGAACATTAAACTTGGTAATTTCGCTGAGGTCGCGGCGCAAAAAAATATACTTCCCAGTACACACCACTTTTAACTTGAAAATAATGAAACGTATGTTATAACAAAATATTTTTTTTTAACATAATAAAAAAACAAATTCAGTTCATTCAATGCACGAACAAACTTATAATAATATATATTTCAAACCATATTTTAAATATTATATAATATATAAAATATGGTTTCAATTTAATTAAATTTTAAAATTATTTTTTTTTACCGTTCAAATGAGCTGGAATACAGATCTTGTTATTAAAAGAAGATCGAAGAAGTCTGTCATGAGACAAAGAGAGATATTGGAATTTATATTGAAGTTAAGAAGGTGCTGACGTATCATTCGAAATGGAGAAGAGAACATGAAAAATTTTGGAATTACGCCTTTGTTGCATGGAAAGCCAATTAAGCTGAGATATCATGATCCACTGTGTTAAAAGCATTGGAAAAATTAATCAACACCACCACTATAACCTTTATCTCATCTATACCCTGTCTAATATCATCAGTGACCTTGATTAGATCAGTGGTAGTGCTAAGACCGGTGCGAATATCCGACTCATAGAGAGTCAGTAGGTTATGTTTCGATGTATTTAAACAAGGAAATTTGCTTGTGCAATCAGGTTTCCAGAATTATGGACAGAAAAGATTGAATATATATATAGGCCAAAATTTTACAGGTAAATTAGAATTTGGGACTTTAGGTAGAGGGTGAACAAAAGCTTTCTTCCAAAGTGAAGGGTATGGATGACACAGTTTAAACTACAATACCATGATCAATGTTCATTTTTATTTTACTTTTAAAGAATGTTTATAATATCTATTTCGCTTGCTGGTAACAACAATGAAATTATCGTCACTAGATATGGTAGCTCTCAGCCTTCCCGAGCATGGACGATCTTAAAACCTGCCTGTCTCCCTGTATCGAATTATTGTGCCATGAACATAAGTCTATGATAACTTCAGTTGTGTAGCAATCTCACGTTCGGATTTGCCTTCATTATGTAAAACATGGCAGAACGCATCTCATGGTTAACTTCTCGAGCTTTTCCCATTTTATGACGTTTTCACTGTAGAAACCACAAAGTTAGACTAATTGAGATTTTTGTGAACACACCCAAGTAAACTCGGGTAATAGTAAGTCAGAAACACGTGTTTTGAGGAGATAAATAATCCTAATTATTTACCAATACGTAACAAAAGCAAAGTAATTAGTAATGAAGGCATTATAAAAATATTATTAAGATTTTTTTTTTTTTTGCTGGCTGAAGGCCACTGATAGCCCGAGGGCTTTTACAGTTTCACCGGGTTGAGAAGTGACCGAGCGCTAATGGCACACAGACTAGAAGTCTCGACTGAGTGCGATATAGGTAACCAGCACAAGGGCTCCCGAAAGGGAGCCTCGGCTTGGACCGTTACCTTGTTTCGCGAGAGCGTCTGACTCGAGGGTGCCCGAGAGGGTCGAACCTCGGCTCGGTCAGTTGCTTCTGACAGAGGATTCTATTCTTATTAGCTATCTGTACCACTATTTCGGAATGCGTGGGCGCTGGAGAAGAAGTGGCGCAAGAAACTCCAGCGACGCTTCTATCTGTATGGACTGGAGAGAACCGACCAGTGACATGGCGGTATCGCGAATATCATGTTTTGCGACGCCCTCGCCGACGGCGATTTGAGGGAGGATTTAAGGGTTGGCCGGCGGGGTATATATACATATATCTTTATATATATATATATATATATATATATATATATGTTTTCATATACATATATTGTAAAGAATAGCAATTCTATTAATTAACATAACTAATATTCCGGTTAACAACTCCAACTAAGCTTCAAATGCTTGTGCATGCGGAGATGGTTTACGACAATAATCGACTGGCGGATTGGAACCTACGACCTTTATTTTCGCACACCGTACTAAATATAATATATACATTTGAAGCTAAGTTGGAGTGGTTAAACGGAATAAAATATATATATATACATATTATATATATATATATATATATATATATATGTATATATAATATTATAAACGTAGTTTCGGAACTAAAATAAATATATTAATAATATTGTGACATACAAACTACGTTATAAAAAATACTAATACTTATTTATTTCATAATTTTTTGATATTCAAATTTATTATCTAAATACATTAATAATGTAACGAATTGTAAATTATTCTAATGACCAATAAAGTTAAATTGATTTATAAAAATATTTTCAAATGAAGTGACGATAACATCAGTTATTATCGGGTTCTTACTTGCAACATGTGCCAATAGTTTGGGTTGGTTTTTTCATTTTTTACGTGTACAATAAAAGTATTTGCATAAACACGGAGTCACTAACTCTGTCGACCCCTTTTCTTATGCGATGTAATCTTTATACAATAAGATCGGAGGAATGTTCATATGCAGTGTCAGGGACACGGCACACACACACCCAGACCCGAAAACCAACAATTTGTGATGCACAAATATTATTCCTCTTCTGGGAATCGTACCCAGTACCCCCAGTACACGGCATCCTAGTACTCCACTACACAGAGTACAAATATATACAGCACTTGGTATCTCGGTATAGGATCGAAGGCGTAAAATCTTATTTCATTTGTTATAATTTATTAATCGTATACATAAATAAGACAATTTCTAAAATTAGAATATTTTAAACATAATCTCGTTTATTATCTGAAGTGTAAGGTTAAAATTGGACCTTCTTGACACAGTCACTTTATCTACGTTAAAATACATTTATGAGTTCTCACTAGTGAGAGTTATTCACTGTTCGCTGCGAGGGAGATGCGACATTTTTGATAAATATATCAATGTATCTAAATACAACTTCCCCGCTCGAGCCAACCCCATTATGTTAAAACTAGAACATGTGTACGTACAACATAGCTCTACAATTATTAACGATATGTTAATCCAATAGACGTCGGTAAGGAAAGAGACAACAACCTACATACAAACGCAGCCTAGATTTTTATTACTTTGAGAGTAACAAACTCACACACAGTTCACCTGACGGCAAGTGACTCCTGCGGCTCATGGCATCTACATTCGTCCTTGTCAATCATAATGCAGATGCATCGTTACCCTTGAGGACCGAGATTGAATGGCCAGTAATAAACGTCTCCACGTGCGTAAAATAGCAGCATTATATTATTTTTTTACGCTGGTATACTGTGAGGGCGTGATCCTACCTCAGTCAAGCTGACCCATTCATTCTGCAGCTAGAAACATACTGCAGTATAGCTCTGCCACTGTCAAAAATGAAGCGACAAATGAAATCGCTGGTTGTTAAAGCCAATTAACCCTTTTATGAAACGGTAGCGAACCATCTCATCGTCCTCGGCCATGTATTCATTGATTCAAACCAACATATTATCTCCTCTAAACGGTGGATTCACTCGTATTTGATAATCAATAGATTGACGCTAAAAAGCATCTAGTAATTAATGACCTTAATAAATGTAATCATAAATCTAATAGTTATACACAATTCGTTATAGAGATGCATTTCTTGATGAGCATATTTAAGCAATTGAGTTCATACAGGTTAGAGGCGAACGCGACTGTTACCGGTTATGGGTAACCTCGAACCTTAAGTGTAAGTTACGCTGGTTAACCAATATAGGTACATGTATGTCTGCTTGATTTTTAAAAAGGGCACAGATAATTTGGTAGTTTGTTTAGTAAATAAATATAATAGTTGGTTCATAGGTAATCACTTTTCCCTTGCTCCATGCTCGTTTGTCACGGGAAAAAAAATGAAGTTTAATAAAAATTGTAATCATATAAAAAAAATGAAGTTTAATAAAAATTGTAATCATATAAAAAAAATGAAGTTTAATAAAAATTGTAATCATATAAAATAAAAGAGAATTGGCTCATGAAAATTATGCGCTAATTGGTACACGCTTACATGTTTTATGCGTTCGTTATGCGACATTTATGAGCTGCCTGTAATATGAATGAGCTATGAGGCTAACAGCGTCAGAATCTAGAACATGAATGAGTCGGCTCGACTGAATTGCGTAATTCTACTAATAAATCAAAAAGTCCTGGTGTAACAGGGTCTCCGGATTCATACTTTCTTCAAACGAAACACAGCAGCGTTATACCGCCGTTTCAAGACGGTGTCAACTTCCCTGTGGAACTCAGATTTGAAACTAATTTCAGAACTTGAGAAACATGAGCATAACCTTTAGGACTGTGTGCTCGTTAGTCTTCTATGGTTATAAATTATATATTCTTTATCTTATCTATTATTAGGTATATTAAACACACTTTTATGCGCTTATTTATTATTTGGTATATTTCTCTCTGCGTCACGATTGTAGCAGCTTGCTAACATTTTTTTCTGGCTGATTGCGCTCTGTCGACACCTCTATTAGTGGGTAACCAGCACAATGGGTACTGAGACGGAGCCTCGGCTTGGACTGTTACCCTGTGCCGCGAGAGCGTCTGACTCGAGGGTGCCCGAGAGGGCCGAACCTCGGCTCACTCAGTTTCTTCTGACAAACAATTATCTACATTAATATCACTATTATTATTATTGGCTATCTGGACCACCACTTCGGAATGCATGGGCGCTGAGGAAGGAGTAGCGCAAGAAACTCCAGCGACGCTTCTATCTGTATTGACTGGAGAGAATCGGCCTGTGTCATGGCGGTATCGCGAATAACCTTGTTTGCGACCCCCTCGCCGTCGGCGGGGGCGGTATAAGGGTGCGTGTTTGCTATCATGTAACAATTTCTAACTCATGAGTTTAACACTGCTTATCAAGTGTGCTTATCAACAGTGAATCAATGTTAAAATTCAATACTTTTTCGACATGAGCAGAAGAATGTAGTTTTAGCATCTTCCAATAGATGGCGTGATATTAAAATAAAACGAGTTGTGTAATTTTAATTTAAATTAGCACAACTGTTAGGAATGAAATGTTTAAGTTATAAGCTAAAGTAGCTTAAATTATGAAATACTTAATTTATAATGTTGTATATAGTGTTTTTACGATATGCATCGAAATGTTCATTATCATATATGTTATTTAAAAAACTATTGTACAATCTACCTTAGAGGCTAAAAGATACGCGTGACGCATAGCAAAATATAGATACTAAAGGATAAATTAAATCTTGTTAGTTATTTATCTTTTCTTGTTATCTGATATTCATAACTTGTAATACGATTCACAACAGGAATATGATATTCCATCCAAAAACTATATTTAAGGTTTACTTGCTATGCCAAAAAAATATCAAAATATTAATTTGTTACCTCCACGTAAGTTGTGAAACGTGTTCCATTTTTAAATTTCGACACGATTTAAACATATCATGCTGGTGTTTTCTCAGTTGATTCCGACCACGCTGATATCTTCTGGTAACATCAAGCAGGATATATTATAGTGCCGCAATCTTTTGCACAAAGGGGCGATCACGAACGTATTTCACCTTAATGCAAGACCGATAAGATCTTTTTTTTTTTGTGTATGAGTATTGCTGTTGGTCCAGTGACCTCTACAGCTTTATCTAATTAGACTCGCGAGCGGGAGGCCCGCTGAGTAAGGAGACAACGACAATGCTGCAAAACGAAGCACGAAGATACAAAAGCATGTTTTACATTGGATAAATCTTTTTACCTAACCAGCTCACGGACTTAACCAGCTCAGTTCCGTGAGCCCTGTGACCGATGAAGCTGTAAGAGCCGCATAGGCTAATAGCATCAACATCAACAGAGTCTAGATAAATCTTTTTTTGTTCACATAGAACAATAAAATTCAGCGATTTACTATGAAATAATAAGATTGATTGATTAATAAATTATTTATTGAACGCTTAATTTGAAACAAAGGCGATCTTAATGCCATATAGTATTTTCTTCCAGAAATACCTCGTTGTAGCTAAAGGCAATGAGTAGTAACGCTGAAAATTATATTCTTCTACATAAATACAATATAAATAAATATCAATTTACATAGAAATACTTGTACATACAGGCTATTAGAGCATCAGCTGTTTTTGAATTTTTGTTTCATTGCTGGTTTTTTTTTTAGTAAAGTATTGTATTTTTTATGAAACTATCGTTTCATTTAGCTGTACTAACATTATCGTGCGTAAATAATGCTAATAAAACGTTTTAAAAATATGTTTTTTTTTAACCAGGATCGATTTTTTTTCCGTCCCATCATCAAAGGTGTCATTAGTACTATCCTCTGTCTTCGTTTCCGGAAGGGGTCTCCTAATACCTAGTATATGACTATACTTATACATAAAAACATAAATAAAATAATAATAAATATATCAGTAAATCATAATAATAAATAACTGTTTGAGCAAAACGTGTTATTTTATTAAATAATAATAATTACATATAATATAATGAATAAAAAAATTATATAACAGTGGTAGAGCTATGCTGCAGAGTGAATGGATCAGCTCGATCGGGGAAGGACCACGTCCTCACAGAATACCAGCGTGAAATAGCAGCATGCTGCTGTGTTTCGTCTGTTGAGTGTAGGGATATGGAGATTTTATTACTGGTGAAGAGCCATTCCATCTCAGTCCTCAAGGGTGACAACGCATCTGCATTATGATTCCTTGTCAAGGATGAATGTAGATGTCATGGGCTGTAGGAATCACTTGCAATCAGGTGAATTGTGTTCTCGTTTGATTTTAATGTAATAAAAAAATTATAATATTTTTTTAAAAATTAAACGTAACAAACGAGCACATAATTCATCTGTTGGTAAATGATACGCTCCGTGACGTTTAAATCGATCATAAAAAACAGGATCCACATTCGTCGTCAGCCCTGAGGACTGAGATCGAATGCCTGGTTACCCGTAATCGGATCTCCGGATCCTACACTCGTCAAACGAAACACCGCAGCTACTATTCCACGTTAGTAATTATCAAAGTGGTAAGAAAGGGCTTAGTAGTGTGAAGCCGTGATCCTTTCCAGTTACGGCCGACAGTTTCATGGGCAACTATAAACTAACTATAATCCTTTATCTTTACCACATAAAAGATATCTTTCTTTAAATAGATCTTTAAGCTCACTTTATATGAAAACGTCAAATAGAATATAGGTCATAAAATATAGAATACACGACGCATTAGTCATATTGATGCAACGCAGCAAAATTAAGTTCAAATTGACAAATTAAATTCAAAACGACAACACAAAAAGCAGTTCAATTAAACACAACATGTCGTCACTACATCACTAATATAAGGCACAACAATTTTGCAACGTACGCTTTTAATTTTTGACCGCATTACATAACCCGCTGTCACTTTCATACTTGATTGCAAAAACGCAATGTAATTTAGAGCGAAAACAATAATATAGTAATGCAAATAACTCCGCCCATGTCAAGACAAGTGAACAATCAAGAAACCCTTTTGTTTTAAAAAAAGGGAATATTTGCAATGTTATTTAAATTACTAATATTCCGGTTAACCGCTCAAAATAAGCTGAAATGCCTAAGCTAGGAGATAGTTCATGACAATAGTTGAATGGCGGATTCGAACCTACAACCTTAAGTTTCGCAGAATCTAGTTTCGGTCATTCACTTGAGATAATCCCTCTGATCACATATCGGAGTCTGTCAAACTTGTTGCATTTTAAAGGACCTTGAGACAATGTATACGCAATACCTTAACATATATAATTACAAGGTCCTAAATATAATCTATTATAATTAAGAATTTGTCATCGTAGAATTTGAATAATTTATTAATTTATTTCTATGACCATTTACATCATCGCCGACATATTGAACAAATTGTTTTGATGTCTTCCGACGTAAATATGCCTGATTATCATGCTCTGTATACAACATTAAAAATTCTTTTTTGATTATTATTTTCATTATTTATAACAGATATACATCCGTACAGAAACAATTCATTTGTATAGTGTTAATTAAGTTTTTTTTATATTATTAATGGTAACATACGAGTACACAACTCAGCAAAAGGTAAGTAATAACTGCAGCCTATTATATCAACAATCATTCTCAACAAAGATTCGACTTGTAATAAGATCTCCGGTACTCACTAACCGTATTAAATATTACAGTATAATTTATTTTAATTTTTTATTTATTAAATTTTCAATTATAAACTTATTTTTATAAAAAAGCGTACAATGGTCGGACTCAATGCCTTTTGGCATTCCCTACCAGTCAACCCTTGAGATTGGGAAACATCGACTAGTAATAAAATAATCCTAAATATTAACAAATTATACGTAACATACTTAATATACGTAATAATAAATAAAATACATTAAACAATAAATATCGTAAATTACATAATAAATACATAAATGTGATATAATATAGACCTTAAATATAATAAGAACAGATAATATAAATGGATATAAATGATAAAATAGCAAATTCAGATGATTTCCCTACTCACGAATAAGTCTTCTAAAATTATTTTTATTAGGATCTCGCTTAATGTCATCGGACAGGGCGTTCCAGTTTGTGTAGCCTGAAAAGTAGAAAAAGAATTTAAAAATAAACCAGTGCTGTGACGTGACCCTTCCCCAATGTAGACGACGAATTAATGCCGCAGTTAGAAACCAACTGTAGTGTAGATCCACACTATACTACAAATCATGATGACCTCATCTGACAGAACGTAGTTACTGTATTCTCTACTAAGGGTCCTTCTTAAATAATGAACCTAAACAAATAGAAAATATTTAAAAAAAAATTATACACATCAATATTATGCTCCTATTACGTTTGATTTCTATGAGAGGTTTCACGATGCGACATACTCTTTATTTACCCATGTCCTAAATCCACCATTCTACTACGTATAAAACTTAAACCCTCACAAGTTATTAAAATCTAAATAATCCATACAATAATTGTGTTATATTTTATTGCCGATTCAATGGAAACTTCCTTATTTTCTTCAGAAATAACAATACCAACATTTGTAATAAAAATAACCGGTTCCGATGATATTCTTCCACTGTTTAACCTTTCAAATAATCAACATAATGAAATTTACTGCTCTCGAAGTCAAATCTAAACTCGATAGTTCAAATGTAATATGATGTTCAAATGTGATAATATGTGTGAAGTGAGAAATGTAAGTAAATACGTCGAAAACAGGGGTATTCGCGATACCGCCATGTCACGGGCCGGTTTTCTCCAGTCAATACTGATAGGAGCGTCACTGGAGCTTTTTGCGCCACTACTTCTCCAGCGCCCACGCATTCTGAAGTGGCGGGATACTCAATAATAATAATAGTGATATTAATTAGCTTGAACCGTTGTACAGCAAATCCCCACTAATAGACTTCTCCACTGAGCGCCATAAGCGCACGGTCACTTCTAAACCCGGTGAAACTGTAAAAGCCCTCCTAAAAAGGCTGGGCTAACAGAGGCCATGAGCTCGAAAAAAAAACTATCTCCTAGGATAAGCATTTTAAGCTTAGTTGGAGTGATTAACGGGATATTAGTAATTGTTAATTAATAGCATTGCAAATATATATATATATATATATTGAGGACTGAAATGTAATACCTCGACCACAATAATAAAGGTCTCTGGATCCCTACTCACCAGATGAGATACTGCTAGTATTTTACGCTGGTATTCTGTGAGAGCGTGGTCGAGCTGACTCATTCATTCTGATGAATAAAGAATAAGGAATTTAGGGGATACATATAGATGTCCTTTAGCCACCACGTGCCATGAGTTAAACTTTGTACTTATTTTTCACCCCTAATACAATAAAACAAAATAGAGAATAATGGTTTCCACAAATTCAAAGTAATGTCCCAAACATTGGCCACCGATATGCTTTTACTATGATATCAGACTATTCTTTAAGTATCACATTAAGAACATGCGTAAAATAACTTATCACTTAGCTTACTCTAACTGTAAAGTATTAACCTTCCCTATACGACGGGATGGAAGCTAATAACTCTCCTTGGCATAACAGTCTCAGTAACATACGTCTATTTGACTGTAATACGGCAGAGGAAGGCAATCTGTAGTACGTGCACATTACTTATGCTCAAGTTTGCAGTGTATCGAAAATATTTATTTGTTGATTTCATTAAACTTTCTATAAGAGCGTACTTCAGTTACTTGACGAACACAACAGCTGGTCTATCACCACATCATTAGATAATAAATGTTAAATAACCACAGCAAACACAACAGGTACCTGCTTAGTCATTTTCTGTAATTATTCCTTCTTTATTATATCATGAAAGATCAGTAAAGACCACATTAAATAATAGTTTAGAATATGGCGTAAGATATGTGGAACTTCAGATCAGATTCAAGGTACGATTTAGAACAGGCAATAATCTATATATAACCCAATAACATAATGATTTTATAAATATAACATATTTAAAATTACAATAATGCTGCACAACAAAACACGACCTATAAGTATGTATGCTGATAGTATGATTATTAACATATTTTAATTAAAAAATAAAACGCATTAAAAAAAATTGTCTACTTTATTACAAAGACGCCAAGTGAACCATATCTTCAAATACAAAATTAATTTAATCACCTCAAAGATGAGTCACGACGGAAAATGTAAGAATTCCATTTCCACAAAAAAAACAAATACATTAAATAGTATCGAAAGGATGCAGCTGTCCCACTGCTACAGCGACCAGAGCACAAACATGTTTTTTTTAAACAGTGACCTCGCGTTATCCGCTACCAGCTGACGAGCGGCAATCAGGCAATAGATTATAATATTACCCAACATAATGAATGAATGGAAATTGCCGAAATTCGTTATGTTATTAACTATTGAACTCGAAGTGATTCTATTTAATTTGTTAACAATGTCGAGCTTTTGAGTCACGGCTCCTGAGGTCAATTCAAACCGACATAAATAATTTAACGTCTCACGATTTATTGACTTTGGATGTTACATCCATCTAGTGCCCATGAAAGTAGAGAAAGAGAGGGTTAAAGTACTACAAAACATATGCAATATTATTTTAATCTTTTATTTACAATTTTAATTAAAATATTGATTTAATGGATATAATGTTGCTTAGATTCGTAGATTTTAAAATACTAAACCTGTATACACACTGTAAAGGCAAATCATTAACATTTAAAAGTAAATATAAACTATAATTGTAAAATGTAAATTGATATTGTTGATGGTGTATCTTTCCCAATAAACAAATAAAAAAATGTTTTAGATATATCGGGCGGATTATCTGCCGACAACCACAAAATGTCTAATATCTTGTGGCCTAAACTATAGGCTCTTTATTACAGTACAGTAGAATATTAAAATCATTCAATCATCAATCCCTTCGCAAAGGGTGACTTCCAGGTTATCGTCACGTTATCATTTCCTTGCAGATATAACGGAGGGTCACTATGGGAGATGTCGAATTATATTACTAACCCCAGACAGTATGCTTCCTACAAAACCAAGTATTAAGGTGATACAACTACTGCGAAGTCGTTGACCCTGTAATCGTTCTATACTGAAGCGGGGCGAGAATTTCAGCTCACACATATGCCACAACACATACAATCCGGCTAGAATAGGCTATACTTTGGGCATATGGAATTTGGGTTTTGAGCCAGCATAGTTATTTGACTTAAGCCCCATCGACTATGCTTGGAACATTATAAATAGATGAAGATTGAGCAATATTCCGTCATATTTGATGACAGACCAAATATTTTTTGAGCATGTTAATAGAACAAGGGGGCTTATAACGCAGTTTGATTATGACACCTTCATGTCTGCGTTTGCATGTAGATGTTTAATCACATTCAAGGATTAGGAGGAACGTTGGGAGTTATACGACTACTCATTATTAAATTAAAAATATTTCATGTATCTTAATAATTAAAATTAAAGTCATAATTAATTCATTTAGTTAATTTGTTTGATGTTTTGTGTTAATAGTTAGTAGACATTTTTCTACCCAATTTTAATACAGCTGGATATTTCCCTTAATAAATGTATTATTGAGTCTTCTAAAAATCACGGAAACCTAAAATGTGTCTAGACTCGTTGAAGACTGACATGATGGTAATATTTATATGCAAAACGAAGGCTCAATTCTCATTAGATATATAGTTAATAATAACTACGTTGCATTTATGCAAACAACAAATATAAACCTTATGTCAAGAAATATATACATATATTGTAATAAATAGATAAACAGATTACGGTTTTGTATATATCATCTTTTTTTCATATACCAACAGATACATATGCGTTGACAACCCGGTGGATTGATATGAGATACATCGTTTCCTGTAATTGAATATCCCTGCTCCCACCGTACGATACACAGTAGTGACGTATTTGACGTACTCTACGCTACTAGTATTACACACTAGTGGAAACGTGATCCTAACCAATAAATTCATGTTGATGCTAGTCTTTAACTGCAGCGTGCTTGTATCACTGTTAAAACTAAAACATATGACGATACCTTATGTACAGCAGTCGTTGTATTATCAGCAGCATTCAGTTGTTTTGTTGTGGTTACATTTGAATTTTAAAAACGTCCATATAGCCCGCGCTAAGATTACTCCAAGGTTTAGCGGTTATTAACGAAATTTTGGATAATTTTATGTTTGTTATATTTAATCTGTGTGATATAGTCTTTTATTAATTATTTACAGCGTCGCAGCTTTTGAATTCGATTGCCAGTCGAAACCAATATTGAAGTTAAATCACTATTTAGTTTTTATCTGGTATCGGTATATATTTTAATTATTCCATATCTTTGAAGTGAAAAGGTCCCAGTGTCTGTACATGTGGGTGAAGCCTACATCCGTGACGAATTCAGCCTCATGTCGCAACTAGTAAATGCAAATCATCTTGACAGAGTGGAAACCCAGTGGACCTAAACTGCAGTTTGTTTCTAGCTGCAGAATGAATAGGCCAGCTCGACCGGGATAGGACCACGCCCTCACAGCAAAAATAGAAAAATAGCAGCATAATGCCGCTGTGTTTGGTCTGATGAGTGCAGGGAACCGGAAGCCCTTATTACTGGTGACGAAGCATTCCATCACAGTCCTCAATGGTAACAACGCATTTGCATTATGATTCCTTATGAAGGATGAATGTAGATGTCTTGCGCCGCAGGAATAACTTACCATCAGGTAAACTGCGTGCTCGTTTGTTACTATCAATGTAAAAAAAGATCCAAGATATCTCAAGGATAGATGTAGGTGTTTACTGGCTGTAATCAACACTTACCGTCCTTGATAGTTAAACTACATGTCCGTAATTGTTCATTGTCACAGTTTAGTCGTTACCTTCATAAAATAACACACAATTGCTTGGCATAGGGTTACTCGAGTCATTCATTGATATGACCTCATTACACGTTGCATACACATGTTTTCGAAATGTTTTTCTTTTAATTATTTCCTTGAAATCCAGGTTTCCTAACGATATTTCTATCCACGAGCTTGTCGGTACCAGCACCTAAAATAGCAATTAACAATTTAAGTGGTGATGACATCTAGGATCTACATTCGAAACTACATTATAACACTGTAAAGATTACGGGAGTGCCAAAGGGTTTAATAAAAAATAATATTGGGAAATCAGCGCAATGTGATAAACTATTATATTATAAATGTGGAAGCATTAGGATACTTGGTGCTTCATCATCTGAGGAAGATCTAATTAATACTGTAATAAGACCAAGTTACTAATTTTAAAGATAAACGTGAACTTATATAAAAAAATATTTTATGCAAATATGTTTAAAACTGAAGGCTTGGCCAATGAAGATACTTCGCGGTCGATGTATCGTTTAGATAGTAAAGTCACTCGTCGTATATGTTAATTCAACTTAAAGTATCAATGAACCTTGGACTTACGACAATCGCGGGTAAGAAAAACGATCTTCCGAATCATCGGAGTCCTTAAACTTTATATTTCATATAACCTTAAAGGGCGAGGTGCCTCATTATTTTACATTGGTTTTTTTATAAGTTTCATTATCATTTATTGTGGGTTATTCATTGTTTTCGTCGTCTGGTTGGCCAATAAAATAAATAAAAACAGTATATAATTATTAAATTAGGTATAATAAAATTAAATGTATACAGTACAATGAAATAAAATAAAATAAATTATGACTATTATAAAATAATTTAATTAGATATAATAAAACAAATAAATAAAACAACATACATATAAAAGGAAAATAAATGTATATAGACAACCAAAAGACAGTCCCTGGTGAGATGTATAGAGAATTTCGGTTGGCATAATACACCACATGTCGATCACTTCGTAGAAAACCGGTAGAAACAAACTGCAGTGCAGCTCTACCACATAAAACCTTTCAGATCAAGCTCCAGGTTTATTATGTGTTTTAACTTCAGAAACTCACAATTAGAAAGCACCGACCAACCGGAGACAACATGCCTGAAGGACGCAGGTCACCAGGCTCGACAGAAGTCGTCGGTGCCGTCCAGGATGTACCTCCGATAGTTGTTGGTCTTTACCTTTATAATTTATTATTATTATCACCATTAGTTTTATGGATCTGCCATTTTGCTGAATAAAGTAGTTAGTGCAGGATTTTTTTTCTGTCAATTATAAACAGGAAGTGAAAGTATAACAATATGCGCCTCTATTCAGACATGCTGTTAAAGTCAATGATTGCGTTCCGATAATTATAATTATTTTTATTGTTTTGGCATTTCCATTTTTATTAATTGGTTTATACCTTTACTCTATAGTTATATTATTTACTCAATTAAATACCTGGAATGCAGTGCACGGTAGTTTTACAGACAATAAAACCGGTATATCCATTGCGGTGCCTAATTACTTACGACAAGTAATTAATAATAATAATAATCTGGTGAGTCCCTCAGGCATGTTATTTCCGTTTGTTCGGCGCTTTCTAACACGGAGTATCTGCACAGGCACAACCTAGTAGCGAGGATTCCATCAGGAGCTCGCTCAGAAATATGGTCTTGTGGATTGGAGATTGCCTTATTATAAGTACACGCCGGAAGCCGTGCTCGAAAATAACAGCGCCAAGTTCTACTGGTACCGGCCCATCATCACGGACAGGACTATTCTTGCGAAAAAGCCTGATATCCTGTTGATGGACCGGTTACAGTCAAGGATATTTTTGGTCGACATAATGATCCCATATGACGAGAACGTTGTGAAAGCCGAAACAGATAAAAAGACAAAATATCTGGACCTGGCACACAAGGTTACCGACATGTGAGGTGATATGCCGACCGAAATTAGTCCTATAGTCGTATCTGCGAACGGGTTAATCCCAAACAAGCCTCTCGAATCACCTGAGGCCGGTTGGGACTCCGGGACGGACAGCTCCGGACTCAAATGCAGAAGGCGGTGCTCCTCGACACTGCTCGTATAGTCCGCAGGTTTCTTACCCTGTCACCCTAACCCTCGACCGTTTGGTCTCCCCTGTCGAGGGATTCCCGTCTGGTTGGTCTTTATATATGCATAATATTATATTGTATATATTTGTTTCTTTATATGTTTATAGTTTTTTATTTATTTATTCTATTTACCAACCAGCAGAGACGGAAAAAAAAATATCCCCCACAATAATAGTAATTATATTATCATTTATATTATTTATATATATATATATATAATATAAGCAGTATTTAACCATATAAATACACTGAAAACCGCGGGTCTTGAACGAAGCTAAGCTTGTATCTCAGGACCCTGAATCGCAAGTTAACAACTATTTACGGTGGACTTTTATAAAAATTAACACAAAACAAAAATAAATTTTGCAGAGTAAATAAACCAATACATATAATTAATTAGAATAAATAGGAATAGCAATCGTCATATTTCCAATTCCTAAATTAATTTGAGTTAGTGTTTGGGGTGTGTGTGTGCACGTATTTGTATTTAATACACCTTATGGTGCTATATGGATATATAAACGTTATCTAACGAGCTCTTCGGTTTCCTTGTAGTTCAGTTTGCATAAACGTGTCTGTAGCATAATCTTGCAGGTGTACGGGGATCTATCTTTTATATAAGTTTCTCTTACAACATTGTTGTACACTTGGTTTCGTGCATACAGTGGACTCCTTTTGTATAATTCCGATTTGGCCATTTGCATGGGTATTCAAAATGTTCGTATACCTGTCAAATCTTTTAAATCTTGTCGGGTTTTAATTGTTTTATGTACTTTTAGCGTAGCTTTAAGGATGTATTACTGGGGCACTCTTAAGACTTTGAATTCCTTGTATAAAGAGTCTGTTAAGTACCTGATCGGTTTTTTAAGCGCCACCTTGATCAAGGCTCGCTGTGATTTTTCTAGAATTGTAAATACCGTTTTTCCAGCACAACCCCAGACACCAATGTAGTATTGGATTATCGAATGACAGAGCGAAGTAGACTGTACAATTCCATGTATATTTTAATTCAATTAGTATGGATTTGGTCGTCATATGTTTCAGGAATTGATGATTGATGTCCTCCTTGTCATTATCATTATTGTCAGATAATAATTTAAAGTGCCGTAAGTACTTTCGCAAACGCACTCTACTCGTCACCTTCCCTATTCCAAAATATTGCAAGTGCAATAAGGTCATAGGAAGATTCAGATGCATCGTGACACGGGACTTATATACAATACACACCCGCAAGCTAATAATTAGTGATGCACAAATATTATTTCTCGGCTGGGAATCGAACGCATTACCGACATGCAGTAGCCAATTACTCTAACCACTACACCACGCGATCATCAAGCAATTGGCTTAAAGCGTTTATTAGCAATTAACATCTGTTCCACTGCGCGCCCGTTTACCATGCTCGAAGACTTTACATTCTTTGCATTACCAACAATGAGTTCATAAACCTTAAAGACTTCACCTAAACTGCAATGCAATATATGTGCATTTATTTAAATTAAATCCAATTTCCTCATCTAACAAAACGTTAAAATTTCGTAAACTTTTCTTATCTAACAAAAAATACCTTTCGTAATTGATTTTAGGATAAGAAACGTCACAGTGAAACAGCGATAATCTTTCTGGAGTGGAGCTTCTGGCACTGGTAAGTTAACCAATGAAACTGTATGAGTTATGTAGAAGACATTTTTATGAATACATGCAAATACTTAAAAAGAATTGAATGCACATTTGAGTAATAGTTTAGTTTGACATAATACTTACTTTTTAAAAAGTCACACATATCTATACATATATAATTACCTGACTGATTCATCAACGCAGAGACTGCAAACTTGAAATTTTGGCAGTTGATGCCTTTTATATTGTAACTAAAAGACACTAAGGAAAGATTTTTGGAAATTTCACCCCTAAGGGAGTAAAAGAGGTAATGGAAGATTGTGTGAAAGTCCATCATTTTCAAAATAATAAACACGAAATATCATATACCTGGTTCTGTTTACTAATAAATGTGTACGTATGTCGGCGTTTTTCAAAATTTTACTTATTATACTTTATTTTAGAATTAGGGTTTGAAAGTTTATATGGGAAGTTCGTCACTGAAGGAAGAAGCATGAAATTCAATATAAATATAAATAGTGAAGAATTGGTGGTAGTTCTGGTTAACTATGACATCTGTATGTCAAACATTGCACTTTCACTCTATCACTTAGAGCGCATAGTCACTAGAAACGTTGGGATAAAAAGGGTAAAATAAAATCCGTAAAATTCCATCAGTTTTATTCAATGTCAAAATCATAATGTTGAAGTATGTTTTTATATTGTATAGGTGGTAAACTGATTAACAGTTTACCATATATCGATTCGGAAATACCCCTGGTTCCAAAGAGTAGTTTGCATCCGTGCGCGTGGCAGAAAATTTCGTGTAAGGCGATAGTGGTGGATTGCCAAATTATGATAACGGTCAAATTATGAATTCTGTCGCAATTTATGCAGCGTCTTATTTAAATTAAAATGTCTTATATTTGGTACAGAGTAATTTTGTCTGGCAAAGATTTTATAAGTGGGATAAGTAAATCTAAAGTTCACGAGCTTATTTTGATGAATAGGAAACTTTTGAGATATGCCAATTTCTACACGACGAGAATCCATGGGAGGACCTTTCAATTTATTTGTAATTTTTATAGAATTGGTGGCACACGAGAATGCAGTCCACCTGATGGTAAGTGATCACCGCTTCCCATGAACATCCGCAACAACAGAGGAGTCGCAAGTCTTTTCTTGAACATCCTTAAGTCATATAGGTTCGGTATCACCGCTGGTGACGGCAGATGCCACAGAGTAGTTGGAAGCAGTGCGTGACAGGAAATTTCGCACAACGCGCGCCACTGTGGAGGATTGCCAACAATCGAGATGATGAGGATGAATTTTTATATTCTGTCGTGATGTACGATGTTTAAACTTAGCGGCTGGAATTAATCCGAACAACCCCTCAGAACAATCCCAGTGGTAAATTCGGTAAAAAATGCAAAGAGATACAACATTTCTTCGCAACGCCAGTGAATTGAGCCGATCGGAAAGTACCTGGTCATACATGATTCGGGCCGCCCTACAAAGAATGCACTCAAATGGAAGAAGTTGGTACCTAGTGGGGTGCCCCGGTCCAGAGATGAGAACAGTATTCCATGTGAGGCCGAACTTGCGCTTTGTAAAGTTGCACATAGTGGGCTGACATAAAATACTGTCTCGCTCTATTAAGCACGCCCAGTTTCAAAATAAGGACATGCGATAGTGGAAATCTTTTAGCGGTAAATGCACAAACTTGTGTCTTCTTGGAGTTAAATTGGACTAGATTTTGTCGGCCCCAATCTGAAACTTTGTTTAACAAAGTCTTGGCCTCAGACAGAAAATAGTTCCGGCACTCATTGAAGTTTTCTGGAGGAATATTGGCGCGGCCAGTGTATAACGCATCCCCAGTGCTGTCAAGAACGAAGAATCAAGTACAAGCGATTCTTCGTTCTCGTAGATTTTGTGATCATAAATATTTTTGTTCATCTATCTTCCTTTCCTACTTAAATTAAAAACACATTTGTAAGATCCTCGTCGTAAAATTAAAATCGAAATAGGCATTTAATTGCATCATACCTTTAGCAGTCGGATGTTTTATTGATCGGAAACATAACCTATCTTTTAGGAAGTGTACGCAATAAAACTGTTAAACTTTTGAATTATGTACAGTAATTTTGTAGTTATAAGGTAACAACGGAACAGATGGATGGAATAGATAGATAGAGTTATAATTAGTTGGGATAACAATAACATAAATAAGTTCTATACAACAGTAAAGTAACAGCCTACATATACACTGTTGGGATAGACTCTCTAACGAGAGCATTAGATCGTGCTGTTACGGGCCTCTAGGCGTGACCCTTTTTAAAAAAAACGAACTTTGTTGAACTGTAATATGTAAATTTAAATTAATTACACGGAATAGGACAAAGATTTAGAACGTGTTACTTGGACCGAGTCTGGAGTTGAACTAAGCTCAATTCTAATGTGACTGAATACAATAAGAATGCTGACATAGCCCCTTTATACACAAGCAGGGTCCATCAGCCCTATTCTATACAAATAATATATATAACAGTACTCCATCGCGGATAAGCAAACTCCACGCTACGATTTTTTTTTTATTTGACATACAGCTTATCTCAATGTTTTCTTTAACAGCCGAGCACATGCTAATAAATAAGTACTTTAAATTGTTATTAACAATTTCATTGGCGCTGGCATCGGAGATCTAACTTACTGGCTCACCGATCGTAAATCACTCGTAAAATCGACACTAAACTACCACGGCTGATAGAGCTAAACACCAACTTTTGTTGTTGCATGAATAGGCCGACTCGACCTGGGAAGTACCCTATACTCACAGAATACGGGCATAAAGTACACATAGATAAGTGAGGTATCCGGAGAACCACCCTCTCAGTCTCCAAATAACATGCTAGCGGTATTTTCAAAAAAATCTACCTCAGGAGGATACCAGGACTTTTGGTTTTGGAGAATCCCTCACTGGGCGTCCGCGCTCCTTATGCAACCTGGGCGCCTATGCTCAGGCTTCCCGTCGACAGCTATCCTGCCAGAGGCAAAGGCAGCAAAACAATGCTGGATTTCTGCAATATCAGGGTACTTCATTCCAACCTTAACGCCATCCATTACCATCTCAAGACGGCACAGCCAGCCTTGCTTTTTCTCGCCGAGATCTTCCCCGACTGACACCTCTTGTTACTGTCACTATCACAATATTGAATACTCTTTATAAAACGTATAGGCCTTACTTAATATCTGTTAGAAAGCAGATAAGCTATTAGTAACACAATTTTTAGATTTGCTGAAAAATGCATTTCAAAGAATGTGCCAGAGGATAATTTTTATACTTTAATCTATAACGGTTACAAAGGGTGAAGTTATGATTAGTGGTATTCTCTGCGTGTCTACACAATTTTATCGAACATGCGATTCACCAAATGTCAAGCAAACCTTGTGATCAACATTCCCTTTTTCCATATCAGTAATCGAGTCTCTTTTACGCCGCAGCTCTATTAAGTCGCGGGCCCATTGTAGAACTATTAAGTTGCGGGCCCATTGTAGAACTAGATTTAACTGCAACATGCATATACCAAATATAAAGCGCACTTTCCTCATTCAACGCTCTACACAAACTATTTAACAACAAAGAAATTGAACATGAAATGATTAATGCGTCATCGTTGTACAAATATAACAATTTAAAGAAGGAACTGTCCGTCAAAATGCTACGGTCTGATACGTTTGCGGAATTCACTGACGCGTTGAGATGCATTGCAATTATTTTTTAATTTCCTTGCCATTGTTGCCAATTGTATGTACTGAATATGGATATATGCTCTGATATTCTATCAAAATTCGGATGCAACCAATGATAACCATCATCCATGATCCTGTAGCAGGATATATGCTATACCACAAAAGCGTCAGCAAAACTGGCACATCTAAGAAGAATTGCCTCTACTATTGCTTGGATAATCGGATCAGTAAACGCAATGCTTTTAATTTTGAACATGAAGAGCAGCACAATACCGCACTATTTCGTATTTTGAGTGTAGGAATTTGGAGATTCCCACAGCTAGCTACATTCCATCGTAATCCACAGGGATGACAACGCTCATACATGTTAAACCTTTTGTGAGGATTGATGTCGGTATAGCCCATCAGGTAGATACACATTTATCATATTTAGTTTCCTATAAAAAAATGGATGTATGTATGACGTCACTTCCCATAACTAGTCCATAAATTTGGACTTGATATATAATACTTTTTTGTATTTTATGCCATCCGTTAGAATATCAGTTAAGGTTCGCTTGAAAAACATATATATTACATAGTCCCCGTTATAACAAAAAAAAACTAGGCCCCATAGTGAGAGCTACACGGGAACAAAACATGTTCACTTTAAATCCAAATAAATGCCAAATTTCTTATAATAGTTTTATAAAAAAACCATCTCATATAGGTTTCGAACCCAGCATATACGGGGTACTTCAATATTGTACACGTGTGTCAGAAGTCTGTCAGAATGCTAATTTTTTTTTATATTGACATAAAAATTAATAATCATCCCATTATGCTAATGATGAGACGAAGGTTCGTACCATAGAATGAACTATGATAAGTAGCCATAAATTAGCCATGGGACCTAAACTTAACGACGAGGACATGTTGTGAAACTCCGATCTACAGCGATATATATATACATGTGTAGAAGACTGTCCGTTCATCAATCAACAATCACTGACTACTGAATCCAACCGTCTATCAGCATCATGAAATCCTTTGTGAGTATCCATGGATATCACATATATAAGAGATAAGGATATATGTGAATGTCAAAAAAGTGAAATCCATATTACTTAGATTTTAATTATATATTTTTATTAAGCCACATTTTGCATTATAAATAAATTAAACTGTAATAATAAAGTTGTCACCATGGTATTTCTTCAGACAGCATCGTGAACAAAACGTTTAATTTTGATTTAGTAACAATATTTATATAACGTTTCAATCACTGTTTTATGCCACTTTTAACGGTTTTCACTAGAAACTTCTATCTAAAGTTTTCCCATAATTTTGCTACTGGCAATAATCTGTATCAGTTATATGTATAGTTGATACACAAATGTTGTTACAATCATCTAACACTGCCCTAAAATATTGCATCGAATGAGTGCTATCGAGTGAATAAATTTATTTTCTTCGACTTCTTTAACAGCATCTTATTGTAGTCAACAAAAATTTTACCAGCTATTATTACAACAAATACTACGTCGAAATACAAAAATCAGCGAAAGGATCGGACAGCGTCACAGAGCTCGTAATTTAGTTTAGCTCATTAATGTGAGCCTGTAAAGAACTAAATAGAAGTAAATATTTTTTTAGGATACAGTACTGTTATATGATGACAAACAATAAAGCCTTGCAAATTAAAATTCTAGCAACACATGAACACGTTCCAACCGATGCATTCACATTATCTTTAATGCTCCTAGATTATATGATTATGCAGAGAAAAACATTTAATGTTCTCTTAGAACGTGTTAATTACTTTATTATAAATTCATTCATATTATCTATGATATTAAATCTATAATACTTATGTGGTATATATTAATAAATTCATAACTATCGTGACGTTTTGTATCCACAAAAGAATTATAAATATTGATTGTCATCTTAGCACGGATAATTCATATTTATAGAATTTATTAATATGTATTGTTCCAGATTGCAGTTTTGTGCTTGGTGGCTTGCGCAGCCGCCGGTAACATTCGCGAGAAGCGCGGCTTCCTCAGCGGCATACACTCCGCTCCTGCCTCCGGCTACGGTGGATATTCCGCGCCCTCCGTTGGCTACTCAGCTCCAGCCGTCAGCTACTCAGCTCCAGCAGTCAGCTACTCAGCTCCAGCAGTCAGCTACTCAGCTCCAGCAGTCAGCTACTCTGCTCCTTCTGTGAGCTACTCAACACCCGCCGTTAGTTATGCCGCTGGTCCCGCCGTTAGCTATACCGCTGGTCCTGCTGTAAGCTACGCCGCTGCCCCAGCTGCAAGCTACGCCGCTGCTCCAGCTGTAAGCTACGCCGCAGCCCCTGCTCCTGCTGCACGTCTTGTCACCGTCAACAAATTAGTTAACATTAACAAAATTGTGACCGTTCCCCAAGTTCTCAATGTCCGCAAAGTCGTATCGGTACCCCAAATTGTATCCGTTAACAAATTAGTGCCTGCTGCAACTGGATACAGCAACGGTTACGGAAGTGGTTACGGAAGTGGGTATGGAAGTGGATACGGAAGTGGATATGGCTCAGCTTCCAGGTACTCCAGCGGCTGGTGATAATTGGGTTATATGTAATTATCACAGTCTAGTCAATTTATTAATGTGATTTTTTTAGTTAAATAATAAGTTTCGCTTGTAATTTTAGCCTCAAATACAAATATATATTTTTTTACTTATATATTGCATTTTACTTTTTGTATCCATGTTTGGACACTTGAAAATTAGAAAAGATACGTAGACAAAATTTTGTCCAAATTAATCTACAATTAATTTGACCACCCTTTCTTAAGCTAAAAACCATACAGTAAATAGGCCTATTGTAAGAGTTGAAAAGACCTCGGAAAAATGCAAAAAGTCAAAAAGATAAAAATTTGCATTTACTAGTATATATATATATGTGTATATGTAACCGTATATTAATATATATATATATATATATATTTACATACGGTTACATATATATATATATATTGTATAGTATATATATGTACCTAGATAATTTAATAAATGAATATATATATATAATGTTTATGGCGCATTACAGAACCACAAGAGGTTTGGTCTAATTATTAAATACTAAGTAGTACTGTTGTTTTGGGTTTTTTCCAACGTTAATTTTCCCACTATTTTAATTGTCATTCAATTAATGTCATGATTATTGATATATTGAATTTTAATTGAGTCACGTAATTGAGTCACGCAAAGAAGTCATGGAGTATGAAGTCACAGTAGTTAATTTAGTAAAAATCGCTTTAGACAAAACATAATTAACATCTTAAGAACTCTTATTGTCTAACAAAAAAAAATATTTCAAATACATACGAAGTCCGCCAAGTCACCCAGAAATAGCGGCTGCTGGATTTTTCCGAAACTTTCTAAACAGAGAAAGTGTGTCTACCATAGAATAAGGAAGAAAGAATATATTTATTCGTTACTGCAATATTGAAAATGGTGAAGTGTGAGATGTGATCAACCTTTATTAACTTAAATAAATAACAGGAAATCAATTGACTGCGCGGAATATTATAATGTGCCGTAAGGATTCGCGTATTCATAAAGGCTTCACTTACTCATCACGCCTTTCCCGGTCTGATATGATATATGTGTAGTGAGATCAGTCAAAATTTCAAATACACTATCTGGTAAATTATACATAGAACACAACAAGACCCGAACACTTATAAAAATTGTGTATCGAATTTCGAAACCATCGAAGGCCTTGTTGCTGTCTTTAATAACTTCCAGTACGTTGGCGGATATCATAAACTCCATTACGAGCTATCCAGATATAAAGTTCGTCTGGTAGAGATAAACTGATAAAAATGCAATGTTGACATGTTGCAAATTAGTAATAATTATTGATATGCGGAAGACAACAGCAGCAGGGATGCGTTTTACACTGAAAACGGCATTATGTCAATGAGTGCCGGAACAAACTTGTGTTTGAGTCGAAACTTTGTTACACAAATTCTCAGATTGGAACCGTTAAAATGAATCCCTATGTCGCGTCTCCTAACTTTGATAACGCTCCTCTCTTCTTGTATTGGAATCCTGAGCGTTGACATTTCGAACGACCTTCCGTTCCACGGTCACTTGGAGGGCCAAATTGGCCTCTAAAATACTGGGCGTGCTTAATAGAGCAAGACAATATTTTATGTCGGTACACTGTGTGCAACTTTACAAAGAGCAATTCAACCTCAAATGGAATACTGTTCTCATCTCTAGGCCGAGGCAGCCCGGTACTTCATTGCATCGTTCTGATTACATGTTCGTATTAATTCCATAAGCGAAATATAAACATCGTACATCACGATAGATTTCTACATTTCATCTTCATCTCGATGGTTGGAAATCTACTACGGTGCGCTTTACGCGAAATTTTCTGCCATTTACATCTATCTGTGAAATCAACTGTAGCCAGCGGTATTTTCGAACCGAAACTAGTTAGGGACCTTCAAGAAAAGAGCCTACACTTTTCTTAAAGTCCGGCAGCACATCTGCGACTCCTCTGGTAGCGATAGCGGTGATCACTTTCCATCAGGTGCCCTGCTTGCTCATTTTCTCCCTATTCCATAAATAAAAAAAAATACAATTCAGGCAACGATGCATGGCATACACTTAGATACGCGTTATTTATCACGTGTATCTAAACGAGTGCCATGGTATTTAAAATCGTACTAACTAACTCTACTAAACTAAGAAACTCGTTTTAATCTCATTGCCATTTCTTCCACCACACATTTTTGAAATACGGATTACCTCATCTCTAGGAAATAAATAAAAATATATAATGACAATGTGTGAAAATTGCCGAACCATTTACCAAAGCCCGGCACTCTATGCTCCAATAAGTCGAGAGGAGTGCAGGCGACCTAAACCCCAAAAGAAGAACTAGAATACTTGAATATAAAGTAGATTAAGTTACTTTACTTTATATTAAAGTATATTCACGTGCTTGGAGATTTACTGGTAGTCCTCTTTGTCATTTTTATTAGGATTTGACCGCTGCAACTAATTTCGAAGTGTAGAATAAATGTGTAGCTTTGACGGGGAAGGGACAACGAAACGACCACTTTTAGGTCAAACAGGATAATAAATAAAAAATAAAATAGCAGCATGCTGTGTTTCGTATGGTGAGTGTATGGCGGCCTAATTATATATAACAAGACATTCCGTCTTAATCCTCAGAGTTGAATTTTAGTTGAGGTTGTATTTAGATATCATGGATCGTAGTTATCTCTTACCATCGCACGCACCCTTAATATCGAAGATACCATGGAGCATCAGGTGACTTGAGTTGCTCATCCCTAATATTATATATAACAAGACATTCTGTCTTAATCCTCAGAGTTGAATTTTAGTTGAGGTTGTATTTAGATATCATGGATCGTAGTTATCCCTTACCATCGCACGCACCCTTAATATCGAAGATACCATGGAGCATCAGGTGACTTGAGTTGCTCATCCCTAATATTATATAACAAAAATAGATTTAATATTATTTTTACGAGTGATATGATACGATTAGTAAACATTATAAAAAAATTAAATGTACACGGATCCATGCACACATTAACAAATTAAACAGAAGCATAACATATAGTGCAAAATTTTACATGTTCTTCGATCGACGAGGACACGTTGCAAAATACCGTCCCTCGACGATATACAAGCACGTATGTATATATACCGGCACGGCCGACTGTCTGTGCATCACTTAGAAAGAACTCTTCAGTGAAACAGCATCATGAAATCCTTCGTAAGTATTCACTTTCAAAAGGAATTAAATTCTCGCATCGCCAATAAGTGTTATAATATGTAATAGATTCTTTGAGATTTTTTAAGTTATATTTAATTATCAAATAAATATCATGTCAGCAATTCTAATATGTACGCTAATTACATCATACGTAAAATTATATTTAACGCTTGTGAAACAAATGATAAGCATTTCATTTCTAAACATTATTTTATTTTAAATTTAAGCAATTAGATCGAAATCTACGTAAAATGTAAAAGTATGTTTTTAGCTTTAAATTTGAATACTTTGACACTCTATATGTATTTCACTCACATTTAAACATTTAAGAAAACAATTCTACAACATACTAATTTAGATTGTTATTACAAACATTCAATTCTCATTACATTGCCACCAAAGTAAACTGTTTTGTATATAATTCTTACGTTTATGTCATTTAAAAATAGATTCAAGAAATCAAATAATTAATATTAATTATTTTCATTTATCCAGCTCGTTGTATTGTGCGTGGTGGCGTGCGCGGCAGCTGCCACCGTTCGTGAGAAGCGCGGCTTTCTCAGCGGACACTCCAGCGGTGGGTACTCTGGCGGTGGGTACTCCGGCTACAGCGGCTACTCCGCCCCCGCAGCTCAAGTCGTCACCGTTAACAAAGTCGTCCACGTGCCCAAAGTTGTGAGCGTACCCCAGGTTGTGTCCGTCAACAAGGTTGTCTCGGTCCCTCAAGTTGTATCGTTCAACAAGCTGGTCGCCGCCCCTAGCTACTCCTCTGGATACAGCAGTGGATACAATGGTGGATACAGCGGTGGATACAGCGGTGGATACAGCGGTGGACACAGCGGTGGACACGGCGGATACTCGAGTGGATGGTGATGATTGGGCATTATGATATAACGCTAGTCAATTGCTCAAAGTTATTTTGTTAAGATATTATTTAACAAGTTTTGTTGTGGATTCAAATATATATTTTCCTTTACTAATGTGTTTTGCACTTATTTAATTCATCACCCATAAAACAGGAACATGTTTCTTATAAAAAGCTTACGAAAATAGACTTAACTACAGGCTTAATTACGAACAGTTATATTTAAGTGATCTTACTTTTAAAGGCCACTTCAATATATATGTAGTTAATCTTATATTTAGTGAAACATTCACGTAAGTGTTCACAAAAAGTGTACAAAGTTTCAACTCGACTGGATGAATGATGCGCGTATAGTACATAAACACAAATATAAATTTTTATATACCATTTTCATATCAACGATGACTTTTATTGACTTTTATCAATGTGTCACGTTGTCATCCCTGAAATCATTGATTTCTACTACCAACCGCTTGATGATGGTGGCAGAGACCACATGAATCGCATATTATCAGATGGACTGTGCTTGTTTTTATCCTTAACCCAAAAACAAAGAATATACATGCGCAAAGAGTATTTATTATAATTTTTTTTTAATAAATATATAGTATATACCTTTTACAATTTTTAATCCCTACACTACCGGGATAGCTGCCGTTGGAGTTAATACTAATTTGAGTATTTTGGCACATCCCCACAGATATTCACTTTCGTGCTTGCAAAAACCGTGATCCAAATAAAACTTCTCGTGTGTGATTGAGATTCATATGTATTTCTATTAGTTACGGTCGATATTTTGTTTTTCAGAATTCCCCTGTACCAACCACTTCCAGATCGCATCTACTCAAAATTCATCGTTTTCTAACATGCTTTTCTTGTTTCAAAATTTGGCCTGTGACTAAACATACCAAAGTTTTGTATCTATCATATCTATATATATCATTGATGACAATGTATCAGGTTGTCATCTCTGCAATCATTTCATCTCTACCACTCACCGCTCGTACATATAGAGCATATATATATATATATATATAAAATTTGTTTGGATGTTACATATTTAATACAAAATAAAACAGTATGGTAAGATATTTAAATAAATGAATTTGAATTAAAAATTAATACTATAATAATAATATGATAAAATATCGGGACTTGTCACACGAGGTGACCGACAATTAGGTTGGTATGCCGAATGGGATTATTCTGGTTTAATTCAAACCAACCTCTCATCTCCTGAATCACCTGAGGTTGCTACGGCAGCTCCGAGTTTTCCGTCCCGGGATGTCAAATGTAGAAGGCGGTGCTCTCGTATGGTCCGCAGGTTTCTTTTCCTTTCTCCCTAACCCTCGATCGGATTCCCATCTGGTTGTTGACTTAAATATACATATTGTTTTATGGTATTGTATATATTTGTTTTATTTCATACTATTTTATTGAGTTAGAATTAAAATTTCCCACAATAGTACTAAAACTTTAAACAAAACAGTTTTAGCAGCATCAGCAATTATATTTATTGACTTTTCTTCGTATCTTAAACATTACAAAAGCTTATATTTGTGTAGTACCTTTTTTTGTAATAAATAAATATATATATATATATTTATATATATATATATATATATATATATATATATTTATATATATATATATATATATATATATATATATATATTTATATATATATATATATATATATCTTCCATATTTGCAAATAAAGCATAATGAATAAAAATATTGGATGTTAAATTCTTATATTTCTCTTCGTAATGAGGATTATATGTTATAAAATTGTAACATTCTATGATTCTCAATTAAAAAATAAGTTATTATTAAGTACATAAGTTACATTTTTTCATAAATTACCAATTTAGTAAAATAAAAATATATGTAACCTGTATTACCACAAAATTACTACTACTGTCACAAATATTTGGACCAATTAGCCCCCGGCAAAATTTTTTAATCAAAAAGATGGAGTTTTGGAGAGTTACGATTTAGCAGCGTTTTAAACCTCCCCCGGTTTCTTCAGGGATAAATATGTGTAGACTGGAACTAATTACAAATGTTATCACCGACATGAGGTTACATTTTACAACCCGAACTACTATTGATTTCAACACCAACTACCCTGGTACAAAAGAGAATTAACAAAGGTATTTGACATTTTTTTTTTACACAATATTTATGAAGTCCTTGACCTAGGTGCTAAACCTGTCTGACAGAGGTTAGTCTTCTCCCATTAACGATTACACATGATTTATGTAAATAAAATATAATAAATAAATAAAACCAGAACTTGTGTGTGAGTATTTGTAAAGGTGAGTATGAGTTTATGTGTATGCGTGTGAGTAAGTGTGCGTGTGTTTCTGTGCACAGACCGTTTCTCTAAAAGCCTTTCAATATGTTTACTTTAATAACTATGTTTTTATTTTTTTTACTATCAAGGGATATTTATTATTTTATTTATTTTATTGTATAAGTCACTTGCCCTGAAAGCTTGTTTCTGCCTAGGCTGTCCTAAATTTAACGGGTATCCAAACGTTCATTACGATGCGCTTCTTATTGTTATCACAGGCATTATAGGGAGTGACCTGGTGCCGTTTAAGTAATAGTTGAAATTTATAGTTTCCTTATTGTTAGAAATTAAAAATTTTCATAAAGCTTAGCGGGAAATCTGAATGGACTGAAGGGTAATCACTTTTCGTATAAATCTCTGAGTTCTTTCTAACCGGATCATTATGGTTTTACAAGCCAAGTATCCAAAAATAGATTGGGCAAGTGCGTAATATTACTTTCGGACTAATGTTACATACCGGCATATCGTCAACATACCTTAATTTAGTCTTTATGAGGACGCCACCTCCAATTATTATCAAGTATTACACCTAAGTATTTACCGTGTGTGATCGGATTTTGTAATCGCAAGACATGAACAGTTTGTTTTTTGTGGAGAATTACATGAAAGAACTCTGAGATCAACATTCGTTTCAGTCGTTTTAGCTAAGGTGAACTGTACATATGTGGATTTGGGTAAATTAAGGGTTAGTAGATTTGTGCTTAGCCATTGGCAGATCTGATAAAGGCCTTTTTGAGCATCATATTGTACTCTGTCAGTCAAACCGTATCAAATGCCTTCGCTAGGTCGAGGAAAATGCCCAGAAAAATGCAAAGAACACTTTTGTTTAGCGTCAACTTGAGTGGTTACATAATTAGTAAATTCGCTAACAGCATCGTCAGTACTTTTTCCCGGCCTAAACCCGAATTGTGAGTTTGATTGCAAGTTACGTTGTTCTAGAAATTTTAAGATTGTTAAGTTTGCTTTGTTAAGCTGATTGTTAAGAGATCTTTCTAGTATCTTTGATAAAGATGATAAGACTGGGATAGGCCTATAATTTGTAACTGCATCTCGAAGTCCACCCATGTGAACAGGAGTAATTAGAGATCTCTTAAATACTTTCGGGAAGACTCCCTGCACGGAGACTTTTTGAACTGTGTCAAAAAGTCTAGTTAACGGGGGCATTATAATATGTATGGACAACTTAAGGAGCTTCATTGGTATAGAGTCCCAACCAGAAGCACAGTTATCTTTAAGATTAAGAATCAGTGACTTTATCTCTATCTCATCCGGTGGTAGCAGTACTAGAGAATGGAGAGCAGGTGAAACATCGAAACTATACGTGGTCTGTTATATCACTTCATAAATAAAAAAGATATGGCAATTATAAAGTTCGTCCCGCATACCTAAATTATATATAGCGTATGTTTGCACATATGAAATAGCAGGCATTTTTTTACAATATGGATGGTGACACATCACCATACATTTCACCTGATAAGTGATGTCTATGGCCCACTGACTCTTCATCTATCGTCGACTACCCCTGATGACTGAAAACCCCTCGTTACCTGTAAAAGGGTCACCGGATTCCCACACTCACCACTCAAAACCCTCGTTCACTCTAGTATCTTGTGAGCACGTCCTTCTCCGGTTAAGACACGAAACTGTCAGCAACAGTGTCAATTATTTTTAATAGTATAAAATGAAAGTAATCCAAATTGATTATAAATTTGAATACATTTATTTTTTAATGGATTTGCGTATTTTTAACAAACGTTTGACTTAGTTTAACCATAAATTGAATGCAAACATTTTTGCGGTCCTCAATCAACGAGGACATCTTGCATAATATAAATCCAACGGTCAGACATATATATATCGACGCAGAACGTCCACTAGTCAGTGAATCTAACCGTCTCAAAGCATCATGAAATCATTCGTGAGTATTTACTATAATTAAATATCACAACATTCTATACGTAACTCTCGTTTCAGGCTATTTCCGATTATACAGTTCAATATTTGTATTGTTTACTATTTAAATTTTATAATAGAAGAATCCAATAGATTGTTTCACATAACTACATTTACCTATGAATTACATATAAATAAATATTATGTTAACAAAATTTATAGAAACTAAAAAATATAAAATACTATGGATTTACTAAAAATTAATATAGCAATAAGTTTAATAAATAATAACAATAAATAATGGGACTTTGAATTGAACTACCACATCTCGTCCTGTGAACTCAATGCGAGATCACCATTAGGTGCCCTGTATATCCAGATCAAGGTGTTCAGTGCTACGATGGCCGAACTCATTACATCAAACCCTGTGCTGACAACCATCAGCATCTCAACCTATCACTGCTGAACATAGACATGCTGCCACTCACCAAGATCCTGACTCACCTGCATCAATTGCCTTCCCGGCTGCTTAAAGACTGTTAAAGTGATACAAAGTTACGTTTCGTATTTGCAGATCGTAGTATTGTGCGTAGTGGCGTGCGCGGCGGCTGCCAATGTGCGCGAGAAGCGTGGCTTCCTCGGTGGATTGCATTCCAGCGATGGATACTCTAGTGGTGGGTACTCCAGCGGAGGTTATTCCGGGTACAGCGACTACTCAGCCCCCGCAGCCCAGGTCGTCACCGTTAACAAAGTTGTCAACGTACCCAAAGTTGTGAGTGTGCCCCAAGTGGTGTCCGTCAATAAGGTCGTCTCTGTGCCTCAAGTTGTATCAGTCAACAAGCTGGTCGCCGCCCCTAGTTACACCTCCGGATACAGCAGTGGATACAATGGTGGATACAGCGGTGGGTACGGCGGGTATAACGGTGGACTTGGTGGCAGCTACTCCAGCGGCTGGTGGTGATCGGCCGTGTCTAGTTATTTGCTGAAGTGACTTTGTTAGGAAATTATTATTTAATGTTTTTGTTCTAAAGTAAAAATATATATTTTCGTTTATTTCCGTATTTTGAATGTGATACCAAACAAAATAGAGTAAATAGGTCTTCACTGCATTTAATGTCCAAGGAACATTTTCACAACGTTACGCTTGGCTTGAAGTGCTATTGCAATGAAAGTTAGATATGGCAGAAAAGGCATGAGATTTTAATGAATTATATAGAAATTCACTTATTACTATAAAATTGTTACATTGATACAATTACAATATGAACTGAAATATAATGGTACGTATAGGCATATGTATATATATAAAAAATAAAACGTTCGCGTTTTATTTTTAAGAATTAAATTGAAATTATATCAATTATTATTACTTTTTTAGTCAGTGGTAGAGCTACACTGCAGTTTTTTTCTAGCTGCAGAATGAATGGGTCAGCTCGAACGGGCTACGACCACGCCCTCACAGAATACCAGCGTAAAATAGCAGCATGATGTTGATATGTTTCATTTGGTGAGTGTAGGGATCCGGAGACCTTTATTACTGGTGAAGAGGCATTCCATCTCAGTCCTCAAGGTAGACAACGCATGATTCCTTGTCAAGGATGAATATAGTATGTAATGTCATGGGGTGAAGGAATCACTTACCATTACTATATACATATACATTTGGTGTAGACTAATATGTAAAAATATAAACGTAAATTATGAATTAAAAGTAAAAAAAAAGTTAAGTAGATTGACGAAGTATTGAAATATAAATAGAAATGTATGAGTGAAAGAGACAACGAGATGTATTATTATGGCGCAAAAAACTTTAATCTGCTCGTACCTCCAAATGCGAGCATATACTCGTAAATAAACATATGTAGCCAAATGCGAGCATATACTTGTAAATAAACATATATAGTACATTGTTAGTCTTTTACTATGAATTCAAGAACCACTGAACCGTTTATTTTTCAAATATCGACGTGTCAGTTAAATTTTAACTAGAAAAATAGCCAATATATATTAAAATCCCACTGTAGACATTAGACCTTCTGTCTAGAGAGTGGTGCTTCTGTTTAGAAAGTGTTAAATCAAAGTCCACCATGCGGCTCTACTCTAGACTGGCGGACTTCACGTATCTTCGAAGTATTTTTTTTATTATTTCTTAGATATATGTTTTCCTTCACGTCGTAAATCACTTAAAATTACAACACATTTCCGTTGGTACCGACACCGGAGATCGAACTCGTATGAATCACAAACTAGCATTTAGATACTGATCTACCACGGCTATCTGTACTAAATAATTTATTTTATTAATATAACGGGTGTCAAATGAGCAAATAGATTAGAGCTATTTGCTCCCTTAGGTCTCCGGACAAATCACAGGAGCTTTATGCTACCAGCAGTTTCAATGGATGTATGAGGCCCTAATAGTTTACTAAACGTTACCTAACATATTACCTATTCGAGTATGTTATTGCACACCTTTATTTCTTAATCACTTTATAGGCTTTCACTTAACCTAACTCCTAAAACTTGGAGGGGAACTTAGAATTGTAAGTAATAAAAAAAATATAAAAAAATGTGAATAGAAAATTCGATATATTATCTGTACATATATAATTTAACTTGTCCTGACTGACTGATTCATTACCTCACAGCCTTAACCATTAAAATTTTGGCAGATTTTTTTTATTACATTGAGAGCACACAGTTCACCTGATGTTAAGTGATTCCTGTGGCCCGTGACATCTACATTCATCCTTGACAAGAAGTCATAATGCAGATGCGTTGTCACCCTTGCGGACTGAGATGGAATGCCTCGTCACCAGTAATATTAATTTTCAAAGTAAGAAACACGAAATTTTATATACCTACTTCTGTTTATAAAATTCAAAATATAATATTTGAAGGAATAAATTCAATATGAAAGCTTCTTAAATAAAGTTTAGGAAAATATATCATAAATAAGTTTACATCAGAGCTCGATAGATGGCTTTGCACGCTATTTCTGAATATCGCTATGGTTTCGTTCGACGCCTTTAGGTTTTTTGATTACTCAACCTACGAGCCATGTTTTAATTTACAAATATCTACGCGTGCGAAGCTGCGAGCAACAGCGAGTTATTATATATATATAGCACACAGTTCACTTGTTCTAATGGCAAATAATTGCTGCGGCCTATGACATATATTTATCTTTAAAAGCAATCATAATCCAGATGATTTTACACTGGTAATCTGTAAGGCCGTGGTTCTACCCCGATCGAGCTGAACTGTTCGTTCTGCATCTAGAAACAAACTGCAGTGTAGCTCTACCACTGATAAAATACAATAACAGTTACAGACATATGTATGTATGGTTGTTCTCATACATAGTCACGATTTCATATAGACTTATATATGTTATATATTGGTGTATGTCCCATCTCCCGATTTTGTTAACATAGCTAGGAAAGAGGACTACGAATGAAATGCCTGTGTTTGCGATCACGCTGACGACACTACTCGTATAACATGTGTCAATTGATGAAATTTGAAATAGAAATTACATACAATTAAATAGAAAAAAAAACTTATACATTCGTTGTATATTTTTGCGTCCAATCAATCTTTGAAGAAAATAACTATTTATTGATGTTTTTTTAACAATCACCAATCAGTAACCACAGAATTGGATTATGTCTCATTCTTAACTATAATTTTTATAGATTTAATGAAATACAAATTTCTAACGAATATAAATATTTTACTTTTATGATTGAAATTCTATTATATAAAAAACCCAATAAATAAAAAATAAGTATTGGACATTCCTTCATTTATTAAAGATAACGGTATTTTGTATTCTTTAATAAAATAAAAAGTAACCATTAGTTGTTTTTTTTTTCACACAGTTCATCAAAGGATCTGCGACCAATGACATCAATATCCTCGATGAGATTCTCAACCCTAAGAACTAAGATGAAATGCCTCGTCAGCAATAATAGTCGCCAGCACTCACCAGACAAAACACAGCAGCGTTATGCTACTATTTTACGTTGGTATTCTGTCAGGGCTTGGACCTTTCCCGATCAAGTCGACCCATTCGTGGAGCAGGGCTTGGACCTTTCAAGTTGACCCATCGTGGAGCAACCAGAAACAAATTGCAGAATAGATCTAGGATTGTAATTCAATCTATAGATTATATACATTTTACTTCGCAAATGCAATTTTAACTAAATTCAAATATCATTCTGTCAAAAAGAACTGACTGCTAAGCTTACTTCAATCGTGACGTATGTGAACCAGAAAACTACAAACAAGAAATTTTGTATTATTTTTTATATAATATCACAAAATATTTGATATAATATACTAAAAATATAATATTATATAAAATTCTTTATATATTAAGAGTGCTAAAATATGGTCACCCGATTATACATTCTTTCTCAATAAATAATCTAGATGGATATGCGTTGTCAACATACCGGACTGTGATTGAATATTTTGAATGTTGCTATTTTACGCCGTTAATCTGTAAGATGCGCTTTACGCGAAATGCTAAGTGCTACGCACGACTACTTTGTTGGATTAACATTCGCCAGCGCTATTTCCGAAGCGATACGAATTGGGGACCTTCAAGAAAAGAGCCTACACCGTTCTTAAAGGTCGGCAGCGCATCTGTTACTCCTCTGATGTTGCGCATGTTCATGGGCGGCGGTAATCACTTACCTTACCATCAGGTGGGCTGCCTTCTAGTTTGCCACATATTCTATAAAAGTGGGTGTGGTCCATCCGCGATCTTTCTCTTTAATATTATTCAACTAAATACTGGCGGCACCATCAATGGCCCGACAGCATAACTCCGACACTGTTAAAATGCGTCTTAAAGTTATATAATGACTTAAACCGGATACCTTAACCCCGATAGCAGGGCATTCAATATAATGTTTGAAGGCTGCGAACTTACTGACATTGATTTTAGAATATAAATATAAAATAAGCACATCCATTATCGATAGAGTTCTTCGTACAATTTTTTCTTATTAGGATATTGAGGATGGTTAAAGCAGAAGTGTACTTTGTGAAATAGTATATATATATTTATATATATATATATATATATATAAATCACATTACACATTTTTTTTAATTAGATATGTTAAGTTCAAAGTAATAATAATATAATGTCGAACAATTCATAACACCACAAGCATTCTGTCAAAAGTTACCTTCCATTCATCGCCAAACAGATCGCAACGCTACACAGCCTCCAAGAGAACTTGAGGACGATTAGAGTTCCTTACGTACATATGTGAGAGACAAATATATCTACGTGCCGCCAATAATATGCATTATTCATTTATTTAAAAAAGATTATTAGCAATTATTTTAACAATTCTAATATTCAGATTAACCACTCCAACTAAGCTGAAAATGCTTATTCTAGGCGATGCCAGGGGAGGCTTGACTTCCCCTGGGACGTGCTCAGGCACCGCGCAGAGGAGCACCGGTGCGTTCCGTTGGAGATCCCGGAGCCCCTCCCGATGTACTGAGGATGACAACGGGGGGGGGGGGGTTAGTGGTTAGAAATACCACAATAACCCTGCCTCTCTGCCCCCAGGAAGCAGG
The DNA here is from genome assembly GCA_029286865.1 of Teinopalpus imperialis. NCBI lineage: Eukaryota > Metazoa > Arthropoda > Insecta > Lepidoptera > Papilionidae > Teinopalpus > Teinopalpus imperialis. The sequence continues at coordinate 5,621,818 of JAGSMU010000035.1, read as the reverse complement.
GTATCTTTCGAAGATTTCGCCCCCTATAAGAAAAAAAAAAAAGATATGCTTCACGACAATAGTCGAATAGTGGATTCGAACTTACGACCTTAAGTTTCGCAATCCGTACCCTATACCATTCACTATTGACCCTTCTAATTGTATTGATGGTGACAAACAATCACATATCTAGAAATAACTGAAGCGTGCCCTTAGTGTCTTTAGCGTGGTATATAATATTAAATAACAAAACAATGCACTTATCCCTTAAAATTCATACCTGGCCTTTTTGTACAAATATGTTCACATTTGACATTTGTTTATATATACTTAATTTAGATCGTTTAACACATTACAACAAATCTAATGCAAAACATTTCGCGTTCTTAGATTAACAAGGACGGGTTGCGACATATCGTTCATCGGCAATATATACACGTATGTATATATAGTGGCGTAGATGTTAATCTAAACATCACTCGACATCTACTCTCCAGCGATTCGCAGCATCATGAAATCCTTCGTGAGTTTCCATATATTAAAACTTTACGGCATACTAACCATATATTAAATTCTTTATTAAATAATACTAATAAAATTGCTACAATTTAAATTTTCATGTTACAAAAAATCTTTTCGATAATCCTATCTTCTTATTAACACCCTTTTATAATTTGTATTTTTTCAAAATACGTTTATATTTAATATTCAACTGTTTTAAAAGATAATAAAATACATAAATAATTTTAAGAGACAATGTATATAAGTTTTTAAAGTTTATTTAATTAAATTAAGCATTTTTTTTACGTATTTCCATACCGACGTTTCGACTGCTTATTAAGTTATTTAAAATAATTTGTAAGTTAATACAAACTAAGTTTTGTCTGCAGTTCGTTGTTATGTGCGTGGTTGCGTGCGCGGCGGCGGGCAATGTGCGCGAGAAGCGCGGCTTCCTCAGCGGACTGCATTCCAGCGGCGGTTATTCCGGCTTCAGCGGCTACTCCGCCCCCGAAGCTCATGTCGTCTCCGTCGACAAAGTCGTCCACGTGCCAAAGGTGGTGAGCGTGCCGCAGGTGGTGACCGTTAACAAGGTCGTCTCAGTGCCCCAAGTGGTTTCCGTCAACAAGCTGGTGGCTGCTCCCAGCTACTCCGCCTACAGCGGTGGATACAACGGTGGATACAGCGGTGGATACAACGGTGGATACAGCGGTGGATACGGTGGTGGATACGGTGGTGGGTACGGCGGTGGTTACGGTGGCGGATACGGTGGCAGTTACTCTAGTGGCTGGTGGTGATTCGACATGGTCATCCAGGTCTATTTATGTGATTTTGTTAGAAACTTATTATTTAATATTTTTGTTATGAAATAAAATTATATATTTTTCTTTATATTTGCATTTTTAAAAAACTCCAAGGATTTTTCACTCGCACTGAGACACGACGATAAATAATAACATATAATAGAAACATAAAATAGAATAATAACATAAAAGTACTCCTGATATCACTAGATATTTTCGCAAATTTTATACAAAACATACGAAACATAAAAGTATTAAATTTTATTTAAAGAATTCATGCCAATTGAACTTGAAAGAACTTTCTCCTCCATCCATTTTCTATAAAAATCTTCCTTCCACAAGATAGCTTTTCGTAAAAAATTTGTTGTTCATATTTAATTTTTGACTATTAAGTTAAAGGTGAAGGTTTTAGCTTTAAAATGAGATGACATTCATTTTAATATTTTTTTTTTCATTAAAAAATATTTATACAAAATTAGGAAATACATCACATTCTCTCTAAAGAAAATATAGACAAAAAGACAAAGCATTCGTAAATGAAATAGTAAAAAAACAATTCAAAATTTAATGTTAACCTCCTGGCTCTTATTACCACTCTTAATCGGTTCTTCATAAACCGGTTAAGATTTTTTAATGTTTCTTGGGAAGCGCCATCCCATTGTTCAGCGAGTACATCATGAAGATCCGATCTCGTAGCTCGCAGGATTTCTATCCCGAACTTTTCTTTTAAGCTCGTCCCATAAATACTCAATAGGATTTAAGTCCGGACTCAATTGTGACCTTGGATATGATCACCGTCAAGCCTCCAAATCTGGCGCTAGTTTCGATGAAAACCAACCCGGTTTTTGTCTCCATTTAAATTCCCGCCCATACCATCCCGGAACCTCCCCCAAATACCAAATTTTCACTTATGCATTACTGTGCGAATCGCTCTCCAGATCCGCTTCTTAGGTTTGAGCTACCAGTCTCCTGGTGTCGCCGGTAAACTGGACACAGCAGCTTGCCTCATGTTTAACACACTTATAGCGCATGACAAGCCCTAATTAGCGCAATTTATATACCTAGTCCAGCCATAAGTTGTGTTACAAATGTAAATACATTTTTTTTTAATCAAGTAATGTAATATTATTAAAATGTATAAATATATACCTACATATTTATTACTCAGTCAGCAAAAATAAAAAATATTCTATTTAAAATGGCCACCTTTGGCTTTTATACAGGCCTTTAATCTGTTTGGCCACGAATCTATGGATTTACGCACTGTTTCCAAGGGAAATTTCACCACTGCTTGCTCCAACGATTTTTAAGAGACTCAATGTCGCCGTGTCGTTTAGAGCAGGCCATGTCCTCTAAAACTGACCATAATTTGAAATCTAAAGGGTTGAGGTCTGGGCTAGATGTGAGCCAGTCTTCAGCTCTGATAATGTCCGGAACGTTGTTTTCGAGCCAGGCTTGGGTAGTTCGTGCCTTGTGACCAGGTTCAGAGTCCTGCTGGTATATTTTTAAAAAGTTATTGCTGAGAGGTTTCACAACATGATCCAAGACTGTATCTTGATATACTACACTACACTTTGAAGTTTTCACTCCTTTTTAAACAATACGGTACAGTTACGGCCGACTTTTAAGGTAGGCTTTGTTTTAGCTGTTTTTACTTTTGCCGAAAACTAATAAATCCTTTGATGATTCTTCATTTATGTACCAGTTCATACTTCAGTATACAGGTTAGAATATATTCTAAAACTCCAAACTATCCAAATGAATATGAGCATAATCTACGCTATTTCACACCATGTCTCCGGCTTATGTATGTAACAGCCAATTTATAACGGAGAGATTATCAACGTACATATTATACACTGAAATAAATAAATTATTGATTCAAGCACACAGATCATCTACCATCACATGATCTGTGTACTTATTTTCAACCCTAATATTATAAAAAACCTTGTTTTTACACGATCTATGAGGAGCATTTGTATATAGTTAATTATATGACGCGACAATCCATACTGTTTTGATTTTGTTATCGGGCCTTTTGATCAACGTTATGCAACTTTTTCGATGTATGAACACACTTTTTCACAAAACCGACCGGTCGGCAGGTACTTAATCATTGCGTAAGCATTGCACAATTTTTCATTTACTTCAACCAACGACTTTCATTCACAGTAGAAGCCATAGTAGAAATACGTAAACGAAAATTATCCCCACTTTGAGGATAATAGTTTAAAAAGTTCATAGAACGTGAGAAATCAACTTTTTATAAAATCAGATCGTGGTCAACGAAATGGAATCACAATACAGATCCATTGTCATCGCTCAAGAGTGTAATGCACTCACCAATGAGTGTAATGCACTCACCAATGAGTGTAATGCACTCACCAATGAGTGTAATGCACTCACCAATGAGTGTAATGCACTCACCAATGAGTGTAATGCACTCACCAATGAGTGTAATGCACTCACCAATGAGTGTAATGCACTCACCAATGAGTGTAATGCACTCACCAATGAGTGTAATGCACTCACCAATGAGTGTAATGCACTCACCAATGAGTGTAATGCACTCACCAATGAGTGTAATGCACTCACCAATGAGTGTAATGCACTCACCAATGAGTGTAATGCACTCACCAATGAGTGTAATGCACTCACCAATGAGTGTAATGCACTCACCAATGAGTGTAATGCACTCACCAATGAGTGTAATGCACTCACCAATGAGTGTAATGCACTCACCAATGAGTGTAATGCACTCACCAATGAGTGTAATGCACTCACCAATGAGTGTAATGCACTCACCAATGAGTGTAATGCACTCACCAATGAGTGTAATGCACTCACCAATGAGTGTAATGCACTCACCAATGAGTGTAATGCACTCACCAATGAGTGTAATGCACTCACCAATGAGTGTAATGCACTCACCAATGAGTGTAATGCACTCACCAATGAGTGTAATGCACTCACCAATGAGTGTAATGCACTCACCAATGAGTGTAATGCACTCACCAATGAGTGTAATGCACTCACCAATGAGTGTAATGCACTCACCAATGAGTGTAATGCACTCACCAATGAGTGTAATGCACTCACCAATGAGTGTAATGCATTGTTATTTTATTTAATTGCACAATTTATATCAAATTGATAAGGAATCATAATACAGATGCTTTACCAAACATAAACATTATATATATATATATATATATATATATATATATATATATATATATATATATATATATATATATATATATATATATATATATATATATATATATATATATATATATATATATATATATATATATATATATATATATATATATATATATATATATATATATATATATATATATATATATATATATATATATATATATATATATATATATATATATATATATATATATATATATATATATATATATATATATATATATATATATATATATATATATATATATATATATATATATATATATATATATATATATATATATATATATATATATATATATATATATATATATATATATATATATATATATATATATATATATATATATATATATATATATATATATATATATATATATATATATATATATATATATATATATATATATATATATATATATATATATATATATATATATATATATATATATCACTTTATTTGATGCTTTGTCGCCTTTGAGGGCTGATGAAATACCTCGTCACCAATAATAAAGATCTCCGGATCCCTACACTTACCAGACGAAACACAGCAGCATTATGCATTATTTAGTTCAGCGGTATATAGTTTCTTTAGAATTTTTTTCCATAATTGTGTATTAGTTTTGCGGTACCTTACATTAGAAATAAACCTTTACACTGGAGTTCCCACGATGATTATACATCGGGCATGTGATTAAACTATAAACTTTATTGATTTCTCATACAATGAATCACATAACACTCACCAATGAGTGTAATGCACTCACCAATGAGTGACATGCACTCACCAATGAGTGTAATGCATTGTTATTTTATTTAATTGCACAATTTATATCAAATTGATAAGGAATACTTTAGCAAAAAGTTTAGCTATTATAGTTATTAAACAAATAAAAGCTCAGTCTTCGTCTCTAATTATACGATATTAGGGCGCAATTTACGACACCTAAGCCTTTTAATATTTTGTACTTCGATTATACGGAATTAATATAATTTTATTGCGTATTTAGTGCAAAATATTTACATGAACTTCACAAATCGAGGTCACGTTGCTAAATATCGTCCAACAGCATTACATATATACAAGCGCGATTGTCTGTCCTTATATCACTTGACATCGAGTGTTACTATCCGTCGTACAGCAACATGAAATCCTTTGTGAGTATCAACTAGACGGACATTTAAAAGATTAAATTTGGTCGCCTCCAGATTTATTTTATACCACAATGTCTTTTAACTATATCCCTGAGATTTATTAATTTATTTACTTTAAAATTTAAGAATTAAAATTTATCGGAACGTTATATTATTGGTTACTAAATATAAAATTTTAAGTGATGCATATAACACAAATTATCATAATTTTATAAAAGCCCTTAATAATTATGAAAAATCCTCTCAATTAAAAATTAGGTACCAATTAGTAAAGTTTTTTTGTGATAACTAATATCAAGTTCTGTAAGTACTTTTGTGATTTCAGTTTTTAATATTATGCGTTGTGGCGTGCGCGGCGGCCGCCGACGTGCGTGAGAAGCGCGGATACCTTAGTGGACTGCACTCCTATGGCGGCGGGTACTCCGGCCACAGAGGCTATTCTGCCCCCGCAATCCATGTGGTGTCCGTCCCAAGCTACTCCTCCGGATACAGAAGTGGGTACCATGGCGGATACAGCGGTGGATACAGACATGGATACAGCGGTGGATACGGCCACGGATATAATGGTGGATACGGGGGTGGATACAGTGGCGGACACGGTGGCAGCTACTTAAGTGGATGGTAGTGATTGCTAGTCGATCGAAGCACGTAGTTATTTAATAAAAGTATTGTTATTGAAATAATTTTTAAATTAGACAAAGATATGTTTTTCATTTATGATACAACAGAAAACCAATTATACCCTTGCCTTTGTACAATGAACTATTTTACAAAGCGTGATGCGCACAGATACCAAATTCAAGTCAGTGATGTGGTAAAGCACTTGCAAATATTGATTGAAGCGCGGAGAAAGACTGACCTAATGCGATGATCGTACGGGATAATAATAATAATTGTTATTTCCCATCCCGTCGAAAAACTTCGTGCAACTATTGTATAAAAAATTCTGGAAATTTACACGTATGATTCATTTCGAGGTATATAATTTAACCATTTAATAGAACTTGTAAAGAATAACATGTAAATGACTTTTAGAAAAGGGACTTGATAAAGAAGAGCAAACCAAGGAAACATGTTGCTTTACACGGAATGACACACTTTGTTTTAATGTTGCGTTAATCTAAAACGTAATTTACCCATTTCTGATTTCTTTATTGATTTTACAGTAAAGTTTTGTCAGTATTGCAGCATGAAATAAACGATGATTATTAAGTTTTCGATAATAACAGGACTGAGTTTTCAGACAGTGAAAGAATAAAGTCGAATCTTATGATATCAAATCACATACACCTATGTTTTTTTCATTGAGAGTAAAAAACGGGCACACACTTTACCTGATGGTTAATAATTTCTGCTGCCCATGACACTTACATTCATCCTTGATAAGGAATCATAATACAGATGCTTTACCAAACATAAACATTATATATATATATATCACTTTTATTTGATGCTTTGTCGCCTTTGAGGGCTGATGAAATACCTCGTCACCAGTAATAAAAGTCTCCGGATCCCTACACTCACCAAGATGAAACAACATTATGCTGCAATTGTACGCTGGTAGTCTGTGAGGGCGTGGTCCTAAGCTGGTCGAGCTTACCCATTCATTCTGCAGCTAGAAACAAACTGCAGCGTACTATACTATGTATATTTCATACTACTTAGAAATATATTTTTAACTATTTTCAGACGTGCATGATTCCTCAAAGTGGTATTTTTCAATTTCAAATGGGTGATAAATTCGCAATGCTCAAATGTACAAAATAGTTTACTTTATCGGCTCCAAAGATTTCATTCAGGATACATATTTAGCTGTTGCAAGAATAGATCGGTTCGACCGGGGAAGAACAATAATTCCTGAACAACAGCATGAAACAATTGCTTAAGTAATAGTATTAAATTAACAGTGAAGCGCTGCTGTGTTTCGTCTAATGAGTGAAAGAAACCGGAGGCCGGGATATCACGTCATAGTTCCGAAGAATGACTTGATGGTCATTATAATTCCATTTCGAGTTTCGTTGATCACCCCTGTATACTATAAAAAATACTATTCATCAAATGTAAATGTACCTGAACCCATGTCGAAGTTACAATGTTTCCGTCTAGTTAACTATCATGGTATCAATACTTAACATTTTGTATTTAATTTTATACAGCACATGCCTTCAATGCTTTACGTTCCCTGACATTTCCGCGTTGAAAGCGATCGGTTTAATTTAAGAAAAATATGTGCAATGTTTACACAATATGTGCTTACCTGCCGGCCGGTTTGTTGGGGTAAAAAAGTGTGTTCATACATCGAAAACATTGATGAAATTAAGAGATCTGATGATAAAATAAAAACTAATATGGAACGTCATCAATAAATTAACAACTGTGAGGCCCTCATAAATCCCATAACAAAAAATAGATAACACACACATAAAAAGTGTTTTTGTTGTTTTTTTTTTTCAATAATTACTTTATTTGAGTGGGTGAGTCATCTTCATATATAAGAATAGTTCCAATGACGCCTGCACTGTAAGACGGTACGCCGATAATCGCTCCCGTAATAATTTCGAATCGAACGGCGGAGACAACATGCGAGATAATAAAGATTTTTTTTTTTTATTTTATTGTAAAAATAGGTATAGGGTCGATAAGTTATCTCCCCAAAGACAACCTTTAAACAAAGTAGACCAACCCTAAACCTTTTGGTGGGTGATTAAATAGTTTCCTAGAGAAATCAAATATTAAACAAAAATCGACACGGGTATATATAATTGTGTTTATTTATGTGTAGAAACAATAAAGATTAAAAACAAGTAAATATTAACACGTAAAAAGAGGTTTATTTGCATTTAATGCCAATTAAATTTTTAATTTAAATAACGTCATGTTAAGACAAATAATACACGAATTATGATGAAATTTTGGACCCCTTTATTTAACAGCAAGGTGTCTTTAATCTTAAAGATATTCAATATTAGTTTAAAAATTGGGTTTTTCCCGTTCATATATCGGGATATACTCCTATTTGCTGATTTTAATAGCAATATCCAAAATTACTATCCTTCCGCGGAATTGACACCTTTTAGCACGTATGTATGAATGTTATGGATTTTTTTAAATTATTTTTCATTCAGTTCTGAACGTACGAATAGTCCGAAATTTTCCAGAACTTTTAAGAACCACGTGTTATTTACGTTTATTAAAAATGTTGTAATAAAATTAAATTAATCGTCCATACTCAATCAAACACCTCACGCAAAATTAGATATAATTAGAGGATAAGTGCCTGCGTATCAGTATATGTATATGTTTACGACACTACAATATATCCTCAGTTAACATCATTACAATAACTGGCAATTATTTCAAGATCTTGCCACTATCGTCATCGACCAGAAAACACCTCATTATCACCAAAGGTGTTTTGGATTTAATATCATAAGATTGATCTGTAATTATTTTACTAACTTATTATCGAAAAATTAATGAACAAAGATACAATCTTGCTCGTTTGCTGAATTTCGTTTAAAACACTCTACTTTTCCTCCTACACCGTAAAACCTAGTAAAGAGGTGATAGACTAAAGATAAATTTGTTCTCAAGTAATACAACATTTAAATTAAGTGTAGCTTTTTATTGCAAAGTAACGTATCTTTTAACAGTGGTAGAGCTATACTGCAGTTTGTTTCTAGCTGCAGAATGAATGGGTCAGCTCGACCGGGGTAAGACCACGCTGTCACAGAATACCGGCGTAAATTAGCAGCATAATGCTACTGTGTTTTATATGGTGAATATAGGGATCATCATGAGACCTTTGTTACTGGTGACGAGTACATTGATACATAGTGGTACATTATGATTCCTTGTCAAGGATGAATGTAGGTGTCATGGGCCGCAAGAATCACTTTTATAAGTGTTTAAATTTTAATCATACAGCTGGTTTAATGTGCCTCTAATTGCTGCAACAATAAATGTGCGTAAATTTCTAAACACTTACAATAATAGCGCCAAGCCTTTTAGTGGTTAGATCGGATATTAATTATCATAACCAACTCCACTTTAGTAAGTTTTTCTCCGCGCCGGGTTTAGTTTGAATAGTTTTCTACTATATCAATCAGTATTTGCACACCACTGACCTGAATTCGGTATGATTATGTATTTCATAATTCGGTTCGGATATGGTATATAAAACATTTCATTGTACATACAGGGTATAAATAGTTTTCAATAGTATCAGTAAATGAAAGAAGATCAGAAGTAAATGAAAAACATATTTTTATCTTATTCAATAAGTATTAAAATTACAATATTTTAATTATGTTACTACCAGCTTCGATCGACTAACCTAATCACTACCAGCCACTTAAGTAACTGCCACCATATCCGCCGCTGTATCCACCCCCGTATCCACCATTATATCCGTGATTGTATCCACCGTTGTATCCGCCGCTATATCCACGGCTGTATCCACCGTTGTATCCGCCATGGTAACCGCTCCTGTACCCGGAGGAGTAGCTTGGGATGGACACCACATGGACTGCGGGGGTAGAATATCCGCTGTGGCCGGAGTACCCACCGCCATAGGAGTGCAGTCCGCTGAGATATCCGCGCTTCTCACGCACGTCGGCGGCCGCCGCGCACGCCACAACGAACAGTACTAAGAACTGAAATCACAAAAATAGTTTAGTAACTGGTATCTGTTTGTTAATATAAGGAATTTGTCATAATTATTCGAGGCCTGGACAGAAGCTTCTAACAAATTAATATAATTTGTATTATTATGCATTATTACATTTTGTTCTTAATAACTAGTCTAGTATATCAGTAACCAAATTTCTATTAAGGAATTTTTAAATGGTAATGGTTTAATTCGCTAGTTGATACTTACAAAGGATTTCATATTGCTGTGCGACACTTAGCTTAAACCGGAGAGTGGATGTCAAGTGATATAAGGACAGACAATTGCGCTGGTATATATGTAATGCTGTTGGATGATATTTCGTAACGTGTCCTCGTTCTGAAAAGTACTAGTAAAAATTTGCAATAAAATTATATTAAATCTATATTTGAAGTACAAAATATACGCATAATTTAGTAGACATGAAACCTGAGTTTTTGAAGTAAATGAGTGAATAGTTACTCTCCGAGAGAATTAGTGCAGTTTAGCTGCTTGCTCGTTTACCAAATATGCTAAAAAAAAGGGGATTAGAGTGCAGGCTTTTGTTTTCTAAAGTATGGTCTGTCACCGGAAATATAATTAAGGTTATAAATCCTAACAGATCACACGTTTTTTGCATATGAAAGCCAACTATCACGGCTTCCATACAAAAATACAAAATAGTACGTAACTTATGCCTCCAATAGTTCATGGTCCCTGAGATTTCCGCTTTGAAAGCGATCGGTTTAATTAAGTAAAAATATGTGCAATGTTTACACAATAAGTGGGATCTGTTGGCCGGTCGGTTGGGGGAAAAAAAAGACGTTCATATATCGAAAATATTGCAGAACGCTGATGAAATTAAAAGATCTGATAACAAAATAAAAACAGTATGGGACGCCGTCAAACAATTAACAGCTGTAATGGAATAACTTCATAAATCCCTTAAAAACAAAGTTAAAAACACATCATACATACATATAGAAAGTGAATAACAAAGTATAACCATTTTAAATAATTACTTTATCTGAGATGATGAAGATGAATCACCCAATACCAATAGTTTATAATTGTTCCTGTACTAATTTAAGAATTCGATTCGAGGCCGAAAACAACATGTGATTGAGAATATAATAGTTATTAATATTATTTATTTTAATTAATTTTCTCCAACCCTTATAAAGACAACCTATAGACATGATAGACCAACAACGCACGTGCCAATCCTTTCATATGCTTTTTATGCGGCTTCATGAGTGTGATACCCATACGGTTTGAATTTTGAAATTTAACTTATAAGGTGTAAAATTGTGTTAAACGATTATTATGAATCACAGGCTTTGCGAAGAGATGTTGCATCTCTGTGTTGTTTATCGAATTTACCATGGGGAGTGTTCTGAGGTGTTGTAATGTCAGATTAATGACAGCTGAGTTTAAACATCGTACATCATGACAAAATTCAAAATTTCATCCTCGTCATCTCGATGGTTTGCAATCCACCACTGTGCGCTTTACTAGAAATTTTCTGCCCCGCACCACTTCTCTGTGGAATTAGCTGTCGCCAGAGATATTTCCTCGTTTACTGCTTATTATATAGATATTGAGCCACGGAACCCTCAGAACGCTATTAATAATTTTTATTATGTTGCTGGCTATTAAAGTCGTATCCTTATTACATGGGATGAGTTAAAGATATCAAAACGTCTAATTTATCTGTGAACATTATTTCGGCTCTTATTTCAATAAAATTACGAATACTTGTAGCTTCTATCTTTTTCCTCGGCCCAAGGGCCACCTTCGAGGTAAGAAATTTGAAGATGACAGCGAAGTGATAGCCGCTGTTAAGGCTTTTTTGGAGGTTCAAGTCAAAGATTATTTTTCTAAGGGCATTCTGGGCTATTGTTAGGAGGCTATGTAGAAAAATAAATTATTTTTTAAACTATAAGCGTTGTAATATTCATTATAATGATAATTTTGGTTCACCTCCCTTATTTATATACAGTATAATATCAGTATTAAATATACAGTCGTGAGCAATAAAATCTACACACGTCTTGCGCGCAAACATCAATAATTGTCCTAAAATCTGTTGCTCATATTTATTTTTTGACTACAGTAGATTAAAGGTGAAAGTTTAAAATGAGAATGCATTAATATTAATAAATTCTATTTAATAATAATAAAAAATATTTATATAAAACTCGTAACTCAAAATAAGGAAACATTAAAAACAAATAACAATCCCCCCCCCCCCCGGCTCTATTTACAGCTTACAGCCGACCGAATAAGATTTGTCACTGTTCTTTGAGAAGCGCCGTCCCATTCTTCAGCGACAGCAGCTTGAAGTTGCGATGAACTTTTCTTTTAAGCTCGTCCCATAAATGCTCAATATTATTAAATCCGGACTTCGTGCTGGCCACTCCATGCACTCACTTTCGACCGCCTGCAGGTACCACCAAACAAAGGATACAGTATGTGGACGGGCATTTGGGCCTGCATAAGCCCAAAGTTTTTCACGATAAAGCTTGCGTAAGGAATATGGAAATTAAAGTCATCTTGAGTATACACTGAATTTATTTTGATGAAACTTTTAAAAATCTTAGCTATTAATCAGACACCTGTGTACACCTCTTTCAAATTTTTAATTCCTTCTTTCCGTATCCTTCTCTCGCTCTCTCATGCATCCTATCACACACACATCTTGCATCACACTCACACGTCTTCTATTTCCCATACTCTTTGTCACACACTAACATCTTCACCACATACATACATCTCACAGGAATGACATGATCCCCTAATATCTCTTTAATATATCGATTCGCCGTCAAACCTCCAAATCTACCGCTTATTTGGATGAAAATCCGTGTTGGTTTTCATCACCGGGCGAATCGCTCTGCAGGTCTCGGGGTGCAGACTCGTTATCGTCTATCGCTGCCATGAAGATACTCTGCTTTCATATCCACTGTTCATTCGTCCATTTCACGTGTTCTCTTCCGAAACGTAGTCGGGCTGCTCGATGAGCGGGGTCAACTTAGGGCCAGTAGCCAGCCCTTTTGGAGTCAGATTAGCCGCCTTTAGTCTTCTTTTGTCGCTATCCAGCCGCTAACAGCCACTCCTCGCGTTTCTCTGAGCTTCTGTTGGACTTGAACGTCTGAGAGGGCCCAATTTCTAAGTGAAGTACGATGAATCGGTCATCCCTCTCAGATCCAGATCATCAATCTCTCAGATCAAACCTCCTTCTGCCGGATCCGCTTCTTCAGTTAAAGCTACCAGTCTCCTCGTATCGCTGGTAAACTCTGGACACAACAGACTGACTCATGTTTAACATGCGAGCCACTTCTCGTTGACTCTAGCCTTGTTCCGATAGGGCAACTGCTTGAGCCACTTCTTCAAGAGAGGTGTCCGTTTGTAGGCAATGTTGTGTTTAATAACATGATATGTGTGCCGGTAGATGGTGATAATTAGCGCTATTGTAAACAAGTGTAAAAATGTTGATTAGCAATAACATGTTTTTCGGTCGTATTCTTGGAACAGATAGCATTTGTTTACATTATTTAGAAGCTAATAATGTACAGTTTTAATAATTCAAAACGAATAATTCAGGGCTCATTTTTTTTAAAGAGATTCAACCTCATGCATGAGTCGATTATTTTGCTCACGAGTGTATATCCATGCTCTAATTTTTATTCAGTAAACCGCAAATAGTGCACAAACTGAAAACATATATAAAATGGCACTAACAATAAATCAAGATTTCACCTTTATAAGCACTTATAACTTGGTACCACCACCGTTTTAGTAAGTTTTTCTCCACGTCGGTTTTAGTGTGAACAGTTTTCTACTATTTCAATCAATATTTGCAAGTGGTGGTGAGAACCAGACTAGTGACCTGAGTTCGGTATGGTTATGCGTATGAGAATTCGGTACGAATAAGGTATATAAAACAGTTCATTGTACAAACAGGGTATAGGGAGCTTCCAATAGTATATAGCAGTTAAAGATCAGAAGTAAATGAAAAAATATTTTTATCTTATTCAATAAGTATTAAAATTACAATATTTTATTAAGTTACTATCAGCTTCGATCGACTAGCCTAATCACTACCAGCCACTTAAGTAACTGCCACCATATCCGCCGCTGTATCCACCCCCGTATCCACCATTATATCCGTGACCGTATCCACCGTTGTATCCACCGCTATATCCACGGCTATATCCACCGTTGTATCCGCCATGGTAACCGCTTCTGTACCCGGAGGAGTAGCTTGGGATGGACACCACATGGACCGCGGGGGCAGAATAGCCGCTGTGGCCGGAGTATCCGCCTCCATGGGAGTGCAGTCCACTGAGGAATCCGCGCTTCTCACGCACTTCGGCAGCCACGGCGCACGCCACAACGCACAATACTACGAACTGAAATCACAAAAATACTATAGTAACTGGTATCTGTTGTATGTGTTAATTTAAGGAATTTGTCATAATTATTCGAGACCTGGACATACGGTTCTAACAAATTAATTTAGTATTATGCATTATTACATTTTGTTTTTAATAACTAGTCTAGTATATCAATAATATAACGTTCATTATTATGAACGTTATATTATTGATATAACACTAGTGAGTTAGCTAGAGATGTGTCAGTCAATTCTAAAGGGGTAAAGTTAAAAGACAGAGTAGTATAAAATAAATCTGAAGGTAACCAAATTTCTATTAAGAGATTTTAAATGGTAATTGTTTAATTCGGTAGTTGATACTTACAAAGGATTTCATGTTGCTGTGCGACAGTTAGTTAAAACCGGAGAGTGGATGTCAAGTGATATAAGGACAGACAATTACGCTGGTATATATATAATGCTGCTGGATGATATTTCGCAACGCGTCCTCGTTCTGAAAAGTACAAGTAAAATTTATGCAATAAAATTATATTAAATCTATATATTTGAAGTACAAAATATACGCACAAAGGTATCTATTTGTAGACATGAAATCTGAGTTTTTATCAAATTCTTTTTTTTTTAGAACTAAAACAGGTAAATCACTTTAACATTACCAATAGATAACTTAGCTAGTTTTCGCAAAGTATTTTAACTCTACAGTATAATAAGTCCTCCCTTTAGATAGCGATCCGAGTCGAGGTTTCATATCTCGTTATGAGGGGTCCTCGGATCATATTATCTTCGTCTTCAGGGGTCGGAGTATAGCGGTGATGCAGCAGCAGTCTCCGCGCCAGCTTTGCAGCATCGTCGTTGTCTCCCTACTCGGCGTGCCTTCCGCTCGCGAGGCTTTTTAGATAAAGCTATAAAGGTCTCTGGACCAACAGCAATAACGTATTGTTCTTTTTTTTGTGTATTATGAAAAAAAAAATTACAATACGTTCTACACATTGGTGAGTTTTGTAACACATTGTATGTGAAGTAAATGAAATTTATAGTTACTCGTTTGCCTCATATTCTAAAAAAACCCAAAGGGATTGGAGTGTATGCTTTTATTTTCTAAAGTATATAAAATGAGGACCGCCACTTCTCTTGTGTAGGCTTCACGGAAATCAGGGTTGTGACCCTAAGTCACAACAGTAACTGAGTGGAGATCCTTTTCTTTATTTGGCGCACAACGGGTTTTCATTTTTCTCCCATTTATTTATAATTTTTTGTTTTTCTTTTTTGATTTGGTTAAAGTATTTCAATTATTTTTACCGTACCTGATTTTACTATTTATGTGTGCCAAAAAGGAATAAATTATTATTATTGTGGAGGATATTTTTTTCATCTCTGCCTGGTTAATCAATAGAATAATTAAATAAAAACTATAAACATATATAAAGACCAACCAGACGGGAATCCCTCGACAGGGGAGACCAAACGGTCGAGGGTTAGGGGCGAAAGGGAAAGAAACCTGTGGACTATACGAGCGGTGTCAAGGAGCACTGCCATTTGAGCCCGGAGCTGTTCATCCCGGAGCCCAAACCACCTCAGGTGATTCGAGAGGTTGGTTGGGATTAACCCGTTCGCAGATACGAATATAGGAATAATTTCGGTTGGCATACCACGCCAGGTCTATTAATTTCAGTATTTTCAGGATATTTTGTTTTTTTATCTGTTTCGGCTTACACGAGGTTCTCGTCATATGGGATCGTGATGTCGACCAAAAATATCCTTGACTGTACCCGGTCCATCGCCACGATATCAGCCTTATGGTATTTTAAATGTCAATCACGTGATTAATTAGCACTTAATACTGCAATAGTTTATTTTAAACTGGCAGATATTACCCCTAGGACACAAATTTAAAAAGTTGCAAGAATATGGATTTTTCTCAAGTCGGCTCGACCTGGGACAAACCACAATTTCACTTAATATCAAGTTTAAATAGTTTCTTAAGTAATAGTACTAACTTAAAATTGAAGTATTTCTGGCTTTCATCTAGTTAGTGTACGAAACCAGAGACATTATTTATTACTAGTGATGAGATATTACATCATAGTCCCGAGGAATGGCAACGGATGGGTATTATGATTTGTTTTCGAGTTTTGTTGATCACCCTCATATTGTATGAGGATGAAAAATTCTCACGGTTTTTGCATATGAAAGCTTCCATACATAAATAAAAAAAATTATGTAACTTATGCCTCCATTAGTTCACGATCCCAGAGATTTCCGCTTTGAAAGTGATCGGTTTAATTTAATAAAATATATGCAATGTTTACACAATAAGTGGGTATATGCCGGCCGGTCGGTTGGGGGAAAAAACTGCGTTCATACATTGAATAAGTTGCAGAACGCCGTCAAACAATTAACATGTATACGTGAAGACCATATTATATGTATGTCCATGTTCTTATATTTTATTCAGTTAACCGTCAATAGTGTACAAACAGGTATCAATTTTTTTTAACGGAATATTTTTTTATTCACAAGTTTTTCACGATGGAGTAATAAACATGCGCCCTTACATTTTCACCAAAAAGCTCAGCATACAACGTGTCGAGCTGAGGCGTGTGTAAGCGGTAGACTCTCTAATTTACCAGTGCTTCATAATTGACTGATGCTGACACGGTCTTATAATATCGGTCCTATAACAGCCACGTTTTAAAAATAAAATATTACCTCACCACGCTAGGAACACCAATCTCTATATTCATCTAAAGCTGGGTACCTAAATAGTTTATATATTATCTCTCGACTTGGGAGAGAATATTTCTAGCTTTTTTACCCCAGGAAGTAATACAATATTTCTAAGGAGATTGATATAAAGCAAAAAATATATTATCATTTTCTAAAAATGTGACATCTCATAGTTGTTTCATGACTCCCGTAGCTCTCCATACCCTAGCCGCTAGCGAAACTATTTGGTTATTGAACGTTAAGATGAGAGAGTAAGTAAATTGCGTCCTATAGTAACGCACGATTAAAATTATGAGAATAAAATGTTTTGTACAGTAATGTATCTTCTGTAAGGATTGCTCTTCAGCTCTACTTTAACAAGTTCCAAATCCATGTGTTTCCATTATTTTTATATGGGTGGTTTAATGTGCCTCCAAAAGTCGGAATGAAAAGTGCATGTAAATTTCTAGAAACTTGGTTAAAATAATCGCGCAAAGCTCTCTCGGATATTAATTGTTATAATTTTATACCACTTATTTAGTAATTACTTTACGATTCATTAGTGGAGCCTATACTTGATTATGCTCTCGATTGCTATGGACTCACACATAAAACCCATGTTTCGAAACTTGAGATTATCCAAATAAGATTTGTTAAATTACTTGTAGATGAAAAAACTAAATTAAAATATAAACGAGACTACTTAAAAATATATAAAAAAATAAAATAAAATAATAAAATATTATTTATAATACGTAAAATACTACCGGTTAGTCTCAAACATATGTTCATATGTGCTAGCAGTTAACAATCGTGAGTATAGTTCAGTATTAATAAATATATGTAATACCTACAACAACCGAGCAATGACTGCAGGTAAATATGAAGTACCTATGGTATATAATGTATATGGTGCAAGAACCCTCAGAAAACGTGTATTTAATGCTTTGCCTGCAGGCATTAGGGATGAAAAGAGCAAATTTAAATATAAAAAAATACTTAAGAAATATCTAATAGATACGTTACCTTAAACTACATTGTATACTAAGTGCACTCTATTTTCAATATCCTACATAGTTTAATTTATTTGTTTTATACTTCCGAGATCCTACAGTCAAACTGATTGCATACAGTTTTGTGGGACACTGTGTTATCCTAAGATTATCATGTTCCTTTTATAATTGTAATAAATAAATAAATAAAATAAATAGTAGTAGGTTTTTCTCCGCTGGTATTCTTGTGTTCAGTTTGCTTCTATTTCAATCAATATTTGTATGTGTTTTTCGGTATGATTCGGTTCAGAAATAGAGCATTGTAAAGGCAGGATATAAGTAGTTTCATTTAAAGAAAAAAAAAAAATAACTTGTTTTTGTCTTATTCCATAAATATTAACTTACACTAAATACAATATTTTAATTAACTACAAGCTTCGATCGACTAGCCCAATCACTGCCAACCACTCAAGTAGCTGCCACCATATCCACCGCTGTGTCCACCCCCGTATCCACCATTATATCCGTAGCCGTATCCACCGTTGTATCCACCGCTATATCCATGTCTGTATCCACCGCTGTATCCACCATGATACCCGCTTCTGTACCCGGTGGAGTAGCTAGGGTAGGACACGACATGGACTGCGGGGGCAGAATAGCCTCTGTGGCCGGAGTATCCGCCTCCATAGGAGTGCAGTCCACTGAGGAATCCTCGCTTTTCACGCACGTCGGCGGCCGCCGCGCACGCCACGACGCACAATATTAAGAACTGAAATCACAAAAATATTATTTGATTACTTTATTAGTTTACTGCTTTTTTTTTATAATTTTTCGAGAACCGGATGCAATAGATATTCTAGTTCAATAACCAGTAATATAACATTCCTAATAGAGATAGTAGTAGAGGTTCAAAGTACATAATTAAAATACATGGTAGTATAAAATAAACCTGAAGGTAACCAAATTCAATGAAGGGATATACAAATTCAATAAATGTTCGGTAGTTGATACTTACAAAGGATTTCATGTTGCTGTGCGACAGTTAGTTAATACCGGAGAGTGGATGTCAAGTGATATAAGGACAGACAATTGCGCTGGTATATATGTAATGCTGCTGAACCGTATTTCGCAACACGTCCTCGTTCTGAAAAGTACAAGTAAAATTCTTGCTCTAAATACGAAATAAAATTATCTTAAATCTATATTATTGTAAATTTAAATATGCAATAATGTATTTCAAGACACGAAAGATGAGCTTCTACTTACTTCTATTTGTTTAATAACTAAAACGGCTAAACTTAATTTACCACCCAAAAAAGAAAACAAGTAAACTTTCGAAAAGTATTTTTCTTCTTGACTTTGCAGTATACACACATTTGTGTATGCTTTGTGTGACATTGGAACAAGGGAATTAGTGCACATTCAGGAAAAGGAATCAAGTGAGAGCTTTTATTTTCTTAAGTAAAGTAAAAAACCCAATTATGGTCTAATCCTAACAGGCTATCAAAATTTTGTATTTCATAGATCTTCAGAATAAATTTTTGTATATTTTTCAGACATGCATTTTACACAATGATATTATAAATGTGAACTAAAAAGGGGAAATGGCTTAATTTGTTCCATCACCAGAGATTACCCATAGAAGACATATTTAACTAAATTTCATAATTAAAAAATAAAATATCTCACAGAAAACCATGTTTAAATAGTTGCTTAAATAGTACTAACTTAACAGTGAAGTGCTGCTGTTTTTCATCAGACGAGTGAAAGAAACCGGAGACCTTATTACTGGTGGTGGTGGTAAAGTTTTATCTCATAGTCCTGAGAGGCGATAACTGATGGGCATTATGCTTCCGTTTTGAGTTTCATTGGTCGCCGTTGTATCATAAAAAAACCTTTTAGCATGTTTTATGAATATTAAGTTGTCATCCTCAAATTCTTCTACTTAACACTTCGCTGTATAAATATAAAATTATATACCGATTACGCCTACGTATAGTTCACGCTATCTGACATTTCCGCTTTGAAAGTCATTGGATTTATTAAATGAAAATATATGCAATGTTTACACAATGAGCGAGTAACGGTTGGGGGAAAAAAATGTGTTCATACATCGAAAAGCTTGCAGAACGCTGATCCAATTAAAAAGTCTGACAAAAAAAAACAATGGAACGTCATCAAATAATTAACAGTTGAGAATAAAAGCCCTCATAAATCCCATAAAAACAAAATTAATAAATGTAATACAAATATAAGAAGTCGACGAAAATTATAATTTAATAAAATAATTACAATATTTGACCGGGTGAGTCAACTTCATTGGATACGAGTAGTTCGTATAACAAGTGTACTGCGTACAACTTTACAAAGCACAAGCGCAAGTTCGACTGTTCTCATCGCTCTGGGCCGGGGTACTCCAGTACTAACTTCTTCCATTTGACCGCATTCAACGGAGAGCGGTTCGAATCGATGACGACCGGGTGATTTACTATCGGCTTGATTCACTGGCGTTGCGAAAAGATGTTGCATCTCTTTGTTGTTCCGATTTATTCCAGCCGATGAGTTTAAACATCGTACATTTTGACAGAAATCAAAACTGTTCAATGAAGCTGTAAGAGCTGTATAGGTAACAGCATTGACATCAACAGAATCTAGAATTCTAAATTTCATTCTCATCATCTCGATGGTTGGCATACTATTCTGTGGATACAGCTGTGTTTCCACACTGATACGACTTAGGGACCTTCAAGAAAAGAACCTTAACCTTACTTAAAGAGCTGCAACGAATTTGTGACTATTATGATGTTGCTCATGTTCATGCGATGTTCACTTATCATTGGGTGGGTTGATTGTTGCCACCTATTCAATAAAAAAAAGGTACACTGATAATCGTTCTCGTAATAAATCGGTTGTCTCCCCAGAAAGCACGTCAAATAACAAAGATTATTTTTATTAATTTAATTTAAAAATAAAAAATAGGGTTTGTACATTACCTGCAACCTTCATAAAGAAAATCTATAATCATGTTAGAGCAACATCGCAATTACCATCACTGTCATAAGTTTTTGATGCGACCATGTTGAATTGATTATATATAGTTTTTTTTATATAGTTTCCTAGAAATATCAAATATTAAACAAATATCGACACAGGGTCTGTGTGTTGTATACCCCGTATCCGTGTCAATGCATCTGAACCTTCCTCCTATCTTATTGCGCATGCATTGCACATTGGGTTAGTGAAAGGGGCGACAAGTGATTGTATTTGCTTTTGCTAAGATACTTACGGCACTATAAATACGCCTCCGTTAATATTATTGGTACTTAAATAAACGACAACAATTGGAATATATTGAACACCATTAAATTAAATAATAAAAAAGTCCAGTCTGTCACTTGTGTCATAACTTTTTCAAACCACAAGGGTTCAATTGTACTTAAATGTTTCTTGTTTGAAATATACATTAATTAAATTATGGATATCTTAAAAACACTATATATTATAATGGCCTATAATTCTTTTCTTAATTTTTTTAAATTCTCCGCCTATTTTGAATGAATACTCAATTAATAGAAACTTTAGATACAGTAGGTTGTTGACTTGATCAAAATAATTTAAGTTTTTCTGATTGATTATTACGAAACCACGAAAGGTCTCATTTATTTGACGTAAAAGTATATTATAAACTTTAAAACTTTTTCTTTTATTTTATTATAATCAATTAGGTGCAACACCCAAATTGAAAGAAACTTTAGACATCGTGGACTTACTCAATATAATTAGCTCTTAAGTACCAGAAAATATAAATAATAACATTTAAACTATAAAGCTTCGCATAAATATTTGTTTACAATACAAAAAAATTGAAGAAGTAAGTAAATTAAAATGATTAGGTATATCAACAGACAGTCATATAAACATGAAACAAAGTTAAATTAAATGCAGTTGCTTATTAAATGCCAATACTTATCACCAAATACCTCTCTATACATTATAAGCCCGCGTGCCGAAGTGGTGAGAGTAACTGACTGTTACGTCGCAGGTACTGGGTTCGAGCCGAGGAACAATATTTGTACATCAGTAATTGTAGGTTTTCGGGTTTAGGTGTACTATGTATATGACCCATTTCTGAACCTTCCTCCGATGTTTATTTTATTAAATTTAGAATAAGAAACGACGACACAGTTCACCTGATGGTAAATGATTACTGCGGCATACATTCATCCTTGACAAGGAATCATAATGCAGATGCGTGGTCACTCTTGGGGACTGAAATGGAATGCCTCATCACCGGAACCCTATACTCACGAGATGAAATACAGCAGCGTTATACTGCGATTTTACGCTAGTGTTCTGTGAGGGCGTGGTCCTACCCCGGTCAGCTTCGACCGGGGTAGGACCACGTCCTCGGGGTTCATTCTGCAGTTTGAAACAAACTGCAGCGTAACTCAACCACTGACAAAATACAATTAACATACATGATTACAGAGGAATAGGAATTGGAACTACGATTAAGTGCCTCTGTGTTTGCGTGAATGCTTCCGGCACTATAAAATATTCTGAAAGGTTTTTATCATCTGATAATAACCAGAAGACGTCACCGTGGGTCAATAGACCAAGAGGACATCATCATCGTGTGTTTCACTGATTTAAATATTTTGTACAAAAAAATCTACAGCCAACTAATTGAATTTGTTATTACAAACATTCAATTCTCATTACATTGCCAGACAAAAAATAAGCTTCCATTGCCAATTTCCAATCTTTAATTATTAAATAGTAGTCTTCGTAAGTAAAAATTCTACTGTATATCAAATAATTAATAAATTAAATTATCATTACTAATAAATTGGAATTGTCCTTCTAGAAATTTGTCGTCAATTAGTCTTTTTGAAAAATAATGTTTTCATCATCGTCACCATCTCTAATCTACTGCTGAACCTTTGCTCAGTCTAAAAGACCACTAACGACGCAGGATCCCGTAAGAACTTCGACTTCTCAGAAACTAGGTCATTACTCCGTCTAGTCGAGGGTCTTTCTACACTGTGATGGCCACTAGGTTTATAATCGAGAACCTATTCTCTCTTGTCGGCTCTACGTTATTCCAAAATCCGTTACTCTCCGTCCATATAGAACAGCTGATTGTCGCTTCAACTGATCCTTTTACCAATTTCAGTTTTTTATATAATATCAACGTCATATCAAATTCGATCCAGTCTACTACTGGACAGACACGCTGTAACTACTGTCTAGCTGAAACATGTGAAATAGCAGTACAAAGTTGCTGTGTTTCATATGGTGAGTGTAGCCACCCGGAGACCTAGATACTGATAGCAAGCAATTCATATAAGTCCTCAGAGGTGTAAATGCATGAGAAATTTGAGCCTCTCGTGTATTATTATTATTATATCGCAACAATACCACCTAAAAATTTCCACGGGCCAGTTCTAGTTAGAACAGCTTTCTACTCGGTATTTGCAAGCTTTTAGTAGACCTTCGACTAGAATTCCGCGTCTGTGCAATCCGTGCTTACATGGCATATAAAATGTACTATGTACAAGATACAAAGGATAAGAGGTATCTTAAATTACTATACAAAACTAGAAATAAATGAAAAATATATTTGTATAATTGTTAATGTATTTTAAAAAATATTGTTTTAATTAAATCACATCAAACTTATTCGAACTAGCCTTGCATTAAAATGCTTAAACACTACCAGCCACTTGAATAGCCGCTACCGTATCCACCGCTGTGTCCACCGCTGTATCCACCGCTATGTCCGCCACTGTATCCACCGCTGTATCCACCATTGTATCCACTGCTGTATCCGGAGGAGTAGCTAGGGGCTGCGACAAGCTTGTTGACGGACACCACTTGGGGAACTGAGACAACCTTGTTGACGGACACCACCTGGGGTACGCTTACAACTTTGGGCACGTTGACCACTTTATTAACGGTTACCACTTGGGCTGCGGGTGCGGAATAGCCACTGTAGCCGGAATGCCCACCGCCACTGGAGTGCAGTCCGCTGAGGAATCCGCGCTTCTCACGCACTTCGGCAGCCGTCGCGAACGCCACAACGCACAACACTACGAACTGTAATCACAAAAATACTTTAATAACTGGTACCTTCGTACTAATTTAGGAGATTTGACATAATTATTTAAGACCTGGATATAAACTTCCATCTAATTCAAATATAAAATATTTGTAGTATAAAATTTTATTTTATGCGGCGCTCCAAATTTTGTATTAAATAATAAATTAGTACAACGCAGTTTCAAATTGAAGATGTGAATAAAATATATCATAGAAAAAATAAATTTGTCAACTGATTTAGAATTAAATTTAAAAATAGTAATGTACGTAGGTAAATGTATACAAGTAATTTAAGGGATTTTTTAACGTTTCACATTTGATACTCACAAAGGATTTCATGATGTTATAATGCAGTTAGTAACACTGGTGAGTAGATTCCAAGTGATCTATGGACAGACTTTCGCACCGGTATATATGTAATGCTGCTGGACAATATTTCGCAACGCGTCCTCGCTCTGCGAAGTACTTGAACAATTTTGCACTAAATATGCAATAAATTTGTATTACATCCGTATATTTGAAGAACAAAATACATGCATTAAGATATTTGTGGGCAGGGAGGCTGAGCTTTTATTTACTGCTATTTGTGTATTAAGTAAAACTGATAAACCTAACTTAGTACACACCTTAAGTTATAATTTTGCATTTTTGCTAAATATTGTTCACTTTTATTATATAGTATACAAATCGTTACGCGCATAATTTAATAATCTACGAGACATGGTAGAAGTATCAAAGGCATAGTGATTCAGCACTTACTCGTAAATGACAATAATTTAATGTGTGCAGATAACAAGGTAATAATGGATTAAGTAATAGAGATAAATCACAAGTACAACGTGTGTGTTTCGTCCGGTGAGTGAATGAAATCAAAACCTTACTACAGGTGATGAAACATTTAATCATAGGCATCAACTTTACAATTTCTTCACCTCTAATTTTATACAAAAAGGTATATTTTGTACACATCGTGTGAGTTTTGAAGCTTGCACCTTCAAAGTTATTATATTTTAGTTAGGCAGCAGGTTAGTTAATTAGTTAACTACTAGTAGCATGGCTTAGATGTGATAACAGTTTACGTTACCTTACATTTCTGTAACTTTAAATTAAGACTTCTCATAGAAAAATTATCAAAATTAATTGGGTTCTTAGCTTATTAAAAATTAATACTAATTTCCAAACGGACTATTCATTACATACTATGCATACGGCTCGGGCATAAAATTACTACGGTTACGGAGTAAATTTATGGGGTAATTGTCCCAACGCCTGCTAAGATATTTATGATACAAAAGGCACGTAGCCGAATATTTGCGAACATACGATGAACCGATAGTTGCAAACACATTAAAAAAAAAATTAACACTTATTTTACTTATTACTTGTAGTTATTTCCTTGCAATAAAAATATGCATAACTGCAATACTATATATATTTTTTTTTAAATGCCTTGTATTCAATAACAGTCCTCATTTTCACATATACATATGTTCATACATTAATAAAATTGTATCCGAACAAAAATAATTTTAACAAATAAACTTGAATTCTTATCTTTAAGTTATTGAAAATCAAATAATAGCTCGAATCTTGCATATTATTCGTTAATTACTTCTGTCTTTTTTATTACTTCTAAAAATGTATATGAACATATAACATCGTACATAGTACATAAAAAATAAAGTAGAAATTATGTTTTTGCATAAACCTGATTTATGTGAACTGTATTATGGCTATTTATTTATTATTATATGTACTTTTATCACAAAGTATTAAGCTTTTTTCCTTTTTTTTTTTGGGTTTCGCATCAACTTACTACCCTTAATAACGTTAAAGGGGAAAAAGATCAAAAGATATTCAATTCCAGGTCCATAATACTCATTGAACCTATTTGAAATAATAAACTTTTCCTTTTTCATAATCATTATGAAGACATATTTTGTAGTATAAAATTTTCTTTCTTGCTTAAATAATCTATGTAATTATTCATTAAATAAAATAAAAACACGCGTTGAAGTAATTTTTTTTGCACATTTAGACGAGAGTAGCGTGCTACCCACCATTATTATAAAAAACTAATTAAACTCACTTACTCATATAACTCACTCAGTAAGTTTTTATATTTTAATATTATAGCAGTTCACTTCTTCGGGTCTAAACCTACCCACGTTGAGAGGACTGTGAAATCAAAATGTTAGAATTGACTATCGCGGGTGGCTCAGATAACCTACTACTATAGTCCATTTATAAGAGCCCTAAATTTAGCAGTGTCACATATATGATAAGGATTATATCTTATATCTCATCAAGACTATTATTTTTTTTTAAAAATCGACTTGCGATTTTTTTATGTAAAATACTAATCATCCATATCTTATAATATGAACATTGACTATTAAAAGCTCAGTTTTCAAATTTATTAGTAACTCTATATACGCCTATTTGAACGTCAAAGATGCATATTAAATACAAGCTTACTGCGCATTAGTGCTAAATATTACATGCTCTTTGCGCAAAGAGGACGCGTTGCAAAATATAATTCAGCAGTTTGATATATATACTATCGCAGAAGACTGTCTGTATATCACTCAACATCTACTCACCGGTGAAACTGTCTCGCAGCATCATGAAATCATTTGTGAGTATTAAGTGCTAATTGTACCAAACACTAAAAAATTCCATTTTCCTATTCAATTAACTTTTTTTCACTTTTCTATGCATTCAATTTAAAATATTAGTTTTGCACCGCAATTGCTTTAATCTAACATGTTATGTCAGCTTCTCTTTCATATCTTTTCACTATTTTCATACCATTATTTATTTTAGTGTTCGTCATCGAATGTAAAATTTTGCACAGCCTATTTTGAGCAGTCTAATTATCAAAAAAGTTAAATTATTTAATTATTGATGATTTCAGTTCGTAGTATTGTGCGTTGTGGCGTGCGCGGCGGCCGCCAATGTGCGCGAGAAGCGTGGCTTCCTCAGCGGACTGCACTCCAGTGGTGGTTACTCCAGCGGTGGGCACTCCAGTGGAGGGTACTCCGGCTACAGTGGCTACTCCGCCCCCGCAGCCCAAGTTGTGACTGTTAACAAAGTTGTGAGCGTACCCAAGGTGGTGAGCGTGCCCCAGGTGGTGACCGTCAACAAGGTCGTCTCCGTACCCCAAGTGGTTTCTGTTAACAAATTGGTGTCCGCTCCTAGCTACTCTTCGGGGTACAGCAGCGGGTACAACGGTGGGCACAGCGGTGGATACGGGGGCAGCTACTCAAGTGGTTGGTGGTAATTGGACATAATGTTGCATGACTAGTCAATTACTCAAAGAGATCTTGTATAAATGCTGATAAACATTAATACTTATTTAATGTCTTTATTTGTAAATAAAATTTATATTTAATATATTTTTGTTGTATGATTAATTTTCAACTTACAATCGATATCAGTCATTTAAAAATATTTTAAATTTCTGTCTCATGCACAGAAATTACATCGACAACAATAACATTGTATTATTTCCTGTTAATAAATATTGAAATAATGCGTATAGTCTTAACGACATTGGCATCGGATTTAAATGCAACTCAAAAATCTACATCACTTATACGGTAGTTTTTTTAATTGACCGTAGTGACAAAACTCAATTATAGTTCAATTAACATACAACACATTGTATTATACATGATCTACCATTTAATTTCTACAGTTACAAATCATAATTTTAATTGAAACACGAATATATAAAATTTACCTTAACACTATGACCAAATATTTGTTAAATAACATATGGAGAAACGTTACGTAATGACTGCAAATTAACATGTTTAAGACACAGAATACAACATATTATCTATGAATATTTGCGTCCCAAACATCATTCATTAATGAATGATGATTGCCCATTGTTGAGAGATTATCGTACGGCAATACAAAGCTCAAGAAACTTTGCTTAAATAAGAGTAAACATCATTCGTTTTCATAAGCTAAGTTCTAAGCTTTATAATTTAATCATAATTATCAGTAAAAGGTAAAATGCAAAACTACAATGAAGTGATTTAGATAATTATAGTAGAAACTTGGCATAAATTTAAAGAGGGCAACATAGCCAATTAATGTATCCTTTTTCTCCTTTACATACTGCATTCTACGGTGGTATTGTGTTAGAACGCTTTTCACTAGCTGCATTTTCTTTAACACATATGTTTTAAATGTTTTACTCGTCGTGGATCAATAAATATTATAGTATTACTAGAAACTCAATAAAAAATTACGAGAAAGAAGAATAGAAGATATAAGCTATTGTTTATATAGTAAATTAAATACTCTCTACGTCTCTGATTTCAATTATAGAGTTATATAATAGAGATAGAGTATAAAAAACTGCTGAAAATTTGTAATAAAAACTGGCCATCATTATGTAGTTGCACAAAGCGCACAATTTAATAAATACCGGATTATACTCATGTCTATATTTTGTCGTTATATATGTCGTCGTTGTTATATAAGGATAGAGACGTCAGAATAAGAATCTCTAAAGCCTTCAAATATAATTTTTAATTGTCTATAGAAGAACTATATTGACTTGTAGTAGCAGATTGCGCAGTCTCCTATCTACAATTTTATAGAAATAAGGTAAGGAAAACAATGAGGAAGTTCCTCATGTTTATAACCCAAAAGAAGAAATATAAATTTATTTCAATGGACCATGTAATTTTCTTTAAAAAATAATTATGATATAAAAGAGATATGAATATTTGTATTAGGTATTGATATATAGAAATAATGCAAAAATAAACCCTAGAGAATTTAATAACAAAGATTTGAATTAATATAATAATCATATTTTACGCGTTGATGTCTTTTATATTGAAAGTTTTGTAATAAATAAGTTTTGTTAATAAGTTGATCTTGAAGAAATAATTAATTCTGAGATGAAACCTTGAAAACTGTATGAGATGAGAACGGAAACAAGGCTTCATTTCTCTGCATTCTGATTATTTGTAAACAAATGTTTAATCATCATTCATTTGGGTCAAAGATATTTATGACATCATTAAAACTAATACATAAATACCACTACTAGAACACTAATAAATAAATGGTATAATAGTAAAAAAATACAAAGTATCTTAAAACGTATATGCAAGTAAGCCTGTGCTGCTATACTATATCAATATGGCTATAAATACAAAATATTATAAGGAAAACTGCTCTTACTTGATACTTAAGTATCACTGTTCATTAGATAAACCTGATATAACTATAAATCATCTAGGTACAAAATCCAATAATTGTGTATTTACTCCTGTCTTTACCTCAGCTATTAATCGTATTCGATTAAAACAACTCGGTATACCTACCATAACTACTCTATATTTAGGCCGTGGTGTCAAAACAAATCAATTTGTGATATTAAGGTTGCAAATATTTTTGTAACCCAAAAGGTGGATGCCTAATTACAGTCATTTAGTTGTGTTAAGTAGTCAAGTCGGTCTTATTACACTAATTAATTGTCCTTGTCGTTTCCTTGTCCTTTACGAAATTTGTAATTATTTGAGCAAAAAACGGCATGGAGGCATCACCGATAAAATAAAAAAACTAAGAAACTTTAGCAAATACCTAATAGACCTTCGGTGGATCCACCCTGTGGCCGCGGAGCCAGCAGTCGCATTATCAGTGCAGGTCGACTAACTTGATGATAATTTTACCTGCAGCCTTACCCCTATTCCCTCGCTTTTCTACAGTCATAGTAGCGGTAGCAGGTTCAAAGCTACTTGCTTGCCTAACAACTGGGTGAGGAAATACTATATATATCATCGTTCTTCCCGAAAAATCAAAAGTGAGAATAATTTTCGGTGTTCCGATCCCACCATTCCTACTACTGCTCTGCTTGAATAGTAAAAGCAATTACACTCGTGAAGGTTATCTGACTTAATGCCCTGGGGAGACACTCCTCACGTAAATTCTATATTTCAAAATACTTTTCTGATTTATTCCTCTTATAGATGAAAACTACTATTATCTATTTTCATCGTAAAATGGAGTATTGAATAAAAATGTACAAAAATACTTTAAAAAAATCGGTAAATAAGGATTAATGTCCTATTAATGGTTTCATAACAGGTTTAACAAGAATGGATACAAACGAATCGATTACGAGAATAGAATAGATTTGTGAGATAAGATGAATTTGAATATATATATTGGTTATGCTACAGTCGAAACCGGCTGGATCATGAATGGATTGACTCAATCAAGGATTTAACGTGTTCAAACCATCGTCCTTAAGTTTCGCAGACCGTAAGCTATTAGGCTATTGCCGCTTTGAACGGAATAAAGAAAAAATAAAGAATTCAAATAATATTATATATAGAATTAGATAATTCTTATAACTATTATTTTATAGTTCATACGAATAGGTGTAAATAAAAGTAGGTGTCATCGCATAAATATAAACAATAATTATAAATGGTAATACTCCACTGCTCGAGAAGAGACGGTGATATAGATACTTGTATCTTAAAGTCCAAGATATGAGGCTTTTACAGATAATTACATAAATATATATATATATATTAATATTTAATTATAAAAAACATCCACTACAGCGAATTACAAAAGTTCTACTTTTAAATGCTCAAAATTCTTAAACAGGTACCTTAAGTTACATCGATGACCTGGTTACTATTTGTTTATATGAACATACAGCGCATTATTAAAAATACAAAAAACTAATTAATAACACTCGTTGCCGACCGTTTGCGACATGGCCTACATTCAATTTAATAAGTTAATAAAACAATACACACGACCGTAAAAACAAAAGAAAATAACCAACTCCGCTATTCACAGCCTCGAGAAAGACTAAAAGTATTACAATTATTGCATTATTATCTCAAGGCTTCTTGCGTCTGTTTGCAGATTATTCATACGAGCATTTAGAAAAGTCGCATAGATTTAACTAATTTTATAATATATATATATGTATACATATATATATATATATATAACTATATATATAGATATGTATATATATATATATATATATACTTGAAGTAGCATTTAATTTATTTGTGGTATTTTTAAATATGTTTTTGTTTTTGTAAATAAAAATCATAAATACATATTATCGATAAAATTTAAATGAAACGAAACGAAACTAAATATATATTACAGTTAACGCGTGTTGGAAAAGGGTATAGTCCTTTGTTAGTTTAAGCGCTGATGAGACCATAAATTAATCCCAAAAAACGTCGTCATACGATAAACATAATGGTTGTACTTTGATGATTACGATCTAAAATTGCAACTCTGTTGAACATTTTTACTGGTGCGGTTATTGCTTAAGGATACAACGTAGTGCCTTATGTTTGTGCTGCCTTGTACAAGTTATACAATTTTGTAATTGAAATTATTAATTTCCGGATCGTCTAAATTCATATTGAGGCCAAGGTATTCTGCCTTGCTTAAGATCGCAACCCGGAATTGATTTTATTTTAATTTCATTACCCAACTTTTGACTTTATCATCGGTCCCTTGTCGCCGTAAGTTGAAAAGGAATTATTGCAAGTTTGCAAAATTATTGCAAGTTTGCAAAATTATTGCAACCATTGAAAAATCTTACTATTTATACTCCAGTTCGGTTATCAGATCACCAGGTGTAGGTTAGGGTATTTCTTTTGTGTTAAATATATTACCTATATTTATATTATATGAAATCCAAAGTTTTATATATTTGTTTTTAGTTTTTAAAACTCTGCTTTCGATAAACATAGAAGAGTATACAAGAGAAGCGGTAAAGAAACCTGCTAAGTCGATGTTGCATGCGTTAATGTTTTGTTGGTGGAGAACATACAAGGATTATAGTGCCATAAGTATTCGAGCAAACAGATACCCTAATTGTTTTTAATTGCAGTGATACCCGCAATGCATTATATGGACATCGTGTCGTGTCGTGTTAGGACAAGGAACTTATACATACATATATCAATATTATATAATATTTGTTTTTTTTTATGTATTTTATGACAATTATTGTACAATACATTTTATTTCTTATTATGTATTTAAGTATATTACATTTTTTTTTTCGGGCTGATGGCCGCTGTTAGCCCCAGGGCTTTTACAGTTTCACCGGGTTGAGTGGTGACCGAGCGCTTATGGCTCTCAGTCGAGACCTCTATATTTGGGTAACCAGCGCAAGGGCTCCCGAGAGGGAGTATATTATATACATATATAATATATTTAGGACTTTTTGATATTGGCAACTACATTCAATGATTCTCCTTTGATCCTCAATGGTTGACTGGTAGAGAATGCCAAAAATAATTAAGGCCACTCTTTTTATTAAATAAAGTGCTTACAATTGAAGATTAAATAAATAAATAAAAATATAACAGTTCCAGATCGAAAAACCAACAATTTGTGACACACAAATACCTTGTATAATGTCGATGTTTATAAGCAATCTATTAGTAACCCATGATGCGCAGAAACTGTAGACGCTTTCAGATCTTCTGATCACTATTTCTAACATACGGGCACAGTAAGTAAGTTAACAGTTAAGTTACAGCCTACTTACCTATTAAACTGACTTATCGAACATTTGTCAACTGAGCCGCAGCAAGCAGCCGCCCATGAACATCAGCAACACCAGAGGAGTCGCAAATACGTTGCCGGCCTTTCAGAAAAGTGTAGGCTCTTTCCTTGAAGGTCCCTAAGTCGTATAGGATTGGAAATAACAGCACCTGATTCCACAGAGTAGTTGTGCGTGGCAGGAAATTCCTCTATTGTGCCAACCTATTCATGCTGCTTCAAGAAACTAACTGCAGCGTGGATCAACCACTGTTAGACTATTGATATAAAAATTATGCCTCAACTGAGAATCAAAGTTTAAATTCCCCAACACGATACGACAACTGGCCCTCGAAACAGCCGTCATACCATATAACAAATAAGTGGAATTGTATCATTTTTACACATTACCCAACAAAAATAGTGCGTACAAGGTGAATTACTTTCTATCGCAAATAGTCTATTAATCATATGTTAATTGACCGGATTTTTTATGAAATTGTAGCGTCGTATGAAGACATTCCAACAAACTTTTTTTGAAGTGGTAGAGCTACTCAGCAGTTTGTTTCTAGCTGCAGAATGAATGAATCAGCTCGACTGGGGTAATACCACCCCCTCACAGAATACCAGCGTAAAATAGTAGCATAATGCTACTGTGTTTCGTCTGGTGAGTGTAGGGATCCGAAAACTTTTAGGGTTTACTGGTGACGAGGCATTCCGTCTCAATCCTCAAGGGTGACAACGCATCTGCATTATGGTTCCTTGTCAAGTATGAATGTAGATGTCATGGGCCTTAGGAATGACTTACCATCAAGTGAATGTGCTCGTTTGTTACTCTTAATGTAATAAAATATGTATATATATATATATATATACATATACATATATATATATATGTATATATTTACATATATATATGTATATATATACATATACATATATATATAAGTTGCGTATTTCAACCTACACCTACTTAAAAGCCGGTCAGCTCATAAGTCACACCCTATCACATATATTATAATAAACTTGTTGAACTACACATCTCGTGACATGTTACGAAATTGATATTTTTTCTGTTCACTTTGTCACAATACACATCCTTTAGTATGAACAGTCGATAAATATTAATCGGAATACGATCAAGCTTGACTTGACGGCGGACAAATTAATGAAAAAGTTTTTACGATATTTTGTAAATATACAAGTACTTTTATATAAGGAATACGTTAAATTCTCGAGTTCTTTCTTAGCGAATATTTAATAAAATGATTTTTATTTTTCAGGTCTAGATGTTATTGTTATTTGTATTATTATTAAATTACTATAAACTATACTTATTACGGACTATAGCTCGTAGCTTTAAACTTACTATAGCATAAATGGCCCGAATGGATACACAAGGGAGCATGCCCTCACAAAATACCCGCTCACAATAGATTCATATACTCATATATTCGTCTGATGATTGAAATAAGACTAAGACTGTATAACTTCGACGAGGATTTCATCTTACATAACAAGTTAGAAAAAAATACCTTCAAGCATTTGGCTTTATCATCAAGATTCTGAAAAATGTCTCCATACACGCAATGCTGCTGCCTATTATGGGCTAAGCAGTGAAGGTCAAATGCGATAGTATTTCTAAAGTAACTCACTCAACCTACTTATAGCGTGTTTGTCGGATAGCAGGCGGTTAAAAACACGTTGCGCGGATTACGTTTGCTCTTTATTGCTTACAATATGGGCAAGTCGCGAAGTGGGGCCGAGTGACAGCGGGCACAGACGCGGAGCGGGTCTAGCAATTTATGTGCTACGAAACTTAAGACTCGGTTACTCACTCATTTCACTTTATTAATTTGTATAATTGTTATATAATTTTGTTTTAGTCAATATCGAACCTTTGCTATATATAGGTCAGTTGCCGCTTTGAGTTTTTTCTTATGTCTGTATGAAACTGAAAAAACTCTGGAATATTTGTGAAGTCTTTCTATCGGCTTTAATTTATTATCAATTTTCTTCTTGCGTTATCGATGACAATAAGTTTATCTTGCTTGCGTGTCATCTTATTAATGAGGTTTTACATATCAAACTAGTTCGCACGTTGTCCTTTTGTACACACAGATACAACGTTAAAGACAGGATACCCCAACCCTAACGAATTGAATACCAGTAAATTATTTATAAATATTGGCCTGGATTAAGAATGAAATATAATATCTACCTTTAATTACTATTAATTTAAATTAATCTCTGTATCCTATTTAATTACCCAAAAATGTCATTGGTCTAAAATAATATACCAACTAACTATGTAAAAATAATACTATTACTATAGTACTTATTCTCAGTACATCATTCGAATACATTTTAATTATGTTAATTAAATCACCATATTAATTACAAACATTGCTTTTCTTAATTAATTATTTTTACAGTCAGTTAATTTGGGCATAATTATGGTAATGTTTGTTCATTTTTAAGTAACAGTAAAATTGAAGAGTTATATTATAATGCATATAGTTAAAAGGAAAACGAAATAATAAATTTCTAAAAGCAGAATGAATTGATTGGTCTGAACCGAGAAGATTCAAGCTTGACGTATACTTATGTTCAAGTAGAATAAACGAACAAATAATCCTAAATAAAGAATCTAGATCCGCGTGCGTTATTACCTCTGAGAGCTGAGACGGGATGCGTCGTTACTTGTTAATGGCTCTCCAAACAGCAGCATTATGCTTATCGACCAATTATCCAAATATCACATATCACATATCACACATTCCATCTGGACAATAGGTGTCTATGCACTACAAAGTGTACTTGGCATTAAATTAACTGTATATTCTTAGAAAACCATTAGATTATATGAATGATTGTAAAAGATAATAAATCCTTCTACTGAAGGATTAGATAGATTGGATAAACAACTATCTAGTAATAACCAGGAGTAACCGCCGTAAAACGATGTTAGAAGTCAACATGATGATGATGATGATATTAATTTATCCCTAATTTTTTTTTTTTAGAAGTCAATAATAATGCTATCGTATTATCTATAATTCGTTCAGACATATCGTGAGAACTACAATATATAAGAATCTAAAATCCTTAATGAGAAAATGAAACGCTTATTACGTCCGCCGGCACTCGGGACCGACAATGTTTGTTCGCGGGCGGACAACAAACGGTCAGTATCAGATGTCCCCGGTTTGCATTACCTAACGACGCTCTCAATATTGTTGAGCTTTATGTTATTAAATTACAGAGCGTCCGATTCATTGACAAATCTCAATTTTGTAATTAACATCCAGTGGTTTATGACGCAGAGCTGGCCACAAACCAGTGGACACGACCAGTTCTAACCCACATTCAGTTACAAAACTGTGATTATAGAGCACTCGCATTACAGATTAATAATCTAAAAGTTTTACAACTTAGAAGCTTCTATATAGTAATAGTTTAGAGAAAGGTTTAACTTGACGTCGTAGTTTTTCTTTTTTTTTACATTGAGAGTAATAAAATAAACGAGCACACAGTTCACCTGATGGTAAGTGATTCTTGCGGCCCATGACATCTACATTGATCCATGAATCGGAAGCATAATGCAGATGCGTTGTCACCCTTGAGGACTGAAATGGAATTCCTCGTTACCAGCAATAAAGGTCTCAAGATCCCTACACTCACCAGTCGAAATACAGCAGCATTATGCTACTATTTTACGCTGGTATTCTGCGAGGGCGTGGACTTACCCCAGTTGAGCTGACCCATTCGTTCTATATTTGAAATCATTCTAGTTTCGAATCAACCGTTCAAATATATCAAGATCCATCTCGTAGCACAACCAGTTAAGCTTATTGGGAGTTTTGTGATTGAGATTGATAGCCAAATAATTGACAAACAGGTTTTGGACCCTGTGTTTATTTACATTGTCCCGTGTGTCGCTTATCCGGTGTCAGTGATCTCTTATCACAACACCATTAATTTCAAAAAAGGTGCCTTGGGGACAAGTTATCACAACTGCATGTATACGATTGTGTTAATGCATTACATATATACAATTACATACATACGTACAATTGATTCAATTTACTCTTTATGAGAATAGACCATAAAAATAAAATGGGAGTATATTCGGCCATGCCCTTGTTTGATATGTTCGTGTGTTAAAAAAAAGACCTTAGGTTTTAAGATTGTAAGTATGTTACGTTACATCCATTTGTGTATCGTGGTGGTTTAATTTCTTAGTTGTTATTAGTATTATGGAACTAAGGGTAATGAACTCACGCAGTTGTGATGTAAAGGGCGAGCCATATACACTTACATCTATCTTTAGCAATGTTTCAATATGCCTTGTCATATCTGAGGACTATGATTCATCTCATGCTTCGTTATGCCCTACCCACAGTACTGAAACAACAGCATCCTGGTATTTAGTAAGACCGTGATCCTTTCCAAATCAAGCCGATCCATTCAGACCACCCATTCTTGCTTCTAACTGATTCAAAAACTCGATGTAATGGATTAACGCAGTTAGAATCTTAGAATAGAATAATTATATAATATTTATTATTACAAACTAGAAGATAATAATACACAGTTTAATTGGTTAAACGAGCACTTTAACCCTGATATGAACGTCAAGCTGTTACTTAAACTTAGTTGACTTACATACTGTGGTAAAATAAGGGGTTTACTTAGTGTTTACATCATGCGATACTGCGCAGTATTGTGAAGTATCAGTACATAATACATAAAATGCAGTAACAACGTAATGTTCCGGGTGTGGTTTAACTGCATTACCGTATAATTAAGTTATTATTACGGTACTTATTTTATTTAGTTTCTTAATTACTACTGTCACCGCAGTCCTCCAAAAAAGGAAATATTTAATTAGGCAAGAGATTTATATGATTCACCTGATGGTAAGTGATTTACTGTGGACCATGACAATTACGTTCCATCTCAACTTGTCACCTCCGAGGACTGAAAAATAATCCCCCTTATTCTTTTGTTTTTTTTCTTATATATATATTTATATATAATAGGTGGCAAAGGTGGCGAGCAAGCAGCCCAACCGATGGTAAGTGATCACCGCCGACCATGAACATCCGCAACACCAGAGGAGTGGCAAATGTGCCTTAAAACATTTTTAGGAACGCAAGTATAATAATCATAATAATAATTCATTATTTCTCACTACAAACATTAATTAAATGACGAGTAATGGTATGGAAAAAATAAACTTGATACAAGTGTTTGTGATTTTTTTTTTTCGGGCTGATGGTCTCTTTTAGCCCGAGGGCTTTTACAGTTTCACCGTAGAAAGTGACCGAGCGCTTATGGCGCTCAGTTGAGACCTCTATTAGTGGGTAACCAGCACAAGGAGTGTTTGTGAGAGCTTGAACTCTTGTTCAAGCCCTCACAAACACTCCAAAACCTAGGTTTTATTTGTATTTCCAGTCGCCAGGCTACTCCCTTATATTTACCAGCACGAACATATTATGATAAAAAGATGCTACTAAAAAGTATGCCTAATGAATACACAGTTCACCTGTCGCTGTAATTATTTATTTACCGATTACTGTGGTCCATATATAATTATACGATGCTACCGTTTTTTATTGAATAATCAAAATGCAGGTGTAAACAGGGTTGTCACCACTGATGAAGGGGGCACGGACCGGTTCAACACTGGCAATAAATACTACTATAATTGCCTTTTATAACAGTGATTTACTACCATTTTAAATATATGACTTAACCAATACGGGAGCCCAATTTAAAGGAAGCATTTTATTTTAATACCAAGGGGTGACAATCGCCTACCAACTTTTTATTTTATGGTTTATACTTTATATTACTACTATTGCTTTTTACAAGTAAGTTTTATGGTTTTAAATCATTCTTATACTCAAAAAATAAACAAGTTTCTCTTGCCACCAGGTCCATAAACAGTATTTAAATAATGGTCCAAATATCTATTTCAATCTAGATGTGGATTCGTTGTCACCCTTAACTGATGGAGTCTTTTCACTTTTTCACTTTTAACGTGACAAAATGACAGGTGGCCTGATGATCCCGAGCCATCTGCAATATTAACCATATTAAAAATAATTAATCGCCTTAAATTGAAACAAGGTAACGGTCCAAGTAGAGGCTCCCTCTCCCGAGCCCTTGTACAGGTTAACCTCTAATAGAAGTCTCGACTGAGTGCCATTGGCGCTCGGTCACCTACAACTCGGTGAAACTGTAAAAGCCCTCGGGCTAACAGCGGCCCTCAGCGAGAACAAGAAAAACAAAGAACTACCCCTTACATTTTTCTATTTATCACAGGAACAATTGAAGCGCATAAGTTTGGTTTAACTTCAGGGTGAAGCTGTTGCTATGAATTTTCTTCTATCGGCATCGCCACAATCTTTTTCAGGTTTTCAACTTTCTTTGCGAATTTATTACATCGTATCAAACCACATTAAAATGTCAATTGTGTCGCATTACTTTCAATCAACAAAATAATACTTTATCAATTGTGCGATCGTTTCTTATTTCCTCTTTTTGTAAGAAAAAAAGAGCGCATGAAACTCACGTGCACGTGACAGTGAAACTATGACTAAATTTCGAGTATATTGTAAAAGGAAGCAAAAACAAATCAAAAAAAATTGTAAGAAGTAAAACGGCAGGAAGAGAGAGAGGAAGAAAGCGGAAAGAGGGAAACAAAAACAGGTTCAACAACGTACTATATAGCATTGTTCGAACTTTTTGTATCAGAAAGGTTACATATAAAAATGTTGCAATAAAATTCGACCTTCAAATTATACTCTCATAGCACTCAAAGATGTTGCGATTCAGAAAACATAATAAGTACATTAAAAGTGTATTAATAGATATTACAGAATAACTAAGTAAGATATTTTTTTTATATAGAACAGGTGGCATTGGAGCAAGCACCTCAGCTATTAAGTGATTACCGCCGTCCATGGACATCCCAAACACCAGAGGAGTCGCAAATGTTAGATTTAATATATTGAACAAAAATATGTACTGCATCTGGTTGTTGTTTTTTTACGTTGTTTTTGTACGTGCATTGTGCTTTAATCTACTATAGAGATGACTAATTTGCATATGGATTTTATTATAATTAAATTGTATCTTTTTTATTTAATCTGAAATAAATTATTTATTATTATTATTATTTAGCAGGTTGTTTAAAATAACTTACATTGAATTTTACAAAATAAAAATGGGCTAGACGCTCAGTCTTTCTAATCTTAGTAATACAACAGACGGACGTGTTGTAGGTCTGTATCAAACACTACAATACATACATCTATTTTATGATATGAAGGTTACAAATAAGTCCAAACCCAAAAACAAGTGATTCTTGAGCAAGACACTCAGATTCATTTCAGAATAGATCTTATAAAAAAATTAGTTTCCTATGTTAATATCAGGTGAAATTATATTCACTGTTATACAATATTCCAAATTAATATTGATTTTATCATCGTGCGAGTTAAAAAAGTAGATATTGCGAACGTTTCTTCTTTACTAAAAGATGTAGCCTTACTATCAATATTTCTATACGACTACTTAACTCACATGCAACTTACCTACAGTACACAAAATATGACTCTTTTCATCTCCTAACGTTTTCTCATTTTCATAAAAATTTCTTAGTAAGTGGAAAACTTAGAAATTACCTTCATACGTGTGTTGTCGAAACATCTTAATTGGATTAATTTTTTATGACATATCACTTGCATTAGATCGACAATACAAAATTTAATGGAAGCAATATATCGACAAATGTGAGTAATTAATTATAATATGACCGTTAGCTTGCGCAAGTGCCCGGCTTCGCTCGCTTTTACAAAATTCGCGGCCTCGCATTCTCGGTTCGTATAAAACCACTGGACTACCTGGACGGTGCATCAGTCTTTTGAGCCACCTCACATCAGCATCTCACCACCCCTACAAACAAAACAACAAAATGAAATCCTTTGTGAGTATATTCCATATAAAAACTAAAATTAATTGACAGTCGTCGACATAATAAGAATACACTTTTTTTATAATAATACATTTTATTGAAGTTGAATTATTTAGACATATGAGTGGGAATATAATAAAATAATAATTATGAAATAATCCTTTTATGTTATGATAAGTAACATTTAAATAACAAAACCAAGTAATAAATTCAGTATTGTATACATATTTTAATATTAGCAGAGTGGTTTTTGGCAGAATACTAGGTCGTGTTTTGTATAGTGAATGAAGATATCTGGGGAACCAATTACAAATAACTAGGCATTCGATCCGAGTCCTCGGAGGTAACCAACATGCACCTTGTATCTTTGTTGCGGAAGGATGTAGCCATTTCATAGGTCGCATTACCATCAGGTAACTGTGTCCTTGGTTACTAAATAATTAAAAAAAAAACAAACATTATGTGTACGTACATTAAACATTACAATACCATAACATTTTGCCCCATAAACCATACTTCCAACCCACGTAAATCAAATTAAGTTGCCATGTCACTAGAAAATATTAACACGCTATGCAGTTAATATCAGCTTACACAGCACTTCTATTTCGAAACTTAACTCTCGCTTAAAACAAACCCGTTATTAGAAATATTACCGACATTTGTCTAAAAGTTAATCGATACTGATTATCTATAATCTTAGCCGTTTTAATACCATTACATAAGACTGGATTAGATTTATAATAGGGACTCAAATTTACTCAAATTTTATATATATATATATATATTAGAATATGTTTGTTTCTCTGTGTATAATTATATGAGTATACCTGTCTTATTTTCTTTCTTTTTTCTATATAACTGTATAATCTGTTTTAAATTAATTAAATTTTAAGTAAATAAAATTAATTAAAAGTGCACGATTCTTAAAGATTTCATTCAGTCTTTGTC
Source organism: Teinopalpus imperialis (assembly GCA_029286865.1). Classification (NCBI taxonomy): domain Eukaryota; kingdom Metazoa; phylum Arthropoda; class Insecta; order Lepidoptera; family Papilionidae; genus Teinopalpus; species Teinopalpus imperialis. The sequence goes on along the minus strand of JAGSMU010000035.1, from coordinate 5,579,802 downwards.
GAACCTTAACTATAACAAAGTTTTCTGATGACGAAAGTATTTTAAATAAAAACAGATAATGACTCATCAATATTTCTATGTTATTTTTATTTCACCTTTGTCTAGGTATGCATCGTTCTTCTAGCAGCTGTTGCCCTCGCAACTCCCGAAGCGAAGCGCGATAAGCGCGGATTCTTGCTAGGGGACTCCCATGGTTATAGCGGATACAGTGGATACAGTGGAGTCGGCGGACACGGCGGTGGATATACTGGTGGATACAGCGGTGGCTTTGGTGGATACGGTGGTGCCATTATCGAGTCCGCGCCTGCCGCTAGGATTGTCTCCGTCAACAAGGTCGTTGAAGTACCAAAGGTAGAAAGACATTTATTTTAACCAGCCGAATAGTCAACAAACCTTCTTTTTAGTTTTAATAAGATAACATCTAAAAGATACCATAGTAAAAAAACGGGTTTTCTTTGTATGTTGATTTTTCATAGTGCCATTAAATTAAAACGTAAACCTTACTCGATAATGTTCGTAGGAGTTACTTTCTTTATCTTATAGCCTCTGATGTCGAAAATACTATTTTGGATTTACCAAGTCTATTAACTACAAAGACGGACAGTTGTCGGGTATTTAATATTTGTTCGTGTATATTATTATTGATCGTCAATACATCTGTCTTACGTGAGGTACTTACGTTGGATTCTTTCAATATTCCGTCTCTCCATTGTAAGTGAGGCTTTTTTATTTATTTATAAACTTTTGTACAACTAACATATGCACAAAGGCGGACTTAATGCCTAAGGCATTATCTACTAGTCAACCTTGGGAGGGTTCAAAGAAATCAAGGTAGGGACAGATGAATAATAATAAAGAAAAAAGAAACATACAGTACATCTAAATACTTATACAATTATATATACATATCATTATATATTATCTTAGGAATTTATAATACTAAATATAATAATAGATATTTATATACATTTACATAAACTTTAAAACAAAAATATATACATTTTATAAATACAAACATATCTATAAGTAAATATTTATATAAATATATACATAATTATTTGTTCCGTCTTATGATTATTATTTTTTTTATTTCACTGAGAGTAAGAAACGAGCACACAGTTCAACTGATGATAAGTGATTCTTACGACCTATCACATCTACTTTCATCCTAGCCACGGAATCATAATGCAGATGCGTTGTCACCCTTGAGAACTGAGATGGAATGCCTCGTCAACAGTAATAAAGGTCTCCGGATCCCTGCACTCATCAGTCGAAACATAGCAGCATTATGCTACTATTTTACGATGGTATTCTGTGAGGGCGTGGTCCTACCCCGGTAGAGATGACCCATTCATTCTGCAGCTAGAAACTGCAGCGTATCTCTACCACTATGACATAGTTATATACGGGTTTTTGGAGATGAAAAGAAAGCTTACTCTTACCATAACCGGCAATGTATTGGAAGATGTTTATGAGTGGTGTTCGATTGTCAACTCTACTTCGTACTATAAGAAAAATCTACGGAACTTATTTATTAATTCTTCTTCAGGTAATCACCGTCAACAAGATTGTTTCCGTACCAAAAGTTGTCTCAGTGCCCCAGATCGTGAAGGTATCCAAGATTGTTGCAGAGCCATCCCACGTCTCCTCCGGCTGGTGGTGAATTGATCCTTGAACACACAAAGTGCCAAATGTACCTTTTAGTGTAATATATATTTTTTATTTTTACCATATGATGCATTTTATTTAAAATTCACATAACAGTATTGCTTGTTTTTCGAGCGAATCGGAGATATGCTATAGGGCTTTACTACGCAGCGGCAGACATTGCACCCTCATACCGCCCCCGCTGACGGCGACGGTGTCGCGAATAAGGTTATTTGCGATACCGCCATGTCACAGGCTGGTTCTCCCCAGTCAATACAAATAGAAGCGTAGCTGGAGTTTCTTGCATCGATATTAATTGAGATAGATAATCCTTAGTCAGAAGCAATTGAATGAGCTGATGTTCGGCTCTCTCGGGCACCTTCGATTCTCCAAGGGTCTAAGCCGAGGCTCCCCCTCGGGAGCCCTTATCCTGATTACCCACTAATAGTGGTCTCGATCGCCATAAGCGCTTGGTTACCTCTCAACCCGGTTAATCTATAAAAGCCCTCGGGATAACGGCGGCCATAAGCCCGAAAAAAAAAAGCGGCAGACATTTTTTTTTTTCCTCATCGAATGTTAAATTAACAATTCAAATTGCAAATGTCAAATACATTGGTGGCCACCGCCAGAAAGCGAACTGTCGTCGTAGACAATGAAAACCAAAACAATGCGACCACACATAAAACTACTCATAACTGTACTAATTGTTTATTCTTTTCCTTTAATTTCACATAACGAATAAAAAAAATCAACACAACAGTAACTATAAATAGTATTTTCATATTCACTTCATACTATTACAAATTTAAATTATTTTCTCCAAATCCATATCTTATATTACGACAGTATAGGAAAACGTTAATATTATGCATTCGACACAAGTTCGTGCATTGATGTCTGCTTCGTTTGCATATTATTTGTAAATACTTTAATAAGGCGATGGAATTCCGATTTCAAGATTATCTTGAACATAGTAAGCTAGTAATGATATCCTAAACAACACAAAAACAAAAGTATAAATAAATAGCTTAGACTACCTTTCTAGCCCCCATCCTATGTTGGGGCATAGCTATGAGGCGACGTCACTGCGCTTCGGTGGACACATGTTTTATTTATTTCTAAATCATTTTTCATTTGTTCCTTAGATAGTCAGATTTCCTCGTGATGATTTCCTATACCGAACACGTAATAAATCAGTATTTAAATTTAATTAAAAATTACATTTAATTACTGATTTATCACGTGGAATGGACGGAACTCGGTTTACTCGTGTACTGTAAATTAAAAGCGAACTTTTAGATACTCTATTCTACTCTACCATACCACGGCTTTTAAACATAACATATTAATAAACTAAGTCTATACCAATAAATAATGAACAAGAACAGTCAGTGGGAAGTAAAAGAAGCAATGTAATCAATCGTTATATAACATTACGTTACTTCCGAATCTATATATACGAAACAATAAAGTGATCGGCTCTAATAATTGCTAACAGACCGAAACAATAAAAATAAACAGTAATGAAGACTAAAAAAAACTTAACAACTGAAGGCTTTTTAACACACTTTTTAGCGAACTGTTTTGTATGAATGTAATGGAATTCCTTATATCACTTTTCGCTAATTTCCGGACGTCTAAATAAACAATTTAGCAGACGTATTACTTAATAACTCTACGTTTTAATAATTATGTCTTATAAATATGTTTTAGTTTCTGAGAACTCTAAAATTTATCATTTACTAACACAACAAACAATCTATATATGCCAGTAAGTATAGATTGACTTCAGATACATTTGATACATTGTTATATCGAGCTGGAACTACCATCAAATAAGAGATTCCTGCATCCCATAACACGTAACGATAAGTAGTCATAATGTAGATGTGTCTCGTCAGCAATAATAGGGTTTCTTTCATTCATCAAACGAACATAGTAGCATTAAACGTTTATTGTACAATGATATTCCGGAAACCGTGAGCGTATCCAGGTTGATCTACTAGCTGGTATTCTGCCAAAACTTACGTCTAATATAGAAGTAGGCTGGTTATAGCTGAATACTATCGGTGGCTAATCCATACATTGTTGAGCTAAGAATCTCTGATCTGTTCAGCATTAAAAAATACATCAACGTGTTAATATACTCGTACGTTTTATTTAAAACTATGTCCGTTTTTGGTTTTTCTTTTTTCACTCTACTTTTTTGTTTGTATGTGTCTATATTTTTTTTTGTTTAATACTTACTATTGAGATGTTTTGCTATTAAGCTATTTCATAGTTATTATTATTATATTTGAATAGTTTGGTTTTATTACAAATAATGTTTTTCAATAACATTTTTTTCGTAATATATAAATTATTGGAATCAATATTATGTTTTACACTTATCTAATTTAAGGCAAATAAAACTTTATTATTATTACCACTTTGTTGACTGATATTTTGTTTATTTAACAATTGTTTACACTCTAATAAAACAATCGGACGGCAAATTATTTTTAAACTACTCTACTATACTATCTGGTATTTGGTATTGATAAACTAATATCATAGAAAATAATTAATATAAAAACTACTAAAAACAATCGGACAAACTCTTTTGTACATGTATAATATATTGTTAGCATTAAAATCAACAAATGCGTTATTTAAATCATTAAGTACGAATAACTAACAAGACTGCAGTACATTAACACGAACGCATGCGGAAGGAAGCCGCACGGACACTCAATGTCACTTGCAACGCGTTTTCATGAAACGTTGATGCGTTTGCTTACTGCGGATTGTTATAGAGTGGTTATTATACACAACCCATTCATGCAATTTATTTTATTGTTTACTATGACATTAAATATTTGACTTAACTACATTATTTTAATATCGAAAGTTATCTCCATCAATTCTTGTAGAGTTGCGAGTCATGAGTTCGAATAGAAAATTGACAGTTTCTGGCCAAGAGAACGTCGTCTTATAATACTCCCCGGGTCTGTTCGTATCAAAAAAATATTTGATCGATTCATTTGATATGGAAATAATAAGAACAATGTTTATAATTAGTAAATATTAAGTTGTCTCATTACAAACCGGAATATTCAAGCACTGCCTTATTTATGGCAATATCTGTTGGAAATTAATACATTCCACTGTAGTAATTCGCTTAACGGGGGCAGACTAGACACCGAAAAGACTTGGCATCCGATAGCGACACTATCAGATTGCTAGTAGGGATCTAATATTTGGCATTTGTTTCACCCTTGATGTAAAAGGATTAATTACGCATTGATATCTCTTATATAATCGTAGTCATAAATCGTGTATTATGTCTACGGGTATAACTTTAAAAGCGTATTATTTCAAGTGGAATAAAAGGAACGGCTCTATAAAGTTCTCGCAACACGGTTTAGTGGAAATACAGAGCTGTAGAGTCACACGCGGCGCCTCAGACGCATGGGCCAGCTCGTACAGGACAGTCACCGAAATGGATTTGCTCGTAAGTGTTTTTTTTACAAGTCGTAAGGCAATCAGATCACCTGAAGAGGCAATGGAAGTCGTAAAATTTGGGATCGAAACAAAATATTTTGGTGACAACCTGAAACAGATGTTCAGGATTGAACTGATAACGGGTTAAGACTTTAATGGTGACCATTATTATTATTATTTTATTTTAGGTAATGTGGTTTAGTGTTTGAGAAACTTCTGCGATTAGCGCACACCCTGGATTCTATTATACGTACAGATAAAATCAATATTTGTCTGTCTAACATAAATGTTATATGTATATAGCGTACTTTCTTATCACTTTTAAAATTAACTAACTTCTAAACAAAATGCGTCTCAAAATAATTTTTTAATCCATTCTTATCGGAAAAAAATATCAACGAGGAAGTGAATTCTATTGATGCGATTATACAGCAAAGCGACAACGAAAAGTGGAGCCTCTATTTCACCGACCACCTGGAGGACCGATAATGTATGAAGGCACCCAGTGGAATAGACTTGTGTCATTCTATTCTATCTAAGGGGAGGACTAACTTATACAACACTAATGATATACCACCGCGTAAAATGCCCCCAAACGTTTACCCCATTTGTTTTCTCTAATTAGAACATCTTATTTATAGCACACCAAGTAAAAAGTAATTATATCGGCTAGTTTAATAAAAACCTTAATATAATTTAGTTAGAAATTGTAAAGAACTCGATCTTCCAAATTTAGCATACGTTATTATCAACTCAGTTCAATATTATCTCACTGTTCGGACCTACCATGAAACATCTTCAGTATTCTGCCAAAATTATTCAATAATTATTTACTTTCTTTTAGATTACCATACTTGCATTGTTCGTTACCGCATCAGCTCAACATGACACCCTCAAGGATCGCAGTAGTAGAAGTATCTACAGTGACTTCGACGACGAGTTTGGACCTATAGCCTACGCGGCGGTGCCCTTACACCAACCGATGCCCATACTGCGTATAGTGTCCCCGTCACCTAAATACAAGTTTGACACCTCGTACGAAACGGAACTTGAACCAACCCGCCACTACTATAGACGCCAACCCGTACATTCTGCGTCGATGTTAGGTGAGAAGTTTGTTATGTTTGTATCAGTTAAGTTAGCTTATCATTAAATGCTTGTATGACCCTGTCCTCCTAGTAGATTTCAACCACGACAATGTTTTCTGGTTATTAACCGATTTCGTCAACTGGTAAAGACATGCTATAATGCTGGCTTAAACATACAGTAACTTACTCGACCACTCACAAAGGATTGGACGAGTGAGTAGGTGAGTGAATTTAATACGTTAAGTCGAAACATGATTCAATTGATTACAACAAATCTTTCAATACCCGATTGTCTTTGTCTAGCTATGTAATTTGAACAGATTGAAGAAAATTAAACTATTGTTTATTTAGTATGTTTTCTAATTCCAATTATATTTTATTTCTTAACCCATCAGAGCTGGACTGGAAAGAGTAAAAAACAGAATGCGTTAGTTACCTCTCGTGCCATCTACATTTTATTTTAATGAAATTATAGACCTTGCTATTATTTTATAGACATTGATAAGGTATAGGGAGCCCCTCTTCTTTATCCGCTAGGAAACATATCATAAATTATTGTATTTATTTACTCGTTTTCTTTCAGACGCTCGCGTTACGGAGCCCTCGCCTTCATCATCAGAGATTAATTCAGCGGAGATAATATACGCACGGCCGAACAAACGAGGCGGCTTCACATACCGGCGTCTAAAACCCGCGCGGAAACCGCCCGCTGAGCCCATCGTTATACGAGTCCACAAGTACAAGGTCATACGTACATGATAAACTAGACAAAAATTACAATGGAATGCTAAAAAAACATCGAAGTAGCTTAATTACTCGGAACATTATCAATCGATTTCTCGAAACGACTACAAATTTAAGAGATAATTTATCAAAAATTGGCTAAATTTTTTTTAAGTTGAAAACATTGAAATGAGTGTATCTTATATAAATAGATCCCATGCATATAATTCTTAAAATCTTAACAAAACTGTATAATTTCTTAAATTTTAGGAAGCCTACATATAAATAAGTAAGATTATTTATTACATTACGGTACGAGTAACTTAAAGTATTTATATATATTTTTTGCCTGTAAGCAGGTTCGCGAACTTTATTAAATACCAAATATTCTGATAATATTACAGTAATATTTCAAGTAAAATAATAAACGTTATAATAATCAATGATATCACACATAAAAATGCTCGTCCAATGCAGGAAATAAATATAAACAAATATATTTTACCAGCTATTTTATATTTTTGGAATGTTTTACTTAAAATATTTCATCAAATATACTGCCAATATGCATTAAAAAAATTTTTTTTAGCCATATCTGCTGCTTTTTAAGTCAGGTTTGTGACATAAAAAGCTAAAGATGAAAACTTAATAGCACTATCTATGTTCAACTGCGGTAAAAGATACCATTATGTTATTATTTCTGTTACTGTTATATTTCTCAAATTATTTAACTTGTAAAACAAGTTCCAATACCTCAGTTTGTAAATAATAGGTTATTAGGATTAATTTCCTCGGGTACTCTACGTTTTCCCTAATATTAAAAACAGATAATTTATCAAATTGTTGCTTGTTAAAAAGGGTATACTTTTCTATTTATTTTAATTAAAAATTGTGAATAAATAATAGTATTTAGTTTTATTTAATTAATTGTATGGTCTTATACCTATATTCTCCTTCGAAACATTATTTTGAATATACAAAATAGGATTATTAAAGTTGGCTTGACGGTGTGTTTACTATCGCCTCTAAAGTGGTCTAAACTATAGAACTATTTGTTTATGTATCACTCTTGCTAACGTTCAATAACGAAAAGATCAATCCAATTACTTGACGAGCTAAACATATTTTCCATAACATGTATGCATGTTAAAAACTCATTAATGTGACAGCAGTTACAATATCGTGCCGGCGTGTGTAAGTTCCTAATGTCGGCGTCGAGTTCGTGACGCGGATACCCGCACAGGAAACACTGCAGTGAACACGCACAACTTGCGAAAAAAAAAGAAAACATATTAATACTCTACAATTTCGTTGTAAACGCTTCATATGTAATTATAAATTATTATTCAAACTCCGTAATTTTATTTTTAAAACATTGTTCACACCAATTTTTTAAACACGGAGTAACCGCAATCTAATCTAGCGTTTGGATTTCTTTATTATAATTTCAGTTAATATAAGGTAAAGAATACCTTCATCACGTCACATTTTAAAAAGGATACTTACTTCTACTCTATACTACAATACATTTTGAGACTCATTCGGTCGCATTTCCCCTGATGCACCTGGTATTAACTACTACCGTATAATTGGCATATTTAAAAACTTAATTTCATTGAATTTCGTACTTTCTTTCGACTATGGAGGTATTCTGTATATAAAAATAAATAAAGTTCAGATGGCTGCTGTTTTATGGGTAAAAATTTTAAGAAAATTTTTGAATTTTGGTACATTATATTTTATGGCAATGCCTCTGGCATCATGGAAAATATCTTGGACTACGGAAAAAGAAGTATTATTAATACAATTTTTTTAAACTTATTACCAACGAGTATTTTATACTGATTTTCTCTTAACTTCGTCGTCAACCGTTAGGTTTAGGTGTATGCTTACTCCATTCTGGTTAATTATTGAACCCTTATTTCATACATTGAGGACACTTTTTCAATAGCTTCTTATCTATACATACATTCGCCCTAAAATATAAAAAATCCTGATAGCTGACACTTATTCTGAAACTGACAAGTGACAGTTACACAACAATAAGTCAGAATTGTTTACTGATTACTGCCGCGGAAACTTTAATCCTTCTTAATTAATCTTAATTTATTTTAATTTGCATCATGCCACGCGTGAAAGTTGATTATATTGTTAGTGTTAGCAGCGAGGACCCTGTAAGTTTGAAAAGTTATGCCTATTCATACCTTTATAATTTTATGCAAACGAATGTGAGGTATAATACTAAGGAATCTACAGGAAAAACTTTTAGTGGTAAAAAGATAATGAATCATTACTATTTGTATGTAAAAAGTTATCCATTATTGTATTAAAATTGTATGATTCTGCCCTTGGTCACTTTAGGCATTCATTTTTATTGTCCTGATAAGTTAGCATCTTAGCTAATATGATGCATGTAATATAAGATCGGAGAAAAGTTAATATGCAGTGTCATAGATATGGGATTTACATATATATAAAACGACAAAGCTTCTTCAACAATGCATCAAACTATCTTGCAACATAGCAATCAGCTACTATAACCACTAGATCACACAGCATCAAAATACAATTAGTTAATAATAATTTGAATATGCCAAAAGATTTTAAAATCCACCATACCTACATGTGTTAATGTTACATGTTGTTGTCACATTTCAGGTTGTTATAGTTATAGGCTTTTTTAATATATATTAATAAAAAATATATAGGATAAATAAATATTTGCCTTTCCACTATTCATCTTATTTTTTTTTATAAGTAATATTTAAAATTAACAATTTTTAATTTCTAGATTATAAGAAAGATAATGAGATTCTTCTTGGAATCTTCACTGTTATTATTTAAATGCTGAATTGTATCTTAACATTTCTTCTATTGTTTGTTGATCTCCATGCTTTTGGAAACATTATATGATGGTTTCATTTTTGTTAATTATTCCGAGCAGTTCTCAACACAATTTAAAACTTTAATATTCACTACTGAAGATAAAATGACAGATTTTTATAATTTTCTTCTTATAAGGATAACCAAGCAAATAACCTGCTAGCGGGTGAAGTGAACAAAAAAAAGTGGCTTTGTACCAAGGGAGAGCAGTCCTGCTCTGTTGTTCTCCAGCTAGCCCGTGCAGTAATGGTAAATATGTTTTTTCTATGTAATGATTTAATAACAATAGGCAATCTATATTGCTTATAAAACAGATAACTGATAGGGAACAAAAGTTCTGGAGTGGCAATCTCATATTGGCCATCACAGTATACATGGAGTGACTACCTATATAAGTATGTGGGAAACTCTCAGGAGCATACTGAGGAGAGGCCAATGTCAGCACTGTACTAGTAATAGGCTCAATTATTGATGATAAAGAGTTAATAATGTGTTACATATATTAAATTTTTCTGAACTTATTGACTTATAAAATAAACACATATGCTTTTTACATTATTGTAATCATAGGAACGCCTACAACTTTTCTCACAATTTTTGATGTTTGCTCAATCACAAAGTGACTATTGTATTGGATACTTACTTTAGTAATAAATTTAAAATGAGGGTTTAAAGCTAAAAGCATTCCAAAGAGACATTCCATCTCAGTTAATGGAATACCTATTCACAAACCTGTAATAGATGAATTGAATTAATAATGCTTTAAGTAGCAAACAACGACAGTCCACCTGATAAGTGATTCCTTCAGCCTACAACACTGTTATTCTACCTCAATAAGGAATCATAATTTAAATGTGATGTCACCCTTGTGAACTAACATGGAAAACCTCATAATCAGTATTAGTGATCTTAAGATCCCTACACTCACCAAATGAAACACAGCACTAGTATGCTGGTGATCCTGCCGCAACCGCAACAAAACAAACTGCAGCATAGCTAAAGACAGTATAGTGGCATAAGCATTCACAGAAACAAGTTCTCACCCATTGGCCCCTCCCCCTGTCTGGTATAATGCATATACAATATTGAAGACCTGGATACAGTGTCAAGGACACAGGACATACACAATACACCCAGACCTGAAATCCAACAATTTATAATGCACAAATATTGTTCTCTCTGGGAACTCATGTGCGAAACTCAAGACCCGCAAACAGCAAAGGCTCTTACCGAAAAAGGAAATAATTTTATGGTCAATATATATTTTCAGATATCTGCAGTTCATATTGGAGCACACCATGCAGCTTTCGTGGAGGTGCTGGTGGGTTCATCAGAGAAACCTAATGACCAGTACGAAGTATGTTTATTACTATTAAAAACAGTTACATTACCATTGTCTATTTACTATATAATCCAAAAAACATAACTTCAATCAGTTCTTATATCACTACCACCAATACAAGCAAAGTTCAAATCAATGATTTTATAGTAGGTTTATGTAACAATAATTTAAACACCCAAATAATTCCATCTGATTTTTTGATTTTTAATTTTAACTTTTAAAACTTTTCGTTGTGTTTGCACCATTGGTGTAATGCAACAATACTTCGTACCAAATAAATTTAAGCCAAAATATAAACCTAAACTCACATAATACCAGTGTAAAATAGCACCAATCCGCTGCTGTGATTCGTCTGATAAGTGAAGGGATCCGGAGACTCTTTTATTAGTAACAAGGCATTCTATATCCTCCAGGGTGACAATGCATCTACATTATGATTCCTTACAAAGGATGAATGCGCCTGAAAAAATATTTCAACAGTCTAATGGAATCTAATGGGAACCTTCGTATAAACATCCTACAGATGATCTTTTTTTTGTGTGTGTGAGAGTTGCTATTGGTCCAGAGACCTATATAGCTTTATCTAATTAGACTTGCGAGTGGGAGGCCCGCCGAGTCAACAAATGTTCATCTGAAACATTGTGTTAACATAATTCAGGTGCTAGTCCCCAGCTGCACATTCGCCAGTTTGCTAGAATCGCGGCGAGACGAGCCCGTCCAACGCGTGCGTTCATTCAATTCGGACCAGTTGACCGACGTAACACGACGCTGCCGCTGGGACCGCGTTCGAGTCTTGTGCTTGCAGCCTTACAACAAACATTGTCAGGTACAGTAACAATCTGTGAAACTAAACTGTTCATAATCTACTCGTAATTATAATAAAGCGTTGTCTAATATATCAGACCTCAGACACTTCTAAGAAATACACTTGTTTACCTACTCCTATGTGTTATTGTGTAAAATCATAGTATTCATTCTGAAATATTATAAGTAAATATTTTATGTGTGAACCAAAGGTCTACCTAAAGGACCAGAGGGTCCCTGGAGGACCAATATGGATAAATGTTCATGGACCCCGATTTTTTGTCACGCGAACGTAGACCCCCGTAGAGTCTCGTGGCCCCCGGGGGTCCCCCTGGACCACTTTGGGAACTAAGGGTTTGACACCTTATTTAGGATTAAATGTACCATATTATTTTTAGTGATATATAAACTGTATTATTGCTATAAAATAAAAAAATATATATATATAATATTAATATTTATTTTAATGACCGATTAGATGAAGTTAAAAAGGAATATCTCACATAATATTTATTTCAGACCATATAGATCGATCAGTGCTAGTACCACTAATTCTTAAAGCAATCCTAGTATACAAAATTTATATTAAAAAAACCAAACCAACCAAAATTTTGTCTTCAATATTCCATACTATAACTTCTTCAGGTATATATTTTGTGTATAGTAGGAGACAATGACAATGATACGACAGATCAAACGTGCTGCTGGCACAGACTACACTACACACTAGAGTGGTAGAGCTACGCTGCAGTTTGTTTCTAGCTGCAGAACAAATGGGTCAGCTCAACCAGGGTAGGACCATGCCCTTGCATAGTACCAGCGTAAAATAGCAGCATACTGTTGTGTTTCTTCTAGTGAGTGTAAGGATCCTGAGATGCCATGGGCCACAGGAATCACTTGCCATCAGGTGGACGAGTGATCATTTGTAAAACATGTAAAAGTTTTGCCAATATGCTGTAATTAACTTCACTTTGCACATCTTACAGCCTTTGCCTATGTGCCAGCATATTACAGTCAACCCAAAAGCGCCCAACATATCCTCTCCATATCCAAGTTAACACAGAGACCCAGTAATCCAGGAACAACAACTCAAAGAGGAGTTCTAGGTAATGCTAATGGTATTTTAAATGCCTTTTGGTTCCGGCTTTAAACATCATGACTCACTTTTAGCATTATGTGAGTTCATGGTCCACTGCATACCTCTCACATATACAGAGTAACTTCCTCATCCTGGTTAACTGGCTCTGATTCTTGGTCTCAGCAAGACCATGTCATCTTCATAACTGATGTTGTTTTCACATATCCAGTCAACATAGGAACCAACGTTAGAATTAATGAGCACAACTCAATAATAATTTATAACGAACACTGTATAGATTATTTATTATTATTTTTATTACTAAGGACTTGTCCCAAAAATGCCTTTGCCCATTCTTTGGCTTTACACATCCAAATATTGTAAATCCATAGCCTCTGCTACTACTATCTGCTTACTAAAAGAATCAAGCTCTCTCTTTACCCAATCAGGGTAGACAGACAGTAAGTGCTAGTAGTAACCAAAATCCACCAGTTTATTAGGTTTTAATCTGGGTAGTGGGCTGGTCAATGGCAAACAAATAGCATCAAGCAAAATATACTTGACACTTTCAGTTTGTAAGTAAATTACACTATCTGCAAATATATTTTTATGTTTGATTTCCAGTTTGGACTTTCTTTCATTCATATATATGAGGATGTTTCCACTGAACCTTCTGCAGGGCCGCAGCCCATAGCTCCTGCCCTCACGACTCCCGGTCTAAAGGATAAATTGATTAGTCTCGGCACATACTCTTCAGACGACGATGATTTCCGACCCGGAGAACTATTTGCTAAGCACAGACAGAGCCTTACGCAGCCCAATCCAAACGCCCATAACCTAAATACAGGTAATTTTTTCAGTTATAAATTAATAAAACCTTCATGTATTTCACAACATGTCTCCTATATTGCAAATCCAAAAATTGTTATTTATTTTTATTTGGAATTAGTTAGCGAGCGCTTTAATACTGTAGCATTAAATTTTAAATATAAACTTTAAAAGGCATGACGACTTTGAACCTTATAATATAAATAAAAACTTATATGGAACAATTTGTTTCTAGCTACAAAATAAATGGGTCAGGTCGACCGAGATGGGACCACGCCTTCACAGAATATCAGCGCAACATAATGTTACTGTGTTTCGTCTTGTGAGTATGATTACTGGTGAAGAGGCATTCCATCTCAGCCCCCAAGTGTGATGATTCCTTGTCAAGGATGAATGTACATGTCACGGGCCGCAGGAATCACTTGCCAACGTTGAACTGTGTGCTCGTTTGATACCCTCAATGAAATAAAAAAAATAAAATAACAACATACTATAACATGCTATTTTTTATTAATTTCAGATGCACAAATCAGACAAGCATCATCACAAGCTATTAGAAATATATCAGACACAGATACTAAACTAAAAAAAACTGCAATCACAAAAACCAACAGCAAGCGAAACAATAATGGTGACAGCAACGTAACAACAAACAGAGGTCGAGAGAACCTCGTGTATACGCCCGACGATGAAGGACCCCACGCGAAAATCGACCGAGTTGTTATGAGGCATAAGGAACAAAAGGAAAAATCTGATGAAGCACATAAAGATAAAAATTCTAATGCAAATATTAAAAAAGACAAAGTTGAAACAGTCAGTAACGTTAAACAGAATAAAAACGATTCCTCTACTAGACATAATACAAGCAGTAAAATTGACCCTAAAGCATCAGGCAGCAGAAGCCCTAAGAATAAAGATGACAAAAGAATTCCTACACGGAGTCAGCAGAAAGATACGGGGAAAGAGAATAGGAAAAGACATCGGTCAGATGATAATGAAAATGATGGTAAATATTAATAAGTTTATTACTTAGGCAGAGTTCACTTACCTAAAAGGTATATTATAAGGTATATAAGGTATATTCTTATTATATATTTCTTATATATCCTATTTAGGGCCGATATTTCAATTAATGACTACTAATGGAATAATTATATTACACTGTTTATTCGACTCATAAAAGTTTTCAGTCTTTCAATAGTACTTTATTCTCGGAATAATTATGTAGCCTTTTTTTTCTCCGTATGAAAGCTAACTTCAGCCAGCTGAAACAGAACTATCTTGATCATTATCTTGGCGCGTTAGAAAGGGACGTCGGTTTTTTCTATTACCCGATGTCACTGTCAGTTTTTACTGTATGATGATGATGATGATATTAATTTATCCCTAATGGGAAAGGCAAAGGACTTTAGTCCATACAGCTGGGTCTTGTTCGTATGATGGTTGGTCTGAAACTCCTTTTTACTGTATGTAATTTTTTGACAATGACAATGAGTGTTGCCAAGAAAAAATCAACAGTGGGCCGTAGCACCACTAAAAAAAAGAGAAAAAAATCAACATTAGCTAACCGTCGCTATTTTAACGTTTTTAACATCACTGAAATGTTTACAAATAGTCCCTCTTCAATTTTAAAATATAAATTTAAAAATTTACAAGATATTTAATCTCTCCAGCCGTAGCATTGGCAACACTGACGACACCTCATGCGTGTGTTTGAACATTTCATTCCATAGAATAAGCGCTATCTGGCCGTTCTGCCGACGAATAAATTTATACCTCAGGTAGATTATTCGTCGAATAAGTGACGTATGATGATTAAAAACGAAAAATTTTGCTATTCGTCGAATAAGCTCTATTGCCTATCTGACTATTGAAATATCGGGCCTTAGTAAAATAGGATATATGTACTTTTTTTCAATTGTGTAAAAGCCAGTTCTCCACATGATGTTAAATAATTATCTAGATATAGATAGTAAAGTCAACTAGCTCAACAAATGCCTATTCACTCTTCTCTAGAATAGAGAATAGGCATTTGCTTATTGTTAATTCAAACATATAATTATTTATATAAGGCATTCTCAACCGGCCTATCTATGGGTTACGAGTACATAAATGCTATAAATAATATACATAATAATTAGTTATCTGTACTTAGACAGTGGTAGAGCTACGCTGCAGTTGGTTTCTAACTGTAGAATTAATGCTCGACCAGGGTAGGACCAGGACCAAGCCCTCATAGAATACCAGCATAATGCTGCAGTGTTTCTTCTAGCGAGTGTAAGTAACCGGAGACCTTTATTACTGGTGACGAGGCAGTCCATCTCAGTCCTCAAGGGCGACAACGCATCTGCATTATGATTCCTTGTCAATGATGAATGTAGATGTCGTGGGCCGCAGGAATCACTTGCCATCAGGTGAACTGTGCGCTCGTTTGTTACTCTCAATGTAATAATAAAATAATATATATTGAAGTCATTTCTATATAGGAACAGGTCCTGTGTGTGAAGACGAGAGGGACATACTCAGCGGCGTGGTGTTCGCCATGAGCGGCTTCGTGAACCCCGAGCGGGCGGCGCTGCGGGACGCGGGGCTGGCGCTGGGCGCGGGCTACCGGCCCGACTGGACGTCCGACTGCACCCACCTCATGTTAGTGCGTAAGACACCTTCACAATGCACGATCACACCCCCAAACGTTTATTAATTTAGTAGTTCATAACACAATACTCGCGGGAGCTTTTGACAGTGGTAGAGCAACACTGCAGTTTGTTTTTAGCTGCAGAATGACTGGGTCAGCTCGACCAGGATAAGGACCACGCCCTCACAGAATACCAGCGTAATGCTGCTGTTTACTCTGGTGAGTGTAGTGATCCGGAGTCTTTTGTTACTGGTGACGAGATACTCCATCTCAGTCCTCAATGGTGACAACGCATCTGCATTATGATTTAAAAAAAAGCGATTCATACTTGAAAAGTATAAATGAGTACAATACTCAGTCACGCGAAAACGATTGAACGGATTCGAAGGAATTTAGCATAAAATGCCTATTAACATGTCTAAAAGCTGAAAACTGAATTCATTTGGGCACTCCTGATCCCTCACATGGTAAACTATAAGTCGGTTGCCCAGATGTGTCTGAAACTTACACATACTGACCGAATATAATGAATAATTTTTTCTCTGGACCCAATGTTGAAGTTCAAGCAGACGAAGTCGCGAGCAGATGCTAGTATATTAAAGTTTTAAATTCTGGAGACTTTTGAATTAACAAAAGCACAATTACACCAAGCAGCTCTTGCTACGTCTGTTTGTTACAGATGCGCATTCCCTAATACGCCCAAGATGAAGACGGTTGTGGCGAGTGCGCCGCACGCGTGCGTTGTGAGCGGGGCGTGGCTTCGCGAGTGCCGTGTCCGTCGGCGCCGCCTGCCCGAGAAGCAATACTCCCTGCACCCGCGCGCCCCACAAACCCGCCGCACCACGCAACCTTCTCCCTCGCACTCTCAGACCGGCCCCCGCACCCCGCAGTCGAAGCCGCTCCACCGCACCCCGCGTCGACCGCCCGCACCATCCAGTGATCAAGGTATATTAAAAAAACAAATAAAGCAGCAGCCTATACATATAAATCCCACTGCTAGGTATGAGGCTCCTTCCTAGAGTGGGTGTTGGAACATAACGACCACGCGACTCTACTGCGGATTGGCGGACTTTACATGTGTCGGGTTTTTTTTTTTAATTATTTCAGGTTTCCTCACGATTATTTATAATTCTCTCCCTCTACTATAATTTTTGGTGACATAATAATTAACATGATAAACGTAATAATCCGTCACTTTACGAGTACAATACCCTCTAGAGAAGAGACGTACGCCCAGCAGTGGGATATATAGGCTAGTTCACATTACTTTTTACTAAAAATAAATTTAAAAAAAAAATCTTTATAACAACTTTTTATTAAGAATACATTACTAATTTAAAAAAAAAACATTAAAATTATGCAAACATATATGTACTTACTATGTCGTTACTATTAGACATATATTTTTACTATATCGGCGTTGATCTGATAGCGTTATCAAGATGAGATTCATTATAGTGCTCAAATAGCAAAAATAAAGATGCCATAATTATCTTATCCATTACGATAAGGTTGGGAGAAGATTCATATGTCAGTGTTAGACAATACAGAACAATTTTACCTGAAAATTTGGTTTGGGGTAGAACCGTAGATACGCAACTTTGTTACTAACTGACTTGGCTACTTAGCCACGCAATCTAAGAAATGCTTAAAATACTAAATTATGATATCTAAATCAGAGGTTCCCAGACGTAATTACATATTTTGCTGGTTTCGGTGGACTCCGTGCAGCTACATTTCTACCATATTCCCAAACCTCGACAAAAGATGTGGATTATGCAAGTTTTTACAAGTAACAGTCGCTGAGCTTCTTAAAATATGATCTGCCTACATTGATAGGTGAAGTGAAGTCAACAGTTTAGTACTTCACATAATATCGAAAGCAAATAAATTTTCGTGGACCCCCGCTTACGTTTTTGTCACGCCAACGTAGACCTCCGTCGAGTCTCCCGTGGAACCCTGGTGGGAACTAAGGCTCTAGAGCGATGGACTTAGTGCCGTACATAATTGTGCAAGTTATATGTAATACACAATTTGTGGTATACGCAATAATATTTGGTGAAAAGTTGAGGATACGCGATAATTTTAAATACCCTTCCATTCGGATAGACAATTATAGTCGACGCATTTTAAACTGCGTCGTCGGGCAATAAATGTCACTGACAGTAGGAATGTGCACGCAATGCCACCCGTTATCGATACTTAGCTACCTGCGCAAGCGGGGTCGATGCGTCATCGTGACCTTCATTAGCACTCTGACTCCTGATTGGTCGTTACGAGTAAGGGTTGTTGTTTTTCTATAAATATATATTTTTTTATTATGACACTCATTACATTACTTACGCTTCGTTTCGCAATACGCACAATGGAGCATTTATTTTTATTTTTATTATTTACAGAAATTACGAAAAATTATGCCTATTAATACTTAACATAATTTAGCATATTGATCGTACCTATCCCGTTATCGATACGTACCTCTACAATTCTTACGCACATCTCTACACCTCTCCATAAGACCTGTAAGTGCAAGCGAGACAGACAGATAATATGATTAATGACCCGAAGCCTCAGTTCATAAAGCGTCGACTATAGTGCTGTTGTATAGTACATTCACATATTGGCAGCGGCTGGGATCTATAGTATCGTCAAAATATATTAATACAATACTTCCAGAGGGTGACACAGATGACGAGATCGAGAGGGTGGTCCGCGAACACAACAAGCGAGCCCGCATGAGCTCGCCTGGGGACGACGACGTGGCCTTTGTATGCGACGAACGGGTTAAAGGTATATATTTGATAAGGAACACAAGGTTTTTTTTTTAATATAGAATAGGCGGCAAACGAGCATGCTTTCCACCCGATGGTAAGTGATCACCACCGCCCATGAACATCCTCAACACCAGAGGAGTCGCAAATGCGTTGACGGTCTTTCAGGAATGTGTATTAGGATCTTTTCTTGAAGGTCTCTAATTCGTATCGGCTCGGAAACACCGCTGGCGACAGCTGATTCCACAGAGTAGTTGTGCTTGGCAGGAAATTTCGCGTGAAACGCACAGCGGTGGATTGCCAACCAGAGAGATGATGAGGACGAAATTTTGAATTCTGTCGCGATGTACGATGTTTAAATTCGGCGGCTGGAATTAATCCGAACAACTCCTCACAATAAAGATTGAAGATCATCGAATAAGTCATTCGATCATTTACTGGTGAACTGACAAATGAGACATTCATTTGTAACTCTGTTCGGGCCAGTAGACAGCCTGGTCCGATTAGCCGCCTTTAGTCATCTTCTGACTGTCCAGCCGCTAACAGCCACTCCTCGCGTTTCTCTGAGCGAACGACGATGAATCTGTCAACCTGAGAGCTAAGAATGAATACCTCGTTACCAGGAATTTAGACTCTGATCCGACACCATACGAATCACAACGCCGTTATGATGCTATTTCATGCTGATGTTCCGTGAAGGCGTGGTCCTTGCCTGGCAGAGCCGATCAATTAGTACTCTAGCTAAAAGAAATAAGCAATTTTGTTTTACACAAATTTTCAGTTACCCGTTGCGGAGGTTTTTGGACAATTTTATGTTTACTGTACTTACTTTATTATGGCTGTGGTTAAAATTTTAAAAATCGGGGGGATAAGAATTGTTTTAAATTTTATATCGTGAATAAAATTACACAGGCTCAGTAACATTATTGGACTCTGATGAGGACGCTACGGAAGACGAACGGGCTGAAGAAGAGGACGATATTGGCTCTAATAATGTGCTGCCCGATTTCTTGGACGGCAAGACCTTTTTGATAAAGGACGATGTAAGAGATGGCGCATTCGATGTGCAGTTGCTCGAACGATACGTGCGCGCGTACGGCGGATTATTGCTGCAGGTGAGCAAAATAAAATAATGTCTTGTGTATCTAATGTATACACATCAATTAATCAAATCAGCCCGTATCTCCCCACTGCTGGGTATAGGCCTCCCTTTTTTCGCCCCATTCAATTCGATCCTGTGCTGCTCGAAACCTTTGCGGCCCCGCTGCCCTGGCGATGTCGTCCGACCAGCGGGCCGAATTCTGCCCACTGGTCGGCGCCCTTGCCCTGGCCACCATTCGGTTACTGCCCTGGCCACCGATCGTCTTCTCTCCTAGCCAGGTGTCCTGCCCATTGCCATTTCAGTCCCATGATCTGCATGCCCACGTCTTCGACTTTCTCTGGCGAATTTCGACGTTGGGTATGTGGTCCATCAGGGTGATTCCTATACATGGCGTGCTCCATAGCTCGTTGTGCTACTTGAATTTTGTGCAGATTTTGCTTTGTGAGCGTCAATGCTTTGGAGGCATATGTCAAAATGGGCAGGACACACTGGTTATACACCTTGTTCTTGAGGAATTGTGGGAGCTTGGACTTGAAGACGTCGTCAAGTTTTCCAAAGGCAGCCCAGCCCAGCCGTATACGTCTTTTGATCTCAGCTACCTGAAGACTACTGCCAAAAGATAAACGATGTCCAAGATAGACGTAATCATTCACCAGTTCCAGGTCGTTGCCCACAATTATGTTCGATACACGCAAAGATTGATTCGTCATGATCTTCGTCTTAGACATGTTCATCCTGAGACCGATCCTCAGGGATGACGATTGCAGATCTGCTAGCATAATCTGGAGATCTAATTGGAGATGGGGGCTTACGATACTTTGAACCCGAAGCGCGAGTTATGGAAGGTATAAATTATCACCGGAGATCGTAGTTCTGTGATAATTCTCCTTTATAACCATAGGTTTCAAGTTCATCTTCATACAAATAAGAGCCACTAACGTTCTTAAGAAAATTACATGGCGCAAGGTTGTATAACACAAGAAAATGGAAAAACAACTAGCAAGTCATTTATTGATGTCTGTATATGATTTATTGATTGTATAAATCTATGACGTCATATTAGACTTGAACAATAAATGTATTCGTGAACGTCTTTATGGAAAAATATTTTCAGATTCTAAGTTTACTTTCAAGCTTAGGGCGCTCATGATTTTCTTTTGTTTCCTCCGAAAATAAAAATATCAAAATAAAAGAAAATCCCCTTTTTTGAATCCGATAAAATTATCAAGATCTCTGCGCCAGTCATTGTACGGTAGAATTTTTCTATTGGTCTAGTGAAATTATCCGTATTTGCCGAGGACGCGGTTGACGCATGGACGCATTCATTGTTCGTTTGTGTCTCGTTTAAGTCTATAACAAATTTGTAATAATCTATGGTATATTATTCAACAATTCTGTCTCCAGGAGTCCCATCTGGATGAAGGGGCGGCAGTGGACTACATACTGTCCACGGGAACGGCAGACGATAAAGGGCACGTGCGGGGCACGAGACTCCGTCCCGATTGGTTGTGGCGCTGCCATGAGACGCGTGCACTCTGCCCCACGCAGCAATACACGCTCTCTTGTTAATCCTCGACTACCTTATACCTACCTGCATAGATGTTATCATCACGTTCTATATATAAGAAAAAAACAAAATGAGTAAAACGAGTACGCAATTTACCTGATGACGTGTCAATTAAGGAATGTGATTACAATAACTTTAACATAAAATGGACAAGGCTAGATAAATAAGCCACATTTCAAGAACAAAGAAATCGCACATGTGTAATTTTATTATATACCAAATTATTTTTAAATAAAAGAGAAGTAGTAATAATTTTCTTCGATGTGGAATTTAATGTCATTTCAATAGCAACATATTGATGTCACATTAGTGGTTATGGAGTTCCTACAAGATCACTGATAAGGTCATCATAATCACTTTTACCAGATTTTGGCAAGAAAACACTTTGCGATTAGGATAGAAGAATAATAAGATTAATGAAAAGAAATATTTATTCCCACCCCTTGAGGGTAACATTTAAGTTATCTCTTAAAACATAGTTAACAGTTCATAAACAAATGTACCAGATTTCGCTTTATTACTTAATGACATATTTATAAACGAAATACAGCCGAGCCTTTTTGTTTTGATTAATCTAAATAAGTTAAGCCACATAATTTTAGTCATAACAACTGTATTGAGCTTATAAATAAAAAAATTATATAATATATGTTATATTTTTACCTGAAATTAAAGCTCAAGTTGAAAACGACTTAATTTATTAAACCTTATAATCTCCCCTCGCAAAAATGAAATTGAACCTGCCAAATCAATGTCCTAGAACTATGTATGTTAAAATGGAAAAGAAAGCAAAAACAACAACCTTTTGTGTAAAACTGGTTGTTAAAATACAAGTGGAAAAAGATTTAAGTTTGAATAATTAGTACAAGAATTTTTAACAACAAAATTGTTTCCAGTTTTTTTCTTTTTCTGTAGAGATAATTAACAATGCTAATAACATAACTTACATTCCGGTTAATCAGTTCAACACAGCTTGTGAGGATTACGAAAATAGTCAAATTGCGGATTCACCCTCATACCCTTAACCATCGTTTGTCAAATGGTGGTCGCCTTTGTTGTCAAAGGGGGTCACAAACTGTTCAATAGAAGACCTGTATATGAATGAATTTAAATGTAGTTTTATAAAATATATAGCTTGCTTTGTGTAAGTGAACCATTAATTAAAATGGTGTTATAAGCTAAAGAAAGTAGTATCTAGACAGTAAAAAGAAACCTAACAGCCTTCCTAGAGCTTAGAAAAGCTTTTGATACCGTTTCTGTCCCTGCTCTTGTACTTAAGCTGGTAAACATTGGTATAATAGATGACCCCCTGGACGTGCTTTAAAACCGGGAACAAGAAGTTAAAATTGGTAAATTCGGCAGTGAACCAACTGTGGTAACCCACGGGGTACCACAAGGAAGCGTGTTAGGCCCTACTATGTTTTTATTTTATATTAATGCTCTTTGTACAACAAACGGGCAAGTTTTTTCACACGCGAACGATCCTGCAATATCATTCACGGGTAATTCTTGGGAGGCTGTTCGTTGGAGCTAATTGTGCTGAAACTGGACTAGCTGAGGCATTAGCCTGGCTTGACGGCAATCTTTTAACTCTTAACAAGAATAAAACAAACTATATCTGTTTCTCTATTTATAATAGTAGTCAGCCAACTGAATTCTCCAATATTAAAATCCATAAGTGTGGAAATGTGAAATCGGAGACATGTAAACATTTAATATTTAATTGAACTTTTACTTTAATTAAGGTGGTCTAAAATTTTGGTAGCAGTGTATAGCAGCGACAGGGAAGCGGTCCCTTAACGATCTTTTTAGTGTCACGCCTGCCATGTCCAGGATCAATTTATATTCAAAACAATTACTAGTATTTAAGACACAATTGCTAGCAACAAGTTCAAAAATACGGAAATAAAAATAACACTAAAAACTTTACACTTTATTTTGCACTTAATCAAAACAAATTGTCGTGATCTGAATCATAGAATAATTACAATTTTGCGACATAGCAAGTTTAGTTTGTCTAGCCGGATGAATACTCCATCAGGGAAGTTGGTCTCATTGTGTCGTCAGCAGAGTCAGCTTCTCATTGAGCTGCAGCTGGGTCTTGATCAATTGAGCCAGTGTCACCACCTGCAAGGATTCGCAAGATTAGCATTTAGTATAATAGTTAATAAATTAGATATTGAAACATAAAAGTGAACATTTATTAGAAGTTAAGAATTAATACAGTTAGCATTTACACAAACACAATGAAATTAACTTGTTACATTCCCTAGTCTTAAGTCCGAAAAACCAACAATTTGTGACACACAAATATTGTTTTATTAATAAAAATGAAACCCAAAACTTGGGTAGGTCACTGCAGCCAGCCAATACACCATGTGGCCGGGTATATATATATAAATATAATAATAATAATCATACCAACAGTCATGGTCAAGTCCCAGCTTGCTCATATATTTGTGTGTATGTGAGTTTGTTGTTATCCTGGATTCTTATATATTTTATATTTGATCAAATACCTTTAGTGAAGTTTAGGTTGGTTTTAGCTTCTATAGTACATGCAGAAAGCAACTGAAGGCAAGCATACCATGAGTAAGTCCTTGACGCTGGAAGCAAAGGCATCTGCCAAAGAATCAGCTGCCAGGCTGGGAAGAGAATGCGCCAATTCTAGAAGAGATCTGCCTGCAGAATTGTTTGGTGTTACACGATCCGCTAGGACATCCTCCACATATTGCAGCACCTGATAAATATAAAATATAACAAGTGACATTTTAAGAAATACATAATCTTAGAAATTTAATGAGCAATTGACAAAAAAACTTCATATATTTTAAAACAAACAAAAGAGTAATCAAATTACAAGAAGTGTATTGACACTTCTTTTAATTTGACTTTTTGGCTATTGAGTCTTAATGATTTAAGGTATGGTCTATGAAATTTAAGGCTGTATGTTATAAATGTAATATAAGGTTGTAATGTATTCAATAGACCATTAGACTAAAGTCACGAACCATCTCCTGGCACAAGTATTTAAGCTTAGATGGAGTGGTTAAACAGAATTTTACTAATATTCCAGTTGTTAGCAAAAACTCCAATAGTACTCCTAGCATTCTGTAAAAAAATGCTACAGTAGATAATTATATTGATACACCTTGATATGAATTGTTTTTTATATACAGAATAAAGAAATACAACAAAACGAAAGGTAATGAAGTGAAAAGATACTTTGTCAAATATTATTTCAACATACACTAATTTCATATATTTGTTTTAAAAAAAAACATTCAAAGTAGAAAGTAATGGAATGCGAATTCATCAGTTATAAGCAAGTTTTCAGATCCCAGAGCCGAAAATGCTAACAGTGGCAACATCTACTATAACCAATATATAAAAGAAAGAAATAATCCTACAAAGGTTAAAAATTATGCCTTATAGCTACAAAGTAAAGCCTGTGCTAAGACATAAGCATAACATTAGGAAAAATTTGCTTATTACCTGGTCGAGCAAACCGGAGAGCTTGGCCGCGGCATCAGCCACTTGTGATAAGTCTAGCATGGGCTGGACCTGTCGTGACCGACCATTCGCTGCCATCGTCTTTTGGCATAGCTGCAAACCTACCACCTGCAAATTTTTATATAATATTGTAACAAATGTTATGCAAAATTAACAGACATGACTCTTGGCAGTGGCTAACACCTCTATATGTGAGTAGTGGACTATTGATACACTGAGGTGATGACCAAGATTTGGTGACAACATTTTCATTGGATTTTCAATTGAATAAACCTCTTTAGATTAGAGTACTTTTATGTAGAATCTTTCCTTACTTAACCAGCATCATTACCTTTGGACTGAGAAATCACATACCAAAGAACACTATTTAACCCAATCTTTAAGCTTCACACATACAATTATTACGAGCTATCTCTATTAAAAGTGATACTTCTTTGGGTGCAATGAGAGTAATATTTGAGGTTGTATTATGCAATACATAGAGTACACTACAAACAATAATGAAATTCTGAAGTAAAAAGACATAGAGAGAGAGAGAGGACTGTGTTATATACATTGCAGGGGTTATTATCATTCTCTTTTTGTCTCTCTCTCGCGCTTTTATTAAATGTTCAATGTCATCCATGCTCCAATTGCACTTGACTTTGCAAATACTACATTAGTATATACCCACTCTCTGCCAGATTAACAGTTTATATATTGTATTTGATTATAAAGAAGTATATTTTGTATTTGATATGAAAAGCATATAAAAAATACTAAACTTGTATCCAGTTCCTGGAAATGCCATTCCATTTTGGTCAATGGTCACCCCATGTGCAATGATAATTTACCGCAAAGTGAATATTTTTGTACAATAATTATCAGCAGCTGTACCACTCACAAAACCAGCAATACTGTAATTTAAGTAATGCAGAACTAACCTCTGGCTCATAGCAGATGAGTGAGACATCAATAGGTGTAAACATGCAACCCTGTTTGCCACGAGGAACACCAAGAGGCACGCACACATATCCACGGAGCCCCATACGAGCGCCAGCTAGAGATGTGTCCAGGGTAACATGGACAGGCTCTCGGCATTCACGGGAATAATACTCATGGATCACCGAAGAGTGGTTGGTCACTTCGTTACCAGTTGCCCACCAGCCTAAATGATAGGACTAAAATATTAAAAAATTCTTCTTTTTCTTAATATGGCTCCGTCATTTAACTGATGATTCCCCTCTAACAATAGTATGGGTTAACCAAAACTCGTTATGTCGTAATCCTCAGTAAGTCCGAGGGTCTTCTAACTTATTGTTTGTGCCTTGTACATGTGCAATCACTACCTCGGTTATACTTTCCAAGTAACACAGCTGTGTACCTTATTTTGTTCCTTGTCGGTCAGTACTTATTTAGCTGTTAACTAGCAACAACATGATTTTTTTTTCGGTCTGATGGCCGCTGTTAGCACAACTGCCTCGAGCTTCCCCGAGAGGGCCGAACCTCACGCTCGGTCAGTTGTTTATGACTACGGATTATCTCAATTAATATCAGTATTATTATTAACTATCTGTACCACCACTTCGGAATGCGTAGACGCTGGAGAAGAAGTGGCGCAAGAAACTCCAGCGACGCTGGAACAGTGTTGACTGGTGAGAACCGGCCTGTGACATGGCGGTATCGCGAATAATTTTGCGACGCCCTCGCCGTCGGCGGGGGCGGTATGATGATGCAGTGTATGTGCGTAGTGTTTTATGGAGGGCTTGGGCCCTGGTTGTCGCGTCGCCGGGGTCGTCGAGGGCGTGCCTCGGTCTCGTTCGGCCGCGGGTGAAGTTGTGATTCGTGGTGAGATTGTAAGTGGCGGGACTCACAGTCAGCGGGTTTTAATACATTTTGCTATTTTTAATAAGTAACGGGTGCAAACAACCTAGGGTGAACTCTACGTTCACCCTAGGTTGGTTTTAAGGTGAGTCTTTCATCTAATGTGACGATTAAGTATGTGACTGTCTTTTCCCAGGGGATTGAGACGATCAAATAGCTCTATGGTTGAGAGATGCGGCGTTTTGTTGCGCCAAGAGAAGTACATGGCTGCTCTTTTGGTAGAGTTAACCTCGATCTTCCATTTCCGAAACCAATTCCCTAAGGTGTTGGCTGCTGGTTCGAGGCGTTTACAGATAGCGTCTGGTTTGAAACAGACGCGTTGAAGCCGGTGTCATCGGCCAAGAGGGCTAGATCTACACCGCGAGTGCCCGGTATGTCGTTGGTGTGAGTGTGTAGAGAATGGGACCTAGGACGGAGCCTTATGGTCCTCCGGCTCGAATGGGGTGAACCACGGAACGCGTTCCCTCGACGCGATATCGGAAGGTTCGATTGCAAAGAATGTTTCGTATTATGAGTACGAGTCAATCTGGCACACCGAGCTCATATAGTTTATATATGACCCCTTGTGCCAGACCTGGTCGAAAGCTTTCGTTGCGTCGAGGAAAAGCGCCCCGGTTTGGTAGGCCATAATGAATTTGCTCCGTGATGCAGTGCACTTGATATGTGCACGAGTGTTGTGTGCGAAAATCGAACTGCACATTGATGGGTAGCCCTCGGGACAGCATAAAGTCCTTGAGGCGGGTGAGGATGAGCCTTTCATTCGCCTTACCCAAGGCTTTGAGTAGGCTTATGGGTTGATAGGATGATGAGTCAGTTGACTGCTTTGAGGACTTGAGAATCCCTAACGTCGGCTTCCTTCGAGGTGTTGAGGAAGGTGCCTTTGGACAAAGACGCGTTATAGATTATCACCAGTAGGTTTAAAATGTATAGAAGTTTGATCACCTCGTTAGTGCTCAAGACTCAACTTCAGTGCATGTAACTAGAGTAACGGAATCGCGAGGCGGTTCCTTAGTCCTCCGATCGACCTCGCTGTCAATCATTGCAAGGTGAGCGGCGTCGATCGTTAGGGTGATCATTGGAGCTCGAGATTGTCATTCGGCTTTCTCGTAATCTAAGCGGTTTGTTTCGTAGCGCTAACAGAGGCATTGCTCGGGCGGTTTCTCATTATATTTACTTTGACATTATCAATGCAGTAAAAATCAATCTCAATATGGATTACCAGCAAGCACTTTGTAATGAATCAAGTAGCAATTTGTCTTGCAAAAGACGATGTCTAGCAATGCTTCCTGATTTAAAGGAATACTTAGAAAACGCGCCTTTCTAACACGAAATTCTTGTTTAGTTGAAAACTCATTAACTCATTTTCCCATTTCCCGTGACATTCAAGTTATAGATTCCATTGTATATTCATATAGTGAACCTATATTATGCTAATTCCTAGCCATGTTTTATATCCTCAAATGATCAAACATAATGTGTTTATTGGTTTTCTAGTTCTATTTATCCAAGTTTTATGGAAAATAATTAGTAATAATATAAACACACTATTATTATTACCATTACAAATCCAATTTAAGTTTTAATGCATCAATTATCTTTCAAAGTATTAAGTACTCAGTTTCATATACTTTAAACAAAGTATGTAGTCAAGTATAAACAAAAAAGGGACACAAACATAACCATTGAGAGGTGGAATGAACTGCACCATTCCATAGAAATTTAATGGCCTATAATAATCAAAAACACTGGCTTCTATGCTCTTCCTGTACTGCGTGTATTTAAAGTGTCTCAATTCTAGTATTATTGTATTACGCTATTGAGTAACTCTGAGCTAAGCTACAGCCTGTCATACATTGTTGGTGGATCAATAAATAAATATTATATTATTAATAACCTTCATCCCACTTAAGATCACAGACAAATGTTCACTAATTCTCACCAAGAGCAAGACAGCTAGAAAAGACGAAGATATCCAGATTTAAATTTTGACAAATAATTTTTCAATTTATTGTAACTTACCAACAATATTTTCAGAGGAATTGACTCTACGGTTCAACTCGTACACGTCCATGGCGTAGTTAAGCTCGGCTTCCACCTGATCCGCATGCTCCTTATGAGGCACGCAAAAACAATTTGTCACTTCCACCACACCCTTGTCCAATGTGCCTGAAAAAACAATCAACATATAGAACCGTTGTCATTTTCCCATGTATAAGTTAAAATATTGTACATTGAAATTTAATTTTTCTGTCATAAATTATTTTTCTACGACAACTCGGTGAGGATTAGTGACATGACGTTGGCATAACGGTTCGTTTAATAATAGTCGCTAGTACAAATCTATAATTATTTTTTACCCAATAAAGTGCCGATAACACGTTGTGAATCTGCATTTCGTCGCTCATATGCATCAACAATTTGAAATAAAACTACGGGATGAACCTTGACAACTAAGTTGAGCGCCATTTTGATTTTGAAAGACAGCAAAAAATATTTTTTTAAGGATCACGTAAAGGTGACGGTAATAGTATATGCGAAGCCACTTTATATCAGTTTATAAACTTAATTTCAACATTAACATTTGTGAATGGCAAAGACACAATTTTTATAGATATAAATATTACGTCGTTTTTTTTGAATATTCATGAAGCATTAAATAAATGTAGTTAAGAAACTGACACATTTATCATGAGATGTTATTGTAAGTATTATGAATGGTAGAGGTAAGGAGATATATAATTAAAAAGAATAATAATTAAAAAGATTAATAGTACTCTCATTAAATACTCTATTCATTAAAAATCCCAATATCTTCTCTCTCTTTTTAGTTTATATTCATGAATACCCTCAAGCTGTACTAACGTGGTTCTGATCCAGATTCTGTTAATGTTGATGCTGTTACCCTATGCGGCTTTTACAGCTTCATCGGACACATAGTGGTTCTGATCATTTTACGAACCCTTGTTTTATACATTTCGGTGGACGCTCTTTCTGATGAAGAAATAATCGTATCTCTCGATCTCGAATTTACAATTTATCTTTCCATAATTTATTGACATATACAAGTAAAATTCTTTTCGCACACCATACCATGTTCTATTAAAAGGATGCTGTGTAAATAATAAATGCATAAGCAGCGGATGACAATATATGAAGAAATTATTTACTCATTGATATACACCGAAGTAAACTCAGTGAAATGAGTCAGAAAAGCCTTTGGATTCTGGATAAAATGTCTAATTGTGTGGCTAATTATATTGCAAAGTGTAACATAGGAACATGCAACTTTCAATTATTATACAGTGTTATTGGTAATTCGATGTATTTTTGGACCTATACCTGTTGTTTTAGTATTGATATATAACCAGTGTTTAATCGTTTTCATAAATCAGAAGAAAAATGAGATTTAAATCGATACTTTTTTTTAATACATTTTTGATGTTGCATTTTTGATAGGTAAGTTATTTAGTTTTATAAATATAAAAAAACATGATAACTTAAAACTTGCTCACTTTTGCATAATGTATATGGGGTTTAAAATTATCACAAATAGTCACCTATCACATCCTAACGGGAGTACGTCGAATTACCAATAACACTGTACATAATTTCTTATCATCTTCGGTTATTCATGTGTATTTAACTTAAAATTGATTTTGCATCAAAAAATTGGTCCTCTAAACTTGATAGACATAAATCCAACAGTGAACTGGTGTGTAGCATGCTTGTAAAATTCGAATGGTAATATTCTATTTTTCAAGAGTCTCAATAACATCGGAAGGGAATACCGACTGCTTGGCGTAGTAGGTAGAGCAAATATTATGTTGCTGCGCCGTAGCTCCTGGGTTAGATTTCCAGACAAGGAACAATATTATCTTCGTTTAGATTTTAAAACTCAGAAATTAAATAGAATGTTTATTTCTATGTAATTAAGCATTTCACAGACGCTAGACTAGAATGCAAACAATTATATATTATTAAATAATGTTAGGTACTTTTGTGCATGCATAAATGTTACTGTTCCCAATATAAAAACCTCCATCGATGGAGAGTAGACTTAAATTTATAATTTTTTATGAAAGGCAAACTAATTTGGAAGAATATCTCATAAGGTACCACTTTTAAAGAAAGCAAATATTAAAGCTATATTCGAGTTTGCAAAATAAAATTAACTTTGGACAGAATGTGAAACACAGTCTGTTGGACATAGTGGAAAAATGTACTATTATCAAATAAAACAAAAAATAATATCATTAGTTCTGATTGATAACATCCTGAAGACATCCTCCAAATAAAGAAATGTATCCAATTTATACGAAGAAAACAGTCAAATATGGAGGAGGGAATATAAAAATTTGGGTCTGGTGTTACTAACATGGTATTGGACCTGTTAGCCAAATTGTAGGCAACATGGGTAAATTCCAGTACAAGAATATGTAAGAAGCAACTATACTACCCTATGCAGAGAAGAAGAGAAGAAACTTTGCTGATGGTTTTGACTTTCCAAGAAAACAGTGATCCAAAACACACAACAGCAAAGGCTAAATTTCCTATGAAGCCAATCATTAATGGTCTTAAATTGGCCCCTGTACAATCCCGACATCTCATCGAAAATGATAGCCACAAAATGTATCAGTAAAATTCATCAATTTTATATGGCTTTACAAGAAACATGGGAGCAAGTTCCGATATAAACTTGTAAGGAATTAATACCTTAAAGGCCAAAGTGATGTTGGGCTATTATTTCTGTATATAAAAAAATATACATAATCCGTGTCAGTAGCTATCATTATAATCTTAAAAGAATTGTTCTTTTACACTAAAACAATATGACAGTGATGCATTAAATTATGTTCAGAGCGAATATATATTTATAATACTAAATCACAATAGCATATTTTAAAGGTACAGATTATTCAATGTCAACAAACCTATTATTCAGAACTCACAACTTGCATTTGTTGGGATGTAATCTTATTGAATAATATTCAATCTGTGCTCTACAACTGAGCCTAAAAATTAATATAACAATTTATTAAAATTTGTTAATACAAACAGTATTGGAGTTTGAAATTTAATTATGTATTAATGTATTATGTATTTAAAAATGTAAATGGATTATATATTTAGTATGACATTTAATTGTATTGCATGGGTTTGGATTTTAGATCCAATAACATCAACCCTTGTAATCAAAAGAAACTAATTTTTACACTTTAAAATAGAATATGTGATAAGGATAGAGGAACATATTTCCATAATGATACTAGAAGAATTATTAAGAACTAAAAGAATGAAGACTACTATTAAAAATTATATTGATACTTCAATTTTAAATAACATTAACTCAATTTGTTTTTATTAAACAGTTATCAACAAAATGACTAGTTGTACTACATTTAACTATCCATTAGTTGGTGGTGTGGTGTGAATTCGTATTCCATGCATCTCTGCTATTTCATTTTTCAAAGAGTCTGTTACTAAACGATGCTGCTTCACTCTTGATATTCCAGTGAACTCTTTGGCTTCTACACTAATCTATAAAATATAATTAAGTATTATATATACATATAGGTATGATAACAACATAAATTTCTAGCTTGGGTTTTTAACCCTGGATACAGTTACAAAAGTTGGACATTAAATTAAACAATAATAAATAAGTTTATAAATTGTTTTAATTAGGAAATCAAGAAATATATTTTAAATACTTGAAAAACAACCCTAAACATTTAGTAAAAATGTCAATTCTATGATGGTACATAAGCTAATAACCAAATGAATACATAACTTACTTCAAACATTGCACCACAGCCACCTGAAATATCTTGGACACTAATGTAAGTAATACCCGGTAATGCGCGTTTCAAAGCCTCAGTCAACTGCTGCTCCTTGGTTACAGAATTCTGCTCAAAGGCATTACCACCACCTGCAGCTCGTATCTAGATTAATAAATGTGTGTTTATTAAAAATATTACCATCAACTACACAGGATACCAGTGTGTAAAATATAGCTTGTCAGTTTTATTTCATTTGATTGACTATCTATTATAGCGAGTAAAAGCAAACTGAAACCCCAATTATTGCTAAGGAGGCATTACATCTTAGTTCTAAAGGGTTATACGTTTTTACCGCTAAAACATAAGAACAATTTGCAGTGAGTGAATAGTCTTATTTGATAGCAGTATTTGACTTATCTATTTAAAAACACTTACTCTGGTACTAATAAGAGGTCGTAAAGATTTTATAAAATTTCGCAACATTTTTTTAAAATCTTATTTCTTCTAATCGTCTACAAACTAAAGGTTTTTAAGCAGCATTTTATTATGTTAAACTATTCATGTAATTAAAATTATATAATATTCTATTTGTACCAAAGAAATTTTGTTTTTATTATTTTATGTAACATAACCTTAAATAGCATAGCTTTATGTCTAACTTTACTTGTCAAATGTATGAACCACATTTTTCATATCTTAAACTATAAAATATGTTATAACTGACAGTGAATAAAAAATAGGTGCTAAAATAAAAAAAAGTATAAAGCAATTTTCTTTAAATGAGTACATAAGGCCGAAACAATTCCAGCCTTCCTAAACTTTAATTTTCTCAAGAACTGTTAAGAAGAATAGCAAACGCCATATTTTAATCTTAAACACTATAGTATGAAAAACAAGGATTGTATATCATATAGGTATTTTTAATTGATGTACAAATTTGCTCGAACCTCTGACGCCTTATTGATTTAAAAAGTTAATTGGCTGTTCTATTGACATGTTCAAAATGACATTTGACAGCAGACTGTTTAGTTAAGCACGTGTTTTATGTTTAGTATTATAATTCTTATATTTAAATTTAATTAATAAATAAATTCTTTTTAAAACTATGCTAAAACGCATCAACAATGCCTCCGTATAAGACAGGATTATTAAAAAGAAAAATTACAGAAAAAACTCAAGAAGTAGAAGATAATGTAAGCGAATTTTGTATAACGATGTTTTCGTGTGGCTATACTAAATATAATATTGCGATTTATTTACATTTTAGAACAGCAACAAGTCTGACGAGGATTTAGATTTGATTCGCGGTGATTTAGATGCTGAGGGTGATTCGACTGATTCAGAACACGAAGACGAGAATACAGCCTCGGATACCGAACAAGACGTAAATAGTTTAAATATAACCTTACCACAAATTTTATTCTAAAGTAATAGTTTAAAATAACTTTTATTTATTGTCTTTCTCTGTAGTGCTGACGTACTAAAACCGTCTATCTCATGATGAGAATTGGTAGCCCAGCAACAGCCAGAGGTTTAAATATACAACACATAATATATAACACATTTATGAATAATATATTTAAAATGACTTTAAGAAAAATCTTAATCTGTTTAAAACATTTATGAAATGAAGATACTTAATTTTATAATATATAGTGATATTATGTCTAATAAAGGTTATTTTTATTTTAGGGTGTGCTTTTTAATGACAGTGCTGACTCCCTTTTGAGTGGTGATGAAGAAAATGCATCCCTTGAAGAATCTTCAGTAAGTTGATTCAGTACTTTTCCAAATCATATTTTTACTTAGAATTTGAATATATCTTTTTTAAAATAAAGTGTAAAAGTGTAAACATAAAAAAAAAAATTGAATTATTTTATAGGAACTTACTGACTCGGAGGAAGATGTAGGATCAGAAGATGAAGATGGCAGTAATGAAGAGAATGAAGAAAGTAATGATGAAGACAATTCAGGGGAAGAAAACAAAACAAATTCTTTTGTCAAACCAGAAAATGAAGACAGTGGAGCAGAGTCTGGTACTGGTCAAACACTGTCAGTGTCTAGTGATGAGTTCACAAAAAAGACCAAAGAAAAGGCATTAAAAAAGAAAGATGTAGTAAAAAGGAAACAGAAGCCATCAAAAGTGAACCAGGTGAAAAATACAAGTGTAGATGTCTTTGCAGAAAAAATTAAAGATGTTACCATTCAACCAGTGCAGGAAAAAGGTAATAAATATTTATGAAAATTTTCTTCTGTTGTTGTGACAAATAAATTCTTTTAATTTTTTATTTTATTTTCTGCATGTCGTTCAATGTTTTGGCATAATGTTTACAATTGTTTGAAAGAGAATATCTTTTTCTACCAGAATCTATGTTTTGTCTGAGTTCATTTGTGGATTTCCACCTCTTCCAACCTATGCTATGATTGGAGTTTAGTTTAATATTAATGCAGAAATGAGATCTAGGTTGAATGAATTTGTCTAAACTGGGTGATTTGTACCAACAAGGTAGAAAATCTTGATGAATGGTAATGTAAGTTTTAAATAATAAAGGGCAATATCATTAAGTAATAAATTGTTAAGTTTTATTGAATTCGAGTCCGTCTTATGGTCCAGAGGTAAAATTAAAATATTTTTTCAATAAACCATTTCTAAACAACAAAGTTCACATAAAAGTAATACAAACAGTGACATTAATTAGACAAGTAATAGCACCGAGAGTGAAGATGAACTTAATATTGATAGTACTATGTAAACAATAAATAAATATATGATCCGAAAGTTACATTAAAATATATTTTTCCAAAAAACATCTTTTAAATTTTAGGTGCATCTTATAGTCCAAAAAATATGGTAGTTGCCATTATTATTTTCAGATTTAATACATTGATGTTATATGTTATAAAGTTATTGTATATTTTTTGTATGAACAGATGAGTATGAGTCAGGCGACACGTCAGATGAGGAGGAGCGTGTGAATACGGCGGGTGCAGTGCCGCGCTGGTGGTACGACGAATACGAGCATGTGGGCTATGACGTGTCAGGACGTCGCATTGCCCGCCCACCTAGAAAAGATCGTATCGACGAGTTTTTGAGGTCTAATAATTTTTTTGAAGTTTGTGTGATGCTGTTGGTCTGTTGACCTATACAGATTAAAGGGAACAGACTCGCGGGCGGAGGCCCGCTGAGTACGGATAATAAATATATATATCCGCAGTTACCCCTCTTAATTTACACTTAATATTTACAGATTTTATCTATTTATTTAACTTTTATGTACACATAATATTTATCCTAGAAAGCTAAGATGTATATGAGATTGATGATTTACAAAGGTTGTTTTAACAATAAAAATCTTTTCCGGCAGGCTTGGTTTTGGACCTATCATTGGAAATAAGAAACATTGTACTAAGAAAATTAAATTAAATATAGGACTATATTTGTTTACAAGCACTGAATATATATTCCGTGTATATATAATATAAGAAAGGAGTTAAGAAGAGCAGAGTATAGAAACTAGTTTTAGATGATGTAAATTGAAATAAAAAAACTGCTTGCTGAGATAAGATTAAAACTATGGGGAATGAAGAACTTTAATACACTTTTTTTTTACCCAAATTATGTTGGAGAGTGCTATCGACATTTCAAATCTGTCCCTGAAATATAGTTTAATTAATAGTATTTTTTCACAACAATCCAAAAATGAAAGCCATTAAATATTCATGTATTGTGAAACATCATATGTTAGGCTAGAGTTCTTCTACATTTATATTCTAGAAATTTTATAAATTATATAATTAAACAGTTGAGATTGTCAGATAATTAAGTTGATGAATAACTCTATGGTTATCCCAGGTATAAACTATCAACCTGTTACAAACCTTTCCCCTCATTTATTTAATTTTTTAATTCCTGATGTGCACCTGTTAAAACATGATTGTGTTGCTGGCAGATGCCAGCTGCATATTTTGTTAAATGTATGCTTGCATTAACGGAGGTACTCATAATAATATATCGAATTATAATAATATCTATCTAAGATAGAAGACTAGAGAAAGAATTATAAGTGTGATTCTAAAGCTAGTTCATTTTTTAAATGCAATTACTTATTTGTCACAGGAAATGTGAGGACCCAGACTTCTGGCGCACCGTGCAGGATCCATCCACTGGACAAGAGATTATACTTTCCAAGCATGATCTGGAACTCATCGCCAGGATACGAGAGGGACGAGTCCCTAACCCTGAGCATGATGAGTATCAGGTAAGACTTGTAGCTTTATAGGAAAAATGAAGAACATTGGGTAAAATATGTGCCCAATGGGTTGTCCTTGTCCCTTATTTTTATAACATAGAAAAATTGTTGGTTATATATCTTTTAAATGATTATTCATTCCATGCTGTCGATTAGACTTTATATCTTCTTTCTATCTAATAGAAAGGTAGGAAGCTATAGTGAATATTTCTAAACTTATATACATGTATACCTGTGGCTATATTATATTTCACCTTTCATATGAAAACAACTCAACCCTTTTTAAGGAAATCCCAAAGCAGACAGTTTTGGAAATGAATTATGCATTACTCCTATATATTCCTTTATTATTATGGTTTTTCCATGCAAATTTGCCAGTTTTTCAACACAGATAGATAGATAATTTTGTTTAAAGTTCATTTTTAATCATATTTCATTTTAATTGTTTGCATTCTAAAGGTATGATATGTCATTCTCATTAAAAATCACTGGATAACAACCAGAATCATGGGTCTATGGTAAAATACCGTTATCAGAACCTCATGACAATGAAAATAGTTATTTCATTACTAATATATGTAAGTGAAACTGTGTAAACTAAATATGTGTTTGCTCTTCATCACTAACCTTGAATTTTTGCCTGGAAAATGCTATTAAAAATAAATTTTGCGAAACAATTTTTTTTACATACATGATTAATATACACGCACACCAAAACTAATATCTGTCTCTAAGGAAAATATTAAATTTGTCACATAAACAACCCTTTGAGACCCTTTTCCTCTCCATGTGGATGGTATTAACACTCTTTAAATTATTTGATCATGTTTTTCCAGCCTTGGGTGGAATGGTTCAGTCGTGAGGTGTTGGCGACTCCACTGCGAGCATTCCCTGAGCACAAGCGCTCGTTCCTGCCGTCACGAGAGGAACAGCGCCACGTGGCACGTATAGTACACGCTCTCAAGATGGGCTGGACAAAGACCAGGAAGCAGATATCTGACGAACGCAGGAAGAATAAGGTTGGTGGTATATTTTTTTGAATTAGAGTGACCAAACAAGTTTTTTATTTATATTTTATATATTATTTCTTACAGAGAGTAACAAACAACCACACAGTTCATCTTGGTAAGTGATTCCTGCCGTTCATGACATCTTCATTCATCCTTGACAAGGAATCATAATGCGGTTGCGTTGTCACCATTGAGGACAGAGATGGAATGCCTCTTTACCAAGATTAAAGGTGTCCGGATCCCTGCTATATTTCATTTTGGTATTATGTGAGGGATTGGTCCTGTCCTAGTATATCCAATACATTCTGCAGCTAGAAAAAAATTGTATCTTTAGCTATTCTCTAGCTTTACCACTGCCAAAATACTTAGCTTATCTGATGGCTACCTCAACAATCCATGGTATCTACATCAATCTGCGTTAAAATTACATTTACCTATTATAATTACACATC
This sequence comes from Teinopalpus imperialis, assembly GCA_029286865.1. Classification (NCBI taxonomy): domain Eukaryota; kingdom Metazoa; phylum Arthropoda; class Insecta; order Lepidoptera; family Papilionidae; genus Teinopalpus; species Teinopalpus imperialis. The sequence goes on along the minus strand of JAGSMU010000035.1, from coordinate 5,540,983 downwards.
CATATCTAATAAGCTAGTTTCAATCTGTTAGTATTAGTAAAGCAACGCGCGATGCCTCAGAGGGATCCCCTTAAATCTTAAATTAGCGTAGCGAGACATTTAATAGTTAATTGAAATAAAAGAAAGCTAATGATGTGTTTATATAAATCCAGGAGCAGAAATTCTACGATTTGTGGGGCTCCGGGACGGAGGAGCTGCGCGGAATACATCGGCACATCCCCGCACCGCGCCGAGCGCCCCCCGGACACGCCGAGAGCTACAACCCGCCACCTGAGTACTTGCTCGATGCAAAAGAAGTATGTGACTTCACACCACGCTTATTTATATCATACTGTCAGCAGCATGGCATTACGACTTACGTTTTTGCCCAAGACATCTTCCCTTAATAAAGATAACATTTATTTACAATCATACTGTCAGTATAAAATTTACAGCTGACAACATAGCAGCAGATATATAGCTTATGGACAATACTGTTTTTTTTTTATTAAATATTCGAGGTGCAGCACACAGTTCACCTGATAATAATTGATGACATTTATCCTCAATAAAGATTCAATGTGCAGATGCATTGTTGACACTTGAGTACCGAAATGGAATGCCTCACCAGACAAAACAATACCATTGAATTTAAAAAAAACAGCAATATTATGGTGCTATTTAACGCTGGAACTCTATGAGGGTGTCTCAAATGTTTAATTCAATAAATACACCTTGAGTTGGCTTAAAAATGAATACATACTTTGTATTGAGCTCTATTTGGAAGTTAAAAATGAAAATGTGCATATTTTTTTTTATTATTACATTGAGAGTAATAAACGAGCACACAGTTCACCTGATGGCAAGTGATTCCTGCGGCCCATGACATACATTATCTACATTCATCCTTGACAAGGAATTATGATGCAGATGCGTTGTCACCCTTGAGGACTGAGATGGAATGCCTAGTCACCAGCAAAAGAGGCCTCCGGATCCCTACACTCACCAGACGAAACACAGCAGCATTACGCTGGTGTTCTGTGAGGGCGTGGTCCCACCCTGGTCGAGCGAGATGACCCATTCATTCTGCAGCTAGAAACAAACTGCAATGTAGCTGTACCACTGTTAATTTTGATTTACAGATGAAAGAGTGGAACAAGCTGCAAGAGACACCATGGAAGAGGAAGTACACGTTCCTGCCGACCCAGCACAGTAGCCTGCGCGCGGTGCCCGCCTACGAACGCTTCATCCGGGAACGGTTCCTGCGCTGCCTCGATCTGTACCTCGCCCCACGCGCCATCAAAATGCGGGTGAGCTTATGAACAATTTATTGATTTTTATTATATGCTTTTGTGTGCTAAACCAGATAATAAAAATGTAGGTTAATAAGGAACTCAACTTTATGTAGTAACTCAGAACATAGAGTGAGTTATATATATGAGCTTAATCGTGTTGAGACGTTGCCGAGAGCTTAGGGCACTCAGTCGAGACCTTTATTTATGGGTAACCGGCACAAGGGTTCCCAAGATGGAGCCTTGACTTGGACCGTGAAAGCAACTGACCCGGGGATGCCCAAGAGGGCCGAAACACGGCTCAATAAGTTGCTTCTAACGGATTAACTAAATTAATCATTATTATTTAATAGCACATCGGAATGCGTTGGAATAAGTTTTTTGACACTTTCGCGGTCGCCATATATTCTCCATGTTATAAATTCTATATCTGCACTATAATGTGTAATCATAATAATACTTCAATGATAAATCCATATAGTTGTTTGAATCCCATAAAGGGGATAAAGAAACCTATGTTGCTCGAAACAGAAACATCAAGCCAGCCTAGTCTCCACTAGTCCACTGCTGAATATGGCCCTCTCTCACAAACTGCCATAGTGCACGATACGACCTTTACGTTTGGGTAATATTAATCATAGACAAGTTTTGTACAATAAAGCTTTACGTATTTTGTTTCCAGTTAACAATAAGCCCGGAAGACCTGGTGCCAAAGTTGCCGTCTCCTCGCGACCTACAGCCATTCCCGACGAGTGAGGTGCTGCAGTACCGCGGCCACAGCGACCTGGTGCGCTCCGCGGACTTTGACCCCTCGGGACAGTACGTCGTGTCTGGCAGCGATGATGGCACAGTAAAAAGTGTGTGTTATATTTTAATTTCTTTTGATGCTGTTTGATTGATGAAAGGCTTTTACAACTAAAACTGATGTAAAGGTGGCCGAAGGCTTAGGGTGCTCAGCGGAGACCTTTCTTATAGGATATTAGCACAAGGGTTTCCGAGAGGGACCTGAGGCTCGGACCCGGATCGCGTAAGTAAGCTAATTGGAGGGTGCCCAATATGGCCTGACCACAGCTCGATCACGGTCTATAACTCTCTATTATTTATAGGTTTTTGGAAATAAATTTAAAAAAAAAATTGCATTTGTTGAGCTACGCTGCAGTTTGTTAGTAGCTGCAGAATGACTGGGTCAGCTCGACTGGGGTAGTACCACGCCCTCACAGTGTATCAGCATAATGCTGCCGTGTTTCTTCGCATGAGTGTAGGGATCCTGAGACCTTTATTACTGGTCACGAGGCATTCCATCTCATTCCTCAAGGGTGGCAACGCATCTACATTACGATTTCTTGTCAAGTATGAATGTAGATGTCATAGGCCGCAAGAAACACATGACATCAGGTGAACTGTGTTTTCGTTTTTCACTTTCAATGTAATAAATAAAAAATAGACACTGTCAGTTGATTGATCAATTAGGTTTGTATGGTTGTATTGATGGATTATCGATGAAGATATTTGCTGGATTTGGAAGAATGATGTTTTTTTTTGTGTCAGTATGGGAGACAGGCACGGGACGATGTCTGCGCACCATAGAATTGGGCGAAGCAGTGCGCCAGGTGGCTTGGACGCCCAGCGCCGGTCTCAGCCTGGTGGCGGCCGCTGTAGGACGCCGTCTCCTGTTACTCAACCCTGGAGCAGACATCGGCGCGCACCGTACAGCAATTCGTACTGACGAGTTGCTCGCGGAGGCGCCGCCATCTAGGGATGTCGTAAGTAAGTATATACCCAATATGGGGTTCTGTAATAAATTAAAATGGAGTAATAGTGTAAAATTACGTCTATATTATTGTCGAAGAATCAAAAAGTACTGTAACAATATTATTTTATGTGTACAATATATAAATTTAGAATGGATAAATTTTAAATCTATCCATTCTAAATAGATAGATTTAAAATTGAAAATACATGTTTCAAAGTAACAATACACAATCCATCTTTTGATTTCAAGGTTTTGATGCAATCTATTATTAGTTTATAGATTAGCTAGTAAAAAATAGACAGAACGATGTTACAATGAGACACGAAATTGTTTATAATAAAAAAAGTGTACAGTAAGAGCAGAACAGAGTAAACAACATCTATGACCAACCATAGATAAAATATAACACGGTGGATGCGTTCATATTTCAACAGTTTAATTTAAATCCTGAGTTAAACAGAGGCTGTCTATATGGATATATACACAGGGAATTTATGTTATGTTTTAATTCGAAAACTAAGTTAATATTATTAAATTACCTTATGACAAAACTATAGATAAAGGACTAGTATTAAATAAATATATAGTATTTGCTATAACGTGAAACTCAGATTATGTCACTTGTATAACGTCACCATTTCATTGTATTTGTTACCAATATTTCTTTTGGTTTATATATTTCCACTAAGTAACGCCTCCATTAACAGTTTTGTATAGGGTTGCGGCACGTAAGTCTAGCGCTGAACGAAACGTGGAGGGGATAGGTGCGCATGCGTACTGTCGCGAACACAATTGTTAATTTTTACAAATTGATTACGAATAAAGTGTTTTTGTTTGTACTTTGTATGTGTAAGGTAGTTCGTTTAAGCTAGTAATATAATAACATCATCATCATCATCATCTCACTAATATCATAAATGCGAAAGTTTGGATGTTTGTGTGGATGAAATTTAGCACGGACATAGTCTGGAATGCTACTTTTTTTAGTACGGAGTTGCGGGTGGAAGTTAATAGTTTTTTTTTAACATTACAGATGTACAGAATGTTTAACATTACAGTGTACCAATAACTTTCCACAAAAATAAAAGCGAGACAATTTTTATTTAAAAAAGGATTTATAAAGCGACCGTAGCGATCAGGAGCGAGTGGGGTGTCGTATCGGTGCGCGAGGCGGAGTACGACTGGTGAGCCAATAGCGCTTACGCATGGCCTCCCCCCCCCCTCCCCCCTTGACTCTCCGCGGATACCATATTTTCAAATTCTGCGCATAAACGGTCAGCGCTCGACTAATTTGCCGCAACTTATATATGCATTTGACTTCGTTGAAACTAATAAATAAAAAAATATGTTTTTCGTGCAGTGGATGAACGCACATCGTCTTGCGTGCAGTGGGAGCAGGTGGACGCGACGCAGTGGGCACGAGGTGTCCGCATCGCTGTCGTGCACTTCAAGCCCGTGCAGCACGTATGTAGCTTCCATTCTTGTAACTTTTTTTCTTTTTTTTGTATATTATGATGCTGTTGGTCTTTTGACCTCTCTTCTCTCTACAGCGTTAAAGGAAGAGACGCGCGAGCGGGGGGCCCGCTGTGTGGGGACCTTTCTTGTAACAATCACTATTCTTTGCAATTTCACTGGGTTTAGCGCTTAGTACACTAGCCGAGACTAACCACACAGGGATCCCCGAGAGGAACTTAGCTGGGCTCGGTCAGTCGCTTCTGACGGATTAACTAAATCAAACACACAGACTGATATCAAATACTATGTGGATCTGGCGCAGTTCTCGTGGCATGCGCGTGGTGATTACCTGGCTGTGACCCTGGAGGACGGCGCGTCGCGCGGCGTTGTGGTGCACCAGGTGTCGAGGCGCCGAAGCCAGCTGCCGTTCCGGCGTGCGGCCGGACGCCTACAGTGCGCACACTTCCACCCGCAACGCCCACATCTGTTTGTCGCAGTAAGTATTACCATTAGCTATGTGGACGGGTTCGGCTACACTGCGAAAGACCACAGTAACATTATGCCAGCGTTAAATAGCATGTCGTGTATCGTATCGTATGGTGAGGATCCGGGTATCAAGTCGATCGCGACACACTATTACGTTAAAGTAGATCTTATATACAGAAAAGTTTGCCAAGTTTGACAATGTGCTAATATCTCTGCCCCTATATAACACAAAAAAGGCCGCGTTTCCAGAGAAAAGTAAAGACGAGAAATTCGCTTCACCTAAAAAGGAAATATATGCAGACTCAATGTTTCTCTTTTTCTCAGTCCAAAATAGAAGAAGCTTGGTGTAAAAGGTAATATAGATAGATCTTTTTTCCGAATATATAATAAGTTATATTTATATATCAGAAGCAAAATCACTTAGTTTTGTCAAAATCAAATTATGTACACTGAAGAATCATAATTAACTAATAGAATAGGCCCTATACCAATCCAAAAATAAATTGTCGAAAAAAGATGAAGACTATGTAAATCATTGATCAATAATTAACATTGGTAAACGAGTATTTACCGGGATGAATTATGTTTTGCAACGTAACCAAATACAGGTAATAAAGAATAAACATGTAGTGCATTACAGGATATGTGTAAGCCTATATAATTTAAAAAAAAAACATTTTATTGTACAGTTTTTAAGTTTTTAATTTCATATTCATTACACTAATTCAAATTCATTATACTATATTTTTAAATTATTTGTAAAGTACTGTCCTCACCAGTAATGTTAGTATATATATCAGTTACTAAAATAAAATGGAGCTTAGTGATTCATATATACTTAAGATTTAAGTAAATAATAAAAAAAAATAGATTAAGATTAAATAATAATATATTGATATATATTAAGACTACATAGGTTATATACCAGTATATTCCAGTGAAGCTGTATAGGACCTAGAGTCAATAGAAATACATATTTCTCTAAAATATCATTATGAAATTTTGTAGTGCTCTAACTTAAATATATAATAAAATAACATTTTTAAGTGCTCTTGATTCTTTTGAACAACTAAAAGAATATTCTGCATGCAAACAATTAGTTTGGTAAGAAATCGAAAAATTTTCGAAGATATGTATTGAATAGAATTAAAAAAAATTGTTATAATAACATAATTAAGTTAAAATAATATTTATTTCTATACAGTTAAGAACATTAAAATATTTATTATAATATAAAATTTTTCGAAGATATGTATTGAATAGAATTAAAAAAAATTGTTAAAATAACATAATTAAGTTAAAATAATATTTATTTCTATACAGTTAAGAACATTAAAATAATTATTATAATATAAAAAAATTGGTAAAAACTATATATTTAATTTTCACAAGTGACCAACTTAATAATGTCAAATTTTCGTCAGCTGGGCATGCTGCTTAGATAAAGATCGACTGGCCGACTAATACTGTCGAATTTATGTTCGCTGAGTGCCCACATTTTTCGTTTTAATTATGCCATCAATGCCCCAAAAGCAAGAGTATAAAGCCTAAAGTAAATAGAATAGTATATATTCTAATTGCATTTTCGCATGTTATCACTTGAGCAACAAAATACTACGTAATTATAATAACAGACGCAGCGAGCAGTGCGTGTTTACGACCTCGTGAAGCAAGAGCTGGTGCGTAAGCTGCTGGCCGGTGCTCAATGGCTCAGCGCGATGGCCCTACACCCAGCCGGGGATAACCTGCTGCTAGCCTCCTACGATCGCAAGTGTATTTGGTGAGCTCGGCCGTTATCAGAAACACAACACTCACCGACAAACTTTTTTTTTTAATTTAATTACCCGACATATACACAGTAAATGTAATGAATAAACAATCTAACCATCATCTACATTAGTAGGCTTGTGCATAATTTATGATTCTATCACAATATATTTATGTAGAAAATATTTTGGATAATTGTCAAAATGTTCGTTAATATTTGAAGATACTCATGCTCATAGACATCATGCCAAGTTTGCCATCCCAAAAGGATATATATATATAGATGATATATAATAAAAAATAACATTCCATGATCTTCTAGCTTTTTTTTATAGTATATGCCGCAAATGAGCGCATGCAGCCTGTCATGCCACCTGTTTGGTTAGTGATCACCGCCGCCCATGAACATCCGCAACACCAGAGGAGTCGCAAATGCGTTGCCGGTCTTTCAGGAAGGTGTAGGCTCTTTCCTTGAAGGTCCCTAAGTCGTATCGGTTCGGAAACACCGCCGGTGACAGCTGATTCCACAGAGTTGTTGTGCGTGACAGGTAATTTCGCGTGAAGTGCACAGTGGTGGTTGGACAACAAGATTTGTCACTTCATCAATTCATAAATCAAGTAAAAAAAAATGTTAAATATTAAATAATACTAGATTTCCTGTACAGAACCGACATTGATGTTTGGAATTATATAACGTTGATTCCGACGTAAGCTGCAAGGAATAACTTTGTTTTTTTTTCATATAGAATAGGTGGCAAACGAGCAAGCATCCCATCCGATGGCAAGTGATCACCGCCGCCCTGGTGAAGATAAAGCCATGCAAAATGTTAAAAGAGTGGCAGAGTTTCTCGGTCTCTCGCGTCGTCTCAGCAGATAAATGCATTCCAACCTGTGCAAATTGAAATTGTGCCGAATGTGTGATGTCACCATGGCCCTAAATTTATAAAATAATATTTTTGTTTTAATTTTTGTTTTTTTTTTCAGTTGAAACATGTTTTTATTTAATCTATGAATGATATAATTTCAGGTTCGATTTGGAACTATCATCAAAACCGTACCAAACGTTACGGCTGCACGGCGGCGCGGTGCGGTCCGTGGACTTCCACCGTCGGTATCCGCTGTTTGCGTCCGCAGGGGACGACAAAAACATTGTTGTCTCACATGGCATGGTTTACAAGTAAGTGATATTTGTTAACTAGCCATTATGACAACCCTTTAAAATTCAACTGCCAATACTGGCCATGAGGAATAACCCTGTGACCCACTTTCTTCCTGTTTATTGCTTATCCATTGTGTCATATACATGATCTAATTTCCCCATCCCCGTTCCACGACGCACTACTGGATTTCATCCTTTTGTTGTGAACATCCCTGAAACCCGAACGAAGCGCTTTGCTTCGTCTTTCATTATTCGTACAGCAAAGGACTGGAATACTTTTGCCCGCGTCCGTCTTTCCGTCCGATTACAATGTTTTCAAGAGTAGAGTGAATAGGCATTTACTGAGCTAGTGTGCTTTGCCATCCAGGACTGCATTTCCGCTTAACATCAGGTGGAATTGTGGTCGAGCACTTGCTTTGAAAGTTAAAAAAAAAAAAGATTATCATTTGATGGCGTTTCTTGGACCAACAGCAATACTCATACACAAAAAAAAAAACCTATACAAAGTGGCCCTTTTCTTATGACAGTGTGATGATAGGAGTGGTGTAACATCATTCTTGAATGGGAATTAGAGATTTAATTGGGATAGACGACACAACACACTTAAATTTCTGACTTTTTTACTTTTTTTTCTTTCTTTTTTTTTATTGAAGATGAGTGAAGATAATATCACCAGTTCCATCTTTTGTACAAAAATCGTGATGGAACTCTGCATCATAAATATTTATATATATCAACTGATTGCAATTTTAATGTTTCATTGACCAAGCATTGTATGTGCAGTGACCTGCTTCAAAACCCCCTGCTGGTGCCGCTGAAGCAGCTCCGCGCCGCCCCCCAGCGGCAGCAGCTGTGCGTGCTTCACGTGCGCTGGCACCCAGCACAGCCCTGGCTGTTGGCCGCCAACGCAGACGGAACCTTACGACTATACTCTTAACATCAAACATCTTATAATGATAATCAAATTGTTTTGCTACACCGACGTACAGTTGTAAATAAATAATGTTGACGTGTCTCTGCATTTTTAATATCTAACTGCTACCACAGCATATGCTTATAATATGTAAATAAATAAAAAGTTTCAAGATATTTCGAGATGTTTTAGCTTAGCGTTTATACCGGCACAATTGAAATTCTTAATTGCAATTTTAAGTGCTATAAAATACTTGACGGTAAAGAAAATTATTGCGAGGAAACCTGGATGTCTATGCACCCTCTAGAAACGAGGCTGATTCCCTGCATATATATAATAAGATGTTTTTTTTACTTTTCAAAAGTTTCCATACTACTACACTTATGAATTATAGATGTACACAAAACCAAAAATATAGGCAAAGTAATGTTTAATTTTGAAATTATTAATTTAATGTAGATATTTTACGAAGACAACATTAAAAGTAGTGTAGAAAGAAAATATATTTTACAAACGGTGAGGCATTTCTTCAACATGATGAGAGGAACATAAATGATGTATGTATAACAAATGCCCTCGACCTGGCATCGAAAGGTAGAAAATCTCTTATGATAAGCACGAATCGGTCCAAAAACTGAGTTAGTATAGCTGTCGCCATTTGGAAAACGATCTCTCCGCTATGAAGCTCAGGAGTGAATTTAGAATGGATGTGTTCCGTGATGCGGTGTACTTGTTGAATGCATGAATGTTTTTTGAGGATTGAAATCTATTAGTCGATAAAAATACATTTAGATCCCTTAAACAAGCTAGAATTAATAATTCATAAACCTTCCCTAGGGCTTTGAAGAAGCTGTTTAGCAATGGGGGAGTGGTGTGTCTGACGCAAGTTTTGAGGACCTGAGAATTAATTAGCCATTGCCATTATATAAATTAATAGGTGAATGATAGTGTCTGGTTAGACTAACTTATTGATAATTCTGTAGGGACCAGAGGCCTTGCTCGGACTGAGAATGCAGGCTTCTAACAAGCCATCAGATTGACTATTTCAATTGCACAAAATAACGGGTTTTAGGGCTAGATTTGAGCTATAGATTCGATACATTTCACACAATACCTTTTTTATTCAATTTAAATAACGTAAAAAATTCGCCACATAAATGTGTATCAATATTTGTTTAGAATTGTAAACAATCACTAACTACTCTATACTTTTCATTTACAATAATAAACAAAAATACGAAATCCTTCGTGTTCGTGTTGGGTCAACCAAGGCTAAAAACTCTCCCGGGCCTGCCTAAAAATTAAGTGCACACTTAAATTATTGTGTTTATTCCTATTAATTTGCTAGCCATATCACATTAAAAATATCGTCAAATTATATTTCACTTATCACATTTCGGGTCATTTCAATAAATAAAAAGTTTAAAATATTATCCTAGTTCCGTTGAATAATATTACTACAGCCCTGAAAGTTTTGTCATGTTTTAATAATTCTGTCGGTTCGCATTTCGGTGGTTATTCCGATTATACATAGTATATAATATTTTTATGAGTAAATTTTTGGTTAGATTTTGTGCGTAAAATATCCTGTTTAAAGAAATTATCTTCACTCATGCCGCTTTATCTTAATTAGTAGGTCATTTTAATAAAAATTGTATTCCGTTCGATAGTGAGGTTACTACTGGATTTGTGGCAGTTATAATTATTGTTATACGTAGTACTTATTACCAATTCCTTCGTACTAGACTTGAACTTTTATTATTTCATTACGATTTATGAAAAAATTGAAATATTTTGCCGCTGTTTTCGGAATACATTACATTACATTTAGTTTATGAAGTATTTAATTAATTTAAGCAAATAAGAGTTTATACAAATATACCACTTCAATTTTTAGTGTAAAATTATTGCCATTGTTTCAACACATAAGGTAATAGTAGTTATATGCAAATATTATGGAAGATAATATAACGGCTCTGTTTTAAATCTTGCAATGTGCCCGATGGTTATTTTACCAATGCCTCAAAAAAGTAAATTCTTAGTTGTGATTGGTCGGATAAAACGGCGGAAAGAAAATCTAGGCAGGGCTGAATTATGCATTATTAATATTATTTCTACAAATATTGACGACTAACTGCTAATGCTTACAAAAAATGGCATATATATAACAGGTAATATAGTATATATATATATATACATATATATATATACATATATATATATATGTATATATATATATAATAGTAAGGCATTCCATCTCATTCCCCTGACATGAATGTGCATCTTTAATCTCTTTTGAGTGTGGTATAGTGGTCAGAACAATTTTTGTGTATCAGAAGTTGTTGGTTCCGATCTTATTCCATATTTTAACTGCATCTGTGCAGGTGAAGTCACTGGTAACCAGAAGATTTTGTTGTGATCAAAATCGACCAGAAAGAAATCATTACCATGTGTTTATGGGCTGCAGTCATCACTAACCAGCAGGAGAAAAGTGTGTTCGTTTGTTGCCCTTAGTTTCGTTAAAAATAGCTGATTTTGCGTTAAGATTTATATTTATAGTATTTATTCAAAAGATTACAAAGTGACTCATAGCAGATATTCAGCCCATTAAGATTAAATAATATATTATGTATATATCGTTTTTTTAGAGTACATTTAAAACATATTTACAACTACTCTTATTAAAATAATCCCTTTAAGTGCAGCCCTGGCTACGATCCATTCCACAGAACCACAAGATATATTTATAGACAGTAAACGTATTATGGTACGTCAAGTATACATCGGCCGTTCATTCGTTATTTCGTGATTCGTATTTCGCTCGCGGAAGGTTTGTGTCGCGGCATTAGAGGAGTGATTGGGATGCCTTTTTAAGTTGATAAATAAGCCACACTCCTGTTTCCGGCTTGTGCATTTTATATTGTTATTGTGTTTATGCATGTAGTTCGGTTCGGTTAAATCCTAATTCATTTCCAATATTTCGCTCCGGTGTTTGTATATAAATAGTTAGGTTGCATTTTCTTTTATGAAATGGTCGTTATTTTTGTTTACGGATATAATTTGTTCGGTACTTTGGATTTTCATTGTAAATTGTAATAAATTCTAGACTAACATTACTGAATACATAAACATTTTAATATTCAACAAAGACTTTGTGTCTGAGTGTCAACGGTTAATTTAAATCTACTTTTTAAGTAGTGTGATGTGTGGATTATAAAGCTTTGTGGTTCATACGACGAGCGCGATGTCGGTGGCAACGACGCCGACGGTGGCTGAGGCTCCGGCCCTAGACGAACGCGATCTGGAGCCTCGGACGCCAATGAAGCGACTTGGATCTACAAGAAAGCTTGCCGCCTTCAGCAGTAAGTTCACTATGTTCAGTCAAAGCTTCTTGAAAGTGCATCGTTTTAGTCTTAATAATGCTGCATTATTTTAATATTGTTCATGTTTATTCATCAATATTTTCAAATTTGTTTATCAATGAAAACAAAACAGAAAGTTTATATTTTTTATTTTATTATAGGAATATTTTCGCAACTTACTGGAGGCAAAACAGAATGTTTGATTTTCTATTTTTTTGAATTTATAATTATTTTAAAATTTATTGAAAGGAGATAAAATGTGATAATGTTGCCTTTATGTTATATCTGTTATACACCTAGATGCAAGACAAGCTGATGAAAGTGATTCCTGCAACCCATGGTACCCACATTTATTATCAATAAAGAATGATAATGTAGATAGATATCTTTCCATACTACAATGGATGGCTTTGTTACCTGTAGATCTTTGTTTCTATTACTCACCTAATGAAACAAGTGTTAAGCTAATGGTTTGGTGAAAGCATGTTCTTTCCTCAGTCATGTAAGCTTAACTCTACTATGGCTAAGTTACAGCTGTGGTGTGGTTTTACCACATAAGAAAATAAACTACTCATTGTAGCCTTCAACTCTCTCCTCTTATGAATAAGTTACATATACTGACTAATGTTATATCCACACCTTTATAATATAAATTTTTGATCCAATCCTATTATAAAATCTTAAATACAAATTTGCTATAAGGTAGGTCAGTCATTGATGAGCTTTGAGAGTTGGGCAAAGTGTGACTGCTACAATAATGATAGGGTGCAAACTTCTTTGTGGTACCAGAAGAAGTGTTTGAAATATGGGACAATTGATGTGTCTTCAGATCTGAAAACCAATCATTAGTGTTTTTATGCAATAGGCAGTATCTGGGCATCAAATGTAAACACCTTCTTGCCTCTTCACCCTTCTTACGAAGCAAGTGTTCAAATTTTATTGTCTTGTACCAAGTGTACATTATACAATCGCACATATTTCTTTATAAATTTTATTTGTTTGAAGCAATAAAGTTTGAAACCTACACTAAATTGTTGATAATGTTAATGAACATTATCATGCAAATGTAACCTGTTCATGACAACCATACAAAAGTAAACTTGATAACAGTGGGAACTACCATATGTGCTTGGTTCTTCTTCATTCAAAACTGACACTACAAAATCACACAAACCTGTAACTTTTCATTTTAATATTTATCAGTAATAATATTTTTTAATAGCAAAGTTTATATGGCATTACAAAATTATGATTAAACATTTATGTTCAATTCACATTCTGCAATGCAAATATTTATTAATTAAGTAATATCATGTAAATAATGCTTATGTAGGATATAATGTATGTAATTATTTAAAAAGATATATATATATAACCAAAATAGTTAGTTTTTTCTGATTTAATCAATTCTCCTCTTTTGCCTTTCAGATATAGCAATTTTCCATGTAATATTTATAGCTTGTTAAATGTTCATATAAATATTAGAAAAGTAGAGAAAGTGGCTGTAACATAAATTAATTTGCACACAGATCATACTGCGAACACAACAGTAACAAAAATATCAGTATAAAACCACTGTGATCTTGTATGTTGTGTGAGATTGAATTGCTGGAAAAGGTAATTTCCATCTTAGTGCTTATTTTATATTTCATTGAAAACATTTAGTAGCGGTTTAGATGACCTGTATATACATATGTTATATTAAATATTATAGAATAAATTCCTATGTCTACTACTACTATAGTACAATTTGACTATATTTGTATGAAACAATTTTTTTTTTAGAAGAATATGGGTACAATAGATAATATATGAATGCTATTAATATTGTAGTTCATAATTAGAAGCATTCTTTGTACTGATAACTACACTCAACATATACCTACTACTTAAATCATCAAATGAGGCAATTTGAGGTCATTGACATACAGCTAATTTATTATTATTATTAATTGTAGATAATTTTAGTGTAGTATAATAATTTTTAAATCATATAAGTGGCAATATGAACATTGGTTATTTTTAAAGATGTTGCATGCCTCCAGATTGATTACAACCACTGGGATATTTTTTTGGTATCATATGATATTAACTGTGTGGGTTAATTATAGCGGTGTAAACATTTGCACAATCATAAGCCAACATTCTTAGTCTCACTCATTCAATCATCGTCTCTCCGTCAAATCTGCCTAATTATACAGAAGAGAGGAAGGTTTGGATGTGGTGCCAGTGACAGACATTTTAAAAATGCACCCAGACTTGAAATTAAAAAAAATATTTTCGATTTTTAATGGGAATCGAACTCAAAAATATGCTAGTATTTTGCACCTTAAGCAGGTGGTTGTCATATATTAGCTGTGCCCGCGATTTCATACGCGCAACGGTGCTGCGCTTTATCTTCCGATACGTTCACATCACGTCGTAAGCGCGCGAGACGCATTTTAAAAATGAAATAATTTTTTTATTGTAAACCGATTATAATTAACAAACACTATGGTAAATTGTAGCCCAAGCTGAAAACATTTCTGTAAACATCTAAATTGATTCAACCATCATGGAGATTAGAATGCCACAAAAGTGACAGACAAAACGACAAAAAGTCCTATTTGCTATTTTATTTTAAGTGATAAAAGAATACAGCGACGATGTGCAGTATTATACAGTTGACTCCGTATTTTGAGAATAAACTAGAGAAAATCGTGAGACGATGCTTATTCCGTAACGTGCGTAAGAACGGCGGACGACAGATGGTTCGTTCAATGCTCGCCTCGAAACACAAAGAGTGGAATATTCCGCTATTGCAGCTTTTCAATGTTTACCATCGACGTTCGCGGCGTTGACTTCGTTCGCGAAGTGATTTATGGAGCTGGTGTAAGAAATCTGTGTTAACAGTTTTGTCATCTACAGGCTGTGATAATAATACACATAGTAAATGAAATTAAGTTTCCATACTCGGCTAAGGAAACGTTCTACGTAACGTAATGTCGTAGTTTCGTATACACTTCTTCATTTTATTGACATTTAATGTATTTACGACAAATAGTGGTGTTAAATATGTTTAGTGCGTAATTTCATTAAATACTTAATAACCTTACAAAGTTCAAATTGTGATATTAATGATGTAAAAATTGTAATATGCTTTTGAATAAATCGTCTCAGCGCCTTAGTACCTCATCAGCTGTTCATATATATTTTTTATTCCTTAAAATGATTATAATATAATATATCATTATCATTATAAGGAAGCACAGAATGACGTGAGAAATTATTTAATACGTATTCACGATATCGTTATTATGTGGACGTGCGCCATGATGTGGAAGCCATTTGAAACGTGTTCACGATAATTATCTGGGTTGATGCCTCGAAGTATAAAATATATCATTAGCATAAGAGATACTGTCGGGGCATCATATAGATTCTAGATTCAGTCACACCTGCTTGGTTTTAGTTAAGTTTTTATATTCGCTTTACAAATGTGAGTTCGTGTTTGGTCGAAAGATATGTCATATAAGACGGGTACCACGGATAGGTAACAATCTATACTATAAATATATATATATATATATATATAAATATATATATATATATATATATATATATATATATATAAATATATATATATATATATATATATATATATATAAATACCGTGCGTTGGAAAGTTGTCACGACACGTTTTATAATGTATTTGAATTTATTTAAATATCAATTTACTCATCTTAAATATAGCTCTATACAATAAATTGGGACTTAGAGTAATAATTTTATTTTATATATTTATATGACACAACACATGCATGGTAGCATAGTAAGTAAACTCCGTGGAAGTGGGGTTTTTTTATTTAATTATTATTTTTTAAAAAACTTAAGTAATTGATAGCTTATAACTTTTTTTTAAAGTAACGGATATATAGGATCTCTGTAGTTAATTTATATCACCGTATTCATGGAACACAATAGTATTGATAGAATAATTTTAACTCTAGTTGTAACAGTGAGTATAAACGTGCATTCGTAGAGGAAAGTATAGGATAAGACTATCTATATTTATATTACTGTATCTTTTTGTGTATGTATATAAATATACATATAGAGAAAAACATGCGAAGACGTACGTGTTTTATATCAACATTTCACCACCATCGTTATCATGATGCTCTATTATAACTTCTACAATTAGATTTTTTGTTTAGATTATTGTATGTATTTATATTGTGTTA
Organism: Teinopalpus imperialis; assembly: GCA_029286865.1. Classification (NCBI taxonomy): domain Eukaryota; kingdom Metazoa; phylum Arthropoda; class Insecta; order Lepidoptera; family Papilionidae; genus Teinopalpus; species Teinopalpus imperialis. Next base: position 5,524,594 of record JAGSMU010000035.1, on the reverse strand, counting down.
TATTTTGTTTACATTACTGTTATAGATTAGACCTCAAGTTCTTCCATTTTATGAATACATAATAAGAAAACAATATTACTAAGATTTTCAGATGTTCTACTGTTAAATTGTTTCCGTAAAAAATCTATTATATTAAGTATTTATATATTTGTACAATAATACTGTGGATGTGGCCAAATACATTTACAGCTCTCTGCCCCTCTTGGTTCCCCATATTAGATATCACCATGCATTTTTTTTTAATTTGTGTGCTGCTGTCGTTCCCGGTTAACACGAGATATAGCGGCAGGTAAGAGAGTAAGTTTCTTAGATTAAGCCCGACATGCGTTGCAATTTCTCTCTACTATGTCAAGAACTTTCGCGCATGTACAAAGTTTCAATTGGATGTACGATGCACATACGCAAAGAAGATGAACAATTCTCTGATACGAGCCCTACGCCATCTATTTATTATGTATAGATGGTACTATGTCAGAAACTTTCACGCAAGTGTCAACAATAACCATACAAAGTTTCAACTCAATCGAGTGAACGATGCGCGATGCGAATAGAAGACGAACACACAAACATACATTTTTATATATTAGATATATGTATTCTTATGAATCTATATTTTTATAGTAATAACGTAATAGTAATAAAGCCTTTATTCACTAAATGTTACAAGTCAAGGTAAGAAAAAAATAAATAGTACATTTGCACGTAAATAAACAATTCGAACACATTGTGCCGCTCATCAGATCCCACCAGATTGAGCGGTGTTGCCATATAGAATGTACATATAGAATGTTGGAAAGTAAAAAAAACAAAACAAATTACAATTTAAAAATAAAAAAACCATAAATTAAATATCTTTATGTCCTTGGAATATTTATATCTAATATGTTTTTTGGTATAGTGAAATAATTGTAAGTTGCTACGAGAATTAGCTGGCCAGACAGAGGAACGGTCAGTTTGTCTTGATCGCGAGTTAATGTGTCCGGCGGCGTCCGTCTCTGCTGATGAATAAATGATTGGATGCCGAGCGCGAGGCGGGCTAATGGCGTCTTCCTCCCGCAGACTGCGTGGGCTGCTTTTCTGTCACTGTTCTTTGTACTGAACAACACTTTAACGTACACTGTACACAAGAGGACAGATCCGTTCTATAATTCGCTTAATCCATCAGATACAACTGACCGAGCGACCCAATCGTTTTCGCGCACAGGGTAACGGTCCAAGCCGTGGCTCCCTCTCGGGAACCCTTGAGCTGGTTACCCATTAATAAAGGTCTCGGCTGAGTGGCCTAAGCGCTCGGCCACCGTTCAATCAGGTGGAGCTGTAAAAGTCCTCGGACTAACTGTCGCCAAAAAGCCATAAACAAAAATAAATTAAACATAGACACTCAAGTCTAAAATCATTGCAGACCGCAGCGGTGTCCAACTACACGTAACGAGGTATTCCATCTCACTCTTTCACCCATGTATCTTTGTTTAAGATGAATGTAGATGTTATGGACAGCACTCATCACGTACCATCAGGTTTTGTCATCCATTTTATTTGATAAAAAAAACACCAATAAATGTAAAAATAAAGCGTCTGACAAAATATTGAATCCTAAACTTCCCGGTTCGTTTTTAATAAGGTCTCGGTCCAGAGGGGTGTAATTGGTATATATTGTCTAAGTCGGTCATGAAAGTTAAAAAAAATAGTAATAGAGGTCTCGACTGAGTGCCATAAGCGCTCGGTCACCTCTCAACCCGGCGAAACTGTAAAAGCCCTCGGGCTAACAGCGACCATCAGCCCGAAAAAGAAAAAAAATCATGATAGTAAATTAATCATTGTTTTTAATTTACGGTAATATCGTGAATTTTTGGAATGCTAATGTTATGTATCCAATACAGCACTGAGCGCTTTACGCGAAATGTTCTATCACGCACAATTACTCTGTTGAGTTAACTGTCGTAAGTGATATTTCCGGACCGTTACGACTTAGTGGACCTTCAAGAAAAGGGCGTACACCTTCCATAAAGACCGGCAACGCATTCCTGACTCCTCTGGTGTTCCGGATGTTCATAGGCGGCGGTGATCCCTTCTCACCGTCGGGTGGGCTGCATGCTCATACACCGACAGCGCATCTGTGACTAGTTTGGTCTTACGAATATTCATGGGTAGCGGTGATCACTTACGCAAACTGCTTGCTCGTATGCCATCTATTTTATAATATATAAATATGTAAAAAAGGAATACATAACGTGTTAAATTACGAAGTAGAACAAAAATAATCAATATAGCTTAGAGGCAACTTGAATAGCTGAAGTGGCATAGGGCCGGTCGTATAGCTCGCTAATCCACGAGGAAAAAGCTTCTAGAGCGACAACCTCGTTTTAGCCCTAGCAGTCTGTAGGGAAGATATGAACACACCGTAGTGAACTAGTTCACTGGACTAAATTAATAATAATAAAAAAATAATATAAATTTTAACACCACCGACAGAGCTTACGTGCTAGAGATATGCTTCAGTTTGAAACTAGCCCGTTCGGGGCCAGCATGCTAATAAAATAATAGAAAAATGTCCACTTCAAATTATAATAAGTGAAAAGAATCCGTTAATCCGTTAACCAATTGGCGAGATAGGCATTTTATCTGAGTTTTAGCGATTTACAACGCATCTTCATTACGATATCTTACCGAGAATGGATATAGGTAAAAGGTCAAGAGCCGCGGGAATATCTTGCCATTAGATTAAGTGTACGATCGTCTGTTGTCTCTCGCATAATAAAAAAAACGTTACTAGCATTATTGGAGTTTATTAGTTAAAAAAAACAAATGGCCAGCAATCTTTATAATTCGATCGTGTGACGGCCGTTCCGTGCTACGTAATTTACATGGTAATATAACGTAAATTCAGTCAGTCCTAGTGCGGGAGGCGTGCAGCTTGCAACCGATCGCCATGCCAATGAGGAGTTCAAGGCACCTAATTGTGATTTTCCCAGCGCTCCCACCCCGCGCCCCCCTCTCCACCGCGGGCTCCCACAGCGAATTATCCTTTCCAATGCGTGCACATTTTGCAGTTGTACTTATTTTATTACATTGCGAGTAACAAACGAGCGCACAGTTCACCCGAATGGCAGGTGATTCCTGCGGCCCGTGACATCTACATTCAGCGTTGACAAGGAATCATAATGACTTGACTTGAGGACTGAGATGGAACGCCTCGTCAGTAATAAAGGTCTCCGGAACCCTACACTCACCAGACGAAACATACGTTCGTACTCTGTGAGGGCGCGGTCCTACCCCGCAGCTAGAAACAAACTGCAGTTAAGCTATACAACATAGTTTTCTGAATTCTAAAAATGGCATCATCTATTTGAAGTCTTCATCGTACGCAGCATTTTTGTATAATAATATTTCATAGAATTAGACTATGTCTCGCAAGACCAATTTACAATTTAATACTTAAGTAATTTTTCAATTATATTGCGTTACTTCTATAGTACTGTATTTGAATATCGTAAGTTAACACTTGACGTCATATTATTTATTTTTATTTAATAACAAAATCATATCGCAATTATACATCAATATTATCATAAAGCCGTATTCCTCTCGAAAAAAGGCTAATAACGCTGAATTGTCATAGTTAAAATTATGGTCTAAACGATAAATAAATAATTAACTTGATAACTTAATATTGAGCTCACGATTTCGTGGCCACCATGCCCACCGGGTGGAGGTCTCGGGGCCAATCGTTGCCCACGTGTAGATAGGAGGCCGAGTAGAAAGGTGCGCCTAGTGCTCCGGCGCGCGTCTGGAGACGTGGAGAGGGGAGGGGGATTTACTCCCTCGAGGCGGTACAACCCCTGGGTATCTGGTACTGGGGGGCCGCGGACGTGTGCGAGAGCGTCTCGCTTGCACAAAGGGGGAAGTGGAACATTGTGGAATTTTAGTCAGTGAGTCCTGTATAACACCCCCCCCCCCCATTTTTGTCCCCGGGAGGACGAATACGCATACAGCAGCGCATTTGCGACTCCTTGGGCCGCGGTAATCACTTACCACCTATCCTATAAAAAAGGCATTTCTCTATGTATAAAAAAAGTGTCGTAGGTACAGTTTTTTTTTTGCTTGTTGCGTTTGCTTTTTTTCATGTCATACCTGCCATTCTAATCTGTCATTGAATAATGACATTCTACGTGGAATGCCCAAAACCGGATGTGCTTGTCTAACCAAGAGTCTCGATATTCGATAGACAAAATTTGGTGACAGTGTTAGTGACACGAGTCACAATAGTAGAGCCACGTTACAGCTAGATTTAACTTAATTTCTATTTTTCATTCATTAGATTCTCACGTCAGGCAAAGGACAACAGGGACTTTGGAATCCTTGCAGGGCTGTATGTTTGCGGACTGCAGATATCATTGACCGTCCGGTGAACTGTGTCCACGTTAAAAATTAACTCCACAAATATACTGTCTCCTTTGTTAGCATTGTACAAAACGTAAATGCCCTATATGCATATAATATTAAAAACAAAAATATGTTTTTCTTTTTTTAGCTAATTTAGCATACTTATTTATAATATGATAAAACTTATTTTTAAGCTATTTGATAGAAAAATAATTACGGAATGATAATTGTATGATTTGATAACTTTTGTGAAGCTAGTTTTTACCGATTTTATCGCGTTTATTTTAAACTTTTTATCCCGTTTCGAGTGCTTTACAGCACGGTCCATAGGACACGGGTAGGATAGACATTCCTAACATTTTTTAATTTTAATTTGTTAAAATCATGGGCATTTTATAATGCCGTTGTCACGCCCGCATAATAAAACTATAATGCTTAATTAACGATGACGTAATATCCGGCTTGAGACTAAGTTTTTTAAATTTTCGTTAATCGCTGATGGTGTATCAAATCGACAAAATTTCGAAACACCACGACATTCTCCAAAACTGGAATTGTTGACGTCGGAACCTCTGTTAATTCCGAATGAACTCAGTCGATTGTTCAGCAAAGGCAGCCTCCCAATGGGTGGAATCTACCGGAGATTGGCGACCAAGAAAAAGTTATCGTACAATCTCGACACATTTAACGAGGGTTGGTAGAGGAGACTGAAGTATTTGGAAGCAAATGGAGGAAATTTTTGTCCAGTCCACCAGAACTAATCTGATACCCATTCGCAGTGGAGGGTAGGCGTTAGCTATAATTATGGTGTGATAGTAACTAAGGCAGGACATAATTTATTTTGTCTTGGTTTCCTGTCACCTGTCTACCACACTGATTTTCGTATTATAATTATTTTTTAATAGTTTACGACGTTAAAATAATAGGTTAATAAATGGAATGACATTGAAAAAACATTACCGAAAGGAAAGGAGGCAAGCAAATTAATTAATTTTCGTATTGGACATATGGAATTAAGTTGCTTGAAATTAATTTACTTGCTCGTTACCGTAAGCAGCCGTTATACTGCTTACTTTCTATTCACAGATAATTAGTAAGTCGGTTTTAATACTTAAGTAATATATCTATGTATATATATATATATATATATCCCCATTCTTAAAATAATTACCCATTGACGCATGTCACAATGCATCTACATACTGATCCAACGAGAATAGTCTTCTTTTTATTTATATAAATGTAGACCTTTTACAAGTACTTAATCACCTAAAACTTATCACAAATTCTAAAAGTAAAACCTTCACACTCCATTTTTTTGTCCATCAGAGTGTATAAATAGAACTATGTATAGTATATACGGGGTCACAGTGATACCATGTCCTGTCCTGTCCAGAGACATGTATTATGATTTGTAAATCAATATCACATTGGTTTCTACATTAGTTGATGTTTGGTGAGCACAGATAACGTATGACACACATGTCAGGCTTGCACGTATAAGGTTGGCCGAACACCAGAAACACTTGGAATGGAAAGTGTGGGAAAGATCTAGTTAGATGCTACAAAACATGCGGGCCTATAGACGCTCGACAATAACTTGTGCGAGAAAGGAACCTGTTTCACTGTTCAATACATCGCCATTTGATTGAGCCGCCCGTCATAAAAGACAGTTCAATTAATAAGCGGCCGACGCTAGCGGCCAACGAGTTATAAAAAAAGTATCAATTGTTCACAATGTTATATTCAATAACGGCCAGCAATTGTCCAGTTCTTTATTACACGCAAAGCGAACACAACCATCAGTACCTAGTTAGCGGTAACATAGGAATTGATCGATTTAATTCCTAGGGTTAATATTTGACACATCATAGAGCCATTCTAATGCTAGTTTGTAGCTACGGCAATAATGGACCGGCTCAATCTCAATCCTCATACGAGCATAAACAGCAGCGTTACGCCAATGTGTTTCGTCTGGTGAGTGTAGGGATCCGGAGACTTTTATTACCGGTGAAGAAGTATTCTGCATCCGATTCCTTATCGAGTACTAATGTGGATGAATCACAGGAATCACTTAGCACCAGATGAATGGGCGCTCGTTGGTCACATTCGATACAATAAAAAAAAAGCAATGGTTAAATCATAGTGGCTGCCGAATGATCTCAATGATAAATTATAATTAGAATATGTGAAATTAATAATGGAGGGAAACTAAAGTTGTGTCAGCACGTGGTCTACAGATGTGTCGCATCTCGTGTGCGCTCATTTATCACACACAAGAGCTGAGCCTGACATTTCAAACGAAGTGTAGTTATAATGTTAACAGGAAGCATTTCTCTGGAGTTTTTGCAACCGGTAATATGCTGCGCTGTTCCTTTTTTTAATTTAAAACCAAAGGTGACAAACGAGCACACATTTCAACTGATGTTAAGTGACATTAAAAAAAATTCAATATATACAAGCTTTGTCACTCCCGAGGACTGAGATGGAGGTACAATTTCAATGCATACATGCATACTCAACTGAAATTGGTTTAGTAAAATTATATTGCTTTAGTTTAGTGAAAAGGTATTCATAATAGTGTATACCTCTCCCCACATTCTGAATAGTATATCGTGATTATTTTTTTTAATATTTGTATGAGGCTTAATATTCTTATTTCTTTTTGGTATTGAGTACAAAAACATTCCTCTTGCAGATGTCATACCGTTCATACAGACTCCTTGTAAGTTTCCAAATGCCAAGCAGAGAGCTTGCCACTTCCATTCACTGGCGCACCACCTGTACGCCGCCGTTAATGATTAATACAAAATAGCGCAGAGTTTCCGGATTGTGCGCCATTTTGATCATAAAATAATTAATGGAGCTCATAAAAAAATAAATACGCTTACGCTGCTTAAGTACAGGAGACTGCGTATGTCATATTGATAAATAAATGTCTTTAGTAAGTATAAAGGTTAGTTATAACGTGTGATAAATGAATACGTTAAAGTAGATAAATAAATCTTATTTTCATCTTTTAATGTCAGCTCAGAACTTTATAGCAGCCCCTGCAGCTGGTATTGTTATTCAACTGCAGAATGAATGGGTCGGCTCGACGTGGACGAGACCATGCCCATAGAATCACAACTTAAAAGAGCAGCATAAAGCTGTTGTGTTTCGTATTGCGAGTGGGCTGAATGACAGGCCTCAGGGTGGACGCATCGTGAATCTTTTCTTTTTTATTACGTTGAGAGTAACAAACGAGCACACAGTTCACCTGATGCTAAGCGATTCCTGCGGCCCGTGACATCTACATTCATCCTTGACAAGGAATGCGTTGTGCAGATGCGTTGTCACACTTGAGTGCTGAGATGTAATGCTTCGTCACTCATAAAGGTCTCCGTATCCCTGCATTCACCCGACGAAACACAGCAAAACCATGCTGCTATTATACGCTAGTATTCTGTGGGGACGTGGTCCTAACCCAGTCCAGCTGAGTTTCATTCCGCAGTGTAGCTGTACTATTTTTAAAGGATAGCAGTCATAACTTACCATTAGATAAACGTGTGTCCTCGATATGAAATTTGTATAATTGATCTTCTTTTATCATTAAAATTTTTAAAACAATGAAAATTGGTAAAAGTAATTGCACCGTTTTAACCTTGCCCGTAATAAGTCTGAAAAATAAGCTCATTACTTTTTTGTACAATTTGCATAATCGTTTTTCTTTCACACGTCAGAAGCAATAGCTCGCGCGGCCTTATTCTTAATTAGACCAGACGTCAACATATATTGTCCCAATACAAAGACTTCAAATACTAGGTATTAAACAAGCGGACACATCATTTTATATTTTTTTAAATGTGGCAATTAGTTAATATTGATGTAACATTTATTTTCTCCAACCAATCGTTTCGCCGTTATACGCATAGTCTAAAAGTCACTAGGAAGTAAATAGGGTTTGAAGGTCACTTTTGAAAAATCCCGACTCCCATGGACGCTGTTCAAACCAGTAATGACCGAGGAAACCCGAATGAGTGATACGTGAATAACGGCCTATATAATATTAATATAATAAAAGTAAAGAAACCTCTGCTAGGCGTACGGCTCGTATCATAGTCTATTACGTAATGTTAACTAAGCAGCCTGGTTTCTTCTCTTGACTTGCTACTGCTGGGCGTAGAGCTGCCCTGTCGACAGTATCGGTTCCAATGCGGGTTGGTGAAATTCACATGTCTAGATATATATTTTTATTTCACTGGACAAATTTATAACAGCATTAAAATGATATTAATTGTTTTATTGTATTGTAGGTTACAAACGAGCACACAACTCAGCTGATGATTGGTATTTTTGCCGCTTATGACGCTCACTTTCAAGTTCGTTCTTCGTACAAATTAAAAGCGAGCGCAATTCTAAGCTAAAATGGCTCTTACTTAATAATCCGATAACGTGTTAATTATCAATACAATAGCAGTTAGATGTGTCACGCTTGCTTGACGGCTTGTGGATGGGACGTCGTTAGCGGGTGTCGGTTCGATTAGCCGCGCAATTACCTGCGCAGGCGTCGCGCCGGCGTCCGCTGTGTGTACGCCGCTTGCATGCTCATCACGTAAATGCTTTACCAGTAAGGTAAAGTTCTACCACTGAGACCTTTAAACTCGTTTTGTAACCTATGTCGCGTGTCACGACTTATGGCAGATATAGGTTCAAACGTAGTCTAGTAAATTTAAGGGTTAAGAATAGTTTTTATTATTACATTGAGAGTAACAAACGTGCATACAGTTCAACTGATGGCAAGTGATTCCTACGGCCCATGACATTCATCCTTTACAAGGAATCATAATGCAGATGCGTCGTCACCCTTGAGGACTGTGATGGAGTGCCCCTTCAAGTTATATAGGTCTCCGTATCCCTACACACAGCAGTCGAAACCCAGTAGCATTATGCTGTTACTATACGCTGGTATTCTGTGACAGCAGCTAGAAACAAACTGCAGCGTAGCTCTTCCACTGAGAAAATAGTTATCCTCGTAATAACAAGGTTGACAGGCACATAAAGTTTGCCAACCTTTGCTTAAAATGATAAATAAAGAATAAATAATTAAAAAAGACAACTGTTCAAATATATTAAAAATGTCTTTTAAAATTTGTAATTATTTAAACTTATATCACGCGTATGCGGATTAGCGTACTTGACATGTGTTCGAATATATTTTTTATATATTTCTTAGATATACAGATTTCCTCACGATGTTTTTCCTCGCCTAGCATGTGGTAAATCTGCACTTAACTATAAATAGTAATTAAACATTTCATTTGTACCGGCACCGGGGATCTAACTTGGTTTACTCGCGCACCGTGACATTGAACTACCAAAGCTCTTCCAAGTTATCCAATTAAATAAAGATATAAAATGTCAAGCAAGTTTTTATTTGTTTTTTCATCTTAGATTCACGCTGTAGTTAATAAGTATGTCGTTCACAAATGTATTGGGTGCGAGGTCACGGAATATCAGTGAAAATAATTGGTGACAAACGAGCACACAGTTCGTGTGCTCATTTGTTACTCTTAACGTAATAAAAAACATCACCCTGCACCCGTAAACCTGTTAGCTCGTGGAGTGTCCAGGTCCGGTCCAAGTCGTTTGGTATTGTATCACATCCTTTCTATATAAATAATATGCAAATACGTTGTTGCATGGAAAAAATATTAATTTAGTTATTCCGTCAGAAGTAATTGAGACCGCGCCGTGGTGCGGCCCTCTCGGGCACCCTCGAGTCAGTTGCTTTCGCGTCCAGGGTAACGGTCTAAGCCGAGGCTCCCTCTCGGGAACCTTTGTGCTGGTTATCCATTATTAAAGGCTGAGTGTCCTAAGCTCTCGGTCACCTTTCAACCCGGTGAAGCTGTAAAATTCCTCGGGAATAATGTGGCCAACAGCCATTTAAAAATAAAATCAACTCGGTTGTTTTGTCTTTTTTTTTTTTAAGGTACCACAGTCGAAAGTATAATTATAATAGGCCCATTGTAAAGTAACAATAGTTAGTCTGTGAAGCTGTCGCTTACTCATACGCACGAATCTGTTTAGTATGCGGACTGGTCTCCACCTCGTTCCTACAGGAAATTTGAATTATCCAATAGTGTTTAGTGGAATTATATTTTCTTACTATCTGCGCGTGCGTTTGTTTTTGGGGTTGTTTCTTTCTGTAGCCAATGTCAAGTTGTCGGCTTAACCGGGGAAGGACAATGTTCTCACAGATTACTATAGTCAAATACTAGCATAAAGCTGATGTGTTCCGAGGATCCGTTTAATGATAATGAAGTATTCCATCTCAATCCTCAGGGTTGACATCTTGAGTCTTAATTAAAGATGGTAGTAGTAGTTTACGCGCTGTAGTGTTCATAAACCAATTAAGATGTTGTTATATTTTCATTACTTAAAATAGGGTATTTGTTTTTTTTTTTTGCGGACATAAAAACATCAGTGGCCTAGTTATATGTGTTAACAATTAACAATTACTATTCGATTAAATATAATTTACACGGGCATGCTAATGATTAACATGTCACAGTGTCTGCAGCAACTAGTGTACTTAATACGGGTTTCAAGTTGTGTTCACTAGCCCGACCGAACATTTGTACTATATTTGGTGTGCCCTGGAGTACTAAATAATGGAGCTGTTATCGGAATAGTTGGGAGTGAGAAACGAGCACGCAGTTCGGTTTTTGGTGACGACCCACTACATCTGAATTTATCCTCGACACGCAATTTTTATGCAGAAGCGATATCACCCCTGAGTTAGGCATCCCATCTTTGTCGATGGGATGCCTAACTAAATACATAAGATGTCTGGCGAGCTTGCTGCTATACTTGGTGTGCTGAAGGGGCATTGTCGGGTTTTTTTATGTTTTTTTTATTACACTGAGAGTAACAAACGAGCACACAGTTCACCTGATGGCATGTGATTCCCATGACATCTACATTCATACTTGACAAGGAATCATAATGAACAAAGGCGTTGTCACCCTTTAGGACTGAGATGGAATGCCTCGTCACCGGTAATAATGGTCTCCGGATCCCTGCACTAATGCTATTTCACGCTGGCATTCCGTGTGGTTGTGATCCTACCCCGGTCGAGCTGTCCCATTCACTCTGCAGCTAGAAATAAACTGTATTGTAGCTCCACCACTGTCAAAACGTACAGTAGATAGTGACAACCGAAAACGAAGTTCACTCGTTGTTGACCCATGGCACCTACATTCCTCCACGTAGCGGAATTTTACGGCACAAGTAATACCACCTCAAAGGCGTGCCCAAATATATCTCCGGCGACCTTGTATACTTTAGAGGCGTGATACTTTCACAGTACTAACTCATACGCGGTACAGCTAGTGGTTTTTGGTCGTGATATCCTTTCGGCGAGCGGCTAAGGTACGCGTAGGGTTGGCCGGTGAGTCAGTGGCGCCTATATATAACTGCCGTCGGCGCCAGGCACTGTCTGCCCCGCCCCCCCCCCACAAACCCCTCTAAATCTAAATCGGGACACCACTCCTCCGAGATGAGTTATTATCGACGGAATTGACGCTGTTTACGCTTTATGGGCTTCCAATACGCGCATCCGCCGGACTATCGGCGTAGAGATGTGGGTCACGTAGGCACGCGAATAACAAATATAGCCACGAGCTTTGTGTATCTGTATATTTATTCCACAAAGTACGATCATTTTTTTTTTCATATATGGTAAAGCCACTTCATAGTATTTGGCTTATTTTTGGAAGTATAGGTGACACAAACAATTAACCTTATCAGTAATGAGGCGGTCCATCTTACTCCTCAATGGTGACAACGCATCTGCATTATGATTTCTTGTCAAGGATGAATGTAGATGTCATGGGCCGCAGGAGTCACTTAACATCAGGTGAACTGCGTGCTTGTTTGTAACTCTCAATGAAATAAAAAAAAAAGACATTCTCCATCAATAGCTTTTATAACTCGATGTCGACTGTGTAATATGATGATGTTATAGTGCCGTCATTTTTTGAGCAAACACAGTCACACACACAGCAAACACAGACACAGTTGAGAAATAGTCGTTGTCTTCCTAAGGTTGTTGGTAATTAGATAAGGTTCCTGAGGTTGGACGAAGGTTCAGATGTACACAGTTATGAAAATATTGGCTCCGATTGGGAATCCAATCCAGGATTCGGACTACAAAGCTTCTCTATTGTCTACCGCACAGACAGACAACGCAAACTAACTACAGACAGTTACCAAGAATGTTCAAGGCTATTAGAGCCGACCGTTCGGAGTATTCGATTGTGGTCCATATTGGTGGGGGCATGGGGGGTGACGTCGCATTGTGTGCGTGCGTCGACTGCATATAAGGTTGAAGAATGTAGTGCGGCAGACCCATATCCCCCCCTCCACATGCGTTTCCTATCATTGTTTATTTCTGCTCGAACAACTATAAATACATTTATACATGCATTTAAATGAATGAGGAAAATTATACTTATGCAGGTTGAAGACGACAACTCTACTGAAATGGACTTGTTTTTCATGGTAATTAGTTACTTTCTACTAACAATAGTAAGTTGTGGACAGCTCAGGCTAGCTTTTAATATCGTTCGATCCCCGATGTCGTTTTTAGTGTTGATATACAACGTGTTCGGCGGTGATGCATGTTCCTTCCCCGGTCGAGCTGACCATAATTCTGCAGCTAGAAACATAATGTGCTGTGTTTCGTCTGATGTGTGTAGGGATCCGGAGACCTTTATTGCTAGTGACGAGGTCTTCCATCTCAGTCATCAAGGGTGACAACGCATCTGCATTATGATTCCTTGTCAAGGATGAATGTAGATGTCACGGGCCGCAGGAATCACCATCAGGTGAAATGTGTGCTCGTTTGTTACTCTCAATGTAATAAAAAAAAAAGATGAATAGAAAAGATCCCGTCCATTGTACATTAACTGCATAATAAAATAACCACCTGATACATTAACCATGAAATAAAACTTAACGATAATGCACGAGTTAAGTCCGCTGTGCCTGCAGCATGGTTTCATAGCCTCGTCGTTGTCCGTCTGTTCAAGAGAGCGAAGTTGACAGTTGAGTACAAACGATAAGATGTTTACTTACACAGTGACAGCCAGCTATCAAAGTATTAGCCGTAACATCTTACCGGGCTAGCGTCCATGTTATATGATTGACTTTAACGTTATTGTTTTATGGATTACTTTTTAACGGAATAGCGACCAGTTGTACAATGATAGTCCAGGTCCAGTCGAACGTGGAGAGGTTACGCCGCCCAGAATAGAATCATTAAATAGCAGCGTGGCAATAGTAACGAATCCCTATGCTGTGTTTCGTTTTCACTATACGAAACGCAGAATAGGGATACGGTTGACCAGGTGTGTTTCACCTCGGTGACAACGCTTCTGCAAATTATTTCTTTGTTGGCGATGGATGAAGCTGTTTATGGGCCAGTGCTTTTTTTTGTGTAAGGTACAATTTAGTATTTATCACATGTGCATGAGACGATGCCATTTTTAGCGCTTTCAATTAGTCCGTATCGTCATCCCGAATACTCCGAGCGTGGTGTAATTAATAAAGAACTGACAAAAAACATGTTAAGTCAGGTCAAGGTTAGGCTCATGCGACAAAGAGAACGCTATATTTACGCGCCGTTTAATTAAATTCACCCATTGCCCAAGCTGGTAGGACAGTGCGATAAACAATGTCCAGTGGTTGGACCAGTAAAGTCATAACGAGTCGCAGGCTGAGTCACCAGCCGGCGCGCCACACGGGCCCCGGAGGCGATACTTCAGGACTTACTTGTAACCACATCGAACATAAGCCGCTTGATTGCCCCCGTTACTACGTAGTACCTTTGTAGATACACTAAACATTATTTAGATCATTGAGTCTTTTAAATATAAGAAAGGAATTACTTAGATATAACGCATAACGTTTTTTATCTTTACCTGTTTATATCCAAAAAACTATTTATAAAGGTATGTTTTGTTAAATATGACTATTATCGTAATTGGTTCATTATTTTTAAAATTAATTTTAACTTTATGTAATAAGTATATTGTTGATAAATTACAGATATATATATTAAATAAAACTAATTATGCATTTTTTTGCGTTTACGTGTTTAAAAAGATTAAAATTAAAAATTTAAACGCATTAAAAAATTAAATTTTAAATACAATTCATACAATTAGCTTATATATATATATATGTGTATAAGTTTTGCACCCTTGTAACATATTTGTTTGTTTGTTTATTTATTATTTAAGAACCCTGGACTTCTGGATACATACGTCTCATTATTTGCGACAGATAGCCCCTTTACTACTCGCCATATCGAAATATAATCAAATATTCAAAAGAGCCAGGAAAATTTAAGTAAAAGCTTCTTAAATAAAAATTAAGAAACACGCCAATAATCTAATATAAACAAAAAAAAAGACTACAATTTTAGTTGAAACAGTTTCAGTTTTAACCATTCAAATTTATTGTTAATTAAAATTTCTGATAATATACTTTTTAAATTAATAGTTTTATATCATAAAGTTTTGTCCTCAAACAGTAATTAAAGTATGTATGTATACTTTTAATATAAAAAATATGTACTTCGTTGGTAAATAATTAAACATAAAATAAATAATATCAGGTTTAGTTCAGAAATTAATTAACGTAAAGTTTCGTATACGCCATGTGCCGCACCGTCTACTGTGATTGAGTCACTTTGCTAACTAACGGGCTTCGGGTCAAAGTATCGTATATCGTTTCCTTGCTAAATACATCAACAGGAAGTGCACCGGTTAAATTCCTAATCAGTGGACTTTTGGTTTAAAAGGATAGTGATGTTGTTGTTTGATGAGTTTAAGGGTTATTTATCCTCGTATGAAAATAATATGCAATGATCATTTTGTATTAAGCGTATTTTTTTTATAGCCACTGTTAGCCCGAAGGCTTTTACAGCTTCACCGGGTTGAAAGGTGGCCGAGTACTTAGAGCACTTAGCCGAGACCTATATTAATGGGTAAACAGCACAAGGGTTCCCGAGAGGGCAGACAGGGCCGTTTTATTAAATTCTTGGTAAATAATAAAATTTTGCTTGCGACTCTCTCGCCATCGGTGGGGGCGGTATGATAGAGCAGTGTCGTTGTGTAGTATTTTGTGGAGGGCTTGGGCCCTGTCGGAGTCGTCGATGAGGTCCTTCGGTTTTCTTCAGACGCAAATGAACTGATTTTCGATTTTGTTTAAGACTATTGTAAAAAATTGTTTGTATTAAAACAACGAAAAAGAAATCAATTAATTTTTAATTGTAAATACGGTATATATGACTTTACTTACTTGGCATATTATAAGTACCATTTTTAAGTGATGTAATCAGATTGATGTCCGAAGATTAACATTAACTTTAACGAGCATACAATTAATTTGATGGTATACCATTCCTGCACTCTATGCCACCCGCATTTGTCATCGATAAGGAATCATAATGCAAATACGTTTTCACCCTTAGTATTTAAATAATGTGCCAACCTCTCTGCCACGTACCACATATATACATTTCATTATTACACATAATACGAGGGCACATTGAAAAGTTTTGAGCCCGACCTTAAAAAAAAAACGATTTTTTCTAAATGATTATTTTATTTCTCTACATAGTCTCCAGAATGATCTATACACTTTTGCCATCTTGTCTCTAGCTTTAGTATTCCTTCTAAAAAAAAAGAATCTTCAATTTCATTTAAATATTCAGCCACAGCTTCTTGTACCTCGATATTCGTCGAACATTTTCGTCCTGCCATGTGTTTTTTAGATTGGGGAAGAGATGGTAATCAGACGGTGTCAAGTTCGGCGAATAGGGTGGAAGCGTAACGTACAATTGTGTATTTGTGCGATTGATTTCGCCGCAGTATGGACAGGAGGGTTATCTTGGTGGAACAAAACTTTCTTAGAAAACATACTAGGCCTTTTTATTTCTTCACGCAAACGTTGTAAGAGTGTATAATAATAGTTCGCATTTATGGTTTTACCTTTTTAAAGGTAGTCAACCATAATGACCCCTCTACAGTCCCAAAAAACTGAAGCCATTACCTTTTTGGTTGACAAAACGGCCTTAGCTTTTTTAAGGGGTGGTGACCCTGGTCTTTTCCATTGCTTCGATTGTACTTTGGACTCTGGTGTATAGTGGTGAACCCAATATTCGTCCATAGTTACGAAACGGCTAAGAAAATCTTGAGGATCACTTTTGAACAGATCCAAACAATCCTGTGATACTGTTTGGCGGGTGCGTTTGTTTTCGGCTGAAATCAGTCTAGGTACCCATCTGGCAGAGACCTTAGGAAATCCAAGATCGTTGGAAATTATGTTCTCTGCTCGTTCGTAGGAAATGCCTATTGCTTCTGCTATCTCTTTCAAAATTAGAAATTTCGCCACTGCTTGCTCCAAAGATTTTTTAAGAGACTCAAATGTCAAATGGTTGAGGCCTGGGCTAGATGAGGGCTTCAGCTCTTATAAAGTCCGTTTAACGTTGGTTTGAAGCCAGGCTTGGGTAGTTCGTGCCTTGTGTAAAAAGTGTGTTGCTGAGAAGTTTCACAACATAATCCAAGACTGTATCTTAATACACTTTGGCTGAAGTTTTCACTACTTTTTCACAAAAATGTAGTTTTGTGACTCCTCGATAAGACACGCCCCACCAAACCATCACTGACAGGATGATGACCACGTTGTACCTTTCCGACCACTTGAGCAGTTTCTTTAGAACTGTGGGCGTACACTTTATCATTTAGCTAATCGTGACATTTTGTTCATCGGTAAAGAGGATATTTCTGTGCCTTTCACCTGTGTATCGTGACAGAAGGCGTTTTGATCGATTCACTCTCTTTAATTGTAAAGATTGATTAAGGGCATGTCCTGTATATCGACGATAAGCACCGAGCTTCAGATCTTGTTTTTTAATACGCGACAGAGTCCTAGCGGGAATCTTCATTTTTCGCGATAAGATTTTTTGCTTCCTAATGGGGTTTCGACGAATTCTGGCTTCAACAGCCTTTGTAGTTCTAACAGCACGCGGCCACCCCGATCTTTTCTTGTCTTCGACAGAGGAAGTGTTGTATGTGTTGATAGTACGATATACGAACATACGGCTGATACCCAGCCTTTGAAGTGTCTGGAATATGACCGACGGCTCCATACCCACTTTGTGCAAGGCAATCACTGCAATCCTATTTTCTTTAACACCCCATTGCATATTGTAATTTGATAATGAACACGAAAAAATATGTGAAATGGTGCAAAATCGAAAGAAGTTTTTAAAATAATATACGTGTTCCAAATTTAAAATGATTAAAAAGTTGAAAAAAAGAAAAGCTTTTATGTAAGTAACAGTATTTATGGCCATATATATATATATATATATATATATATATAATGCTAAGTGATTCCTGCGACCCATGACATCTACATTCATCCTTGACAATCATTCATCCCTACACTGAGAGCGTGGTCCTAACAAACTGCAGTATATATAGCATATGACAAAGAATCGTTATGTGGTATAGTTACCACAATTTAATAACCGATTAGTTAAAACGGGACATTGCGGTTATGTTATACAAACAGCGCTGAATGCAGACATCAAAACGTTAAGTCAAGGATGCAGGTGTTCCGTCGAAGAGCCATCTATTATAATGTCCTTACCAAAGTCAATGCATATATTATGTCACTTAGTCTCGTTCAGAAACTTCGAAAGTTATTGAAAATATAAAGAGAATTTGTTGAAATTCTGCTTATTTATTACATTAGTTTTCAAAGACCACACAGTACACTAGATGGTAAGTGATTCCTTCGGTCCATGACAACCCACGTTCATCCTCGATTCGAATCATAATGCAGATGCGTTTTCTCCTTGAGGACTGAGATGGAATGTCTCAATACCAGTAATAAAGGTCTACGGATCCCTACACTCAACGGACGAATTACATCAGCGTTATACTACTATTTCACTCTGGTATTCTTTGTGTGGTATATCGAGCCGACTCATTCATGGTCCAGCTAGAAACAACCACAGCGTGATTCTACCACTGAACTGCACCATCTACTGGACATTATCCATCGATATTTCAACACTGTATCGCTATGAGACACTGGTAAAGAAAATCCAGTTATAAAGTATCTGCAACACGTAGTAGGTCGGTACGGAATGATCGTATTGCTGATAATGTTTGTAGATGTTTATGACCCGCAGTGATGACTTATCATTAGGTGCACTGTACGTTCGTAAATATCAGTTAGGTCAGGCTGAGTGCTTGAACAATTCAGGGTCTCGCTGCCCCACTGTATGTTAATCGGGGTCTAGACCCACTTCGAGCCTTTTTGCGCGACGCCAGCCCTTGTCGGTATAATTCAGTGCACACTCCATTGTGAACAACTCTGAAGCTGAAGAGGCAACTATTGTGCGCCGGTTTGCACCACGACACAAGAACTTTTGTTAAATTCGGACTATACTTATATGTGAAAAGATATCAAATACGAAAAACCTTATTCTTGTTATTTTTTGGGTGATTATAATATGTTTTTTTTATTACATTGAGAGTAACAAACGAGTGCACAGTTCACCTGATTGTGATTCCTGCGGCCCACGACATCTACATTCATCCTTTACAAGGAATCATAATGCAGATGCGTTGTCACCCTTAATGAGGACTGAGATGGAAGGCCTCGTCACCAGTAATAAAGGCCTCAAATCCCCACACTCACCAGACGAAACACGGCAGCATTATTGCTATTTCACGCTGGTATTCTGTGAGGGCGTGCTCCTTGCCCGGTCGAGCTGACCCATTCATTCTGCAGCTAGAAACAAACTGTAGCATAGCTAATGGGTCGGCTCGACTGAAAAAGACAACGTTCTCACAGAATACCAGCGTGAATTAGCAGTATATTTTTGTGTGTTAATGTTAATGTGGTAGGTGAGTGTAGGTATCAGCATACAGTTACGAGGAACATCATCTTAGTTCGCAGGCGCGATAACGAATGGAAAACTTGTATCTTGAGGTTTAATGTAGATAACATATCATGGACCGCGTTTATCACTTACCATCAATTTAACTGTGTGTTTGTTTTAACATAAAAAACTTTGATTAAATAAGGTGCCTCAAATAGGTCCCACTATTGGGCCTAGGTCAAGAGACTTAATCGAAGTCGTGATCACGCGGTTCTCTTTCGTCTTAGATACTTATTTAGCTTAATTTCTTATACAAGCCGATTTCTTCACATGGTAAATCATATATATATATATACAATTTGCTTCATCACGCAATTTCGAAAATATAACCTCAAAGAAATGTTAATACAATAAATATATACGACTATAAAAGGTTATTCTCGTTGATAATTCCGATCTTTAATTCATCACTATCGTGGCTTTCTTTATCTGACACTGTTATGTCAAGTGTTTTGATGACAGCAGTATTTATTTTATCTGCTCGCCGAAACAATTTTCGTGCCCTAACTCCCCTAATACGATCTCGTGAAGGATGGATAGGATTAGATCGTCAAAACTATTCTCATAATGCTTATTTTTTATTTCATTGAGAGTAACAAACGAGCACACAGTTCACCTGATGGCAAGCGATTCCTGCGGTCCATGACATCTATATTCATCCTTGACAATGAATCAGAATGCAGATGCGTTGTCACCCTTGAGGTCTGAGACGGTATGCCTCGTAACCAGTCTATAATATATAAAGGTGAGGGCGTGTTCTTACCCCGGTCGTGCTGACCCTTTCATTCTACAACTTGAAACAAACTGCAAAACTGTAGCTCTACCACTGTCTAATTAAATTTAAATTACAATTAAAAAGTTTATTCATATATTACACAAATATTATCTTGTTAAAGTGTTAGTACGGCAGCTAGGTTGGTTCGACTGGACCTGAAGGAAGACGTCATCACGGAATACTATCGTGTTATAATATCATTTGTTGTGTTTCATATGGTGGGTGTAAGGAACCGGAGATAAGATAACGAGGTATTACATGTCACCACCATTGGAGCCCTGGGGTAGCTCAGTGTCGATGCGTTCGCTTAACGGAACAAGAGTAACTCGAGTACGATACTATGTGCCTACACCAATGAATTTGAATTGCAATTTCAAGTATGTAAATAAACACTTAAAATTGTGCGTATCTGCTCGACGGTGAAGGAAACAAGAAACAAATAAAAAATAATCGAAGTCATGTGTCCGCCAATCAGTGCACTCTCTAGGGAGGAGGCTTCTGCCGCGTAGTGTGATTAACATATGAAGGCTGTCTGCTTACGCCGTTGAAATAAATCCTTGCTACTGTTCTGACCTAACGTCTTCTGAGAACCAAAAGATACCTTAGTCAAAAATCGGACAGTATAACTTCACAATGTAACAAATACGGAAAAAAAACGTGTTCGTTTTAAATATATCTGTGTTTGTTTATACAAAAAGCCACGTAAAAAAGATTGAACAGGACGTCCTTATCATTTGTTTTTCATTTTACTATCGTCATCGTTTGGTCGTCAAACTGTTACTTAACGTTTCTACCGTTTGTTTCTCCTTAGCGGTCCTGTTGCCACAGTTCGCGTTCTAGCGTAGATTTGTTGACGCTTCTGACGACTACGATGGAAGGCCCCTTGACTAGTAATAATGTTTCTTTCATCAGACTCAAACTTAAGCTATTGTTATAGCTTGTATTCCAATAAAAGTGTTGTCCTTTCTCCGATCGCGCCGACCGATGCTTACGGCTAGTTTAAATTTGTGTCGTGTCTTAATTATGAAAATAGGGCGTTGGAATTTTATAAAATTACCCTCAATCGACTACGTGAATTTACTTTCTTTATATAGAATAGTTGGCAAACGAGCAAGCAACTCGTCCGATGTTAACTGATCAATGCTGCCCGTGAATATACGCAACACCCAGAGGAGCAGTCGTAGATGCGCTGTCGGTAAACTTCGCAGGCTTGTTAGATAAATACGGTACTTATTTATATGGGCAGGTTCAATAGAACAAAATCATGTCAATGATTGTATTGAACTCAGTTTCCATAGATATAGTAGATGAATAGAATATTATTTCACTGTTAAGCTCTTGTTTGACGGTGTCGTGGGTACATTTGTGTTGGAATGCTAATGGCGATAGATCCGTCACCGCTGACTCGCGCAATGAAAATTTATCGAGTCTTGATTGTGAACGATATGATTGCAGATTGGTATTTAGACGGCTATATCGTTCAACGCGAATGTACTTAGAGCGTTGACTAATATTTTTTTATCTGTTTGGTTTACTTTTTTTAATGATGTAATTTTTTTTCTTTTTATTTATTTATTTACTTTTAGTTTAAAGCGTTTGTGCTTTTGGCGTAAAGTTTTTGTTATACGACATTTTTTCGAATTTGGATATTTTTCGTATTATTAGAGGCTAGACATACGAGAAATATGGACAACTCATACAGAGATAGCGGCCAGGACGCAGGAACAATAGAGCACACTTGCTAGGAAAAGTGGCATATTATGGGGATAGGCCATCCGAAGTGAGAATAATACATACCATTAGGATGCATCGCCATACTGGTACGAAAAGACGAAGAGTAATGGCGTACACACACAGCACTTCTACACTCAGTTTGTGTGTAGTATAGGCATACATGAATGTGTGTGTGTAGAAGTGCTACCGTGTACCTACAGAGTCCCATTCCCCACCAATAAGATAAAATGAGTACGAGTATATTTCACGCCACATGAAAAACAATGGAACGGTATCGTCGTTCTGTAGGGTTAGCCGTCCGGCGCAATACCTGTCGATTTTATTGTTACGTTTAAAAGATGTGATGTGATGTGTAATGTTCTCTATGATTCTCCTGGTCTAGGATTTCACTGTTGAGCTTCCAACGGTGACTGTTGAGGGAATCGGCGACTCGTATACAGGGCAATCTAGGCATTCCATTTCAGCCTTCAGGTGTGACAACAATGAATCTTTGAGGATGAGTTGTGTTTGGTAGGGTGTATTCGAGTATAAAAAAAATGGACACAAATAGTTTGTGCGGTCAATGTATCGAAATATGCGAGTGAACGTGTGTTTCACAATATATATTGCAATCGCCATCTAGACGTTCAGTACAATGTTGTTGTTACTAATTGAGTCTTCTGTAATACTCGTAACTATACTAAGCGCTTTTGTTATATGAGCTTTCTCTCTTATATATTATTGGTGGTCCAACTCGGCAGCTTAGACATTACAGATTATTTATATTGATTAAATATATAGATATTTTTATATATAGATTATTTTTTCTCGCATTTTGGAGAGTATGCGCAGGAAATAGACGAGCAGATCTCCCAGTTCCATTACACCACTGGATAAGTTAACACACTTACATGGTTGAAATCCCGCTCTTTCATACAATTCATTTTGGTTCAAATTCTGAACATAGAGATAGATGGTATGGCATACTATGGATTTGAATAGCTTTCCTCCCAACCTCAAGCGCGAGTAGCCTATACAACAGTACAATAGTTTAGGGTACGGTCTGCGAAACTTAAAGTCGTAGGTTCTAATCCGTCATTGTACTATTGCGAGCTATATATTGCGAGCCATCTCCTAACAGCAATTGATTTCATCTGATTCTGAACCAAAACGTATCGCCGAGGTTGAAATTGACCAAAAAGACATCATCGTGTGTGTATAGCGTTAAAAGATTTTTTTTCATTCTTATATTCTATTATACACACATAATGTATAGTATGTGTATATTTAAAGTATGTAATGTATAATATGTGACTTTAACAGTGGTAGAGATACACTGCAGTTTGTTTCTAGCTGCATAATGAATGGGTCAGCTCGACCGGGGTAGGACCACGTACTCACAGAATACCGGCGTAAAATAGCAGCATGTATAAAATGTTGCTTTGTTTCGTCTGGTGAGTGCAGGGATCCGGAGACCTTTATTACTGGAGACGAGGCATTCCATCTCAGTCCTCAAGGGTGATAACGCATCTGCATTATGATTCCTTGTCAAGGATGAATGTAGATGTCGTGGTCCGCAGGCATCACTTGCCATCAGGTGTGTGTGTGAGGTGTCTCCCAAAGTAATAAAAAAAAATTGAGGATGAATGTTTAAGGGTCGACAGTCATAATTTATGAGCTGAACTGTGTCTGTTAGTCAGTTTTTTTAATATCATTATAAAATGTCCATGTCAAGGATGAGTTTAGATGTCATGGGCCGCAGGAATCACTTGCCATCAGGTGAACTGTGTGCTCGTTTCTTACTCTTAAGGTAATGAAGAAAAAAAAAAGTAACACTGATGTTAACAATAATTTACTTTGTTTATTTATCTCTGACCCACATCTTTCAATACTGTTTACTTTTAATTTTTTCTATCGAAACTATCCTGTAGATATTGCATTTAGCAAAAAGACCGCCTAGTATGTCATCTTAGTTGGCAAGTTATTTCGTCTGTTTTCTTACTGTACCATAAATAATATTCTATATGTCTTTAGTTTCTAATGAGTGAGTAATAATCGGTATTAGTGATTTGGCGTGACACGGGCCGATGTCGGCGCGACCGCAGGAATCACTGCGGCTTGTATGCAACTGAGCAGAAGTGATCATGTTACATTTTTCCGTGCTCACTTCTAATACCAAATGCTGTATTCTGTTTCTTCTTTAGTATCTTATATATTCGGATTAGAGATGCGATAAATCAATAGAAATCAAAAACCGAGATTAGCTTTTACGTGGGACTCTATGACGTAAACAAAAGTGCGGATAAATCCATCTGCATATTGTAACTAGGGGACAGGACGAGTGAGCAGCTCTGTGTTCTACACAAATGCTAACGGCACTCTAATATTGATTGCATAGATGATGTTATCTGGTATTAACCAGAAAATATGGCTCAGGTCGACATGGATCATGAGGCTTTTTATGGCTAGTGGCAACTGTTAGAGGGCTTTTACAGCGTCACCGGGTTGAAAGGTGGCCGAGCGCCTAGGACACTCAGCAGAGATTTTTATTAATGGGTAACCAGCACAGAGGAAAGAGGAAGCCTCGGCTTGGTCTATTACTCTGTGCCCGAAAGCAACTGGACTCGAGGGTGCCCGAGAGAGCCGAACCCTTGGCTCGATCAGTTGCTTCTGACGGATTAACTAAATTAATATTTTTTCAATACAATCAACGTATTTGGATATTGTTTATATAGACAGGATGTGATAGGTTTACGGGTGCAGGGTGTTGCTTTTTTTAGTTTTTTTATAACATTAAGAGTAAAAAACGTGCACACAGTTCATCTGATGTTAAGTGATTCCTGCGGCCCATGACATCTACATTCATCCTTGACAAGGAATCATAATGCAGATGCGTTGTGACGTTGAGGATTGAGGTGGAATGTCTCGTCTCCAGTAATAAAGGTCTCCGGATCCCTACACTCACCAGACGAAACACAGCGACATTAAGCTGCTACTTTACGCTGGTATTCTGTGAGGGCGTTGTCCTACCCCGGTCGAGCTGACCCATTCATTCTGCAGCTAAAAACAAACTGCAGTGTAGCTCTACAACTGTAAATGCTGATTATGATATTGTATTTTTGTTACATTATAGGCAGATGTCAAGTTCTTTATTTCTTTCTTATAGATTCCATCATGTATAAAACTCAACTATAATATATATAAGACGAGAGTTTCATATGTTTGTACAGATAAGCCTATTTCAAGTAATGCCCGTGGAATACAAAAAAATACAATGGAAATGAATACTACAATGCCTCTATTGTGTTTCGTAACGAAAAATTGTTTTGTGGGGTACATCTGCTTGTGGATGGTTTTTTTTACCTTCAACGGTAAAATTGGATGTTTTATAAAAAAAAAATTCACGTAAAATAGATACCGTTTTCGTTTTGTAAATATTCCTAATTGTTGTTTGGCATAATAGTCAGAATATTTAAAAAAATGCTCTTTCATCCACTTATCTCAATAGGGGTAGACAAAGATATCAATTTACCATTTTTATAATGATATTAAAAAAACTGACTAACAGACACAGTTCAGCTCATAAATTATGACTGTCGACCCTTAAACATTCATCCTCAATTTTTTTTTATTACATTGGGAGACACCTCACACACAGTTTACCTAATGGTTTGTGATTCCTGCGGTCCATGACATCTACATTGATCCTTGACAATGAATCATAATGCAGATGCGTTGTCACCCTTGAGGACTGAGATGGAATGCCTCGTCACCAATAATAAAGGTCTCCTGATCCCTACACTCACGAATCGAATGAAAACAGCATTATGCTGGTATTCTGTGAGGACTTGGTCGTAACAACGTCGAGCTGACCCGTTCACACTACAGCTAGAAACAAACTGCAGTGCAGCTCTATCATTGTTAAGATGCACATGCGTTGTCAACCGTGGTGACTAAAATTTAATTCTCAACTCCCAATAACTTGTGATAAGATCTCTATTACGTTTCTGACAAAGTTTTCATAATATATTTTTTAAAAAAAATATTAGCAATGTTATTAACATTACTAATATTCCGGTTAACCACTGCAACTAAGATGAAAACGCTAGTGCTAGGAGATGGTTCGCGACAATTATCCAATAGTGGATTCGAACCTACGACCTTAAGTTTCTTAGACCGTAACCTAAACCATTAGGTTAATGACGCTTCATATTCATGACACCCCCTATCTATTATAATATATTTCTTCTTGACCGGAACGTTTTATTTTAAATGGTAACACCCCTGTCCAACTATCTATTGAAACGTGTTATTATAAAAATCTATGTTAAGGTGTTTGTCTATTACTCTTATTTAAAAGCCATATGGAAGATGTGCTACATAAATAATCACTCGTTTCAGACACGACCATTGACGTCATTGCGATTTGCGTATTAGTGCTTTCGGGATACTGTCGGCTAGATTGGTTTCTGTTGATTGCATTGGTGTGTGTAAATTATATCTTCAATAATTTGTATCTAATGCATTATTTTTTTAAAATAATAATACATTTGTTACATTTGCTACCTAAACACGATGACAAACATAGGATACGTTATACACAAAATGTTTATACTTCTATGCAGGTGGACCTACACTACACAGCTGGTACCTGCAGAACGTATAGGTCTACTCGACCGGATAAAGCTCCACGCTGTCATTGATAACCTGGGTGAAATATTAGCTTCTAGCGCTACTGTATTTTGTATGGTGAAAGAAAGAAACCAGAGACGTTATTATACAAGGCAAGGAAATTATATTTCAAGTTCTGAGGAGTGGTGGGGGGATCGGGTCTGCATGAATCGTTTATCATCGAATAAATTATGGGCGTTTGTGTCACCGTATAGTCGTGAAATTCCTTATTCCAACGGCAGCGCGGATTGGTAGTCAGTCGGTCTGGCTTGTGAGCCGTGGATATTGGATTCGATTCCTTCAACGTTCCTAAGATCTTTATATTGAATTATGGAAGATGAAGATAAGTGATTGTCTGTTTGCGCATTGTCTTAAGGTACATCCCACGGCGTACATGTTGTCTCCTACCAACGGGGAGATGTCGTTGTGATCAATAGAATATAATAATCCTATAATCTATATTGTGTGTCATAAAATTTTGTTAACCATATTATCAGTAGATATTTCTTCGCAACACACACACAAACATTATATTGGGCATTAAGGACTGCGAGGCCGCGAAAGTTCAAATAAAAATGTGTTGAATATATATACATATATAACTATGAAATATGTAATCAAAGGGTCAAACCCGTGATCATAAAATCTGAAAGCATTTACGTTTTCCGTTACAAATGTCACTGCTTTTATCATATTAGTGTCAAATGTAGTAAGAAGTTAAAACGGAAACGACTTATTGAGATGCAACGAGGGGACAGAGATCCATTATCATCGAGATAATTTACAATTTGATATCCTTGCAGAAGTGCGACGAAGGGAATTTCTTTAGAATTCGTTCGTGTTCCTTAGGAGATAGCTTCCCCCAATGCAGCGAGTATGACCGAGGGGTTTAAATCCCTAATAACCTTCATACCTCCTCTTTCTCTCGATACCAAAAAAAGAGCCTGCAATTGTTTCCTTTGTCTTGGGACTTATTACTGGTTGATGATTTTCTCTTTCACTTGGAACGAACAGAAAGAAATTTGTTAAACATTATTTTTTGAGTGACTCAAAAAAGTAGTGACGTTGGAAAAATTGTACATGGTAGAACCACGCTGTTGATTAAAATTTAGGACATTTCATCCTATCACTATGGACATAGGCTTCTACTGCAGATTACCACAAAGTACGACCCTAAGTTCCCTGGATCCATAGACCTCCCGCATTCTTGCGTAAGTCGTCACGCGCATCTAAGTCGTCCTATACTGCGATTATCAATGATTGGCACTCGAGAACTTTTCTTTCCCCCTTGGTTTTTCGAGCTATATATCCGGTCCATTGCAACTTCAGCTTACTTCAGAAGCTTTGAACTATGTCGGTTAACTTAGTTCTGCGGATATCCATGTTTAGCATTCGATCAAGGAGCGTAGACGTGGTCCTTCACCGCAGGAGGAAGCTCAAAGCCACTCAGCGGCCTATGGAGAGGGATATGCTCGGTATTTCACCCCGTCCCTAAGTAAAATGTAATTACCTTGCATCACCTATTATATAACGTAAGGTGAGTGAGTAATGACATTTCACCTGTGCGCGTAATGGTATTGTTGTGTAACGTCTCTAAGCATTATCACAGCGGACATGAATACCTGAATTCCAATTACTTGAGGGTTTATTTTGCAGTAGTTGAGTAACGCTGCAGGTTGCTCGATAGTGGAAGGAAGATGCATGCTTTACAGAATACCAAGATAAAACAATACTTTGCGTGCTACTGTGTTACTTGTGATAGAAACCAGATACCTTATTACTGGTGACGAGGCATTCCATCTTATTGAGTGTTTTAATGAATGTTTTGCTGCAATTGCTTATCATCGTTTTTTATAGTGCCCGTTTATCACATCTTATATCATAAACAATTGAATATTCAAAATATCGTAATCAGATATTACTTCCTTTTTTTGTGAATGAGTATTGCTGTTGGTGCAGAGACCTCTACAGCTTTATCTAATTAGACTCGCGAGCGGGAGGCCGGCTGAGCAGGGAGACAATGACGATGCTGCGAAGCTGGCGCGGAGACTGCTGCTGCACTCCGACCCCTGTGGACGAAGAACGTCGACGACAATTGAGGAGGGCAATAATACTTGGATCGTTATCCAAAGGGAGGAATAAGATATTACGAATCGTAATGTTTAATATGGAAATGTGAAGTAGAGTGTTTTTTTTAATTTCATTGGGAGTTATAAACGAGCACACAATTCACGTGCGTGATTGATGCGGCCCATTACATCCATATTCATCATCGATAATGTCACCTTAGAGGACTAAAATGGAGTAACTCCTCACCAGTAATAGGAGTCTGATTGCTCCTATAACACACCGCAATCAATTGAAGACGTCTGTTGCTGACATAATCAACTGGGAGGTCATCATCGGTGACATTAAGAGTGGCGTCAAGGTTTAAGTTGGCGTTTTGTTCAACATTAAAATTGGTTTCTACAAATTGGCGCTTTATCTATCTATTAGTAAAGTTTACATATTCAAGGCGTGACTATTTCCATGATGGAGCTGCTCCGAGATCGCGTCGAAGTATTTACAAAATAAACAAGATGGGCATTAATGGGGGACAGCGGCATGAGCATTTTGTGGGTGAACCCGCTGATACGTACATTAATGAGTAGTACAAAATTCTTTTTAGATATTAAATACTAACTTATTTTTTTTGTTATTACCGACAAACGGGATTATTGTTATCAGTTTTGTAAATAAATACAATTAATTCCGCTGCGTCGTAAACGCAGTCATGACGTGTAAAGTTATTCACAAAATGTTCTAGATCCCTCACAGAACCCAGACTCAGTACAGAATCAATATAAAAAGTATTAATTCCCAATTGAGAATTTCCCTGCACAAATTCTTGGTATTTTCAGTTAATATAATTTACATAGGATATGAATATATGTATTTTTCAAACGACCGCCTACACCACCCTGCTCCTACATTCGTACCAGCCGTTCCCTAATTGATGCTTTACGGGTGTATTGTGTGTCTCTTGCACACGTATAGGCTATCCTTCTCACGCACCTTCTGCGTTGTGCACCCTTGAGTACGGAGATGAAATGCCTCGTCACCAGTAATAAAGGTCCTAGGATCCCTACACTCTCCAGACGAAACTCTGTAGCATTATTCTGCTATTTCACGCAGGTATTCTGTGAGGGCGTGGTACAGCGGTCAAGCTGTAGGACCACCCATCTACCACTACCCACTATAAAAACCATAGGTTAACAATCGAAAAAGTAGTCAATTTTTTTTTCTTATACTGAAATTAGACTATGACAAAAAAGCACATACTTTAACTAGATGTGCTTATTACTTTTTTCACGACATGGTCCGTGACACCCATATTAATTTTTGATAAGTCAAACGTAGATCGCTGTCTTTAGTTAGTCACCCAGCGGTATGAAGAAGTCGACTCTGAAAGGATAATACCATATAATAGAATACCAACGTGAAATGGGATCAGGCAATCCAATAACTGATAACGAGGCATTCCATCGCAGCCCTCAAGAGAAAGAATACATATATATATATATATATATATATGTATATATATATAATACACATACATACATACATACATACATCAGATACCCGATTATTAATTCAGATAATCGTAGAACAGTTTTCAATTAGTAAGGTGTAGAATTTCCTATGTTGAAACGTCGATATTATTTTATGCAGTTGAAAAATGTGTCTATAATTAAATGTTCGTTTTACAACCGCAAAATACATCCTGCCTTTAGTTTGCGTTTTGCTTTTAGAGAAGGCGATGACACGTTACTAACTTAGGGTATAATCGAATCTTCTGGCTTGTACCAATAAATTGTCGTTTCTAGGCTTAGTTTATTATCACGTATATACAAATAAGTCTTGCTTGCATTTGTGTACGGTGTATGGCGATAGAGTAACCAATTGACGCTTACGGTTGCTTATTTATTTACTTTATTAGGAAACTTCACAGCATACAAGAAACATTAAACATAAATACAATTAACAAGGATATTAAGCCATCAAACAAGTTACAACCAAATACATTTTTTTTAAATGTATGTGCAACAGAAGAAACATACATTTTAATCTGTAGTGTAGTGTGTGTTTGTGTGTGTATGTGCGTGCGTGTGTGCGTATGCATGTCTCTGTGTTTTAGCGCTTGTATCTTATTAAGGCCAATTCAGGAGTGCTTCAGAAACATTGTTTAGAAACTGATTTCGTTTAAGATGGAATATGTAAATTTTTCCAAACATATCATTATAGATTTACATAATTAAAATAATAGACGTACAAGTTTATTTATTTATATATTTAAAAAAAATAGATAGATTTAAATATATAAATAAATATTAGCAATAGCGTTAAGTATTACAATGGTAAGTAATAAAAAAATAAAAGTAACGTGAAATGACGCTGCTGAGAAGACATTGTTACTGTTTTTTTAAAGAAACAAAAAGTAATTAAAATTTTTTGTATTAAGTAATGTTATACATTTATATTGTATTGATAAAGCATATTTTAGCGATTTTCTATCTTTCATACCGGCTTGGCCAGATGTTAGTTCTGTAGTATTCAGTTGCTTATATTAAAAAATAACTCGGGAGGTTTTGGTAGGTTATATTAAAAATTGGTCTTAGTGCAAACGCCAGTATAGTTTGCTATTCATGTGCACGTTGGAGCAGTTCGTGTGCGTAGCCTGTGTACGTGCGTGCGAGTGCGTAGCTTGTGAACTTGCGTGCGTGTGCGTACCTTGTGTACGAGCGCGTGTGCGTGTGCCGCTCGCGTTGAGGCGTGTGTCTTTTTGAGCCGATAATCTCCCAAATCCCGGCCGTCACAGCCGCCAGCCAGATTAATCGCTTCTGAAATATTTCTTTATTCACACTGTGTGGCTATTACTCTTAATAATTTATTGCTTTCTTTATCTAAAAGTGTTTCCATATACAAATAACAGGTTTGGTTTTCATGCTGCAGCTTACCGGAAATTGCGTCATAAATGGCCCGGCAGGACTGGAAGGTACTAACAGAATATTAGTATTAATGTAACCCGAGACCTGGTAACTATGTTGGGTCCTCAGGAGAAAAAACAAGTGTCTTGTTATTACCACATACAATATACATATGCTTCTTTTTTTTATTCAACGGAGCGAATAGTGCACCAGATGACTGCGGTCCATAAACACCAACATATATATATATACAATAAAGATTCAAGATCATCATCATGGAATGTGATGCCTAGATTGAACACGTATACTAAATAACAAGAACCGCAATAAATATATGTGAAATATTTAAGATATTTACAAGACATTCATATTAAGTTATTTCTATATATAGTTATAAATAAAGATATGCAGTTGTGCCTCTATTAGGCTTGCGGTTATAGCGTTGTATATAGTAATCTGCAAGTGTGATCAAGTTTGCGAGGTTCGTATGTAAAATGTCTATTTTTTTATTTAGTTATTAATATTTTTTATTACTCAACACACTGATCACTTGACGATGAATGGTGTTTAATGAACATGACATTTATATCTATTGTCGACAAGGAATAATAATATAGGAGATCGTTTACATCCCCGCAATCTTAGTTATCGTGACATGTAAATTGCAATATTATTAGTAACATAGGTTAGTCACGTCAAAGTTATAAAAATCTGTAACGCGAATATATCTCCTCGACCAGGATAGGACGGGTCCTTGCTTTCCGGAATACCAGCGTTAAACCACCAGACGAAATAAAGAAGCTTAGCGCTACTGTATTTCGTCTGGTGGAAAAAATAAATTGGACAAAATTTTCATTAATCTTATCTCTTAACCACACATCTACTAGATGATAGCGTGCTTGCTTTGTGGTCCCTGATGATGATACTCCAGAATATTACTAGTAAAGCTAAATTGTAATTAAATTTGATAGTATTTTTTAATTACTTAAAAATCTAATTCTCAATCGGGATTATCATATGTAGATTTTTAAGTTACAAAAAAAAACCATAGTTCAGTGCACAAAATACTAGGTACAAATGGAAGACGGTAGTTTTCTGCTTGCTAGGTTTTTGTTGTCGTTCCCATTTTACAGATCTAGGACACAAAATGTACGCCAGAAATGTGGCTTGTTTAAAAAAAAGTTTTATTCAGTCCGATGCATTAGGTATTTACTACAATTTTTTTTTATCCTATTTTAAATTGCATCTTTAAAACTATGACTGCTTTATTTCATACATCTTATTGCATGGTTGTGTATTATTTATCTTTAATGTTGATTTAACTTCTTGTTTTACGTGTCTTATATATAAAACTATTCACATATATGTTTGTGAATATATTCATCAGGTTTTGTATATATTTATACATGTATGCACGTATTTATATGTATGTTACATTATACGTACGCATAAATGTGTAATGTATATTTTATTTACAAATATCTTTTTATAAAACATGCACCCGTCATACTTTTCTGCTCAAACCGTTCAAAAGGTAGACAAGTTTCAAGCTTCTAGGCATTAAGCATGCCTATTTGTAGAATTGTTTTGTATGTGGAATTAAAATCTCCTTATATGATGTTGATATATAATAAAACCTAAAATATTTTAACATTGAGTATCCTTTAGAACATTACAAACATAATCTATAGTCAGAAGCAACTAATCGAGCCGAGGTTCGGTCCTCTCGGCACTCTCGAGTCAGTCGCTCTCGTGCAACAGGGTAACAATCCAAGCCGAGGCTCCCTCTCGGGAACCCTTGTGCTGGTTACCCACTAATAGAGGTTTCGTCTGAGCGCAATAAGCGCTCGGTCACCTCTCAATATCATGAATCTATAAAAGCACTCTGGTTAATAGCGGCCATCAGCCCGAAAAAAAAATACAAACTCTTACAATTCTTCTTCAGTACAAATATATACAAAATGTTGATTGATACATTTATGAATGTTACACATATTCAATAATTATACATGTACTGGTAAATTTTAGAACCTTCTTTTTTGAAACCGACGACAAAATTATAACAGAAACAATCTGTATTTATATATTTTATTTCCACTTTGTCATCATAACTTAACGTTGACAAGACAAGACTTAAAGTTCAAGCTTGATGGCATTAGAAAATGCAAACGCCAGTCACTCCTGGTTTGGACGTTGATTGCAAATTTCGACAGAGGCAAGACTTGGAAGCAATGATATATTCTTATTCTATAAGTATTCAAATTCAACTTACAACCTGATAAATATCATATAGTTTCGTATAAGGGTATTAAAAGCGATTCGAATGTTAAAATTTTAGTTCGTTTAATTATTTCAATGTTTAGAGAAAGCTTAAAATATCGCGGCGAGTATGAATGAAGAACATGCAACAAATGGTGATGGGCGAGTAGTGGGGCTTGTTGGTGAGCTGTTTGCGGCGATTCTACTGAGTGAGCAGTAATTACGGGCGGGGCGGCCCAGGGGAACGGGGAGAGGGGTGGTTGCAGGGTGTGACGTAGTGTGCGAGGGGGCTGTCTGCACCCCACGCTATCGCTTTATTGTTGTATTCAGTAAAGCATAATATTGCAGGGTTTTTTTGTTCACCAAGATTTTTTATGTGAAACTGGGGGGTCACAGACAACACACGGTTTTTTTTTAAATATGACGTATAACGAAGCCTGAAGCGAAGCGAAGAAAGAATGTCGTTTACATACATCGGTTATCACAAGAAAATAAAAATAATTTTCTATTAAATTACTAAAGCGTCCGCCGACCTCCGTGCCCCGTCGTGGTCCCGGATATTGGATAAAATTGTGTCGCCCGCTAACTTATCACTCGTAGGGGGAGAACACATTCACCGATGGTAACTAACCATCGCTATACAATTACATAACAAGAGATAACATGTCATAGGTCACTTTACGAGGAGGCGAATAGAACAGTGTTTCTAAATTGTGTAACAGGTCGTAAATCTCTGTTTGGTCCAATTGAGTATATATGTAATCGTAGTAGTCGTAAAGTATTATGTTTACTATGTGCAGTACGGTGGTACGCGTGATGTAAAGGTTAGTTGACTGGGTTCGAGGAACAATACCTATCACAAATTGTTGGTTTTCAGGTCCGACAACATAACCTGTTCCGTTTTTTTATTACAATTAAATACAAAAGTGCATTTTGTCAGTTTGTTGCGTTTATTTAAGTATCTACGTCGGTTCCGGTAAAGAAATGCAACAGTAGGTTGAATTTTACATCTATTTGACACATTGTGCGTGTGTATTACATTTTTTTTAAATTACATTCATAGTAACAAAAGAGCACACAGTTCACCTGATGGTAAATGATTCCTGCGTCCATCAATATTCATCGTTGACAAGGAATCATATTGCAGATGCTGACTGAGGTGGAATGCCTCGTCACGAGTAATAAAGGTCTCCGGATCCCTACACTCACCGATCGAACAAATCACAACAGCATTATGATGCTATTTTACGCTGGTATTCTGTGCGTGGGCGTGGTGCTATCCCGGTCGAGCTGACCCTTTAATTCTGCAGTGTAGTTCTACCGTGGCCGCGTTACTGGATCTGAAACTCCCTCCAATGTTATTGCACATGTTTTACATCGTAACACGGAATGGGGGACGACGAGTGAGTGTCTCTGTGTTTGCGTAAATGATTACAGCACTGTAGCAATATTCTACATGGTTAATGCCATCCGACAATAACCAGAAGATATCGCCGTGGTCTAAATAGACAAGGACAAGAACAGCTTATATTTATATGTATATATTTATATAAATATATATATATATATATATATATATATATATGTGTGTAACCAGCCTGGCTATAAATACTGTTACATGAAAACTTTTCTTTTTTTCAACTTTTTTTCAGACACTTCAAAAGCTTGGTATCAGCCGTATGTTCTTATATCGTACTTTCAACTGATACAACAACACTTCCTCTGTCGAAGGCCAGAAAAGATCAGGACGGCCACGTGCTGATCTACAAAGGCTGTTATTGCTGTTAAAGCCAGAATTCGTCGAAACCCCATTATCAGGAAGCAAAAAATCTTATCGCGAGAAAAGAAGATTCCCGCTAGGACTCTGTCGCGTATTATAAAACAAGACCTGAAGCTCGGTGCCTATCGTCGATATACAGGACATGCCCTAAATAAATCTTTACAATTAAAGAGAGTGGATCGATCAAAACGCCTTCTGTCGCGATACTCAGGTGAAAGGCACAGAAATATCCTCTTTACTGATGTAAAAGTTTTCTCGATTTAAGAACACTACAATAAGCAAAATGATAAAGTGTACGCTCACAGTTCTAAAGAAGCTGCTCAAGTGGCCGGAAAGGTACAACGTGGACATCATCCTGCGTCAGTGATGGTTTGGTGGTGCGTGTCTTATCAAGGAGTCACAAAACTACATTTTTGTGGAAAAGGAGTGAAAACTTCAGCCAAAGTGTATCAAAATACAGTCTTGGATCATGATGTAAACTTCTCAGCAATACACTTTTTAAAAATATACCATGGATTTTCCTGCAGGACTCTACACCTGGTCACAAGGCACGAACAACCCAAGCCTGGCTTGAAACTAACGTTCCGGACTTTATAAGACCTCAACCCTTTAGACTTCAAATTATGGTCAGTTTTAAAAGACATGGCCTGCTCTAAACGACACGGCGACATTGAGTCTCTTCAGTCTGAGAGAAATCTTTGGAGTAAGCAGTGGCGAAATTTGCCTTGGAAACAGGGCGTAAATCCATAGATTCGTGGCCAAACAAATTAAAGGCCTGTATAAAAACCAAAGGGGCCACCTTTCGAATAGAATACTTTTTTATTTTTTGCTGAGACATGTAGATACAAATTTTAATAATATTACATTACTTCATTAAAAGAAATGCATTTACATTTGTAACAGAACTTATGGCCGGACTAGGTATAAGCTTTCTACGTGCTACACTATGGGACCCATCCTTCAGTGTAGGAGGTACAATCTCTTAGACATCTAAGCTTTCTAAATTAGAACTGAAGGTACCTTTATGTTAACACTTGTGGGTCTTGTGTGGAATGACTTTTAATTCAGACAGCGTAACGTTGTGCAAGGATTCCACTATCGGACCTCATGACGCACTGCTAGATTTCATCCTTTTGTTGTGAACATCCCTCAAACCCGAACGATGCGCTTTGCTTCGTCTTTCATTATTCGAACAGCAAAGGACTGGAATAGTTTGCCCGCATCTGTCTTTACCTCCGATTACAATGTGGGCGTTTTCAAGAGTAGAGTGAATAGGCATTTACTGATCTAGTGCGCCTTACCATCTAGGACTGCATTTCCGCTTAACATCAGGTGGGATCGTGGTCTAGCACTTTCTTTGAAAGTATAAAAAAAAGGAATTACTTGTACAAGAAATACCGTCCTTACGCGCTTTATACAACACTAATTAGAAGTCAGATTACAAACTAATAAAGTTAAATTATTGTTTACAACTCCAAATTAATATGATGATTAACTTACTTACTTATTATGAATTTAAGATATTATAAGGTATAGGTTAATCACTAAAATATCATTAGGAGTATTTGTTGTACGTAACAATCGCTGGCCGACTGTGTTGCTAGTTGACATTTTTTAACCTTTATCGGTTTTAAGTCATCACTGACGTGACAACAGTGTTATTATACACTTTGTTGTAGTCACTTCCTCTGTTGTCAAAACCCCTTAAATATAAAAAAAGAATTAGTTATGTCGATCCAGATCACGTAAAGCAGTGGCTCATAAAAAAATAATTTTGCTCGGTAAATGAGATGTTACATTCAAAGAACGTATGTAACATCTCATGTGCTAAATGCTAAAAATGGTGAAATGTGTGAAATAGGAATCGATTATAAATTATATTATCTTTGTAACATATAACAATAAATATTATTTTTATAATTAACCGTAGTTTTCTGCAGCGGTCGTATGGCACGTGTGGAGTGATAAGGCGGATCATGTTTTTATAAAGAAAATCATTAAAATAGTGGCGGAAGGTTTTTTTTCCTAAGGGATAGGAATTTTACTCTTTATTTTTTTTATTTTTTTATTAGGCCCCTTGTAAAAATAACAACACTGAACCAATGTCGTATAAGAAATTTAATCGAAAAATAGTTATTTCGCTAGTGAAGAGAAAACCGCACTGGATATGGAAGGTCTTCAACATCTTAACAGAGAAAACCAAACATTGGTTCAAAAAATACCATACATTAAAAACATAAATAATTATTGGAAATTCTTCAAAAGACATCTTTTCTTAGAAAACAAATATTTTTTACAAAACTGTTTAATTGAATGCAACATAAAAAATATTATTAAAAATAACTAAAACGTGGTGATAATCAAGTCGCGTCCAATAAGTGTTA
This sequence comes from Teinopalpus imperialis, assembly GCA_029286865.1. Taxonomy (NCBI): domain Eukaryota; kingdom Metazoa; phylum Arthropoda; class Insecta; order Lepidoptera; family Papilionidae; genus Teinopalpus; species Teinopalpus imperialis. Next base: position 5,486,652 of record JAGSMU010000035.1, on the reverse strand, counting down.
AGATTAAAAAAGAAATAACCTCTACATCGCTATGCACCTTTCGCATGGAGTTTTTTTTAATTTAATTCTCAATATAACAACAGCGAGGCAACGAGTCCATCGTTATTTAACGTGTATAAAGATACAGAGTGATATTTTTTGTACACGAAAAATCTTAAAATAGAAATGGTTAACCCAGATACGCCACGATTAAAAGTTTTGTAAGTGGTAGAGTAGAGAGATGAATGGGAAGGACAGGATACTATACCTTCAGTATACTGTACTATGGAGAAAGAGCAGTGTTACGCAGCAGTGAAGCGTATATTTGCGATTTGTTTTGGAGAAATGGAAATACAATTACTGGTAATGTGGGCATTCCATTTTAGTTCTTACATCTTGAATCTTTGGTATGGAAGTGACACAATGGTAATTTCAATATAGATACAAAACATTTGGATATTTTTTGTTTATTATTTAGTACGCACATATGTTATGAAATGAGTGTTGTATTTGTCTAAGTAATTCAAGTCATCAAAAGTTCTTGTCTTGGATTGAATGGATTTTTTCTAAATGGAAATGAACATTCTCTGCTTATTTTTCTTGTACGAATACAGGCTGATGAGTTATTATGACATAATGAAATATATATATATATATATATAATATATATATATATATATATATATATATATATATATATATTATATTGTCCCACACGACTTCGGGTCGGTGGACTTCACTCCATTCCATCGGCACATGTTCCCGAAATATTTTTTTATTTACTTTTCTGATATGCAGGTTTCTTCTCGATTTTTCTTGACCGCCTAGCGTGTGGTTAATCTACAATTAAAATTTCAACTAATGAAGGTAATATTAGGTTATTTTGGTTGTTCATCCCAACCTTCGCTTTAATTTCATGGTACACGAGCAATCTGCGTTTGACTCCGGTTATATCAATGGAGTTTTTAATTGCAACGTGCTGATTTACTGAGTGCTTGCTTGGCGGTGAAGTAAAACACTGTGATGTTTACGGACATGCCAAAACATTAATCAATTTGAAAAGTAAGATTAATATTTCAAAGACATTTATAGAGTACAAAAGAGGAACTTGTAAATAGGCTGTTAATTAACTTTCATACCCCCATATTTGATTTTTGAATTGATGGTGAAAACGGTAATTAAATAAATATTGACTTTAGTTTGTAAACCTTTCTTCAATTCTTTACGAAACTAAAGTTCATTAAATTAAACGGTTTCAAATTTCAGTATAGGAAATTATAATTAGCGATAATACCCATTAACTTCGTGTTAAATTTAAATAGCCTTAAGGTGGAAAAAAAGTTGAGAAGAAGTTGTTTCTGTATCCGTGTCGGTAAGAAGAAATGCTTGTTAAAATTAATGAAGTAAATATTCTCAATTCATGTAGCGGAGAGGTGCGCTAATTATACAGCTTGGGCAGGTCGCGCAGCTGCTCGCGGGCAGGTGTGCCTGCGATCGCATCTTGTATATTAAACACATGCTTCGGCTTCACTCTGCCTTAACTTGACACTGAAATAAATTATCCCTTAAAAATTTGTAAAGAATTCCCTTGAACTCGGTACATTAAAAATAATACTGTTTTTATTTGTCACTAGATCAGATACAGCTTAGAAGGTATTCGTAGCATCTGTTAAAAGCCCCAAATGGTCACGCATCATTCGCCACAATGATATTAATTTAATTTTATATTTAATTAAATACAGAAAAAAATGTATTATTAACGCATTTTAATCAAAGGAGAATTCGTGGAATTAATGTGTCAGCTTGACCTGGGTAGGACCGCGCACTCACAGAATAACAGCGAAACATAGTAGCATAATGCTGCTGTCTTTCAACCGGTGAGTGCAGGAATCCGGACACCTTCAATACTGGTGACGAGGAATTCCATCTCAGTCCTCAAGGGTGACAACGCATCTGCATTATGATTGCTTGTCAAGGATGAAAGTAGATGTCATGGACCGCAGGAATCGCTTGCCATCAGGTGAACTGTGTGCTCGTTTCACTGCAGCTAGAAACAAGCTCCTTTAGTAATATTTTTTTTAATAAAAAATAGAAAAAGTAAGTATGTACTTATGTACACGTGTATATATTAATGTATAGTATATACGACTGTATTTCTATGTATGGATTGTTTTTTTTTTTAACTTTTGTCATGGCGTGATAATTTGAATTAGTAGAGAATGACTATAGGTATTAATTTTTTTTTTGTAGATTCAATGATTAATAGATCGTACAAATAAAATTGTCGTAGATATATTTACACACACATTGATTCTCTTTGTCTACTGTATAATACAGAGAAGAAGCTCTTTAACTAAACGGAAATAACTAGTCGTTAATAGGAATATTATTTCTAACCTTTATAATGAATATACACTTAACATGAAATTTTCTTAAAATTATATATAAATTATTATAATTTATTACTTATTTCAATAGCCATTGCCATAAATCCGCTTAAGATTAAGATTTACATACTGTTTTTTTTTTAATTGAAAACAGAAATTTTATAGCCCAAGGAGACGATGTCGTGGAAGCTTGGGCAGCAAACAGAAATAAGTGAAGTGCATTAACATTAACGTGATAGCATCCTATAAAAAGGTTACACATTGTTCGTATCCTCCCTAGTGGTACCCCATGGGACTTTTATCTATTCGTGTTTAGTAGTATTGGAATTGTAAAAGCATAGTATGTTCGTGTCGTAAAACATCTAAGTTTTTACGAGTACGCCTTTCCACAGACCGTGGCGTCCATTGATCGTCATCCGTGCTTTTAAATATTTTCCCAATGAAACACAGCTGCCTGCTCAGAAACCTTTTTGATCATCGCTGTAATCATATTTTTTGTATGTCTATTATTTTCAGTTGTAATGTTATTTATTATTATCATTGTGTTGTGTTTAATTGTAATCTACAATAGTTAGGATGTTATATAAAATGAACTGTAGTGATGAATGTTTTTGTACAACAATAAAAAAAAAGTTTTGATTGTTTCAAGTTTCACCCTAATGTGTATTGAGAAGAGCTAGAGAATTCTTTCTAGTCCTCTCGAACATTCCCCAATAAGTAAACCCTGGGTGATAAGAGGTGATAATGCATGTACATTTTAAATCATTGTTTTGGAGGCTGGATGTTGTATATTTACCATCAGGCGAACTGTGTGTGCTAGTTTGTCGTATTAAAAAAAAAGCGATTCTTTGAAATGATTAAATGAATGACGCTGTTATTGAATGATCATTTTAACTTAATAATTCGCCTATATCATACTTTTTCTATATCGCCTATATCTACTTTACGATTTTAATGAAGGTCTGATACATACTTCCACTGAAAATAATCTAGTCGATAGACCTAAACAACAAAACAAACAACAACAATAACAAAAGCATTCATTATTTGAAGTTCTTTCTAGGCTTACTGAATAACGATGTTATTGAATGGTAATTTGAACTTAATTTTTCGCCTATATCTTACTGGTATAAGAATTTAATGAAGGTCTCATACATACTTCCACTGAAAATATTCTAATTGATTGATCATACTAAAACAAAAGCATTCTGTATTCGAAGTTCTTTCTAGACTTACTGAATAACGCGGTTATTGAATAGTAATTTGAACTAAATAATTGGTTTATATCTTACTGGTATACTGTAGTTGCTGATTTTAATTTTAATGAAGGTCTCATACATTGCCTTCCACTGAAAATAATTTAATCGCTAGATCAAAAATAAATAGTTATTTCAAACAGAAATAGGTTTAATCGTTAGTAGCCCTGTCAGAGAAAATATTGACAGTCCGTCTTTAGCTCAGCTTGGTTAGGCAGCACGATATTATCAATGTTGCATGTATCCACCAAGCTGGTCGACCTATAAGGCAGATCTGCGTCTTTCGTTAGTATGAAGTGATGTCAATGAATGAATGTCAAGAATCTAATGCAATGATTATAATTAAGATAGTGTGTTTTACTTCAATGAATAAAGGCGGTGTGACGGGATCAAGCACCGTATATGTCAATGGTCAACCAGACATTTGACGGATTTAACTCTCAACGGTCGACTTCAATTAATCTCGTTAGGGATATTCCATAACTGGTACTATCATCGTATCTAAATATATTCAAAACTTTTAAAAACGACTTTTGTAATGGTATTTCGTAGTAAAACTTTTGCTTTGATTTAAAATTTCTGAACAACAGTTGTTTTAGGTTTGTTTAAATTTTTATGTTTTTATATTTTGTATCGTTGGAACTTCGAAAATTTTCTTTACGTTTAAATTTGTAAGACTCACTTCTTCATTATGAACTTAATATAGAAGTTCGTTTTTAAGGTAATGAAAAAACAGTAATTTTAACAGATTATTTATGTTCTCTTATTTATTTGGGTTTTTATTTTAATTATAACTATACAATATTTGTCAATTAAAATTGTAAATGCAAGCTATACTTCGGTAGTTTTAAGATGCAACGTGGATCTCTAGACTCGGGCGGAAGTGACGGCGTGTGAGTTCGACCGGTCGTACCCGCCCCCGCCCGCCCCGACCTGCGGCACAGTTGGGCAGCTGTTTGCTGTCCACGCTCACTAAACTTTTAAAAGTTTACTATTTCTTTATAGTTAGAGATCGATTTATTTATATATAACAACCGGTTCTACGCTATTCTGAGTGAAATTTATTGAACTTATTTTACTATATTCATTTATTTTTAAATCGTATCTGTATTATGTGCATACAAAGTTAAAGAAAATACCAAATGATGGATTAATATATAATGAGATAAGGCATATAAACAAAATGTTTTTCTTTTTAATTAAATTTTTAATTGAAAAATTTATTTTCAATTATCAATAATACTACGACGTTATTTAATTTATTTGTAGTAATTCATTTATTATCAATAAGTTTTTACAAATTAGACATATTTTTGATATATTGTCTACACGATATAATTTACGCGTCAAATAAAATACCGATTTTTTTTATATAATACGTGAAATTGGGGCAAGCAGATCACCTGATAGTAAGTGATTACCGCCGCCCATGGACATCGGTAACACCAGAGGAGTGGGAGTGGTGAGTAGTCATCCAATTATTGGAATCGAGGCAATCAACTCTGTCCTTAGGGTGTCGACGTATGCATATCTTGATTTTTTTAAGTTTGTGTGATGGTCTAGTTATCTTTCTCGGAATAGACTCGCGAACGGGGGGACCGTTTAGTAGGGATTCAACGACGATGCTGTCACGGAGACTGCTGTGAAGACGTAGAACGTCGGTGACAATAGAAGAGGGCGAAGTTCGATTCGAAGGTCCCTCTTAAGAAGGTGTCAAATCGGCTCGGACCGCTATCTTGTACGGCAGGATGTGGATCTTGAATCTTTGTTGACGATGCATGTGGGTGTTTTTATGGGCCAAAGTTATGACTGGCCACCAGTTGAAGTTCGCTTGTCACCACTTATAATAACTAATATACTGTATAAAATATAACATAATAACTAATAATAAAAAAATAATACTCTATAATACAAACAAAAAAACAGGTCGTGTGTACTGTAAAGAACATGATTCAAAATAAATCATATTCACTGCAATCTTTCACTGCGGTCAATAGAAGGGTGGGGTGTTAAGGAGACCTTCTTCGGCGACTCTCATCGTTCTTGCCGATCCATTAAAACTGCAGTGTGGCTCATAGAACACCAGCGTAAAATAGTGTAGGGTGACGAGGTATTGGGTTTTAGTTCTCATGGGTGACAACGCATCTGCATTATGATTCTTTATCCTTAATATAATAATTAGGATATATTTTAATATTATAGGTCGCAGGAATCACTTACCGTCGGGTGAACTGTGTGTGCTTTTTTGTCACCCTAAATACAAAAATACAAAAATTGCGAAATTGGACCTTACCCGTATATATTAATATTAGGTTACTTAGTGTAATATAATGTAATTTATGTACTTTGTTATTATTTATTTCGTTTTGCACGTTTTTGGTAACCTTGTAGGATTGTCAACTCTCTCTGTCTGGTTTGCTAGGAGAAAACACGTCAGTTAAGCATGTCTGTACAAATTTATCTGTACCCGCTTATCTCGTTAATTATAAGTCAAATGTATTTTTCTTTAAAATATAATACAGATATAAATTATATTACTAACATTAACGTCATCTACTCAAATCAAGCTTAATCTGTGTTAAGAATGGTTCAGGACAATTCCGCAGTCTCTTTTTCTTCTTTATCGGGCTGATGGCCGCTGTTAGCCCGAGGGCTTTAACAGGTTCACTGGGTTGAGAGGTGTCCGAGTGCTTATGGCACTCAGTCGACACCTCTATATATGGGTAACCACTACAAGGGCTCCCGAGCGGGAGCCTCGGGTTGGATCGTTACCCTGTTTCGCGAGAGCGTCTGACGCAAGGGTGCCCGAGAGGGCCGAATCTCGGCTCGATCAGTTGCTCTGACAGAGGATTATCTAAATTAATATTAATTATTTATTAAATTAATATTCATTATTTATTAATATTAATATATATTATTAACTACCTGTACCACCACTTCGGAATGCGTGGGCCCTGGAGAAGAAGTGGCGCAAGAAACTCCAGCGACGCTTCTATCTGTATGGACTGGAGAGAACCGTCCAGTGACATGGCGAGTTCGCAGTTAGTACCCTAGTAGCTAGTAATGGTTTACATTAGACTATTGACGCTTTGTGCGGAGGATAAATAAATAAAATAAAATGAAACCAAAGAGTTTTACTTCAGTTTTTAATTTTAGTCAATCAAATTATGAGAAATAAATAACGCTATGTAGTAAATCAGCAATTACGCATAATTATTTTATCACTCGCTCGGCGGTGGAGGATAACGACGTGAGGACACTTGTATGTCTATGAGATAAATAAATAATATGACTAAGATTCAAGCCATGTAAAGCCCACAGCGGAGTCGCGTAGCGGACTATACTCTCTCTTATTTAGAGCTTGGTCGAAGTGCGTACGCATTCCGACAGTACTTTACTGGTCTACTGTCATGTCGCGATTACCTAGTTTCGTATAATGACCGCTCTAGGTGGTTCGATTGTAGGATACTGCTTTGTTGTGTATTATTGATTTCTTTCCTTCTTTCACAATACACGACTTGGCTTAAGGCGTAGCTTTTTTTATGGCTGATGGCCACTTTTAGCCCGTGGGCTTTTACAGCTTCCCCGGATTGAAAGGTGGCCGAACGCTTAAGGCACTCAGCCGAGACCTTTATAAGTGGGTAACCAGCATTAGGGTTCCAGAGAGGGAGCCTCGGCTTAGACCAGTTTCTCTGGGCGCGGAAGTAACTGACCCGAGGGTCCCCGTGAGGGCCGCACATCGGCTCGATCATTTACTTCTGATTAAAAGGCGTAGCGTAGCAAAACATGTAAACGCATTATATAATACTATGCAATATTCACCTAAAATATTTTCTCTAGCATTTTAATAAACATTTTTTTAAACATTTCTAACTAAATCTAAATTTTAACTTTATTAATATTCCGGTAAACCACTCGAATGAAGTTGAAATGCTTGTGGGTAGGAGATGATTCACCACTACATAGTCTAAACTAAGGACACGTATTGAAAAGAAATATAAAATGTGAGAAATGACGCAAGAGTTCCAAGTTGGTTTTCCTCTCGGTTTTATATTTTTCAAACTGTTAGCATAGTTTCAAGGTTAATTTCACACGAACTTGTAACAACAAAAATATGCAGTTTTAGTTTTTAATTTCAGTATTTATTGTAACTTTCATTTCGTGATACGTGATTCAATTTATTGTTTAATATCATTATTAACGTACATTTACTAAAATAAAATCTATTTTATTTTAGTGAATGTAACATCGGCTTTAGTGTAGCTAGCTATATACTTATGAGGTTGGCCTAAGTAAATAAATGAACAAGTGTAAGGCGAAAGAATATTTGATATTTAGTAAGAGATCAAAATAGTTTTTGTTGATTATGAAATTACTGGATATGATTGGTGCTTTGGTAATCTTTTTACCTCGCTTCATACGATTGTTGTTCTGTGACCCTATGGACTTGACGAAGAAAGTGTTTATCTCATTACGTTCCGATAGTCGTGAACTAAAATTAATTGGGGAAGCGCAAGTATTTGATGCGACGGTTGCGTACGCGACAGATAAGAGGGTCGGCGGGCCGACGTGGGAGTGGCGGGGGGTGAAAGTTCACAGGCTTCTGGAACTTTTGTTTATTTTTGTCAGTTCGGGCGCGGCTGGCGGGGCGGGGCGGGGGTGGGGGAAGAGAGGCGAGGGGACAAGCGCCGGCGTACCCCTCGCCCCCCTCGTCTCGATGCATCTGCGCCTGAAGCGAGTCGATCTCGGAAGCTTTACGCCACCTAGTTGTTAAAGTTTTTGTTATGTTATGAGTTCTACTCGCGTCGCTCTCTGTTACGATGTGACTACATATATATCAATGGTTGCTGCGTTCATGATATTCGATGTATTTTTATATTATTGTTGTAACATATTGTCTGTTTATTATGTATTTTGTTGATCATAGTTATGTATAGCGAGATATAAGTTATGTTTATAGGATATATGTTATGTTAGTTTTCAGTTATAGAATTACGCTGCTAATTTCTAGCTGCAGGTTGAATGGGTTATTTCAACCCATACCGCTATACTCTAACAACGTAAAACAAATGTGTAGTGACCCAATTATAAGGCATTTAATCTTAGCCCTCAAGGGTGATCACGCATGTGTGTTTTGGACGCACTGGTGATGATTGATGTAGAAGTCATGGGACAGTTATTATTTACGATCAGGTGAACTGCGTGCTCCACATAAATAGCCATCCCTAATATTGTGAACATAAAACGAATGCGATTAAAACACATATACGTATGGCATGATTAGTATTTTTGTTCTCAACGATGAAAGTAATTTCATCGCATAACGTTCAACGTTGAACATGGATGGGTCGGCCCCACCGTGAAGGGTGTAGGCCCTTAAAGAATGCCTAATTAGTGTTTAGGTAGGTCTCCGAGCATCGAATACCTGGTAGCGTTGCATTCCATCTCAGTCTTGTGTATGTCAACGAGAATGTGCATCTTCAAATTTTCTTGGGGATGGATATGGGGCCACAGTGACCATTTGCCATAGGTGAACTGTGTGCTAGTTTTTACCTCTAACATTATTTTTATTTGCGAACAGTGGTAGAGCTACACTGCAGAATGAATGGGTCAGCTCTCCATCTCCGTCCTCAAGGGTGACAACGCATCTGCATTATGATTCCTTGATAAGGATGAATGTAGATGTCATGGGTCGCAGGAATCACTTACCATCAGGTGAAGTGTGTGCAAGTAAAAAAATGTTTAAACGTATATTATTACCTCAGAATAGGTGCTGTTACACAATTATCTAAGATAAAAAGGATATCATTCGTAATGTTTTTGACTTTGTAGGAAACGCCCATTTGTTATACGTTTTGAATGAATCGTTTCGCTGCAAGGCTATATTGAGAAGAGGAGATCGGTCGTTATCGTCTCGTCTCACCCCCGTGCCGGCGGGGTGCTGAGGTACGGGTGGGGGAGGGGAGGGAGCGAGGGCTGCGTGGTACGGAGGCTGTGCCCGGCGCAGTCGTGCAGCGACCGGCGCTCGGCATGTTCCAGTGCATAGTGACGCCGCGCCGCGACTGGCCCGCGCCCGATCGACATGATGCCTTCTCCGGTACTGTACTGTCCCCCCCCGTCCACCGTCCCTGCCCCAGCATCTCAACCCGCGCTATATTTAGCCCGACACCTTCCCCTCACGACCGTACCCGTGCCCGCTATCGACACCTGATTATTTTAAAACTGCCAACTCCTTTGACACGAGTGTTTTGTTGTGCCCGCTGATTGCTCTCGTATGTGTCTATTTGTAAGTGTGATAAACGATCACCGGTCCCGCTCCCACACCGGTTTGTTGCTTATTTATTTGTCTCGCACGTCGAGCCCCTTCACTCATCACAGCAGACACTGCGCTCTCCAACACTGCATCGGATAGAACAGAGCCACATTACCGTACGTTGAACTTCCGCCACTTGCCCGCTAATGGGAAGATTGTATTTTTCCGTTGTTCAGATTTGATATACAATTATCTTGAGCACTTTATCAATCAGCAAACAGTACGGGATCTCGGTACGCGCCGTTGAGAGTATGTATTCAAATTGCAAATTTAAAACAATGAGGAGTATAAATGACTTATTATTTTTTGAGAAATTCTCGCGCTAGTGATGTTTATATAGCTAGGGTATCGGTAACTCTGCTCACCAATAACCTAACATGGTCTTGGCGTAGAGTCTAGTAGAGTGAATAGGCATTTACTGAGCTAGTGCGCCTTACCATCCAGGACTGTATTTCCGCTTAATATGAGGTGGGATTGTGGTTAAGCACTTGCTATGTATAAAAAAAAAGAGCCTACCTTCGCAGATGTACTAGTGTTCGCTGGCGCTTTATTGGATAGCTTAGTTTAATCAGTTATGAAGCACATTTACTTAGCTAGCACTCGAAAATGCAATTCTTCAGAACAGCTGTAACATTGGTAGCGGTCGTGTTGCATGTTTTTTCTAATGCAGCATGAGTGGGTCGACTCGACCATTGAAATTGAGGACCGGGAGAACCACCGGTGAACTACAGTGTATCAGCCTGTGTTTCATTGAGAGGCATTCCATTTCAGTACTAAAAGATGTCCATCCATGATACATTTTGAGGATAGATGAAGGCGTATATAGACTGTAGACATTTCTCGTTTCTAACCCTAAAGTTTCATAAAAAGAAAACTGATGTTAATCCAGCAACAGTTGGAATCCGGGACGAGTGCAGTGTTTGCTTCTTTATATTATTATTTTTTCAATTTATTATATGTTTAGTTACACAAAACGGAACAAAGTTATTGCATTACAATCTGCCATGAATTATTAATTATAATATCCATTACTGCACTCCAAATAGATGAGTAAATAGTACGTTTATGATAAAATATTTAATAATACTATATAAAAAAGAAGAATAGTGAGATGTTACGTTACAAAATAAAGTATAAAACAATATAGAAGTAACTTCGTAAATTACTACACCGACTCTTTTTGTTGTAGCAACTCTTGCTTCCACAAATAAATACTATTTAAACCATAGATATATATGTAAAATGATTGTTGTATTTTTATATTTTTGATTAAAAACGTGTAAGTAAAAAAATATACTATAATATGATTGTATTATAAACTTATTGTTTAATAAAAATATAAAGCGTCAATGGCCTAATGGTTTAAGTTTAATCGGACGGAATCGGAATATAGCACACAAGCATTTTAAATTTAGTTCGAGTGGTTAACGGGATTGTTAGTAAGTTTAAAAGCAATCTTTAAAAAAAAAACTAATAAAAAAAACTCGTGAAAACTACAACTGGAATGGAGATTAAATAAGTATTCCTACGTTAAGAGAATACTTTCAGTACTAAACAGTAAGTGGTCTATTCGCATTTCATTTCGAATACGATGACTTCAAATGTTTTACTTCGTTGATATACAAAAACCCATTAAACATATTCAGAAGGACAGCTCTTAATTTTATTTAAACAAAATTAAATCATACGCTCTTTTAAGAGGTAGCATATGTAAAATCTCAGTGATCTCTCATAAAAGAACTTTAATGCGTACGAATAAAGTTGAATTTACGTCAAGTACATTTGGACATGTGATTATTTGATTGTTTTGTTTGGACAACGCTGTCACTAAAGTTCTGAAGTTACTATGTGTTAGGATGTTTGTATATCAATTTTTTTATTATCCTCAATTCTGTTGGTATAAACAAAACGGGCATATTTTTTATTATATTAATTTATATGCACACTTAAGTACAAAGATTACTGCCATACATATATTGTGTTACCATTTAGCTGAATATTTTTTTAACTAAACGGAATACTTTGTTCCACTTAAAAAAAAATATACAGCTTTGTTGACTCTCCTTAAACTGTAGGCAGAATGCACTGTATATATTCGATTAATATAACACAGGTTTCTTCATAACCGTAAACCACTGTTTGTATTTATTCTGTTTAGTAGCATTTATTAATGTTATTAATATTATAACTGTTAAAAATGTACACTCATACAATGTGTGCATATATAATTTTTTACTCGAACCTTATACCTATCATATGATACAAATTTATATATATATATATATATAAATGTGAAAAGGCTGACAAAGACTAGTCTGATATACATGCATATATAATTATGCTTATGTTACTGTTTTAAATGATTTATTTAAATACACTTAGGAACTTTAAAAAAACAAAAAACACAGACGTACTTTTAGGCCATTCCAAGACACCATTAAAGCATTAATTACTTGAAAATAATTACTTTTAATCGAATAGTGTTCTTTGTTCCGAACTTTTTCGCTCTTCATATCGGCACTCGCTGCTTTCAATGCAGTGACGTGAACCTGTTTATTTCTCATCGACTTTCGCTCGTTGACGAATGCGCAACGTTTCTTCGTTGGATTTGGATGTGTCACGTTTCCTGGAACATCGGTATTTCTATAATTGGATTTAGTGTACAGAAATCTTAAAACGTTATCAATATATCTTTCAACGCACGAAACACTATATGTCATATTATGACTCATCATTTGATTAATTGTTTTGAAGTGTAACTTATTCGGGCACAATTCGCAAAACGCTGTAAGGATTCAAAAAGTAAAAGTATTACTTGACTAGAAAAGACTGTATTACTAAACTCGTTTTCGTGTCATATCTTTTATCTTTTTCTCTATCCTTTTCTGTTGTTATTATTATTTTGTGTGAAGTGTTCATCGCCAAGGAAGTCTCACTTCTGTCACATCTAATCGCAGTTGCACGCGTTCTTGTTTTGTAATCATTGTGAGAACCGAGTGCACAGTTCTCTTAATGGTAAGCACAAGCTAAGATATCAATCAATACGGTCTTTTTTATAGAATAGGTAGCAAACGTGTAAGCGGCGCAATTAAACTCCACCGCTGAAATTCTTGATATTACACTCCATTATAAATTCGGTAAACATTAAAAGAGATGCAACATTTCTAATAATAGCGATATTAATTTAAAGAATCCTCTGTCAGAAGCAACGGACCGAGCCGAGGTTCGGCCTTCTCGGGCACCCTCGAGCCAGACGCTCTCGCGAAACAAGGTAACGGTCCAAGCCGAGGCTCCCTCTCGGGAGCCCTTTTGCTGTTTACCCATATATAGAGGTCTCGACTGAGTGCCATAAGCGCTTGGTCACCTCTCAACCCGGTGAAACTGTAAAAGTCCTTGGCCTAACAGCGGCCTTCAGCCCGAAAAAAAAGCACCATTTCTTCCCAAAGCGAAGTGAATCAAGCCGATCGGAAAGTACTTGGTCATCGACGGTTCGAGCCGCTCTTCTTTGCGTCCGGTCAAATGGAAGAGCTACGCTGCAGTTTGTTTCTAGCTGCAGAAAGAATGGGTCAGCTTGACAGAGTTAGTGCGACGCCGTCACAATACCAGCGGAAAATAGCAGCATGATATTGCTGTGTTTCATATGGTGAGTGCAGGGATTCGGAGACCTTTATTACTGATTATTACGAGGCATTCCATCTCAGTCCTCAAAGGAGACAAGGCATTATGATTCCTTGTCCAGGATGAATGTAGATGTTATGTGTGTTCGTTTGTAACTCTCAATGTAATAAAAAAAAGAGCTGGCGTTGGTGTGCCTCACAGATGCGTAACCTTGGGGACTAAGGTGAAACACATCGTCATCAGTAACAGCGTTGGTACTGTACAACTGTGTAACAAATAGTTTAGCATATGTTTTAATAAGTCAATTATACCTTCTATTAGCATAAGTTCGTTGTGGGTAATTGAGGAAACTATTAAAAAAATATATAGACCCTCTGTATGTATGTATGTATGTATATATATATATATATATATATATATATATATATATATATATATATATTCTAAGTTTTAAGATATTTTATTTTCGCTTTTTTACAATGTATGCACTACACCTACCACAATGTCCCTCCACGCCACGGGTTGACTGGTAGAGAATGCCTTATGGCATTAAGTCCACCCTTTGTATCTCCCTTTTTGTAAGGTGTGAACAATAAAGTTTAAATAAATAAATAAAAAGCTTTTAAGGTGATTGTTTGTGGCCGACGTGAGCGCCGTGTCGACCTGTCCCTAAGTCCGGCGCCGCGGGTACGTTTGTCTTGCCAGCCCGTGGTGTCTGCCCCCGTACGTCTTTCGTTTTTTTTTGTCAATCTACATAATATTATATACTTCGTGGGATTGAATTACTGTGCTCCCATTAGGGATTACAATAAAGCACGCAGTTCTCAGTGATTTCCGTGACAGACATTCGTCTTCTATAAGGAAACATAATGCAGATACGTTGTCAACCCTTGGGACTAAGATAGTAATAATGTTGTCGATTTATTTCTTTCCTCATATTGAACGGTTGCTCGAAAATTACTACTCTAGGGTATACCGGCAATCATTTCGTTTATAACTGCACTGTGGCTCCATCATGTTACAACCACTTTATTTTTTTTACACAGCAATTGAATGCTCTCAAACCTCAACACGGAAAGTTTCGTTTTCAGATATTAGCGTTTCGATTATTATCACTAAATCATAAAATTGTAAATTATATATAATAGGTTGGTTACGAACGAAATGTCAGTAGAGAAATTATTATTAAATTTTATAGGCATCATTTATTAAGATTGAATTTTTTCCCTTTTATTTAGTATCTTATGTAGTTTAGTTATTTTGATTATTTTTCTACTTATTAAATCTTATAATTTGCAAGGAAAACATGTTTGACCTCTCTATACTTCCTGCCTTTTTTTAAATAAGTCCCATTTATTTAGTATCGGAACTGAATTTTAAAAAAGAAATAATTAAGTAAAATAGTTGTGGTTACCGCTACATTATGCTGAGTGACAACCTTTTTGGCATAGCCTACGACCTACAATAGCCAAACTTTGTATAAATATATAAGCGGTATATATAAACGTATGCGGTACGAAGAGTTAAAAATATATTTTATATTATCTTAGTTGACTGTATATTTTGAGTTGTGTACGTGACAGTGTCAAATAGAGAATTTTTTTCTCACTTTCATCCTTTAGTCAGTTTAACTGGTATAGCGTTAGTCTGCGGTTTACAAAACTCACTTCTTATTCCAAATAACTATTCGCGTGCTTCAGTTTTGGAATCTAATAGGCACTAGGAGAAATGTGAATGACACCTGTGATATCTCTTTGTCTTGATCGGGATAAAAGATACAAGATAAGATTTGAGTGTGGAAATGCCCCATTAAGGGATGATTCTCTTCGATTTCAAATTTAGAATGAATTTAGATGATATTGCCTCAGGAATTACGCAGCGAGTGTCTAATTTACATGATAGAGGCACGCTATTTTTTTTCTTCTCCAGCTGATGGCCTCTGTTATCACGAGGGCTTTTACAGCTTCACCGTTTACCAAGCACTTATGCCGCTCAGTCGAGACCTCTATTAGTGGGTAACCAGCACAAGGGCTCCCAAGAGGGAGCCTCGGCTTGGACCGTTACCCTGTTCCGCGAGAGCGTCTGACTCGAGAGTGCCCGAGAGGGCTGAACCTCGGCTCGGTCAGGTGCTTCTGACTTAGAATTATCTACATTAATATCTCTATTATTATTATTTGCTATCTGTACCACCACTTCGGAATGCGTGGGCACTGGAGAAGAGCCACGCTACTAGTTTTAATCAGCGCCACGCCATCATCAGCATAATGCTGCTATTTAAAGCGAATGTAGGGATACGGAGACCCTACTACCTGAATAGTAACAATGCACATGCATCTTGAATCTTTGCTGAGACAGGATCTAGATGTTATATGCCGCAATCGTCGTATATATTACTGTCTGGTGAACTGTGTGTTCTTTTGTCTTTTTTTGTTGTTCGTTTCATAAAATATTTGTGCATCATAAACGAAATACACTATTACGAAACTTGCTTGTGTATATTTGCGTATTCTATTTGATTACTAAGAAAACACCCGTAATTGCGTATTGATATATTTACGTAGCAAGTGATAGAGGTGCGGCTCTTGCCTTTATATAATTAAAAAATATATAACAAAATATCTTTGCACATCACTGTTACTAATTAAGTAATTACGGCCGCCCATGCGTAGCGTATATGAACCAACGATGTATGACATTCGCCACACGTGCCGTCACTTAAACATGCAACAGCTGACAAATATTATATAACAGACATATCAGTCACATCAATTGTCCTAATGCAACATGAATGGGTCGACTCGACCGGGGGAGGATCACGTCCTCCCAGAATTACCCTCCTTCTAGAGGTGCCATCTCCAATCGGAGTACATGGATTTTGCTCAGATTAAACCATGTTCTCATCTCTCTCTCTCTGGAGACTCTTGAGTCACGAAGTACGTCTCCTTCCTGGTGGTCTTTCCTTGTATAATTAGTCGGAGTAGGTCGTATTTGTCATTACGTATTATTCTTTTGAAATAAGTTCGGAAGAAGGTTCCGTTGTAAAGTTGCACACACGAGACGTAAAACCCGTCCTGAACTAAACGTATTTGTGGAGAAAAAGCCTGTTTTTTTATTTAATAATTCTAGCAGTGCTAACTATAAAGTAACAATTAACATTCCTTTTAACCACTCCAATTAAGCTTAAATGCTTGTGCTAGGCGATGGATGGTTTCACAATAGTCTAACGGCGGATTCGAACTTACTACCCTAAGTTTGGCAGACTGTACCCTAAATCACTAGTCTATTGACGCCTCAAAAACTCGAGCCCAACACATGACCCCAACCACTATGCCACGTTTCGCTTTTTAAATATGAACGATTATATCTGGTTAATTTAATTAGCATTTGTTTTGAATTAATTAATTATCAATTATTCGGGTTTCCCTCTGTACACTAAGAGACCGGAATTCACTTGGTCACCACTGTTTGTAAACTTCACCAGACCTCTAGGGGACGCCCATTGAACTACGATATACCTTTTTTTTGGTGTTAGGGGAGGGGCGTATTTTTTAAAGATTGCTTCCTGTAGGGAAGGCAGGGATATGTGGGATTTGTAACCACTAAACCCTTGGTGTCTATTGGTTTAAAAGCAGGACCAGCAAGATGTTAATTGATACCCAAGGCACTGATGCGCGTCCTATATCTGCTTTGACTTGGCTGCCAACCATCCTGAAATTCGATACTTGAGTCCTACCAACGGCGCGGAACGGAATTATAAAGCGTGTTGTTTGATCCAATCAACTCGAACACATTATAAAAGTAAAATTACAGCCTACCTACAGTATACCTAGTCCGGCCATAAGTTCTGTTACAAATGAAAATGCATTTTTTTTTTAATGAAGTAATGTAATATTATTAAAATTTATACCTACATATTTATTAGTCTCAGCAAAAAATAAAAAAATATTCTATTCAAAAGATGGCCCCTTTGACTTTTATACAGGCCTTTAATCTGTTTGGCCACGAATCTATGGATTTACGCACTATTTCCAAGGGAAATTTCGATACTGCTTGCTCCAAAGATTTTTTTAAGAGACTCGAATGTCGCCGTGTCGTTTAGAGCAGGCCATGTCCTCTAAAACTGACCATAATTTGAAGTCTAAAGGGCTGAGGTCTGGGCTAGATGAGGGCCAGTCTTCAGTTCTTATAAAGTCCGGATAGTTGGTTTCAAGCCAGGCATGGGTAGTTCGTGGCTTGTGACCAGGTGCAGAGTCCTGGTATATTTTTAAAAAGTGTATTGCTGAGAGGTTTTCTCAACATGATCCAAGACTGTATCTTGATACACTTTGGATAAAGTTTTCACTCCTTTTTCACAAAAATGTAGTTATGTGACCTTGATAAGACCACACCACACCAAACCAATACAGACAGGATGATGACCACGTTGTATCTTTCCGACCACTTGAGCAACTACTTTAGAACTGTGGGCGTACACTTTATCATTTTGCTTATTGTAGTTTCTTCAATCGTGAAATTTTTTTCATCAGTAAAGAGGATATTTCTGTACCTTTCACCTGCGTATCGCGACAGAAGGCGTTTTGATCTATCCACTCTCTTTAATTGCAAAGATTGATTTAGGGCATGTCCTGTATATATCGACGATAAGCACCGAACTTCAGGTCTTGTTTTTTAATACGCGACAGAGTCCTAGCGGGGGTATCTTCATTTCTCTCGATAAGATTTTTTGCTTCCTAATGTGGTTTCGTCGAATTCTTGCTTTAACAGTATTAACAGCCTCTGTAGTGCTAACAGCACGCGGCCGTCCCGATCTTTTCTGGTCTTCGATAGAGGAAGTGTTGTTATATCTGTTGATAGTACGATATACGAACATACGGCTGATACCAAGCTTTTGAAGTGTCTGAAATATGACCGACCGATATGGCTCCATACCCACTTTGTGCAAGGCGATCACTGCAATCCTATTTTCTTTAACACCCCATTTGATATTGTAATTTGAACAAACACGAAATATGTGAAATGGCGCAAAATCGAAAGAAGTTTTTAAAATAATATACGTGTACCAAATTCAAAATAATTAAAAAGTTGAAAAAATAAAAGATTTTATGTAACAGTATTTATGGCCAGGCTAGTTATCTATATATATATATATGTTCAAATCCCACCGCTGGGCATTAGTGGTGTTAGAGCATAGGCGGCGCAGCGGATTCGCGGACTTACAATCATTTTGGTAAAATTCAAAAAAAAAAACTTAGAAATCCATGTTTCCTCACGATGATTTCGTTAATCAGTTCGTGATAAATCACCACTTATTATTGTAATTAATAATTTCATCGGTCATCCGGTACTGGGGATCGTACTCGGTTCGTTCGCGTACCTACACTGAGCTACCACGGCTCGTTAGATGGTCAGGTAATAATATTCCCTATATACCTATATACATATACCCGTTACAATCAACGTATGTTAAATGTGTTAAATATATTAGTCATTAATATACACTATATGTGTCATGGTTTTTAAGTTTTTTTTATTACATTGAGAGTAACAAACACGCACGCAGATCACCTGATGGTAAGTGGTTCCTGCGGCCCATGACATCAGTGAATGTCACTCTCTCCCAGTCGAGTTCTCACTCTTGGTTTGCCAAGTGATGGTCAAATTAAATCAAATCATTCATCAATTTTTCAGTTAAACAGATCGTGGTACAGCACAATTAAACAATTTTATTTTGTTTATTTTTATTTAATTTATATGATTCGATACAGTGCTTGTAATTACATATATGTATGTTTTAATGGAAAGCTCCAAAAATCAACTAAATTTAATATTTAAGGACAATAAACGATTAAATCAGTTCTTTCTTTTTAAGACTTTTAACTTTATTCTCTTTTAAGACACCAAAAACTTAATCTAAAAATTCTATTAATTTGAAACAGTTGTCCAAATAAACAAGTAGTACTGAATTTTCTAACTTAAAAAAAGTACCGCTAAAACAAGGAAGCAATAACTGGTAGTTAATTACGACAATGTAATGGAATTATTTGTAGTTTAAATACACCAAATAACCAGTTACAGATACAAATCAAATAACAAAAAAAAACCAGTTTAATGTTTAAATAAACAAAACTGTTTTTTTGCGACTATGTTGCAACAGCCGGTTGTTGTTGGTGTGGATGACGATACGATCTGTCGAACATCAGCCTGTGCTCATTACGTGCACATGATACGGAGAACTCAAACAGATAAATGTAAAGCTTCGCAAAAGAAAATTATAAAGTCTTTCGGTTTTATGTTTTACAGGCAATCATTTTTGTAAAACACGAAATGTTAGGTTTTTTTTGATATATGGTCTCATCTGATGGTAAGTGCAACACTAGTGGAGAGAAGGCTCTTGAAGGTCCCTAAGTCGTATGGGTACGGAAATACCGCTACCGACGGCTGATTTCAGAGATTAGTTGTGCGTGGGAAAAATTACGCGAAAAGCGCACAGTGATGGATTGCCAATCATCGAGATGATGGGGATGAAATTATGATTTCTGTCAGTTAAGTCCTTAAAAATCTATGACGCAAATAATTATCACAACGGCCTGAAATTGATAAGGAACTGCTGTGTTTCAACTGGCGGAGGCATTACATCAATCTTTATTGATAATGAAAGTTGATCTCATAGGCCACACGAATCACCACCAAGTGAATCGTGTGGTCGCACGTCACCCACAATACAGTACTCACTCTGACGTGATATTTTATTTTAATTTCAATAAAATGAATTTCTATTAGGTTCGTTCGACCAAACAAAGTTTTCAGCATATCATATAGTAGATACGTACTCATATATGCTGAAAATGTATGTATGTGTGTATGTATGCTGGTTTAGTATATATGTAAAATTATGTTCTATTTATTTGTGAGCCCTTGTCGCACCTACAACGACAAGTATACTACTACCATTTGATGCATGTGCGCAGAAAATTCAACCAAATAAATTTTCATGCTAATGATACCTTTTACAGTCGGTTTTTTTTATGGATGATGGATGGCCACTGTTAGCCCGAGGGCCATAACAGCTTCACCGGGTTGAAAGGTGGCCGAGTTCATAGGGCACTCAGTCGAGACCTTTATTAATGGGTAACTAGGACAAGGGTATCCGAGAGGGAGCCTCGCCGTAGACCATTACCCTGGGCGCGTAAGACGTTTGACGGACTAACTAAATTATTATTATTAATTCCAATTAAAATATTATTAAACATTATTATTATTATTAACAATATATCCTAGGTTCCGGCACCAATGAAATTGTTTATTGTAATTTTAAGTGCTGATTTACAACGGCTCTGCAGTGCATAAAATATCGTGACAAAACCTGCTTGTCATAAATAAAAAAAATATTTGAAAACATGTGAAGTCCGTCAATCCGCAGTGGAGGTCTACTGTAGACTATGCTCCAATACTCTGTCTAGAGAGAAGTAATTTTTCATGTGTTTTTATAGTTGATCCGTTTATATCGAATACTAGCTGTTGTCCGCCGCTTCGCATGCGTAGATATATGTATATTAAAATATGACTCGTAGTTTGTGTAGTCAAAAAAGCTAAAAGCCCCGTAACAAAATCATAGTACGATTCAGAAACGGTGCACAACGCCATCTATCCAGCTCAGATGTAAACGTATTTATAATATTTTTTCCTAAAAGATTAAGAAGCTTTCATATTGAATTTCATGCTTCTTTCTTCAGTGAAAAACTTCCCGTTCCCAACCTTATTCACCCTCTCAGGGGTGAAATTTTGATAAATCCTTTATTTAGTGGATGCCAAAATTTCAAGATTGTAACCCTAGTGATTTAGGCTTTGCGTTGATGAATCAGGCAGTCAGTCAGGACATCTAATTATATATATATAATGTTGGAATCCCTTTTAAATAAGTAAATAAATTAACATTACTAATTACAAATCAAACATTGCCGCTTATTCATTACGTAGGAATTATGCGACAGGGCAAGGTCGAGGGTGCTGTGTGAGTTTTTCGGATTCAATATTTCGTTTACAATCCTTTTTATCTTTCACTAATTGGTCTGACCGAAGGAACAACTAACGTTCTTCAAACCCGTCGGAACAATATCGCCGTTTCCTACGGAAGCGGGCAGACTCGATATATCGACGTGTTCTCTTGCAGCATATTTATCTATGTTTAAAAATGGACTGGGCGTGGCGCTCGTCCATTATGATATCTCTTAACTCACAGATCGTACTTTCCTAGACATTAATTTCATCAAGTGTACATAAATTTTTTTATAATACAGGTGATAAACGGGCACACAGTGCACCTGATGTTAAGTGATGATTTTGGCCCATGACATCTTCAAATCATCCTTTACAAGGAATCATATGCAGATACGTTGTCACCCTTGAGGAATGAGATGGAATGCCTCGTCACCAGTAATAAAGGTCTCCCGTATTCCTACATTCACCAGACGCAACACGGCAGCATTATTATGCTGCTATTCTATGAGAACGTGGTCTTATTTTGGTCCATCTCGATCAATTCATTCTGTAGAACATTCATCCTCAAAAAAGATTCAAGATTCACATGCATTGTCTTAGATTTCCTTAAAATTACTGACGAGTGTGTCGCGCTATTCGCAGATATCCGCGTGCAGCTATCGGAGCAGGCGCGAGTTCTCGAGGCGCGCGCAGAGGCGGCGGCCGGTGTCGCCAGCGAGCTCGGCGACTACTGTCGGCGCCGCGCCGATCTCGAGCACGAGTATTCGCGCGCGCTGGACAAGCTGGCCCGCGCCGCCTCGCAGCGACACAAGGACCAGAAGCACAAGTACGTACCCAGCACCGCCCGCCAGCGCCTGCACTTGTAGGCACGTGGAATACATCTTTCTGATCATTCTAGAGCTATACTGGACTCGTCAGGGCGTCGATAACCATACGCGTGTTTTTTTTTTATGTTATCGGGGGAAATCTTTTAAAGATCCACCTCGATAACAGTGGTAGAGCTATATTGTAAGTTGTTTCTAGCTGCAGAATGAATGGGTCAGCTCGACCGGGGTAGGATCACGCCCTCACAGAATACCAGCGTAAAATAGCAGCATAATGCTGCTGTTTTTCGTCTGGTGAGTGCAGGGATCCGGAAACCTTTATTACTGGAGACGAGGCATTCCATCTCAGTCCTCAAGGATGACAACGCATCTACATTATGCTTCCTTGTCAAGAATTAATGTAGATGTCGTGGGCCGCAGGAATCACTTGCCATCAGGTGTACTGTGTGCTTGTTTGTTACTCTTAAAGTTATAAAAAAAATAAGATAGTTTCCGTGTTAGTTATGTGGAATTTCTTCCCGCTGAAACCCACTAGGTGGCCCCGCCTTCAGAATATTGGGAAGGACTCGGAGATCTCCTACGGAACGCATTGATGCAGAAGACTGCACTAAAGTCAAATACACGAGACCACATCGCGCTGCGTCCTGTCTGGGTTCCGCGTACTTCTATTTCTCAGTACCAGTCACTTAACCTCCCCTTAGATGTGCTCAGGCACCGCGCAGAGGGGCACCGGTGCGTTCCCTTGGAGATCCTGGTGCCCTTCCCAATGCACCGAGGATGACCACTGGGGGGGTTTTAGTGGTTAGAAATACCACATAACCCTGTATCTCCCCCAGGAGGCAGGGTATCTTTGGAAGATTTCCCCCCCGATAACAAAAAAAAAGTCCTTAGTATATCATGCAAATGTACCAACATATTCTCTATCTGACCGCCATCGCCTTAAAGTTGTGTGTCACGGATTGATTTTTTAATTTAATTACATTAAGAGTAACACACGAGCACAAAGTTCACCTGATGGCATGTGATTCCTGCGGCCCATGAAATCTACATTCATCTTTGACACGGAATCATAATGCAGATGCCTTGTCACCCTTGAGGTCTGAGCAAGAATGCCACGTCTCCAGTAGAAACACTCACCAGACGAAACATAGCAGTACTAAACTTCTACTAATGCTGGTATTCTGTTGAGGGCGTGGTCCTACCCCAGTCGAGCTGACCCATTCATTCTGCAGCTAAAACCAAACTGCAGTGTAGCTCTATCACTGTAACATTCATACTTATACTGAAATTATACCTGTGCGGTGTTTTCTCCTTTTAATCACTCGTTATGTGAACGCGATAGTACAAATAAAAAATTACGTATTGTTCAAACTATTAAATTTAAATGAGTTCAATGAACTGTGTATGGTGAATGTTCATAATACGCGAGACACTCTAGATGGCCTATCGCGAACTCGTTAGTACCACTGGTTTGGTAGCGTACCCATGGATGTCCAATAAAGAATAAATATTTCATTCATTTTCATGATTGTGGGTTTTACCAAAATTATGTTCCGAAATGCCTCATAAAATGTAAATTGTGAAATTTTCAAGGAACAGCCAGACTTTACCCGTGTTTCCATGAAGATATGAACTGCATTTGGTGTCCTCTTGTACCTTCTTTTCTCATCTGGTTATTATCAGATGACATCATCTGGTTATTATCAGATGACATCATCTGGATATTGTAGTGCCGTCAGCATTTGCGGAGGGATCCTCTCTTCGTTTTCTTAACTCTAGACGGTTATAATGCTTGAGAAATGTGTGCTGACGGCCACGTGGCGTAGTGGCTAGAGTTTTCGTGTCTAGGACGATATCTTCTGCTTAATATGGGACGACAACTACAAGGGACATATTATAGTGTTTCAAGTGTATGATTAAATACAGAAGGTCTTTGTAATCTTCTGTAATCCCATGCAATCAATGTGCAATAAGATACGTAGTGTCAAGGGCTACGTACAACTCACCCAGAAGCGAATAACTCACGGTTCGTGGTACACAAATATTATTATTTAGCTATCGCATTCAGGACCTGCGAGCGGAAGCCAGATATTCTAAACCACTATGTGTCGAGGCCGTCAATAAACTGCATTTAATGCTGCCATAAAAGCATTACTCATTGAGTATTTTTGCAAATTATTTGTCCGATTTTCGTTGGAATCGAACGTTTAAATTTAACATTAAACCCGTTTTATCAACAACTAGCTAATAAGATTTCTACGTTGGCCATGAGCCATATTTTTCAAGCGCTGAGAGCGTACCGGAATTATTTTCGCTGATTTCGAACACAAGAATCCAATAAAGATCGATTCATACAATTTACTAAGATGTATGATTTACTAAAAAAAAGTTTATGTGTCGTAAATCGAAGATGAAACTTAAATAAACGCCGAGATTAAAGACTATTTCATTCGACGGCTATTCTATTAACGACTATCTTATCAAATTTAGTCATATATGTCATATATTTTTATTTTTATATGTATAAGTGACAAACGCGTAGTTTAATGATGGTAAGTGATTACTGCAATCCACGAACAACATTCTCAATAAGACGCACTTCTGAATGCTGCGATAGATTGCCCTGTTACCAGCATTTGTTTTAAATAATGCTGTGCTATTATTATTACTAATATTCAGGTCATTTTCCGATTCGCTGTGCTCAGTTTTTACGGCAATACTCAGTGAGAGCACAGTCCCTCCTCAATCGATCCAACATTACAAGCGTTCATCCTCAAACGATGCTGTTGCTCTGGGCTGTTCGTCGTATAAATCTTATTTATTATTTTTATTACTTACCTCATTATTTCCAAATTCGAAACATAGGAGAAGGGATTATTCTGACACTAAACAAATTATTCAAACAGTCATATAACGTATTAGTTAGAAGGTAGTTCTCACTACAGACTTCACTTCGGTTATATTTATCGAAGTTGGGGTTAGCCAGACCTGCTGCTTTGCGTTATTGCGATACAATTCCAAGCCGAGGAAATACATCTTCTGTAGAGCCGCGAATCAGATTTTGTCGTTGCATCTATTGCTCGACTGGGGACGTATCACGGTCTTGCAGAACTAATGTAATGTAGACGTATCATGAACTTCAACGTTTTACCCGATGAATGAGGTAGCTGGAGGCTCACCTCCCCAAACGCAACAAAAAAGCAATAATTTTGCTTTACATTATAGGTTTTCGGGTCAAGATGTGTTGTTACCGCATCCATGACCTGTGTAACTGAACCTTTCTCTCATGTCTGTGCTAATGCTTATAGCAAACGAACACACAGTTCACCTGATGGTAAGTGGTTCCTGCGGCCCATAACATCTACATTCATCATGGACAAGGAATAATGCAGATACGTTGTCACCCTTGAGGACCGAGCTGGATTGCCTCCTCACCAGTAATAAAGGTCTCCGGATCCCAGCACTCACCAGCTGGAAAACGGCAGCACTATGCTGCTATTTTACGTGAAAAAAATGTACATGTATTTATCCGCAGACGCGAGCAATGGTCGCTGACGGGCGCGTTCGCGTGCTGGCAGGCAGCGTTGGAAGAGACGCGCGCCCTGGCTCGCGACCACGCCGCGCTGGGCGAGCTGTACGGCGGACCGCTCGCCGCTCGCCTGCAGCGCGCTGCCGACGACGTTGTGCGGCTGCAGAGGCGCGGCCGCGAGCTGCTCGCCGAGCGCCAGGAAGAGCTCGGCACCGCGCTCGCGGAGGCTGCCGCGGCCGGCAAGGCGCATGCCACCGCGGCGGCCGCGTGGCGGGCTGCAGCGATCAAGCTCCGCGCTGCGCACCAGCAGAGACACGCCGCACCGACCCCGCCAGATGCGCCACGCACGCGAAAGCTCAAAGCATTAGATAAGGAGTTGCAGAAGGTGAGGCTTGGAGCTGAACAGTGTCTAGAAGCCGACAGCTTGAGGGAGGGATACGCTAGATTCCAAAAGAGCAGTGAAATAGTCTAAAGCAGTAGAGAAGCCTCAGTTAATCAATAAAGCTACTTCAAACTGTTTTATTCATTATATTTCTTGATCATTTAAACTAAATTTTAAAATATATTTATTAATTAAACCGTAAAAGTTTTATATTCGAGTTTTGACAGTAAGTTTATATTGTGCAGAGGCGCGTTCGTCATAGTGCCGCGCGTGCGGCGGCGTTGCGTGCACGTGCCGACTACGTGCTGAGCTTGGAGGCAGCCAATGCTACACTCCAGCGTTACTACCTTGACGACGTCGCCGATATCATGCTCGTAAGTCCTACACAATGAGGCCCAACGTGTTGTCTTCTGGTTATGTATTAACAGATGGTACGCCATATAATAATAATAATAATCTTTATTCTTAAACCAAAGTTACAGTTTATATATACATACCTATATATCACCAGGGCTGGGATTTTCTTATAACTCTGCCACCTTGTCCAGAACATCTATACCCTTCTATAGCTATCTATATCCATGATACAGTTTTGTTATTTAACATACATACTTTTTGTCTTATGGTAAATAATTATTGTCTTGGTCCTACGTTTTTAACAGTGGTAGAGCTGCACTGCAGTTTGTTTCTATGTGCAGAATGAATGAGACAGCTCGACCGAGGTAGGACCACGCTCTCACAGAATACCGGCGAGAAATAGCAGCATAATGCTGCTGTTTTTCTTCTCGTGAGTGTAGGGATCCGGAGAGCTTTATTACTGTTAACGTGGCATTCCATCTCAGTCTTCACGGGCGAGAACGCATCTGCCTTATGATTTCTTGTCAAAGATGTTTTCACCCTTGTGGACTGAGATTGTGGAAGGGCTCGTCAAAATCCTATTTTAGTTGGTCGCGGTGTACATTGGGAAAAGTTGGTTTATGCTCCTTCCATACCTACGATTTCATTCAATGTTTTTTTTTAATATTAATTGTGTATATGATTGACTATGCAGTGCACAGAGGTGGGATACGAGGCCGTGGTTGGGCGTGCAGTGCGCACGGCGGGCGCCGCTGAAAGCGCACGCGCACGTTCCCTGGGCGCTGCGGCCGGCGCGCTCCTGGCCGCCGCTGACGCACTCGACGCACTGGCCGCGCGCCGGCGTCTCCTTCACTCGCACCCATCCACGTTCACACCACCGCCGCCGCTGCCCACGCGACCGCCCCTGCCCGCGGACCAAGAGCGCGATATGCGCGCACTGCTGCCCGACGAGGACGAAACCGACGACGCCGTCAACGAGGTCACACACGAGCTGCACACGCGATTAACGCAACTGGAGTCCGCCGCGCGCACACTGCGCGCTGAGTGTCGCGAGCACGCGAAGACTCTGGACGCGGCGGAGGCAGAGCTGGTGCGGCTGATGGAGGGCGGCGCGGTGCAGTGGGAAGTGGGGTCACTGCTGGCGCCCGCCGCCGCCGTTGCGCCCCCGCCCGCCGAGGACGACGCGCCGCGACGTGCGCAGGAGGACTACTACCTCGCGGTCGGTTCTGACTTCTCTGACGTCATTACAGACTTGTGCTCAGTAGAAGATTGTACCCTCCCCCCCTTAAGATAGCGATCCGAGTCGAGGTTTCGTACCTCCTTATGAGGGGCCCTCGGATAGTATTATCGCCCCCCTCTGTTGTCGTCGACGTTCTACGTCCGCAGCGGTGGCAGCAGCAGCAGTCTCCGCGCCAGCTTAGCAGCATCGTCTGTGTCTCCCTACACAGCGGGCCTCCCGCTCGCGAGTCTGATTAGATAAAGCTTTAACGGTCCTTGGACCAACAGCAATACCCGCACAAAAAAAAAGAAGATTGTAAATTATAGTTTAGGGAATGCGGGATGAATGGGTCAGCTCAATCAGGGTAGAGGACCACGCTCTCACATAATAGAAGCATAATTTGGCTGTGTTTCGTCTGGTGAGTGCAGGGATCCGGGGATCTATATTACTGATGACGAGGCATTCCATATCAGTCCTCAAGGGTGACAACGCATCTTCATTATGATTCCAAGTCAAGGATCAATGTAGATGTCGTCGGTAGCCGGAATTACTTACCGTCAGGTGAACTGTTTGAGAGTACTCAATGTAATAAAAAAATGAAATAAAAAATGAAGGAAAAGTTAAGATTTTAATAGTAAATTCATTTACTATAAAAAATATTATTCACTAACTGTTGCCTGTAGTTCCACATGCGTCGATATTAAAATATGGCTTGTAGTTTGAGTAGTAAAAAAAGATAAAAGCCATGTAACGAAACCATGCCGCGATTCTGAAACAGTGCACAACGCCATCTATCGAGCTTGCATGTAAACTTGTTTATATTTTGTCATAAACTTTATAAAAGAAGCTTTCGAGAAGAAGTATAAACTTTCAACCCCTAATTCACCTTCTTAGAGGTAAAACTTTGGAATAAGGCGATATACGTATCCATATACATCACAGGTATATGCAATTTCGTGTTTCTTTGAAAATGACGGAATTCCATGCAACCGTTCATTCCCTATTTTACTCCCTTACGGATGAAATTACCAAAAATCCTTCTTCAGTGGATGCTGACAACATAAAAGGCATCAACTAAAAATTTTAAAGTTTGTATCAACAGCCATTTAGCCTCTGCATTGATATATCAGTAATTATAGTATATGTATAGATAATATTTCTTGGGTCAATTTTGCGATCATAGTGATCATATTTTATATATTTTTATTGAATAATTGGTAATAATCGATTCAAATATATTCAATGATATGGAAAATAAATTCTTCTAAAACTTGTTTATGGAAAGAAAATCTAAAAACAGATACCTGGCTTTCCTATCTGACTTACTGACGCAATCTAAAAGGTTTTCCTACGTGTGCCCCCTCGCTTCTGTATATACGTACAATTTTCGTTATTAAATGGTCACGTGTGGACCGACGTGTGCAGAAGTTCCGGTCGTACGTGTGCAGTGCTGGGCGTTTGGCGCGTCTCGAGAGCAAGGCGACGGCGGTGCGCGCGCGGCTGCTGCCGGCAGGCGCCGCCCCGCCGCCCGCGTCGCCGCGCTCCCCGCCTCGCCGCCACCGCGGACACTTTGCGCCGCCGCTGCACGATCGCTTGCCGCCCGTGCTCACGTCGTGCGTGCGCGTCATAGCCACATACGGTACGATACACCACGCACAACTGCTACCACCATGGAAAAAGAAACCTAAAAAGCAAATCAAAATTAAAATGCCGGTAAAAACCAACTCATCAATATGTAGTATATAATGAACCCGGTGAAACTGTACAAAGCCCTCGGGATAACAGCAACCGACAGCCCGATGAAAAAAAAGGGTATGCAATTTGTTAATAAGCTTTGGTTTAAAACTCGACAACTCCGAAACTTTTGTAACTTATTATTTAAAAAAAAATAAAAAAAGCAACTAGCTTCTTACCGTTTCTTCTCGCTAATAGTTGCCTTCCTATTAGCTATCTTGAGGATTCAAAAGTGTTCAAAAAGCTCATTTGATTTGAATTTAAATATGACCTACCAATAACATAGAGTCAAACTTTTTTAAATTATATTTTATTAATACGCAATTTGAAAACATAACATGGCAAATAGTAAAAATAACTTTAACATTTAATGATGTCGCTTCAGCAGCACAACGGAGCTATCCGCTTGTTTTACAATCACGACGACAAGGAGCATAAAGGTTTACTATCCATATCGTATTTTATAGAGGAGAGAAAGGTCAGTTTCAAGAACAAATAGAAATCCAATCACAGGTAATTTTGTTGTGACACATTGATGAGTTCTATTCTTATCTCCGTAATAAATCTCCGACAAATATCCACCAATTTTTTATAAGTTCACTCTTTAAATACTTCTGAAATAAAGAAAAAGAATTTCCTTTAAAAGAAGCTAATTTAAAGCAAATAACTGAAGTTAATAGTTTACCCATTGTATCATATATCCGCAGGTCTTCGTCATCAAGGCGTATTTCGCGTCTCGGGCTCGCAAGTGGAGATGCAGGCACTGCGCGCGGCTTTCGAGCGCGGCGGGGACCCGCTGGCTGGCGTGCGCGACGCCTCTGACATCAACTCGGTGTGCGGCCTGCTGAAGCTGTATTTGCGCGAGCTGCGCCCACCGTTGCTGCCCAGCGCCGTGCACGACAAACTGTTACGTCTAGCCGCCACGCCCGACGATCAGAACTTCGTGCGGAGGCTGCGTGCTGCCCTGGCGACGTTGCCGACGCCTTCACTGCTGGTCCTTCGATATCTGTTCTCTTTTCTCGCTCAGTAAGATTTTTTTATATAGCGTCTTTGTGCCATTGTACATAGCAACGACCATTAGTTTTTGCAAAAGCTGATTGTGTTCCTGGTGATGTTATCGATGTTCTGCTGTTCATCGTATGATGATTGTATCGATGTGCTAGACTTTCTTGCACAATAATATTCTTCTATGGACAGTCGATTCTAGTTGCACTACATGTATACTGTGGTTGCCAGTGCGTCGTTCATATAGACGAACAGATCTTCGTGTTAAGATTGCTTCCATTGCTGTTGACGCCTCCAATGCTTTCGTTCTGCGATGCTTGGGGTATGCCTGGTTGGCCTCTAGCACAGAAAAACTATTGTTTGGGTAGTTCATTCTAGTTTCACCTTGGATCTACTGTATCTTGCAAATGGAATGTACCGAACGGCGTCCAAAACTAATATATGATATAAAATATAGAATATAACAAAATACAATACTGAATCTAGCACAAAAAATAAAACATCAGGCGTACCACAAGGCTCCAATATCTTACCCATGTTATTTACTTATTTTAGAAATATTTGTCAGTTTGGGTGTAGTTAGTTATAATAGCGTATAATAAGATAAAAATAAGAAACAATATATAATTAGAAAAAGTTAACATTACATTAATTTTATTAAAATTGAAAACAGTCAAATTATAAACTTTAGTTATCTCAAACTTGTAGATGAAATTGTTACATTGTCTTTTGATTGCCGATGTTGTGTTTCAGCCTGACGGAGTACAGCGAGCATAACATGATGGACGCGTGGAATCTCGCCATCTGCCTTGGACCCACGCTTTTAGCCGCCTGGGGCGAGGGTGGCGCGCAGGTATACACACAAACTCACAGACACTCTTGCTAAGGGCGCAGTTACACCAGCCGCACACAACATACATATCTCACTACACCACCATACCACTAGCCCATAGCCACCGCATCTTCTCCACTCATTCGTCAAGATGAACACTACCATCGTCACCTCTTTATTTCACCAATACATACCACTACCTCAGGTGCATCGACGTCTCACTTACGTCAAACCTTGTACACATTGCCTGTACACGCAGTTGAGGAATCCGTGACGTTTAAGCGAAATAAACAATTTAACTGTTTTATTTTGTTAATTGTTGTTTTCCGTCCTCAAAATACCGAACACTTCGGAATCAGCTGCACAGCACAGAGGGAATCAATTTAAACATACTATTTCTAGCAATATTGAAAGAAAAAACTATAGGTTTTTTTTGTTAGTATATTCACGGTCTAACATAACAAAGTATAAATAATCCATAATAAATAAACACAGTGCACAGTGGTGAGGTGACATTTTAAAAAAATGTTTTTTTCATTTCTTTCAATTTACAACCCTACCACGCCTCGAAGTTATGAGCTTTGACTTCGTTTGACTAAAAATAAAAAAAATATATCACCAAATGTAAAATAGCTTAAAAGTGGAACATCAAAATCGCGGGTTTGCGATCGTGTTTAAATCATACTGACTTGTTCCAATAACTGTTTCCTATATTTATACTATAAATAAACACTGACATTGCTTGATTGTGTGTTTAGTGTGCGGCTATAGGTTTTATTAGGAATTACTATTACTACTGTCCACTATGTGAACTACACATAACAGATGTCTAGTAGTTTTTATTATTTTATATTTTGTCAAAATAAAAGCGCGGTAAGAGTTTAAGTCTATAGCTAACACGTGATAAGTGTCTTGTCTTGACTATTCCGATGGGTATGACAGACGTGAAAGTTTTTGTTTATGTATTCACAATATTGTCAGGTGACGGCGCAGAACCTGGTGAACGAGCTGGTGAAGCGCATCATCCTGCACCACCGCGAGCTGTTCCCACAGGACCTCGCGCCGCACACCTTATATCGCCGGCCCGGGTAAGCTACGCATTTGTTACATTCCTTTTAATACGACATATTTTTATTTATTTTTTGTTTCTAGAGCAAAATTTTGTAAGCTGTCTTAACTTAATGATTAAACTTCATGATACTTTGTGTTGTTTATTTGTAAATGTCTCATATGTAACATGTCTAAATGTCTAGTTTGTGAAAAAAAAAAAAAAAAAAAAAAACTGGAAATGAGGTTAGTCTTAGATTCTTTGACGGTTTCTTTTCGAGTATGGATAGTTAGCGCACTACCACTATATGTATAGTGTGACCACTTGTCACCCTGATCGCATAAAAATGTGCTTCTGTATTCGTCTTTAATAATTAATCAAATAAATTTATTATTTTTTTCTAAAAACAGTTTATATATAATTTACATTAAATCTACATCAAAACCTCAGCAGTAGGTAAGTAAAAATCGCTTAATTTTAATATAAATGTTATAAATAGAATTATATTATATATGATGTATTCTAAAATTTGTCTTGACAAGCGTACCGTAAAAAGAGACGCGTAGATTTTGGTCGTATAGTTTACACGACAATGTTAAAACATGTCGCTACAAGTCAATATAGATATTTCATATATGACTAAAACTCTTCATTTTATATATCTTTCATATGTTCATTTGATCCCACACCATTAATTAAAAATACGGTGTACATACTAGCACATTAAAAACATATATTATAAATTTAAATATTTATTAATATAAACTATTCCAATCTATACAACCAGATCTGGGGTTACTTGGCTAGATATAATTGTACAAATCCTACTCCAACATGGAGACATGGGGAGAAACGAAGTATAACCAAAGACTGTCAGGATCGACAGCTTGACGTTCCTTCCTAAGATCTAGATATCTATCTAGATAGATATCTAGGGTCCCGTTGTGAAATGCAACTAGCGATCACGCAAATAAGTTTCAGATCGAAGGTTGCTTTAATGTGGCCGTTTTTTAAGAACTCCAATACTACTATTATTGGAAGATGAGTTTTTTTTTGCAAGAATACTTCTTACAGCCAGCACGTTACACTCATAGACGTTATTCCGTTACAGTTCTCGTTCGACCAACATAATATACAAATAATGTATATCGAATCATATTGACAATTCACAGTGAGGGAGAAGACACAGAGGAAGCACAAGCGGAAGCGGTTACAGAGGCAGACGCGGAAGCGACCGCGGGCAGTGACGAGGCGGACGCGCGTGCGCGCGCCGAGGACGACGAGCACGACGCTAATGACGATCTCTCGCTCTACGATGACGAGGAGGAGGACGACGATGACGATGATGATGGTATGTTTTTTTTTATATAGATAAATATATAGATAGTGTTATCTAATATAATATAATATATAATGTTACATCTAGAGCTTATTATATTATAGATTATATTATTTATATAGCTTGAACAATCTGAATTAATCATTTAAATTTTGATCTACGCTGAAAAAAAAAATCGGTCTTTTGAGTTTCATAACTGTTGTGTGATATATTGTCCACTGTAAAGAGGTTGCGATGTATTTTTTATTCTGTTAAGTTATTTTTAGTGATACGCTTTACTTAAAAAATGTAAAACCTAAGAGTTCGCCTGTCAATCACTGGCGATTTGGCGATATAGGTATAATAAATAGTTACCCAAACACAGGCGTGAGATCTCCATTGCGAAAATGATCCGAGCCGAGATCTCCTGCCTCCTTAGGAGGGGCCCTCCCTTGGATCGTTATTCGCCTCCCTCTGTCTTCGCTGTCGTTGCCAGCAGCGTCGTCGTACATCTTACTTGAGTCTGTTCCGGTGAATCTGTAGAGGTCACAGAGCCAACAGTAATATACTCAATAAAAAAAACAAGCGTGAGGGTTTCGAAATTCAAATTGTTGATTTAGGACGTTAGTTAAGGCTGTGAAATGGGATAAAAAATAAAGTTTATGAGTTGCATTCATTGAAATCTTTTTGAAGCATGATCTCGTCGCGATCAATCATATTTTTACACTTGCGATTTAATTCCATGATAATTTGTTATATCGTGTTTAATTTCATTCAAATTGTTTTCGATAGAGTGCTTTAAAACCACTGTCTCCTGCTATCATATTAAAGAAAGAACATGTAACTCTGATTGTGCATGAGCAACTTGCATTTGGCCGGTTTTATTAATAACTAACATTTTACTTTAGATCTCTTTGAAATTACTACGTATCATTATACACAGTTGCTTCCACGATCACGTATTGATAGACCATTAAATAGATGAAAAATCTGTCTTTTATTAAATTGTATTGTAACCGTTAGTACGCTAAATATGTTTGCACTGTTTGTGTTTTTGTGTTCGTCAAGGATTTCTTAGTGAAGTGTAGTCGTAGCTATAGAAATAACAGTAACAATATAATTTATTTATGCATTACAATAAGTTCCGGTACAAACACAATGAGGAGAGACAAGGAAGTATTATAGTCGTAGAAAAAGTTCAATACGAATGATACTTCCGTAGTGGTGGTACAGATAGCTAATAATAATAGCGATTTCAATTTAGATAATCCTCTGTCAGACGCAACTGACCGAGCCGAGGTTCGGCCCTCTCGGGCACCCTCGTGTCAGACGCTCTCGCGAAACAGGGTGACGGTCCAAGCCGTGGCTCCCTCTCGGGAGCACTTTTGCTGGTTGCCCATAAATAGAGGTCTCGACTGAGCGCCATAAACACTGGGTCACCTCTCAACCCGGTGAAATTGTAAAACAGCGGCCATCAGCCCGAAAAAATAAGAATGATACGATAGAAAGTACAAGTTTCGAATAAATATAAGTAGACGCACGTGCGATCAACTGGGGTAACATACAACTAACTTATTGTATCATTTGGACAGGCTTATATATATTAGTTTAAACAAAGTTAGAGTTGGAATGCCACTTTACAAAGATTCTCACATTCTTGTGAGCGCTTCAATCAGCACATTTGTGCATTGAAACCATATGTTGAAACACTTCAACTAGTTAAAAGTAATTAATGAGGATTCTGTTATGGCAAAAAATATTTATATTTAATTCTGTACAAAACAAACATCATTATCGGACTATGTGATTACCTAGTTATGTTATATATTATTTTAATAGTATGCTAAACCACATCTGTTATGTTATAGAGGAGGAACTCAGCGACGACGCTGAGAGCGGTGACTGGCGCGACGGAGACGTGCCCGAGGCGGAACGCAGGTGCGTGGCTCAATATAAAATGTGAACATGATTTCTGAAAGATCAAGTCGGGGAGTCAACAATCTGGTGTAATTTATGAATGTGAAGTGGGTTCAGAGAAAGAACCTTTCGTGATTCCGTTCGTTATCAATTTAAAGTTTAGGGAAAACTTTTTTGTGTGAAGTTACAGCGCATACTTTAATCCGTTGGAAACAAATATTTGAGCCGAGGCTCGGCCCAGTCGAGCACCCCCTAGTCAGTTGCTTTCACGCGCAGCTTCGGCCCAACCCTTGTGCTGGTTACCCATAAATGAAGGTTTCGGCTGAGTGCCCTAAGCGCTCGGCCACCTTTCAACCAGGTGAATCTGTACTCGGACTAACAGTGGCCACTAGCCATAAAAAAAAAGAAAATTACAGCGCACAGTTCACTTAATGTTAAATATTTCTTAAACCACCCACATTCATCTATAATAAGGAATCATAATGGAGACACTTCATCATTTTTGATGACTAAGATGGAATGTCTCGTCATCGGTAGTAAGTTCACCGGTGTCTTTCATTAATAGGATCAAAGATAACAATATTAAGTTACTTTTGAGTATTGATTAACGAAGTGGCAGACCTGTGAAAATGGCGTTGCTGCAACGTTATACGTGGTCATTTAAGGAAAGCCCATGTCTATTGAATAAGTGTTATGTTGGAATCTGTATATATTAATTTTTATCCTCTTAGTACACAATAAGTCTTGGCTTATTTGACAGTAGTTCACTGTATATATAGAACATTATTTTATATTTAGTATCTAATTATTAGCCAACTTTAATTAGCTGAAGTGATGGAGGTATTGTTTTTTTATTTTTATTTTTATTTATTGTGGGAATAGAGTACACATGTTATATTTCTATTATAATAATGAGCAAAGTGGAGATGTATATTATAGTATTATTAGTTGATTTATCTGTTTTTATTGGTCTGTACCGTTCAAACCGTACAACTCTTGTAGTAGTACTAGGTAATATATACGTATAAACATATGTATATATGTAGTAACGTATATATATATGCTCGTTATTTTTTTTAATTTAATAACTAGTTTAACAAATGCATTCAAAGCTTTAGAGCGTCATGGTTCATTATTCAATACTTATGTAGTATAGTTTAACTACTTAATAAATACGAAATAATAATTGGTATAATTGGCAAAGCTATGGAAATTGTATACATAAAAGTACTAAGACCAATAAAATTGATTCGTTCTCGGCTCCCGCTATGTTTTGTTCGGTATAAACTGTATTAACTACTAGTGTATGTACAGGGGCAGCACGCGGCGCACCAACACGCAGGTACGTCCGGCGTAGTGTGTGCGTGCGTGCGTGCGTGCGTGCGTGCGTGCGCGCGCACAACTCCGCACAACTCACAAGCGTAGCGCAGAACGTTGCATGCTCGCTGATCTACACATACGCATATATTTTGTTAAAGCTTTACTTTATCCGACAAAATAGACATTTGGTTACTATTGTAGCTGTATATTTGCATAATACATATTTGTATACCGCACGCACACTATTTAATTTGGTTTATATATATAGATTCTTTAGTGGTTTGGTAACGGTTAATATCTCTAGATAATTTTAGTTTTATTGTAGTTTGTTTTTACCTTTGACGTGTAAATTTGTTTAGTGTAGCGCGTTATTGATATATAATAAAGTTAAAATTAAAGTTAACGTGTTTAATTTTGTGAAGTATCTAAACATATCAGAACTTTCTACTTTTGGGGATATTTTAAAATAAAGAAATAGGTGTTTAAAGAAATATATGTCGAGAAGGGAAAGCCGGTACGGACGTTTCAAACTTCAGTAGTCTGCAGACAAATAAAAATGCAGTGCTTTTTACATCTTCCTAAATTGAATGCAGGGTTTTTTTTGATAATTGGATATTTTATTAATCAATAAGTTAATATATTTAAATAAAAATTAATTCATATCAATGAACACAAATATCTGACATTAAGGATACAAAAACAAATTTATCACTAAAACACTGCGAGACCAGACTTTCATCAAGAGTAAATTGTATCTAAAACTACCTCACTTTGGCCGTTTAGCATCGATGTGAGGTTACATCTATCAAGATGACATCAATAATAATAATAATAAAATAACTTTATTTGCCTTAAATATACATAACATCGAAACAAAGGAAAAACATGTTAGATAATAAACAATAATTAAATTAAAAAAAAAACTGAAAGTAAAAACAACAAATGAAGAGAGAGTAAATAACGCCAAAAGGTAATAAGCTTTTGAGAAAACTTCTCAAAGCTGATTTACAGCTTATCCCTTAATTAACAGTAAATAAAGCTCAATGTATAAGAAGAAAAAAAACACAACAGCAGGGCGGTAACTGTTGACTTATATTCAGTATATAGTCATACTATTAAGAAAAATAAACTTCGTAGGTTTATATTACAAAACAAAAAAAATACATAACACAAACATGACATAAAATAAATAAACACACACTCACAAATTATTACATAAAATAGTTTTTTTTCTTTTTTATAAAATAATTGCCGAACACAATTTTTGTTTGGCAAGTATGTAATTATATGCACATAATAATTATAACCAAATCAGTGTACTATGAAATTAAAATTTAAAATTTGTAGGTTTATAAAAGCAATAAAAATAAATAAAAACAATATATATATATATTACAATATTTACCATAAAAGGTCCATTATAGGAAATATCACTCGTAAATATTTTTGTAGCTTTCATTGCATATTGCCAACCTATTCAAATATGGCAAAATTTGAAGTACATACATACTTCGCCATACATGCGGTCATCAAACCGTCACAATATTAGATGCCAATGTCCAACTGTGAAGGACGGTTTCCTCTACTTTTTTTTTCTACCTAATTAAGCAGACGATGAAGATCTTCATTATTCTCTTCTTGGAACATTCTAACTATGAAAGCTTAACGTACTCGTTATGTTTTATTTTACAATATACCACTAATAATATGATACGTGTAAAAGAGCTTATTTTTTTTTTGATATTTATTTCGTAGTCTTATCTATACTCGCACTACACTACACTATATAAAACACTGCTATAAAAGCTGCGATGGGCATAGGGGCCCCCCAGGTTTACTGTAAATTGAAACTAAATGGTGGTAAATATAAAGTTGAATTTTATTTGTTCATCAGTAAAATGTATCCGTAATAGTAAACAGTATAAAATGAAATGTTATTTAGATTAGTTGATAGACACAATACAGAGATAGGAAATATATATTAATATATTTTTTGATATACACTGGTCCATGGTCCTAACTCCGCATAAAGATGCGGACCGCTAAACTAATAGTCACAAAATATTATTATATATTTAAATTTCACTACATAATATAATCGTTAAAGAGGTCCAGTATTTTATATTTTTTGAATATAAAATAAAAGTTAAGTTGAACTTAAGTTTTATTTGCATAAAATTTATAGCCATATTACGAGTTATTTAATATGCTACGTAGTTATTTGTGTGTAGTGGCGAGCTAGATTGCATGTGCTCGCAAAATGGCGTGTGGAACTAATTGTGTGACGTCATGAGGACCAATCTTGAATACGTTGTTGAAAGTGAAAGAAAACACTAGACACTTGTGGATTGTACATATTGTGATAATTATAATTTGCATGTTAAAATTAAATATTTTTAACTATATTAATGATTGGGTGATGGAAATTAGTAATTATTTGATGTGACCTACACATTGCTATTTAGTTCACTGGGAGAGATTTTGGTGGGGGTATATAGTTAATTATTAAGTGGGAATAAATGAATAAGGTAGGTCACTTATCACTTGTATATATGTAAATTATAGCTTGACATAATTTGGTAATTACTATTAATTGTTTTTCTTGGTAATTACTATTAATTGTTATTTAAATACAAAAAGAGGGTATATCCTTTTTTTGTAATTAAATAAATTAAATAGATTTTATTATTTAATTTTTATTAAATATATTATAATTTAATTTAAATATATTATAAAATATTTTTTAATTTAGAATATTTGTCTTATTGCAATATATTAAAACATGTTCATCTTATTATATTGATAAATATGTCACAGTTTTTTTTAATCTGATACACAGCAGTTTTGTACTTCTATTATTCGCTGATATCCTGCGGACCAATTTGCTCTATAGACCACGCACCTGAAGTGGGTGGGTAGCGGTGACCATTGGTGATATGCCATTAAATTATTACTCTTATCTACCTTGAAATAATGCCGAAAATAAATAAACCACATCGCAGTACCGGGACAGATAAGTTATGGACAGCTATCGATAAAACTTCACCGTGTCTGCAGTCTGACCAAGCATATACGAGTGTGTAATGAAATGAAAAAAAAAAAAAAATTCGATTCCGTTTTTAAAAAAAAAAGGGTATCCGGTAATAGTTGATGCGAATCATTAGGTATTGAAGACCTGAAGACTGTTATTGGGGAGCAATTCACATTTTATTTACACTACAATTTATGGTAAGTAATAATTTGGTTTTGGCCAGCCGAAAATCGTAAAGGTCACCTAATGGTAGTTTGCATATACGGCTCGTATATCTTAGCAGAAGATTAAGTTGGTTAATCTAGCAATTGATTCTCCGTAATATATTAGCGAAATGTTGGTATTCTGTGTGTTGTTGATGAGCTGATCGATTCTATACTGTGGCTTATGGTTCTAGTCCAAAACTAGTAACATATATATAGTGTTGATAGATTTACGAGCTTTTTTGATTTGTCTTATGGCAGATGTGCTATATAGGGATCTGTTCACGCGCTGAGCTATATCATATGTGTGTTTTGTGCGTGCACGCGGGGTTTATGTGTGCGTGCGTGTGTGTGTACGTGCCGCAGATGTATAACGTTGTTGTGTGCAGGCGGCGAACGGCGCGGCTTCCACGCAGTCCACGGACAATTGCAGGTAACTCGCTTTTCTTACTCACTTATGTACGTGTGTACTATGCTGTTTTGTGTACTGTTGGTTTCTTTTCTTTAGCGGCACTGGTGATAATGTCTTACTATAATTGACGAGCTAAAATATATAAATTTACTAATATGTTATTTTTTTATGATATTCCTTTGAAGCTAATGTGATGGTAATGAGCACAGTATAATCAATAACCTCTGTTGCTATATTGGTTTTGTAAAGTGACCATTACGTCATACGGTCACGCAAGTTTTCAATGAAGCACTGTCACTACAGCCACGGAAAACTTATTATATAAACATTGTATTTCGAAGAACTGAATAACAATATTACAACCAATTACTACGAGGAATATCCAGAGGACCCAATAATGCAACAATACAAGAATGTGGGTCCCGCTCGTCGAGTCTAATTAGATAAAGCTGTAAAGGTCTCTGGACCGACAGGAATACTCACAAAAAAAAAAATGACTTGAGTGTGACATGAGTGATAAATATAACTACATAAAGAAACCCCACCCGGAGAAATGGTTCGAGCGTGTTCAAGATATTGATCCAACGTGAGATGCTGTAACAATGGTGATGACGTATTCCTGGATCTGGAGTAATTTCTGCATCTAAAAAGTAGACATCACCCCAGAACCAGAAAAGCGAATCACCCTATCGACCGTCAGAAAACACAGGAGAGGAGACACGCGACGAAGGCTCTTTATGGATTTCTATATTTAACGTGTTGAGTGTTTCAGTGAATATTCTTTGGTCAATTCAAATTTAGTTCAAGATGAGGATATCAATCGTTGTTATCATCTGGTTGATTTAAAAAAAAATGCTAGCTATCAAGTGTAAAAATGTTTGTGGAGACGGTACATGACAATAGTCTAATACGATCTTATATTTTGCAGACCGTACCCAAAGCTATTTATGTCGATTTCAATCACGTCGTCGAATTTTCATTAAGCAAATGTTGATACAAGTGCAAGATATTTTATATTATTGTGCTGTCTAGTACTTGAGCAAACAAAGCTGCCATACGTGACCGTTGCCTCTCCTAATCGAATCGTGACGATGGGAGGAGCAATTTAATGAAGCAATGATTGCGACTCGATGTCCCGTCATTCAAAATCTTTTTTTTTATTATAGAATAGTTGGAAAACTAACATGCAGCCCACATGATGGTAATCTGAATACGTGTAATTTACTTGTTCAATCAATACTCAGTACTTTTATAAAGTAGGCTACGCGGTACTCCAAAAGTTTTAACTATATGTACTTTTATGTAGGTTATTGCATCTATTCCCAACCGGGGGGTCGCATTCTGTTTAATAAATAATACCTGTATGCAAAAGATTCGTTTATTGAAAGGATGCATTTTAATGTAGTTGCATAAAAACATATAATAAAATATAAATTATAACCACGTAATAACAACATGAAATAATAAAAGTATTGCTTTGTGTGAATAAACTATTTATAGAAGTGTTATTACAATTTCATAGTGGTCATAAGGCTTTTCACTTGCCTTTTTGGCTTCTTCGTCGGCATCGAAATAAAAAATGGTTTAGTGTATTGCTTTTATTAGAAACATGACAACAGAACAGAACAAAAATTTGAAACAAATTGAAGAATGTGATTATATGATGTGTGTTTTGCAGGCGGCTGGCAGAAAGCACGCCTGACCTCGTCCTAGATCTGCCGGCGCGCGCCGCACTCGCCGCCGACACCTTCCTGCACAACCGGGATACGCTCAAGAAGCGTACAACGCCCGCACACAGGTGACGTGTCCACACATACACATCTGACGTGTCCACACATACACATCTGACGTGTCCACACATACACATCTGACGTGTCCACACATACACATCTGACGTGTCCACATACACATCTGACGTCCACACATACACATCTGACGTGTCCACACATACACATCTGACGTGTCCACACATACACATCTGACGTGTCCACACATACACATCTGACGTGTCCACACATACACATCTGACGTGTCCACACATACACATCTGACGTGTCCACACATACACATCTGACGTGGACGCTACCTTTCGGAAAAATCGCGAGTCACACAAGAAGCGCACCGCCCCTGCCTAGAAATACACCTGATGTGGGGCCACGTGCCTGCGCTATCGCGACATGCATAAGACATGTGACGTGGCCTACATATGCACAAACACACACTTGTCTTGACTCATACATACCTGCATGTTGTATCGATTTTATTGTCACACCTTACAAAAAGGGATACAAAGGGTGGTTTAACGTCGTAAGGCATTCTTTACCAGTCAACCCGTGGTAGGTGGAGAGACATTGTGGTAGGTGTATAAATGTCTATAATATTGACATATGTATATATGTATATAAGGGTCTATATCTAAATATATATATATATATATATGCCTATTTGTCTATACACACACACACACACGCACACTATCACATAAATATATTTAAATATAAATAGCAATACAAAATAAACATAATTAAACATATAACAAACAATGACAAGAGTAATTTACCATATTAATTAGCATCAGACATCTTTAAATATTGTTCACGTACCAGCATTTTAAAAGAGAGCTTATCTCATCATTACGAAGAGGAACGAAGATCATATGTTATTTGGTGGAATAATGCAGGACTGTCCAGCATGAGTGATACTCTCGTAAAATTTTTCCTTTGTACAAACATGCATTTCAATTAAATTGAGTAGAATTTGTTTTTCTCATCGAGA
The DNA here is from genome assembly GCA_029286865.1 of Teinopalpus imperialis. NCBI lineage: Eukaryota > Metazoa > Arthropoda > Insecta > Lepidoptera > Papilionidae > Teinopalpus > Teinopalpus imperialis. The sequence continues at coordinate 5,443,195 of JAGSMU010000035.1, read as the reverse complement.
TCGTGATGTTTTCAGTCGCTGGGAGTTTGCAGTCGTTTAATAAAGAAAAAAAAATATTATGTTATATACAGGTATATTAATATTTGTTATAATATCGCAGGCAAACATGTTCGGAGGGCGGTGCGGAAGCTCGCGAGGCCTCTGCACCGGAAAGTGTGGCAGCTGCGGCGCCCTTGCAAGAGGTAGCCGCCGCCACCGGCTCGCCCGTGGGCAGTCCGGTGCCAGCGCGTAACACGTTGCGCGTCGCCGCCAAGTTCGCCGAGCTCACGCTGACCGGTGGTTCGCTAAAGCCCGCACTGGCTGCGAAACCAGCGCTACTACGACGGCCCACCCCGCACCCTCATGCGCGACCACCAGCCCCGCCCGTCGCCCCCGCACTGCCGGTAGTCCCAACCGTGCCAGTACAGGGGCCGACACCTGACAACGGCCCAACTCCCGACGGTACGCACTGAGACACTGGTGTCACATCTAGCGGATATCGCGCCCCTACCAAGGGCAGACATCTGACGTAACGCAGCGCCGGAACCAGTTTATGTGCACGTTACAAATACACCAATAGCTCAACGGAGGCGTGTTCTGTATTTTGTCTTTTTTCAATACGTACGATGTGTTGCATGCGGGAGTGAAACAAAACATTGCACGCCTTTGCGATGGCGTCATACACGTATTCGGCGTTTGCGTGACGTGCGCTGAATCTACTTCGTTCGAGTGTGCGTGTGTTTGACAGGACCGCGATTGTCTATTGGCATGGCATAGTGACGTTTGGCATGACCATTCACCGTCGCGACACGACACTGCGCGTCACGCACGAATTCATACCAATACCTGATGGCTTAGTATTTCTCTCGTCTATGCTTTTTATCTCTTTACTGGCCAAAAATGATTTCGAAACATTTTATGATTATAATTGATAAATACACGTGTATTTCATTATGTATAAAAGTAAATGCTACGTAGAAATGTACATTATGTATTAAAACGCACACATTATGTATTGACTTTTAATAAAATTTAAATCATCAAGACTAATTTACATATTATTGGATTTTAATTTTAATAATTATTATTCAAGCTGAATTGGAAAATGACAAGTTGTATCAGATTATACGCTACGTGTAAAGTAAGTGGGTTTGTGTGCGTGTCCACATGTTGTATTGCTATATTTTTATATTAGGCAGAACCCTGTAGAGGGGGATGCAACCCTTGTGCGTAATTTTATACTGTGTATTGTACTAGCGAGTATTTTATATGTGTACTAAGTATGGTTATTTTTATATGCGGCACAATCGCATTATACAATCTGTCCACTGCTGAATCTCTTATATGCGCATTCAATAAACCAGTGTTACTCGCAAACGCTGTTCGTATTATTTCTACCCTATATTGTCACTCAACCTGGGGGTTCGCGTTTGTTATTAAGACCTGTGTTTACAAAAGATTCGTTTCTTGAATATTTTTTAATGTACTTTTATGAAATAGAATATTACCATGTAATAACAACACGAAAGAAAAACAAATTTATAGCTTGCTTTGTGTAAATACACTATTAATTAAAATTTTATTATAATTTTATTGTAGAGGAATCGCAAGGCTTTTTACTTACCTTTTTGGCATTAACGTGGATCGTGAGATAAAAATGGTGCGATTGATAAATTCAGGTTTTTTTTAAGTTTTTATAAACATTTATTCAACATATAAGCATAACTGGTAAGAAGGTCATGGGTAATATCTTTATTAAAATGTTTATAAAATAAAAAAAAAATGTTGGCATTGTCAAGAAATATCTTAGTCTTTTTTTTTTAAATACTAAACTCAATTACGTTTAACGAGACATCCGTCTCCTGGTTGGCAACGCATGCGCATTTTGAATCTATGTTGAGGATGGGGGCTGCTGTTCTTCACTAATATTATAATATAAAAATAACATTCAAATCTTAAACAATATTATAAGAAATATTTCTTGCATTTACAGATCATGATGAAAACATCATCATGATCTATAAACGACAAAAGTTTTAACATTGTTTTTTTGAAGTTGGTCAATTTAACAAGATTTACTATTAGGACGTCGTGGGGTAAAATATTTGGTTTTTCTTAGGTCTCTGGGATTCCTGAAAGCTGGGTGACCGTCCCACTGCTACTGTGGTATGTTCCTCCGCCGCGGAAAGGCTGCCCTCGTTCGTTATGTCCTACGAATTGTTTCTGTGTTATTCCATAGTATAACGTCATATATTTAGACCCTAGCGTGGTATGGCTTATGTAGATATCACATTTAAAAAGTCTATTAATTCCCGTCCAATACTAAATCATTTCTGCTGCATTTAATCAGTTAACTCTTCAAAAAATTCTACTGCAGTGTCAGACGAAGCCATCAGCTAAAACGAATTGGGCTTTAATTTTTGTTCTTATAGATTAGAATAGTGTAGTGCAACATCTCTGCTTGAGTAGAGCTAAGAGTATGAGTATTATTATATTCTATATCTTCATATAATAGAGTAATTTAGCGGCTTGACATACTACTGTGTTTCGTCTGATGAGTGAAACAAACGGTAGGCAATTCCTGTTAATGGGGCATTTTGTTCAGAAGCGTCGCTGGAGTTTTTTGCGCCACTACACCAGCGCCTACGTATTCTGAAGTGTTGGTACAGATAGTCAATTATTTTAGAGATATTAATATAGATAATCCATAGTCAGAAGCATCTGATCGAGCCGAGGTACGACCCTCTCGGGCACCCTCGAGTCAGTCGCTCTCGCGCAACAGGGTGACGGTCCAAGCTCTCGGGAGCCCTTGTGCTGGTTACGCACTAATGGAGGTTTCGGCTGAGCGCCATAAGCTCTCGGTCACTTCTCAATCCGGTGAAACTGTAAAAGCCCTCGGGCTAACAGCGTCCATCAGCCCGAAAAAAAGGAGACATTTTGTCTATTACACATGAGGGAGTGGTGATTGTACACAACGTTACTCGTAAGAGGTTGCCATTTAAAAAATCTTTTCTTCGTAATTTTACGATCACTGTGGTAGATAAATTGCCAGTTTCGCTTTCGAATTGCGTTTCGAAATGTCAATTATCTTTGTAGAGGTTTTTTCTTTAACTTTCTAAGCAAGTGCTTGACCACGATCCCACCTGATGTTAAGCGGAAATGCAGTCCTGGATGGTAAGGCGCACTAGCTCAGTAAATGCCTATTCACTCTACTCTTGAAAACACCCACATTGTAATTGTAAAACGCGGGCAACCTATTCCAGTCCTTTGCTGTACGAATAATGAAAGACGAAGTGCTTCGTTCGGGTTTCAGGGATGTTCACAGCAAGGATGAAATCCAGCAGTGCGTCGTGAGGTCCGATGGAGGAACTGTTAGGTATAGAAAGCATATTTAAAAAGACTAAGATATGGAAATTTGTAATTGAATATAAATTTATTAAGGATTATTGTGATTTATGGAGGAATTATATGATTAATCCAATAACGATTTGGCAAGTTATCACCTGATAAGAATAATTCATAAATACATTTTTTTAATTAAAATATCCCTTGAAAGTGACGACCTTCCTTAGTCGTCGAGTTTCATACTCCAGTAAGTTTATTATGTTTGTAGGACTTCCCAATTCTACCGGGACTACAGTATTCATCGTGCAGTATACGTTACTCGGTTTATTTTTTTAAAGTTTATCTCGTGTACAACATGTGCTGATTTTTAATTGTTATTACATATTTATGTTCTTTTTATCAATTTACTTTTAAAATCAATCGTTTTCTGTTTAACAGGATGAAAGCTAGGGTGTTAAAGTCTCGAAACTCCACCGCCTGATACTGAATATAGAATGAGAGTATTTTATTATTCATTGAACTTTGTTTTTCCATAGTTGAGTTATTTCAATCAACCTTTAGGCATGTAGTAATAGCCTTCGGTCACCATCTTAAAATAAGATCAAATAGAGATCAGAAACGCGCTTGATTATATGTTTTTTTTGAACAAAACGTGCTGTAGATTAATATTAAACAGTGATATATGTATACAATCGATAGTTAGGCCGAGCTTTTTAATGAGGATATTGGAAAGTACTTCGAATTATAAGATATTTTCGAAATATTTATAGTTTTATTAAACATGCAGTTTACTTGAGATGTTTTCTTTCATAACTGAACAACGGACGATCAGTATTTATAATTGCATTCCATAATTTCATGTGTTTCATTAGTACCGTGCGCGTAGTAACGCGAAATATATTGATCTCATGGTATACGTTCCGTGCGTTCGATGACACCTATAAAAGGAAACAAGTCGAATATATGTAACCCTTGAGAACTTAGAATGGTTGATTAGCTACTCCTATTCAGTACCGTCGTTTCATCTAAGCAGACACGGAGGCTCAAGTTCATATTCTTCACAGGTAGGTTTATAGGTACATCCGATTGGTCCTCCGAGCCGGATCACCGGCTATGGCAGCTGTGATGTTTATGTTATTCATTTTTCATATTAGGTTAAGCGTATAAGATTGTAATAATAAATAGGCAGATGTGATTTTAGGTGTATAATTAAATTTCCAAAATTACTATTCACATATATTTTAATCGATTCAAAAACAATAACGTTATATTTTACTATAAATTCTAATTCTCTTTTTGTTAGAATTCAACGAAACATTAAACTTTTGTTTGATCAAACAATAAAACAAAACATTGATAAAAAAATAAATATGTTTTAGGGATGGTCTAATTGTCAGGAATCGTAAAGTTCGATTCATAACTATTATTACGGCTAAGGTGGAGGTTTATCTAGGCGAACAGGTGGTAAATTTAATGAATAGATTTTTTTTATAAATATTTCTATATCGATTTGTATATAGAATGCAGCTAGGCGGATGTAAATTAATGTAACAAAAAAATGTATGCACAATGTAATCATACATTATTAAAATATGAGCTAAGGGATGAAGGCTAATAACGTAGGCAGTGGTCGTGATGCATAGCATGATGCAACGGCGCGGCGTTCTCTTTGTCGCGCGTGTAGTGGGGCGCCGAGTGCGTGGTGTGCGTGACGTGCGTCGCGTGCGTGATGTGTGTGGCGTGCGTCACGTGCGTGGCGTGCGTGGTGTGCTGCGCGTGCGTCACGGTGGGCGGAGCGTGCGGCGGCTGCGGCGCGTACTCGGGTGGTAGCGGGGGCGGCTCGTACTCGTCGCCCGAGCCGTCGGACGCTTCCAAGTATCCAAAGAGTCGCGCTGCCCCGGCAGCTCGTTGCTCGCGTCTCCGTGCGGTGCCGGTAGCGGCAGTCTGAGCTGCGCCCGCCTGTCCCCCCGTCGCCGCAGGTGTCCCCTGTCCACCGGTCGTACTCGCCGGGAACTGGCCCGAGCGCCCCACGCCCGAAGGCACTTTCAAGTTGCGATTCTCGATATGACTGTGAATGTTAGAAATATGTGCAAATAGATTAAATTGAGCATTTGGTATTTTTATTTATTTATTTTCTCTTTATTGCATTATCCTTAACTAAATTAAAGGTTCACAAAGGGCGGACTTAATGCCTAAAGTAATCTTCACCAGGTGACGCAAGGTTTGGTGAGATATTGTGATAGGTGTAGCAATAAACTAATTAATAAAAAGAAAAGACTAAAACTAACTAACATACAAATAATGCATAATACATGCATATATTGATATTAAACGTTATTTTCTTCGTTGTATATATCCTCAAACATATATATGTGAACGATAGCGTGGCAGAGTGGTTGGAGTAAGTTTCTAGCTGCAGAATAAATGGGTCATCGTAAAATAACAGCATAATGCTGCTGTGTTTCGTCTGGTGAGCGCAGGGATCCTAAGACCTTTATTACTGCTAATGAGGTATTCCATCTCATTTCTCAAGGGTGACAACGCATTTGCGTTCGGGCTCATGGCCGCTGTTAGCACGAGGGCTTTTACAGTTTCGCCAGTTGCGAGGTGTCAGAGCGCTTATGCCGCTCAGTCGAGACCTCTATTAGTGGGTAACCAGCACATGGGTTCCCAAGAGGGAGCCTTGGCTTGGACCGTTACCCTGTTCGGCGAGACCGTCTGACTTCAGGATGCCCGAGAGGGCCGAACCTCGGCTCGGTCAGTTGCTTCTAACTAAGAATTATCTACATTAATATATTATTGTTATTGGCTATTTGTACCACCATTTCGGAATGCGTGGGCGTTTGAGAAGTGGCGCAAGAAACTCCAGCGACGCTTCTATATGTATAGACTGGATACGCATCTGCATTATGATTCCTTGTCAAGGATGAATGTAGATGTCATGGGCCGCAGGAATCACTCACCATCTGGTGAACTTTGCGCTCGTTTGTTACTCTTAATATAATAAAAAAGGTAAGCGATGTCCTGGGAATCCCCAGCCGAGGAACAATAGGTTTGCATCAAAAGTTGGCGATTTTCGGGCCTTGCGTGTGTTTGTGTGAACGTCAACGCTTCACATGAGCGATGTGTGGTGTTTGACCACTTGTGTTCTATAAACGGACTAATTAGAACTCATTCTTCTTTCTTTATTTTGTTTATATATAATACATTCGAAATTGATATTTTTATAAGTAATTATTCGCGGTTCTTTTTTTTTTTGTTAATTAAAATATATTGTCAAACATGCAACATGCTACTCTAGGTGTTATGCCAAAAACTTGACTATTCCAATAATTATTATTTTATGGCCAATACGAATATATATATATAAAAAAAAATATCAAACAATAATATATAGATGTCACCTTAAACAATAAGTAATAAAATAAATAAAACAATATTATCGGTACTGAATTAAATGTTCAATTTAAAGGACTTTTATTGACTAACTTTTCTTTAATTTAAATATTATTGCAGAAAAATTTAATTGAAATTGTATAATTAAATTAATATATTGCTTTTGTTACTTTTTCTGTTTATAAAAGAAAATATTTATATGACAAAAATTATGAAATGCATGAAACTAATAGATTGTAAATGATGTTATATAATAAGTATATTTTTAATGAATATATACACTGCCGGTCAAAAGTTTAAGACCGCACATAAACAACATAATTATCCATCAATTGTAATAAAATCCCATAGGATAAATAAAAGAAATGCATATTCTATTGTTAGTGTTGAATATTTAAAGAAGTCATACTTTTGTTTACTTTCAAGTTATTGGACAATAAACATTTATTGTTTTCAAACACCGACAAACGCTGCGCTAGAGCCAAGTGGTAGAGTCGTAATAATATTTTTATAATGTCCTCATTACATACAAAGTAATTAGTTGTTTTAGTTACGTAATTAATAAAACGTCATTAATTAGGATTATTTAGCTCCTGAAAACAAGTGTTTCTGACTTATTATTACCCGAGTTTACTTGGGTGTGTTCACAAACAATCTCAATTAGTCTAAACGGTTAAAGGTTTCTACAGTGAAGACGTCATAAAATGGGAAAAGCTCTAGAAATTAGCAGTGAAGTGCGTTCTGCCATCTTTGTTTTAGATAATGAAAGCAAATCCGATCGTAAGATTGCTTCACAACTAAAGTTATCGAAGACTTGTGTTCATGGCACAATAACTCGATACAGGGAGACAGGCAGTTTTCAAGATCGTCCACGCTAGGACGTCTAGAGCTACCACGTCTAGTGTAGATAATTTCATTGTTGTTACCAGCAAGCGAAATAGACGCTTAACAGCACCAGAAATCCGCGTTATCATTGACTACAGTAAAACGGCGACCGAGAGATGCGAAGTTGTATAGTCGCGTTGCCGTTCGAAAACCTCTGCTAAGGCCGCAAAACAAGAAAAAACGGATGCAGTGGGCTCTTGCCCATCGATATTGGACTGAAGAAGATTTTAAGAAAGTGCTTTGGACCAATGAATCCAAGTTTGAACTATTCGGTTCAAAACGTAGAATTTACATTACAGAGCCTTAATTATGGTCTGGGGTTGCTTTTCTAGCCAAGGAACTGGCGATTTGATTAAAATTGAAGGAATTTTGAAAAAGGAAAAGTAGGCACGTACTCTTAACCCTAGGTTCCCAGGGGTACCGTGGCAATAATCAGGAAAAGTCAGCTAAAAATGTTGATTGTGATTTGAGGGTAAAATTAACTAAACTTCCCATAAACATAAAGGAAATAATGAAAAATTCATCGAAACAGTTTCATTCATCGTATTAAAGACAACTGAGTATTAAATTTGCACTGTTTTTCTTCTTTTCAACTTCTCTCCAAACGGCAAATTTAAGGCTACCTGTGCCGTGAAATACTTTACGCCGATTAATATGTTGCGGCGAAAAAAGCATGCATTTGCGACCCCTCTAGTGTTGGTGGCCGCATGCTCGTTTGCCAACTTCTTTTATATAAAAAAAAAGTTCAACAACCAATGCTACTAAACTATGTGGTAACTCTATAGGAATACTAACTGTGCGTCGCGCAGATGCATGGCGAGCTGGTGCTGGTCGTCGGCTAGGAAGGGACACTTGGCGCAGGCCTTCTTGTTGTGCACCTTGTGTACATGCGTGGCGAGCCGCTCGGCGCGCGCCGCTTTGTACTCGCAGAGCGCGCACGCGAACGGCTTCAGGTGCGTGTTGAGGTGCCGCTTCAGGCACCAGTTGTCCACCCCCGACCAGGCGCAATAGCAGCACGCGTAGCGCCTCTCCCCCTGCAACGTTCCACCAGCGCGTTTAAGCATACACTGGTCTAGAGTTCTAGAATTTCTATTTAATTACCTGGCTTAACCGACAGACTGTTGTCCTGTTCAAATTTCAATAGTTTGTTTGTTTTGTTCAAATCATTCATTGTTCGAATCGTAAGTTTATGGTATTAGTTTATACAAATATGTCATAGGAAAAGGCAAGTTCAGTAAAACCCGGACCGGGTTTTACTGAACTTGCCTATTTGCCGGGGATTAAAAAAAAATAACTTCTATGTCGTTACTGTAAGTTCAAAGTGTATTCTAAATTACATATATTGATTTCCTTCTGAAATATTACGAATACGGGGGTACGTGGTCATGATGTAAAGGTGATTCATTACGTAGTCCATTGCTGAATATAAGTTCACACTCCTTAGTTGTAAGGTAATGGATCTCTACTTTTACTGACCGTTGATGCATAACAATATATTCGGGATAATTATTTTATTCTCTAACATAGATGTCTGTAACGATTTGTTTATTTATGTAAGGAGAATTGCCTTATGCCCTAGTAGTGGAGGGAAGGATGAGTTATTTTGAACTTGCACTGACAGACCCCACGACGTTCGACCTTCCCCCGGTCATGGTTACGCTTTCACGTTGGCCCGAGAAACCAATGACAGTGGTAGAGCTACGCTACAGTGTGTTTCTAGCTGCAGAATGAATGCGTCAGCTTGACGGGGTATGATAACTGCACAAATTACCAGTGTAAAATAGCATCATAATGTTGTATCATCTGGTGTTTGTAGTGATCCGGAGACCTTTATTGCTGGTGACGAGGCATTCCATCTCAGTCTTCAAGGGTGACAACGCACCTACGTTATGATTCCTTGTCAAGGATGAACGTAGATGTCGTGGGCCACAGGAATCACTTACCAATAGGTGTACTGTGTGCTCGGCTTTGGTTCTCTCAATGTAATTAAAAAAAACCCCCTTTCACGATACCCATGGGGCCATGGTTTTTACGGCGCTATCACGGCTTAATCGTCTCACCTTGCGACGTACCGGGGAGGAAGCGGTGGGCTTGTGTGCAGCGGAAGGCGAGGGCGCGGGCTCGGCCTTGGCCAGCGGCGCCCGCTCCAGCTTGACGGGCGGCGCGCGGCACTCGAGCGCGGTTGCGGGCAGCAGCGCCCCCGCCGCCTCGGCGCCCGCCTTGCTGCAGTAGTGCGCACCTGAGACGCCGGGTACAGCGGCGACGCCCGCGCCGCCCCCCGTCACACCACCGCCTCCCGCCGCCCCTCCGCCCGCGCCGCTTACCGCAGCCACCGGCTTCCCGCCGCTCGACCGCCGGATACGATTCAGATCGTACGGCTGGTCGCGGTGCATTCGCAGGAAATGCTTCTTCACGTGGTCCGCACGGTTGAACTGCTTCTGGCACAGGTAGCAGTGGAAGGGTTTCTCGTCGCGGTGTATGTTCTCGTGGCGCGTGAAGAGGTCCCGCCGGTCGGTCGAGTACGGGCACGCGTTGCAAACGTAGCGTTTGCCCCCGTCCCCGCCCGCGCCCGCGTCCGCCCCCGCGGCGTCCACCGTCTGAACCTGAGTGGCGCCAGTGGCGCCCGCCGACGTCGCCGTCCGCCGCTCCGTGCGCGCTGCCTCCACCTGAATATGAGAGGAAACGAGTAACGGCAGTCATATGTAATATGCCTTGTCCAGCTCAATCGTGAGATCGTACCTTGCTTTTAAGCCGTTGGAGGTAGCGGGTGAGGTCGTCGAGGGCGGGATTGTCGCGCAGCAGATGGTCGGCGGCGGCGGGGTCGGAGTGGTGGTCTCGCGCGAGGTGCTGGCGCACGGCGCGCGCCCACCCGCTGGCGAAGCCGCAGCCCGCCAGGGGGCACTGGAAGGCGCGCGCCTGCGAGTGCGTGCCGAGCCAGTGCTCCGCAACGCGCGCCAGGAAGCCGACACACTCGCAGTCCGTGCACTTGAACAGCCTCTGGGCGGGGTTATACGCGGCGACACGCGAGTGCGCCCACGCCAGGGGCTCCTCCGCCGCTGTCCATCTGTCCTCCGCCGACGGGTCCGTGCGCGGTGTGAAGTTCGCCTGCGGACACCGTGTCTCGCTCCGTCACACAATGTTACGAGGAGTCGTGAAATGATGTATTAATATGACACCGTACCTGTAATATGCCGGGTGGCGGGAAGCCGTTCTGCATGAGCGCTGCGAGGCCCCAGGCGGTGATGTGCTCCTCGGGGCGCAGGTCATCGTCCTGGATCTCACGGTCGGTGCCCGGGAACTCGACGCTGACCACGCCGCCGACGTTCACGCTGACCCCCACCGTCGCCTCTTCGCCGTAAAGTTTTTTGGTTATCTCTTTGAACATGTCCTCGCAGTCCATCGTGAGTGAGGCGACGCTGGTCACTCCACCGCCGCCCTCCATTTTATCTCCCCACTTTGTAATCTTTTATCCTGCACTGTAAATTGAAATTATGTTAATGTTTTGCACCACCGATTAAGCGTATAATTGTATTTCACATGAGCATCGAAAATACCTCGTTGGATTTCACTTCGAGCGAATAATTAGTTAATTTTGATATTAATAGACATGATATACATGCGCGACCAGTGATTGCGAACCTTTCCAGAACCATATCTGATGGTTTGACTTTAAAAGATTTTGCAAGATCTATAGGGACTGCGACACCGAGCGTGATCCAATTATAAAGAGATAATCGGAGGTTGTTGTTAAAAGTGTGTGTATGTGGGGCGATGGTGTGAGCCCCACCGGGTCGCGTTTGGTGGTGCGCTGCGGGTGCCGGGCGCGATCCAACGAGATACGTTCGAGAGCGGGCCGGCGCGGGCCCCTTCCCACCCCGTGCACCGCCCGCTGCAGCCTGCAGCCGCACCTGCTCGGCGCCGCCGGCGGCCGCCTACTGGGCGCGAGGCGGCGGCGATCGATCGCGAGGGGGCGTCGCCACCCCGCTACACCCCCCGCCACCCGCGACGACCCGTTCCACCCCCCCGCCAACCCCGCGACAACCCGCACCACCTCACGTCGCCCCGCGCCGCCCCATGTCGCTTGGCCATCGATCCGCGGTCACCTCGCAGTTCGCTTCTGCGTTCTTCGGACTTTCCTATCGTCATTATCCTAATAAAACAACTTCATATAAGAGCACTCTATGGAATACAATTTAGATTTTGACTCATGAAATATAATGGAACCTCACCGAATTACAAAATGTACGGAGATATCTGAGCGGTAAGCTTCTCCCGCGGCGGGTCTCTCCCCGAGCACCCGGAAGGCGGTCTCGCGCGGCCCCACGACCTCATCGAACTCCCGCGACCTCCTGCGACCTCCCGCGACCTCCGACGCACCACCCGTGATTCATCAAATTGCGGTTTTCCCATGAAATATTCATTCACTTACGAAATATATGATTAAACTATTGTACGAAAACAAAGGATCCACCCGCTCGACAGGGTTCCATATCATATCAATTTCTTTGTGATGCAAGATAAATGTATAAAAATTAAGAAGTTACTTATTTAATTTTGTTTTTAAATACTAGGGGTGGCAAACCTAAGTAAGAGACTACTGCGATCCATCCATCTTCAATAGGGTCAGAACAAATATGGAATGCCTCGTCAACGATAATTGCACATATATCTCTTATCTTAATCTCTCTCTCTCTCTCTCTCTCACTTTACTTAATATTTATCCAAACACAAGTATAGGGACGTTTACCCCAATATTGCGATGTGTGAACACAGGGAATGCCTTTTGAAGATTTAATTAAGTAACCACTTGTAGAGATGCTTATATAGATTTTATCAGTGGTAAATCTAGGATGCAGTCTGTTTTTGGCTACAGCATGAACGGATCGTTACGTTATCTTTAAAGGTTATTTATGACTGAATGCCAATACACAGCTTTAATTATAAAATATGATATAAGAGATATATCCTTTAGATAGTGATCCGAGTCGAGGTTTCGTACCTCACCATGATGGGCCCTCGGATTGTATTATCGCCCCCCTCTGTTGTCGTCGACGTCCTTCGTCCACATGGGTCGGAGCGCAGCGGTGGTGCAGCAGCGGTCTTCGTGCTTCGCTTCGTAGCATCGTCGTTGTCTACTTACTCGGCGGGCCTCCCGCTCGCGAGTCTATTTAGATAAAGCTGTAGAGGTAACTGGACCAACAGCAATACTCATACACAAAAAAAAAAAGAAAAAAAATCAACTGTGTATTGTGCAGCATTAACGCAAGTACAGATTGTTGTTGTTGTTTTACACGCATCCAGAAAACCAACTATAGTGGTGCAGTTCATTGTTGGTTGTATTGACGTCGAAAACTAGCACAAAGTTTACCTTATAAGTGATTCCCGCGGCCCACGACGGCCACGTTCGTCGTTAAGGAGTCGTAATGCAGATTCACCCTTGAGGGCTGACGCAGAATGTCTTGTCACCAGTACTCAAGATTCTGTTGATGTTGATGCTGTTAGCCCATGCGGCTCTTACAGCTTCATTGGACACAGGGCTCACGGAACTGAGAGGTACGTGAGATTATATATATATATAAACTATAACGGAATAATTATACGTAAAGATGCGGAATTATCAAAAAGTTTACGAAAAGGAAATTACAGAATAATAAAACAGACTTCTCCGCCGGACACAAAACTTTTATTAATTTTTAATTTGAATTTTCAGTTATCGTCGGCAGGCATATCCATATAGAAATATTTTATGCGATAAGATTGCTGTAAAAAATGACCAGGCGCTTCCGTCAAAGAATAATTGTGTTCAATAACGTCGCAATTTCTTTTATTTAATTGGATGAATTTAATGATCACCGTAATAGTGGAGGCGTAGTAGCTCAATGTACGGCGTTCGCTTTTAATTTCACGGTATACAAGCAACCCGTTTTCCTTTTGAAATTGTTAGTTTCAATTTTAAACGAGTTCGGCGCTGAAGGATACATTGTGGTGAAAGTTACATGTCAAGGAAATAAAAAAAAATTGATTTAAAAGACATGTAAAGTCTGCTAATACGTAGTAGAAGTAGCATGGTGAATAAAGTTCTAATGGAGCTTTATCAGCCATCCTAATTTAGATAGAAAAAAATGCAGGGTAGTTAACATTAAGTTATGATGTCTTTAGATAAATTAAAAAAAAAATTGTTAATCCTTTTGTAATATCATGAGATAGCCTTTGAATTTAGTACTGATGTCTTTGCGGGGACTTGGACTGGTTAAGGCATATATGACGGTGGTCGTATAACGGCAGGACCATGGGTCCATGGGCCCACCACTATGGACTAAAAACCCTCCTTGTCCTCCCCTTTACTTCCTACCCGACCCTCTTCTCCACGTGGGCAGTGGATCACCCTCCGAGTGCAACACCCGGAGGCCATGGGGGTTGGAAAGCGGCACAAGGTGGCATCAACCCTTTCGACCCTCTGGCGGCCCTACGGCTGGATTTTGGCCGCTGCCGACCACTATCCAGCCGTAGAGGCTGCAATTTCAATCTTATATTATCAGTGGGTGCCGAGATTCTTTTGGAATCTGATAGTACTTTAACTTCCGCAAATAAAAAAATTATACAAAAACAATTTTATTCAAGTAGGAGTATACAAAACACTTTTGAACGATTAAAGTAGCTAATAGGATACGGAAGGCAGCTGCTAGCGACAAGAAACGGCCAGAAACTCGACTAGTTGCTCTTTTTTTTAAATAACAACTTGAACAATCATATTTTTCAGAGATGATTCTCACAAAAATTGATAGGATTTTATGATGAGTTGGTTATTATAAACCCAGAATTTTATATCTGTTTAATCGCGAATCGATTATTATTTGCGGTATTTTATTAAATATGCGTATGCGAAATCGCCCAAGAAAGATTCTGAAACTTTTTTTAAACGAAAAATAGATATCACAAGTTCACAAGACAAAAACGTTGTCTCTTGTATTAATAGCGTGTATGTGATATGATCAGCTTTTATAGAATATTTTTGTTAATTCTTACGTTTAAGTAATATTTTATCGTAAATATATTGTGAGACGTTAATATGCTTATTTATTTATTTTCCTTTAGGTCCCCTACTTATTAGTTACTACTAGATTTTAGATTATAAATAGTACTCATAATAGAATATCTTTTTTGTAAATTAAATATATTTTCAAAATCATTTGCATTACCGCATAGCAAAATTCCATAGGACACAAGACTGTGGAAATTATTAAAATAAACGAGTCTCGCAGTATTAATATCTGTGAGTTGTCTGATTTTTAATTGCATAAATTGCACTAATAAGTCTTCCTGCTAGGGTAGATAAATGAGCGCTCCACTGAAGCTTTAAAGCGAGGGTTGTTCCTAGGGAAACCGTCGACTCAACAAACTTGATCCGTTCATTTCTTAAAATAACCACGGATGAATTGAATGTAACGTCGATCCTTTTCTTAGCCGGGGGTTGTACTCACACAGCATGTTTCTCATTTTTTCTCGTTTCTTTTGCTTTTTCTTGTGTTCTTTAAGCAATGTTCACTATGTAAGTGAGCGAATGAGAATCTATAATACAATTTTTTCAACATATGATTTGTGTTATAAAATTCATAGAACATCTCTTTTTTTTATTTTCATTTATGTCGGTCATCGTTAGCCCGAGGGCTTTTACAGCTTCAGCGAGTTGAAAGGTGGCCAAGCGCCGAGGCGACTCAGTAGAGACCTATACTATACCTATTTATGTATAGCCAGCACAAGGATTCTCCAGAGACACCCTTTTCTTGGACCCGAGAATGCCCGAGAAGGCTGGCTCGGTCAGTTCTTTCTAACGAATTTAGGATGTCTGTAATGCACTGTACGTCCAGATGTTTTGTTCCAGCCTTCATCGATGCCTAAATGATAATAATTTAAATTATCTGGACTACGACACGCACACGAAGTGACCGACCGTCAGGTTGGTTTTTATATATTTATTTTAATTTTATTGTTTATATACACATTAACTTTTATTTAATGTATTATATAGAGTTTAATATATCATAATATTTTTATTTATTTTATTGACTTTATGTATCTAGAATTTAAATTGTCTACCTCGACATCAACTGGCTTTTTGAGTGTAATAACTTAGGAAACATTTATTTCTACAATCTTACATTTAGATAAAGTAAGGAAAACCCGTTATTTGCTTTACTTTTTATTTATATAATTTGTTTTAAGTATGTAAAACAACGCTGTTGGCTTTCTTAATAATAAATAAATATCCCCAAAATATATTTAATACAGACAACGTTTGGGTCCATCGTGTTAATAGCAATGTAACTTAACCTAAGAGTATGTTAGATGAATTAAAAGAATAATACAAGTATTACTAAACCTATGTTAGTATCTTATAGCTCGTAGCGACTTGTAGCTCGTAGCAACTTGTAGTCTTATATGTCGCTTAGAGGTTAAACATAAAATTCGAAAGCTTTTGTTGGAAGTAGCGTCAGCAGATTCACTACATCGATAATAATTATGTATATATTTATATATATATGTACTTTTAGATATGTTTGTATTTATAATATGTATATATTTTTGTTTTATAGTTTATGTAAATGTATATAAATATCCATTATTTTATTTAGTATTATAAATTCCTAAGTTAATATATAATAATATGTATATATAATTGTATAAGTAGTAAGATGTACTGTTTGTTTCTTTTCTTATTTATTATTATTCATCTGTCCCTACCTTGATTTCTCTGAACCCTCCCAAGGTTGGCTGGTAGATAATGCCTAAGGCACTAAGTCCGCCTTTGTGCATATGTTAGTTGTACAAAAGTTTATAAATAAATAAATATAGCAACATTGAAAATTAAACCTTAACCAGCTGCCATACGCAGGATGGTGTTAGGGCTATTAAATAAGATTCGCGATCAATTATAGGGGTAATTGACCTAAACCTGGACTGTTCCTCAACCATTTCATTACCCATAAACTCTACAAAGTCGGGTACCTATATTAGTTGTAATTAATTGTGCTGTTCATATTTGTTCAAAATCCGAAAGCAGTAAAGCAAATAAAAATCACTATTATTATTTCTCCATCGCTCAGCTCCACCTCGGCTGCGGCGGGGAGGGCTAACTCCCACCCCCTGTAATTCACCCGTGCGCATCCAGGTGGGCTCAACAAGCTCTCCTTTGATGCAGGCAAAAAGCAAATCAAAAATACTCGCGAGTACGAAACAAGATCCTTACAAAACTGAAAATAATAAAAAATACAAAGTATTTATATTGAGGCAACGAACTCTTAGCACATTGGATCGTGTCCTTAAAAAATTGTATCAGATATAATTATGGTGTTTGTCAATACGATGGAGTATCTCGTGTTCCTGCCAGCATGACTGGCTATTTGCCAACAGAGATATATTAGAAAATTCTGAACCCTTTCAACGCAATTATCTCAGAATACTTTGTTGAGTTGTTGAGTTGAGAGGTGACCGAGCGCTTATGGCGGTCAGTTGAGACCTCTTGGACCCTTTTAAACATTCTCTTAATACTATAACATATTTACAATAATTTTTAGTGCAGATATTATGATATATAATAATTACAAAGTTTTTACTATAATTATGATCATCAGTACGTGAAATATAACTTTCACTACTTGGAGATTCTCATAATTGTCGATACCTGGGTACTTTCTCAAGCTGATCTCTTCTTTAGACGTACATTTCACACTTATTTCACGCACTTAACACCCATACACAAACTTCATAATTTCGCTCTAACGGCTCTAACTGGCAAGAAATATTGCTATTAAAAAAATTAAGTTATTTAATACAAACGAAAAAAGTTCTATTGTTATGTATTTTTCTATTTCATTGTGATGCTAGTATATTGGTAAAAAAAGAATAAAATAAAGTTAATACGATTACTGTGATATATTTTTACATAATTTACAAACAATCAATGTTAGACTCAACGAAATCGAAACAGCCGATGCCTTTATTTTTTTTTTTGTGTGTGGGTATTGCTGTTGTTCCAGAGACCTTTACAGCTTTATCTAATTAGACTCGCGAGAGAGAGACAACGTCGATGCTACGAAGCTGGCGCGGAGACTGCTGCTACACCACCGCTGCACTTTGACCCCTGTGGACGAAGAACGTCGACGACAACAGAGAGGGGCGATAATACGATCCGAGGGCCCTTCATAAGGAGGTACGAAACCTCGACTCGGATCGCTATCTAAAGGAGTCTATTGTTGATAACGACGAACTTATACTGTTATTATAAAGAAATTAGCTTTCTTTGTAACAATAGATAATCTAGTTAATTTAGAATATTGCATAGAAATTAAGTCATATATAAAACAAAATAAGATAAAATTTATAATGCAAATACCCCTTGATTAAAAATGAAATATATGACTATTATAAAATGCTACCCTGACCTAATATAATCCTTCCAATGATCAAACCAAGGGTGGTTCATCAAACCTGGCCAAATGGCCTAACCTAATCGTGAAAGGGTTGAAATCAAAACCACTCTCTCATCCTAGTCGCGAAATCGACGAGGCGGTTTCCTGTGCTACGAAGAAGTTGTCACTGTATTAATCGAGTATATATGCATCACAGACCTTATGAAATTTTCCACGGATGTTTTTTCATGTAATTCAGTGCCTGTAATAATCAATGATGTAACGGCAGAACTTATACAATTTATTATGTAAACTATAGAAGTAATCTATCCGTGGCACTGACATACTCAGCCTGGATGTTGATTGCGAAGTAAAATTAAAGGATTTACCCTAAGGAGACACCAGATCTTTGGAAAGAAGTTAATGTATTCAAAGTTAACAATCGTAAATTTACCTATAATACTGTCAACGTCCCCAGATGGTGAAAGAAAACCTATCAATCTCAATAGGATTGACCTTTCCAACATGAAATTCATATCATATCTGTTTAGGAAAAGTGTAAAAGAATTCGTGAACAGTTAGATAAACGGAACTATATTAGAATATAAAAATATTAGTATAGGAAATGTATTTTTTGTTCATAATTATAATTCTTATTGTATTAGTGACATTTAGACATAAGATCGGAAAAATATGGAACGATAAAGAAGATCGAAATCCTCCAGTGAAAGATTTCGAACTTATGAAGGGAGGAGTTATACATCCTGGACCACATAGCGAGCCTATGGTTTTGCCTACACAATAATTCATAAACATGCACACCTACAAAAGCGCTGACAAATCTCACGTTATACAGAACACCGATACCGCAAATACCGGCGTCGATATGGAGGACACCCAACAAATATCATTGTCATCAATTTTGTACTTTAGACTTTGAATTTAAGCACGATGAAGTGGCAGTGTATCGTCTACCACCATACTAAAATGTATTTTCTTTGATGTAATAGTTTTAAATTTAATTGTATTTTTAAAAACCTCACACATAGTCGAAATTTCAAAAGTCTAAAATCTTCAAAATAGTAATATTACTCGACACCTGAATAAGAGAATCTACTATACACTATTTACTTACTACACTCGTGAACAAAAAAATCGATTCAAACGTCATGCACGAGGTTGAATGTCTTTAGAAAAATAACTGAGTCGTGAATTACAATTATCTTTTTGAATTATTAAAACTGTATGCTTTGGCTTCTAAATAATCTAAATACATGTTATCTTCTCCAAGATTACGACCCAAAAAATTGGTAATCACGCTTTTTGCACCAATTTACAATGACGCTGATTAGGGGTTGTCATGCCCTATAAAAGGTCATTTATCTGACTTACCCTTATCGGTTAATCATCAAACATCAAACGGTACACTTATCCCACAAACATTACCTAAAAATGGACACATCTATTGAATGAAAGTGGCTTCAGCTGTTGCTCTAGCGGAACAAGGCTCATCAGCAAGAAGTGGCTCGTGTGTTAAACATGAGCCAGTCTGCCGTATCTTTAGTTTACCGGTGATACTGGTAGCTTTAACCGGAGAAGTTGATCCGGCAGAAGAAGGTGTACATCAGTGAGGGATGACTGATTCATCGTCAGTACTTTGCTCAGAAATTGGGCCTTCTCTGGCGTTCTCAGTCCAACAGGAGCTCAGAGAAACGCGAAGATAGCCTGTTAACGGCTAGACAGTCAGAAGAGGACTAAAGGCGGCTAAACTGACTCCAAAAGGCCGGATACTGGTCCAAAGTTGAACCCAGCTCATATAGCAGCTAAAGTGAAAATGCGGCATTTGGAAGAGGTTTTTGCATGGTGTGGGCGCCCATTTCAATGGATGCAAAAACCTTGTAGCTTTCATCGAAACTAGCGGCAGATTTGGAGGTTTGACGGTGTACTGATATATTAAAGAGATATTAAGAGACCATGTCATTCCCTACGCAGGCTATATAGGTGAAGCTTCTGTTAGGCGGTACTGTAGGAGACGAAATTGAGTCCATTGAGTAGCCAGCACGTAGGTCGCACATTAAATCGTATTATGGGACGAATTTATAAGAAAAGTTGAGGCTAGAAATCCTGCTCCAAATCTGAAGAAAGAGACTGTGTACTATCTCAGCTGTAATTAGAGCCAGGGGGATAACACTAAATATTGAATTGTTTTTTTAAATTAAATTTATGATTGTTTTTTCTTATTGTTTCTATTCTCTTTAGAGTTAATGTTTCCTTATTTGAGAGTTTAAGTTGAATTAAGTTACATTAAATATATATTAAATATTTATTGTAATAAACAACGTATGCGTAATTATACAATACATATATAACAAATACAAAATATATACTTGTATGTGGTATATATACAAATAAATATAAATACATAATGATATAATATTGAAATGATTCTGCCAATCTGTTGAGAAATGGCTCCCGAACTTTTGCCTTAACGCGTAACGTTTGTAACCGAGGGAAGAGTGAATAAAGTCGGAGTTATTTACTATGACTGACTATTTCTACTAACAAATTGCCTTACTTTTTTAAAGTGTTCATTCCTTAGAAAATCCCTACGTATACAACCTACTTGAATACCGCTCTTACTAAATATAAGATTAATGTCTTATATGTACATGTATGTATAAATTTGGAAATTAAACTGAAAAATTATAATTATAATTATTATAATTAATTATTTCGATCTTAAATAAAATACAGGGGCATCGAAATATTTATAATTATTTCGATACCCCTGTATTTTATTTAAAATAAAGAAAAATTTTAACATAGAAAATTAAGTATTATTAAATTCTTTAATCAAAAGAGCATATAAATACACTCTTAGCAAAAACTCGACTCACGCCGTACGCTTGCGGTCAAAATATTCGTATTCGTATATCGTAAATAATCTGATGCCCACATTTATTTTTTGATTATATTAGACTAAAGGTGAAGGTTTATGCTTTAAAATGAGATGACATTTATATTAATAAATTCTTTTTTATTTTTATGTATATATAGTTTCTTGGGACTACTGCGGGATCTTGGGCCTTGTACAACGAGGCATCTATTTCCGACTTAGTCTGAAGGTCTGCGGCTTATGTGGTCATACCATCGGAGACGACTTTCCTGCAGCTTGTCTGCTATGTCACGGACTCCATGGCGGTCATGTATGCGTTCGTTTCTTATACCATCTAATCGCGTAACGCCACACATCTATCAGCATCTTCATCTCATCAGTGTAGACGAGGGACATGTCTTCCTAGGACTGGCCACGTTTAGCCGCCATACAATAAGACTGGTCGGATGATGCAATTGTACACGTGGCCCTTTAGCTTCACCGGTATTCTTCGATCGCCATTTTGCACATGCCGCCCTTATCCGGGCTTGGATGTCGTGATCTATTATATATAGTAGGATTTAAAATTGCTTCTCTTTGCGACGCATTCGTGACCTTTTTTTGGTTTTTTTGTTTTTTTTTTTCGGTTCGGAGTCGGTACGGAGTCTGTGCTACTACACGCTGTGTTGAGTACATAACTGACTCTCCGAGACATTGCACTCTTGCCGGAGCCTTGAGTCCATCACGCGCGAGTGTTTCCTGGATGACACATGACCTTAATACCACGGTAGCTTTCGCAGTCCTGTACTTCTTGTCCTTTGCTTTTGTAAATTGGTGTGATGATGCTCGATCTCCAAGAGTCGGGCATCTTTCGGCTGGTGAGTATATGATTTAAAAGTTCATTAAGTATAGTCACACCATGAGTACCCATCTATTTCCACACTTCAATCGGTAAGTCTACACTACGTCTCCTTGTCGATGACGCGGCCCGTCTTTGAAGTGCCCAGCAAGCCACTTTACCATGCGCACTAATTGCCGACAGAATCTCTGAGCACTGACTGTCCGCGGATCTTTATCTTTGGAACTACCAGCATGTCCATGACAAGGATGCGGTGTTGCTAGGTGAGACTTTCACCCGGAATGACTTTGCAGTTAGTCACTTTGCTGATTTCGCGCTAGTCTATTTGGGTAGAGTGTAAACCACTTTTGTATGTTATAAGATGCACGGTTTTCTTTTCGAAGAACGTGTTCACAATTGCTAGATCTGCTGCAAGTCAGGTCAGAATTGAATCTCCCTCTGAATTTGCACGGCTATAGCCATAGCCTCCATGAACACGCTCAAACCCACGAGAAGAGACGTTCAAAGCTATATATATATATATATATATATATATATATATATATATATATATATATATATATATATTTATATTATAAATTAATGAACTATGCAAATTTTATTTTATATTGTAGTAGTTTCGTATCTAATAATTAAACCTCATGTCATTTATTACTAATTTTGTTACTTGACTGCGTAAATACATGTTCTTGTATTAAAAGTTTTGCCATAAGTGAAGAATAAATGCCTCTATGTAGGTTAGATCTAGTATTGATATGTTTTGTGTGCACATTCACAGTTTCATCAATCCCGGCCATCAGTTGACAGGGATCCGACCGAGCACAGCGGCGAACCATGACGCCGACCTACTATTCTGCTTATTTATAGAAGACACAATGGAAACGGGTCATATGGTGGATCTTCAGAAAATAAGGTCAACTTTCAAATAAGGTTTTGACATATTTTAAAAACGTGATACAGTCACGCTGTATTTGGTTTTAGCAACGGTATGAATGTTCGACAGTTGCTAGAACCAGCATGGACCAGGCTCTCGGAGAATATCAGCGAAATAGCAGCATTTCGCTGCTGCGTATTTCGTCTGGTCAGTTCGGAGACCTTTGTTACTGGTGACGTGGCATTTCATGTTAGTCCGCAGAGGTGACACATTATGGTTCTTTAGATTACATGAGCATAGATACATTATATTTAGATGAGATGAGCTGTAGAAATAATTTAACATCAGGTAAACTGTGTGCCCGTATGTAGTAAGGAAGTATAAGCCCAATACAGTAAGATACTCGTATCTTATCCAAGAACGCTATCGTTTCTCCTTATGTTTTAGTTAAAACAAGATGAATCAAGTGTATGCCATTCCAATGTGATATATATGCTGTCTCAAAAATTGTTCTTATAGAGTTATCGACATGGTGTCTGTTTTCTAACATGGTGACCGTACTACAATATGACAGCAAATATGAGCTTACAGTATGGGGTAGAGATATTTATTTGTTTATTTACACAAGTAAAACAAACAATTAAACAATGAAATAATATAAAAAAGGTCGACTTAATGCCAAAAATGTGATGCCAAAATCTTAATTTGAAAGAGTACGTGAATGTAATAAATAATATCCAGTCCAGTCATAAGTTCTGTTACAAATGAAAATGCATTTTTTTTAATGAAGTAATGTAATATTATTAAAATTTATACCTACATATTTATTAGTCTCAGCAAAAAATAATAAGATATTCTATTCAAAATGGCCACCTTTGGCTTTTATAAAGGCCTTTAATCTGTTTGGCCACCAATCTATGGATTTACGCACTGTTTTACAGGGAAATTTTGCCACTGCTGGCTCCTAAGATTTTTTAAGAGACCCAATGTCGCCGTGTCGTTTAGAGCAGGCCATGTGCTCTAAAACTGACCATAATTTGAAGTCTAAAGGGTTTAGGTCTGGGCTAGATGAGGGCCAGTCTTCAGTTCTTATAAAGTCAGGAACGTTGGTTTCAAGCCCGGCTTGGGTAGTTCGTCCCATGTGACCAGGTGCAGAGTGCTGCTGGAAAGTCCACGGTATATTTTTAAAAGTGTATTGCTGAGAGGTTTCACAACATGATCCAAGACTTACGTATCTTGATACACTTTGACTGAAGTTTTCCCTTTTTTTTCACAAAAATGTAGTTTTATGACTTCTTGACAAGACACGCCCCACCAAACCATCACTGAAGCAGGAAGATGACCACGTTATATCTCTCCGATCATTTGAGCAGCTTCTTTAGAACTGTGAGCGTACACTTTATCATTTTGCTTATTGTAGTGTTCTTCAATCGTGAAAAAATTTTCATCGGTAAAGAGGTGTTTTGATCAATCTACTCTCTTTAATTGTAAAGATTGATTTAGAGCATGTCCTATATATTGACGATAAGCACCAAGCTTCAGGTCTTGTTTTATAATACGCGACAGAGTCTTCATTTCTCGCGATTGATTTTTTGCTTCCTCATGGGGTTTCGACGAATTCTGGCTTTAACAGTATTAACAGCCTTTGTAGTTCTAACAACACGCGGCCGCCCCGATCTTTTCTGATCTTCGACAGAGGAAGTGTTGTTGTTTCTGTTGATAGTACGATATACGGACATACGGCTGATACCTAGCTTTTGAAGTGTCTGGAATATGACCGACGGCTCCATACCCACTTTGTGCAAGGCGATCACTGCAATCCTATTTTCTTTAACACCCCATTCCATATTGTAATTTGGAAATGAACACGAAAAAATATGTAAAATGGCGCAAAATCGGAAGAAGTATTTAAATTGGAACACGTTTATTGTTCCAAATTCAAAATAATAAAAAAGTTAAAAAGA
This sequence comes from Teinopalpus imperialis, assembly GCA_029286865.1. NCBI lineage: Eukaryota > Metazoa > Arthropoda > Insecta > Lepidoptera > Papilionidae > Teinopalpus > Teinopalpus imperialis. The sequence goes on along the minus strand of JAGSMU010000035.1, from coordinate 5,418,609 downwards.
AAAGTTTTTATGTAACAGTATTTATGGCCAGATTAGTTATATTAATAGAAATAATAATTAAAGTTATCTTTACTTTACATCCATATAAAATATTTATTTTACAAAATTATAGTTAATTATAGTTATATATATATATATATATATATATATATATATTCACACACTAATTGTCTAATGTCTGATAACTTAGTTTTTCCTGACTTCTCTGAGAGCTTGTTTCCTATTTTAATGTTATTTATATCCAATAAAAACATACACCTTGCACTACGACAGTACACAAAAGAACAATAGTATACAATAGGAATAACTAATCTGCAATTTGTTTCTGGGTGCTGCGCAAATGGATCGGCTCGACTGGGAAGGACCACGCCCTGACACAATATCAGCGAAAAATAGTAGCATAACACCGCGGTGTTGTGAATTTGTGGATATCCGGAGCCCTAACCTTTATTACTGGTGACGGAGGTATAGGAGGTAGGAGGATAATTATATATCTCAGTATTCAAAGTGGGACAAAGCATTGTGATTCCTTATCGAAGATGAATTTGGATGTCATGAGTAGCAGGAATCACTTACCATCAGGTGAACTGCGTGTTTATTACCCTCAACAGAATAAAAAATATAAAGCACAAAACATTGGTACGGTTTGGAAGATGTGCCACGTTAGGCAGATAACGTACTCGCAAAGCCTTGGGGGCTATCGATACTTTGCTCACGAATACATCATCACATCACTGACACCAAAGTCAGTGATGTGATAACGTACTGCTGAAGTGAGCAAAGTATCAATATTCGGTGTCAGTGATGCGATAACGTACTGCTGAGCAAAAAATCGATACCCTGCTGCCAGTGGTGTGATGACGTATTCGTGAGCAAAGTATCGATAGCCCTGGTGTCAGTGATATGATGTCGTATTGGTGAGCAAAGTATCGATACCATATCTCACATTTTTTATTACAATGTTTTTGGTGACAGAGGCGCCACAATTCATCAGGTCATAAGTGGTTACTGCGTCTCATCACATTTACATCCATCCCCTACAAAGAGACTTAAGATACGCATGTCACCACGAGGACTAAGATGGAATCATTCGGCACCTGAATTGGATCCATGACTGCATCTATTCATGGCTCAATATTTACGGACTGAAATTCAAACCTTTACTGATCACCATTACTACCAAACTAGAAGCGTTTGTCTTAAAAAAATTATCAATTCCAACCTATTGTAATATATATGGGAAACGAACTTCGCAATTTATGATACCTACATTAATCAATAACCTACCATTAGAAATTAAAAACAACATAAATACCAAAAAATATTTTCTCTAAATTGCATTCTTTTATCTGCTGCAAACGTAGAGTATGTGGGAGCAACTTCTACGAGTCCAGGGAGCGTTTAAAGATACTGTAATAATTTTAGTGGTGATATGTAAATTGCTTTTATGAAAAAAAAAAACAATTTAGAAGTATATGTATAGAAAGTGTTTAAAATCGTAGTTGGTAATAACAAAAAAGCAAAAAACTATGGTTCAAACCGAAGCTTCACCTCGGAATTGCTTGTACTAGTTACCTTTTAAGAGACGTCCTGGCTGAACATGCGTAGCGCTCGGCCACCTTCAAACCCGATGAAGCCGCAAAAGCCTTCGGACTAACAGTATGTATCGTTGTAAAAAACCTTATTACCTGTATGCAAGGCCATACACACTTACTTAAGTGTTGGCGAGTGTATAAGGGGATATATCTTACATAACTTAGTAAGGCAGTTTATTGATACACTGTAGCGGTGTAGCGCTACATGAATCTACGAAAACATACATAGTCGATGGTGTGCCACAGTAAATATTATTCAAATTATAGTAAGTAAATATAGTTTATATATATTATAATAAGATTTAATTTGTTTTCAGTAGCAAGGAGCTCTTTAGGATTCATGAAATCCATGGCAAGGCCAAGGTTCAGATATTAAAGTATACGTAGTCACACTTCATGGGTTGTAAGTCTACATCGAAATCAATATTTAATGTATTACATTTGTAGTGGATTTATTAGGTATTGTGTAAGGATCGTTTCCTGTTGTCGGCGCTCCATTCGAATTTGTGTATGAAGTGATTAGGAAATATGAGGAGTGCCGCTTTGTTTTAAATTTAGCGCAATTTATTTTCCGGTAAAAACCGAATTCGTCGTAGTGAATGTTCGCCTCGAAGAAAGCTTCATTTTTAAACTTTTTAAAATGACGTTTGTTTGTCGCGTTACGTCCTGTTGACTCGTTGCTCTTTGTTTGCGAACGAAGGGACCGGCGTGTGTCGGCCGGCCGGGGTGAGGGTGATTTTATGACTTTAAAGTATTATATAATATTTATGGCATCATGGAAATTAAGGCACGTAAGATTGAAACAATAATATGTGCATAATTTTCATTCCTGGATAGCAATGGATCGTTACAGAATTAACGATATTTAACATGACATCAGAAACTCTATCGTCATTGGCGCTATATATACGCATATCGATCTCGAATTGTATGGGAAGTTTGCATAGCTGCGATTTGTAATTATGGCGACCATCGATATGCGGTTTACGCATACATTACCGCGCTAGTGATGCGATTAAATAGCTCCGAACGATGACGAAAGTAGCCCACTTCGTATCGAGCGGAGCGCAGCGATGACGCGCCATCCGAAAATCAATAAGCGGCGGGTCGATAGGCGGCGCCGGCCGCAGCGGCGGCTCCGCGGCGGTTCATCGACCGCACAGCGCGCGCACGCCGCTCGCGGCCGGTGCGTCAGTCGCGCCCCGGCCGCGGCGCGTCCCTGCAGCCGCCCGCCCGCCGCCCGCCGCCCGCCGCCCGTCGCGGCGCTCTCGCCGCCCGCCGCCTAGCCGCGGCCAGGTGAGCCATCCGCGGGCGCGCATGTTTACTCTGGCGCCGACCAGCGCTGCGAGCGCCTCAATGAACGCGCTATTAATAAGCGCGCGCGACCCTCACCCACTACCCTCCAAACGCTGTTTATTTTCGCATCGCCCGCGATTGCGACGCTTCCGCGCTTCTTTCGCTCTGCGATTCCCGGCGCACACTCGAGGCGCCCTCTAGTGTGCGTCGCTTCTGCGCGGTTCGCAAGTCGGCGATGCGGCGGTCGCTCGCGGGCCGCTTCGACGAATTCGATTCACCTCAAAAAAACTGTGTCTATCCGAGTCCCTGTGAAATGATAAACGGTTTTAGATAAAACTGGCCGTTGTATTTGCGTGTGTTAGTTTAAGTAGGAATTTTGCTCGCGGTCCAGATAAAATATTTTATTTGTCTGATTAACTTTGGCACATCGCGGAATGGCCCGGAGCGGGCGACCCGCAGTCGCCGCCGACGCCTTTTGCTATCCAAAATGTGAACTAGTGAATTCCTAAACGAGTAAATATAAGTAGTGGTGATATATGCAATACTGACGTATATTCATGAAAAATAAGATCAAACATAGATGGAACCGCGATAGTGTCGTTTGATTTTGTTAATATTCAATATGTAGGAGACATGTTAAAGGTGGCAAACAACCTGTTTATGGAAGAGGTAACCTAGATGATGTTCGTTTACAAATACATAAGCTTACACACTGCAGCTTGCGACAATAATTAAACTAAACGTATATTATGGAGTAAAAGGTTTAGTTTTACTAACGAATAAATATCGCAACTAAAACTGTTCAAATCGCTTGGAGTACCATTCCGATGCACTGTCATCGCCCGCCTTTAATACTTGAGCATGCGGTAAGATAGTAAGGCAGTGATTTGAGTTTTGCTACATTGCCTAGCACGAGTACCCGTCACAAATATGTTTACATCACTTTGTCGATTCAAGAACAAAAGATGATCGATAGCTCGACACGCCCTTTCTCGTTATTAATTAATATCGTCGTCTATTTGGTGTGTTGAAGGGAATTTATCTCTTATATTCGTTTATGTTTCATTGGGAAAATACTTAGTCTTAATTCTCAGCGGTGACAACGAATTTTAATGTTTTTCAAGGATATATATATAGGTATAAACCGTTGGGATCACTAACTTTCATGAGAAGATTAATATGAAAAGTCATTATTTATTTGTCATTCTCATTGCTGGGAGCAAAAAAGTATCAAAAACTGTAATCGTAGATCTATATCTGAGCTCAAGGAGGTGTGTTGTGAATTTCAGATGTGCAGCCTGGCTGCGCTGGCGCGCGGCTGCCGGCCGGCCGGCAAGCCCTGCTGCCTGTGCTGGTGCTGCTGCTGCTCCTGCTCTTGGTGAGTACAATCTTCACATAGCGCTACGAAACACAGCAGTGTAATGCTGCTGTGGTATTAGTGAGTGATGGGAACCGGAGACCTATTTACAGATTAGCCATTCTAGCTGATAATGATAATCAGGGTCTTTTTTAGTTATTTATGATGATGACTAAACATCATCAAAAATAAATAATAAAGACGTGAATACCCATTAGCAAAAAATCTTGTTACTTGTGTCGTCACTTATGGATTTTGTGGAACAGGATGGGAAATTATTGTTGCTGCTGTTTTCCGGTTGAGTGAGGGAAACGTGGGATCTAATTGATAGTATGTCGTCATTCCGTCTTAGTCTTCAGGCCCTAAAAGCATCTGTATCGTCTTACCTTATCGAAAATAGATGTGGGTGTCTATATCTAAGTATTTCATCCCGTCAGGAAAAATGTTTGCACATTTTTCACTCTAGTTTTCTAAATTTTAAATTTAATTTCCAATGCGAGTATGCAATGTAATGTACGAGTATCCCGTAAGTTCATTATATTGTCATTGGTATCCCTTATATTTACGTACAAAGACGCCTAAACAGTTGATACAAGGTTTTAAGAAAATTTGGTACTATAAAGATCCTTTCAAATGTGTAAAATATATGTACATACAGTACATATTATCTATGGGTACGTATACTTTGCAAGGGTCTCGTAATATTTTAATCAAAACATCAGCCAGTTAGTGTCCTAATTTAGAAACTTATAACAAGTGAACAGTGAAATAGAGAGAATTGAAGGGATTCAGTAAATAATTATTTTAAAAAATACTATTTATTAGTAAGTACAAATATATTAAAAATACATTTTATGTCATAGAAGACATTAGTTTAAAATTAATCATAAAATTGGTCTTAATAATAAATGTAAACAGAATGTCACTTGTACATGCGTCACTTATAAAATATTTCTTCTTAGATTTTATTACACTTATGCATAAGTAGATCACGTAGAAGTTAAGGCACCTGAAAGAGGCTTTGACAGTTGGTCGATAATGGTACGGCGCGCATGCGATGCTGCTGCCGATGCCATCTCGGTACTGTGATGAGTTACAGCGCGTTAAGCTATGGTGTTCCGATAAAGAGATAGCTGGATGGTTGTGCATCCATTTGTTCAGATTATGTGTGGTCGTGTATAAGAATTAAAGGACTTTAGGCTTACACTTTTTGTGTTTCTTACACTTGTTCTGGACATTGCATCCAAACTTGCCATCTATTTTTTACCTCTTTATTGCTCATGCGTTAAATTGTATTAGGAAAGTTGAGGACAAATGATTTCATTTGCATGATTGATCATGGCATTATTATAAATCCTGTGCGGTTAATACTATTTTGTAAAGATATGATATGATATGGCAATCAATATCAGCAACGAGAATATTAATCCATTAAATTGCCAGAATGGGTCGGTCAGCTTCTCAAATGAGCATAAAATATTATTGTTGGTTTAATTTAATGGGCCACAAATCTGGACTTCGATGGTTAAACTGAACAAAAATAAATATTATTCAATTTAAAAGAAGACTATTCAAAAGATTGTGCAAACACTTTTGGACAGTAAAATTATTGTAATGCTTGTCCCATATTTGTAGATTGCTGAGAAGAAACAGGCAAGAAATTCAAATATTGTTTGATTAAAAAAAATATTCACATTTATGTTTCCATGATTCGTTTAATGTTCATGTTCCCTGTTTGTCCTTAATATAATCACTAAATAAATGAGGTTATTCAGCTTCTGATATAGCTTTTAAATCTAGAAATACTGCATGTTTAGTACAAATTTTTAACAGTTTATTTCAGTTTGTATCTTCACGCAATATCAATTTCTGTGCTGGCAAAGATAGCAATTGTATTCAATTTAAAGTTCGGTTTGTTCCCAAATCTCTATAATCTACTTCTCCTCAATAGTTATTAATTGAAAATTCTTCTCGTGGATAATGGGTAATTCGAGGTGTCGTTTACTTAATTATGATGTCATATTCAACTTGATTTGAAGAACTATGGCATCATGGTACCAACATTATCATCGTTGACTGTAACACTAATCTTTTTATTGATAACTCTTGACTTTGAAACCTTACTTTAGTAGATGATAAATTATTCGGCTTTAATTTCTCTTCGGCGCCTGTACAATCTGCTTGCGGTAATGAAACGTGTTGTTATTAGTTAATCATTCGTGAAATTCAGGTTTGAACAGGCGTGATAGAGTTTTCCGATGATACAAGAATAAGCGCTGAAAGCCTTTTGGTCTGCATTTAAATTTTCCAGATACCGCTGCAATAAGGTGATAAGAGCTGCGAAACATCGACACATTCACATCAGTGTTATTCAATCTTCATCAGCAAATATGTGGAAACCAAAGGTCAACCACTGACAATACCTCGTAAGCCACTTCTTCAATAGATGTGTCCATTTTTTGGCAATAACATAGGATAAGTATACCGGTTAACATTTGACCACTAACTGATAAGGGTAGGTCAGGTAAATGACGTTTTATAGGGCAAGACAACCCCTAATTAGCGGTATTATAAACAGGTGAGAAAATGGTGATTAGCAAGAACAACATGTTTTTGGGTCGTATTCTTGGAAAAGATAAATTTGTTTACATTATTTAGAGGCCAAAATATACAGCTTTAATAATTCAAAAAGGAAATTATAATTAAGGGCACAGTAATTTTATTAAACACATTCAACCTCGTGTATGACAGTTAAGTCGAGTTATCTCATACAGAAAAAAAAAACATAAGAAAACATACCCACACAGCTGATACACACGAAGTATTAATGTAAGTTAAGTTAAGTAACATATCTATATAAATCCCAATATCTAGCATAGAATAGAGAGGTCTCGACACAGTCGGTCACCACACAACCCGGTGAAACTGTCAAAGCCGGCCATCAACCCGGAGTCGAGCATAGTCTTCCTTTTTGTAGCTAGTCCACAGTCCACCACGCGTCTCCACGCCGAATTGGCGCCGGACTTCAAATGTCTTCGATATACATATATATATATTTAATTATTTCGTAAACATATAGATTTCCTCCATAATGTTTTCTTCACCGTCGAGCATGTGGTAAAATCACCACTTAGAATTGCAATTAACAATTCTATTGTTCCCGGCACTGGGGATCGATCTAGAAAATCGTAAATTAAATGTTACTATAGAACGGCTGGACCGCATTGGTAAATTTTTGTAAGTGATCTTAATAGTATAAATTAGGTTTTTAATGAAAGGAAAATTCGAAAAGTTGCTCGGAAAATTAGCAAATTCGAGAAAAACAGTACATTCCTTTTTCTAGGAATTTTTGTTTGAACTCAAGACCAACTCAACTCTCTGTTAATTTTCATAAATTTACAAAACAATCACAAACAAATCTATTGCAATATGGACAGGACCATCTTTTAAGTCAGCTAGTACGTTATAAATTATTTTCTAGACTCCTAGTTTGAAGTAACAACAATTATTTTCTACTGTATTAGGTGCTTAGAGTATATTATAAAAGAGATTAAGGCTTTAACGTTAATTGTTTTTCTCTTGCAGGGCAAAGTGGTAAGTGCGGTGCTAGCAGTGTGAGCGGTTCGCAGTGGCCGCAGCCAGTAGTTTTCCCGAAACAAAGCCTTCATAAAACCATAAGTTTCCTTTACAAACATATTTTCACATAAAACTATAAACATAAGTACATGACTTCACATGATGTATGTATTAAATAATATGAGATATATCATATAATTCTTGTCACTTGGAGGTGTACTTTAAATCGATAAACCGCATGAGATGTATATTCTTCGAAGTACAAAATCATATATAAATTTCTGTGCTCTTTTACTACTTGGCTCACACAAATTAACATGTATTCTCAACCAATAAGATGCGTTGCGTCGTTCTGCTCGTTATACTTTTTGTGTTAGGTTAGCATTCTGAACTTGCATTAAGATTTTGTTGTGGGAAAGACTCAAGAGCTTACACTAATGAATAAAAAATAAATATTATGCCAATCAGCTTGGATATTTCAAAAAAATCGGTGGTGCACACATATAAAATATGTACATATTACAATAACAAGGTTACGGTAACCGGTAACAATAGGTTTGTCATCAGGCGGATTATTAATAGTTACATTTTCATCCGGCTACGGCATTCAATTTTCTTAAGTTTCTTCTAAATGGACCCTCAGCATCAAATACCCAGCGATTATCACTCGTCTTGGGCAGAACGTCATTCGATTGTAAGAGCTGTCATGCAATATATTAGGATGTGCAAACATGTTCAAACGTAAAATAAACGGTATGCTCTAACATATGGAATACTTTTCACGTAGATCTTTGTCCTGCTGTGGACTTACTAATAGACTTAGTAATATGGGTGCAACGGTCATTATTAATATTCAGCATGACACATGCCAATTTAAATACGTGCCCAACATAACGTGCTCCAGATCAGTAAAATATTTGTTAATATTTCGTGAACTTTTTTTTTAAACGAAAATTAGCAATGCACAATTAACATTACTAATATTCCGGTTAACCACTCCAACTAAGCTGAAAATGCTTGTGCTAGGAGATGGTTTACGACAATAGTCTAATGGTGGATTCGAATCTACGACCTTAAATTTCGTAGACCGTACCTTAAACCGTTAAGTTATTGACGCCTCAAGCAGCCTGGCTTTGGTCACGAAAATAAATAAAAATTGCTGCATCAATTTATTTATGTGGTGCAATTAAAAGAGTCGAACGAACCACACACAACTCTTTCTCATTGATGTTTGATACCCTCGTATACTGCATACTTACCACTACAGTTGCACAGTTGGCCCCGGACTGGGTATTTTCAGTTTGGTTTATTTCGGATGGATAATGCTTAAATATAGTTCACTTAAACTAACTTCTACATCTTTCCTGTCATCAATGAGGAATCAACGTATAGATGTATGTTTACCTTTGAGGTCTAAGATTGAATTTTATAGTCTCTACGGTTTCTCTCACTCATTAAACGGAACACAGCAACTTTTTCGGTTGCGTTGAAAGTCAAACTTTAATAAAGCTTGAGAAAGTATTACATTATATCATACTTCCATAAAATAATGATGACGCTAAGATTGAGATTATAATAAAATAAATTCAATATGGGAAATACCGATAACGAGTATCTAAAAGATAATTTTAATTTATAAATATTGCATGGACTATGGTTCGACACAAGTTGTTGCATTAAACTAATTCCCACACCTATCCAGAATCAAGAATCAACGCATTGATTTATTTAGATATATAGATTAGATTCACCAGTTTCAGTCTTTACGGTTTTTCTCACTCACTAAATGCGGCAACTCTTTAGGTGAATTGAAAGTAAAATTTTAATAAACCGTAAAAAAGTCTCTCATTATTACTGTCATTAAATAATAATGACGCTAAGAAAAATTATAATAAAACAATGCAATATGGAAGATACTTACTAATAAGTATTTCATGGATTACGATTCAACGCAAATTGTTGCATTGGACAGTAATCTCGTATATTTAGTTTTAGAGTTCGTAGAGTTGATATAGATACGTTTGTTCCAGTGTGGCAGAGCGCGGATCGGACCGCGGGCCCGGCAAGAAGCCACGACGCCCCGGGCCCCACGAGCCTCTGCTCGTCGAAGGGGACGCACCGTAAGTCCACCTCTATTTCCCTAACCTCCTAACTATATTCTGTGTCGATGAAGGATTTTTGTTATCCGACTTGGTTTGACCGTCCCTTGTGGCCATAAACTTGATCGCCTTATAAACAACTGCTTTCGATTAATGTATAACCTTCGAAAGTATGACATACGTATATACTTATCGTTCTCAATTAATGTGGTAGCCCATTCGTCAGTGGCGAAGTCTGCTTACTCTCACTATCCTTTATTCTATCCTGACGTCTCCCAATCCTCCTTCCTACCTTGCTTCCTGTTTTCAATACCTTGGCTCTAAGCATAAATAAAAACTACGGTCGACACCTACTACTTACGTGTACTTCTCATAACTCCGACTTTCTCCACTCTTCCTTCTTTGTTCAAGCCATTCTCAAACAGACAATTATTAGATACTATAATAAATGATAGTAGTAAAAGTGTAATACCGGTATATGGATCGTGTAGAGGTGCGGTTTCGGACAGGAATTTGAAAGAGAAAATATATACATTACAAAACAATAAAACAGTGTTAAATAAAGAAAAATATAATAAATGTCTTACAAATTTATTTAACTAATTCTATTTAACTACAATAAGATAAAAACTACGAAATAATAAAATAAAATACTTGTGGAAATAATACTTGTAAATTAAAATCAAGATAAATTTTAAGAAAAGTTAAAACTTTATGATTTTACCGATAAAAAATGAAAATATAAAATTTATAAAGTAAACAAAATTAAATCTATTCTAGTTGTTAATAAAATTAAAAATAGACAAAAAAAAGAGTTTACTTCCCACACTGAGGCTCGAACCAAGAGTGTGAGTGAGGGATGTACAGTGTTTTGTACTTATGCCCTTAGGCCATCTCAAACTTTCAGGCTGTCGTAATAACGTAACATAAGTAATGTCATAGAACTTTTTATATATTTATTACGTGATAAGTGTCATCAGTCTTAAGAAATATTAGGAGAACGTTGTCTCTGAAAAGGGCGTTACTTGTATTATCATCTTACACAGAACTCAAATCCAAGATATATTGCAAGACTACTCAGATCGACATTTCACTCCTCAAATCTAAAAGTAAAGACCTTAAAGACAAGTTTGTAACCGCCTCAAAGTGAATTTAACTCACGTCTCGGCTGTCATTCCGCCCTTTTTTTCCTGATGATGATGATGATATTAATTTATCCCTAATGGGAAAGGCAAAGGACTTTAGTCCATACAGCCAGGTCTTGTTCGTATGATGGTTGGTCTAAAACTTTTTTCCTTTTTTGTTTTTCGATTTATCCATCTATTATTCTTAAATTTAATTTTAAAGTTAAATCATTACAGTATTTTGACAATTATTTAGAGTCCCCCTCTACATCTTTTAAATTATTTTTAAACAGAAATTTTTGCTTTTATTTTATGTGTATATATATGTAGATTTCTTATACAAATAATCGTATATCATGTTCGCAGGCCCACGTTGGAGGAAATTCAGAGCTGGGGCCAGTCATTTGACCGTCTCATGAGAAGTGCAGGTAAGTCCTAGATACAAATATTACAATCTTCTTGCGGTTCTATTTCTTACTGAAGTATATTTGAGTTGGCTGAGATATTATTACACCAACTCCACATGTAGAACTATAACGAAAATTTGAGCGAACGATAATGATTTCTTTCACCCAATAATTTGACTGGATTATGGATATAAGGGAGGTAAGATTTTCTGATTCATTAACTTCACATAATTTAAGTTATATTGTAAGGAAATACTTCATATATGTATTTCAAAAAGAAAACAATTAAGTAATAATCATAAAAATTAAACTATTAAGCGAAAATAGACCATTATTAAAGAAATAATAAATAAAAGTTATATCTTTACGATTATGCATGACAGATCAATATCAGTTAAAACGCAATGAGCGTGTCACACCCAAAAAATTCAAATGTGTGATTAATTAAACCAAAAACAATGTATAGCACAGAAGAACAGAAGTAAATTAATGCTTGCAGCCGGGCGCAAGGTGTTCCGTGACTTCCTGCGCGGCGAATACTCCGAGGAGAACATCATGTTCTGGCTGGCGTGCGAGGAGCTCAAGCGGGAGACAGACCCAGACGCCATCGAGGAGAAGGCCCGCTTCATCTACGAGGATTATATCTCTATTTTGTCTCCCAAGGAGGTGAGAAATGCATCATCTTCTTTAGTCTTAATGCTATTCATGCAAACGCGATATGTGTGACATTATCCTATATGTAAAAAGGTTACCAATTCTCTGTATTTTAAGAACTTTCCACCCGTAAAAATGAAGACATGCTTAAACAAGCTTTATTTTTACCTTTACTGGATTACGCAGACATACTGATGCACCTCAAGAATTTCTAAGAAATTTGGTCTTCTTAATAATTGTGTACGCTAGATTTTTGGTTTACGCAAGAATTACCATATTTCCTCACATCGTCCTAAGCTTAAATGGCTCTTATGTATCATAGATCCCTTAGTACCCTAAACACTGAATGGCATGATTCGTTTGCCCTTGAATATTTGAAATGTAAATTTCAATATTAGGGTTACTCCCATAAACGCTGGCTTTGTTCTTCGGAAAATTTTAGAATTCTCTACCACCAAATAAAAATCCAGCTACTAGTAAAGCTTCATTAAAACCAGAGGATTCCCAAAAACGATAAAAAATAAGAAGATTAGATCTTACTAAGCGTTACTACTCTATCTTACTAATTTGCGTTGCGGCTTGGTTCCAACCACGAATTAATAGTTTTCGAAAAAAAGTGAGAATTGATTGATTAATTCATTAATTGATTGTGCTGTGTGTGGATGTCAAAAAAGTAAATCCAATCAAAAAACTGATTCTATCCATCTTTAGTTTTTTGACATCTACCCACTGCACAAGCAACCTACCAATTCTCACTTATTTCATTTAGAAAACTCATTCGGAGTACTAGAAATAAAAAAATAAATTGTATATTTTTTTATTGTTTTTATTCAAATATGAAATTGTTACATTATTAATTACTATTATTGTCATATTATATTGTAATATGTTAACAGTCGTAATATAATTAAAATTAAACATTATACCGTCACGTAACTTCTACAATGACAATCATAAAATAGTCATAATTTTAATAGGAGGGATGTACTATTATTATTATTTGCTGTCAATCCATCAAAGATTGACAGCAAATAATTAATATTTGGCTTGTGTGTTGTTAGGAATAACCGCAAATCTCCCCTTACCGTGATATTCAATCTGCTCCATTTCTTTTGTTAAAAGGTTTGTAACAACATTTTTTTTCGACAAGATATGACGAGTTTCGCTCGTCATATCTCGCTCGCTATCAAAAGTTTTCTCGCAATTCCCCACAATATAGGATATTTTTCGGGTATTTCTGCCTTCAGTCAAAATGTTTGATAACCCCTTTTAAATTTCATCTTCAGTTCCTCATTAGTGCTAAGCTCGAGCTCCTCTTGTAATATCACATTCTGCACTTCCGTTTCATCAAAAGGATTTATAATCCATGGTGGTATTTCCATCGCCAGAATATCTTCAAACCTGATTTTGAAGTCATCATGCAGGACAATTAAATGTTGAAAGTATGTCTGAATATTCATTCTGAGTATTCATCAAGGCATACGCAAGTTTAAAAAATGGGAAAATTCGCGCAGACTAATATTTTGCTTAATAAATTTAAATTTTCCAAGAAAAGCTAAAATTACACCCTTTTTTTTATTAAATTGAGGCTGTCTCCTTGTAATTGTAAGTTAATGTCATTACATTTATTGAACAAATCTGTCAAAAAGTGATTAAAATCTTGTTAAACATGCACCTTTCGACAACCAGCATATCTAGTATGTAACAGCAATCGTTGGAAGTCTTCATCATTTTCATCGCACAATTGTGCAAATAAACGCGTATTAAACGCATTGCTTCTTATTTTGTTAACAGCAATAATCACAAATTGAAGCGATTGGTTCAATCTATCTCTCAAATTTTTGTCTACTAGTTGTTATCTGTGGATGACACAGTGAAATGCAGTTATCTCTGGTATAATTCTTTAAGATGGCTTATACACCCACGATATCGCCCGACCATAGCAGGAGCTCCATCTGTTGCTACCGAAATAACGTTTGTGAATGGAATCGATTTTTCCTTAAAAAAATCACTCAGTACATTAAATATTGATTCACGTTTAGTGTCCGTATCCAAAATTTACGCGTCTTCATGAATTTCTTCGTCCATAACAAATCGAACATATGCCAGTAATAATTCTTTATTACCGGGTAAAGTTGTTTCGTCCACTCGTCTTCGCCATTCCCTATTATATTTCATGCATTTCAATAAGACCGTGGGAAGGTTCAGATGCAGTGTCAGAGACACGGGACATACATACAACACCCGAAGAGTAACAATTTGTGTGCACAAATGGACAATATTTCTCAGCCGAGAATTGAACCCAAAACTCGCGACGTAGCAGTCAAACACTGCGACCACTACACCACGCGGCTGTCAAAAGAAAAACAACGAAATGTTAACTCGTACGCAATGCATCATCATAATTTGTAGAAAAGTTCAATGTGACATCTTACTGCTTCAATTTAAAATATCAAACCACGGTAGGGAGATTGATCAAATGAAAAAAGCTTAGTTGGAGCAGCAAAACTTATGACTAGACTACGTATTGTACGTAAGATTGTTCTTAGAAATTTGTTTAAACTGGACATTACATATCGTTTCGCTTAATAAAAATTAGTACTTGACTACTATCTAGTGTTAAGTGACTTAAAAATAGTTAAGTACTGTATATTATACAGTAACCCACCAGTAGATAGATCATTTTGTTTTGTGTCATTTCTAGAAGAAATTTAAAAACAATATTGAATTTTCATTCTTTATTTGTATAATGTAAGTTAACACGATTATATAATTATAAGTGTTATACCAGTTACACTTGCCATTCCAGACATAGAAACACGTTAAACTTCTAAATACCTACATCTTACCATTTATAAACAATATCAAACAAATAATATATTCACACATCATTAGACCAAAAAATGTAGATTTACATAACTATAATATGGTATTCTCGTATGTGTTAGTTGGAGTTTTACAAAGGAATTTATAGATTAACGATAAACAAAAAAAAAATTTAAAATAAGAAAACTTTGGAGGGCATATATGTGAAAATAACTGCACTTCTGCACTTACACAGAATAAAAACTGTGGAAGATTTGACGTTCATAAAAAAAAAAATAATTGCATTATAAATTTAAAGATTACGTAATACATCCATTATTGACACATGCTTTTAAGTAAATATTTACTTGCGCTAGGATGCCCCGCTCTTCCGTATCTAATAAGTGTTGTTTTACAAATAAACATAATTACACTATAGACTATACTATTAAATTAAATAGTAGACAATTAATATTATAACTATGCTTTTTAAATGTGAACCATTTGTTTACACGTGTGTTTGTGTGTGTGTATGTGCAAATGTATATCGTGTCACTTATGTAACTATTTGTAACAATGACTCAATCTCACTATATTTGAGTTCAGTAAGCCACCCTGTTACAATATTTTTTATTTTACGTGAAGTTAGTGGAATTTTTTTTATCCTTTGACGTTATCACGTCAAAAGCTAAAATCAATCCGTTAATAACATTTTCATGGTCTACTTTATTTCATTCTTTTACAATGTACAAACAATGACAACATCCACAAACTAAAAGTATATAGAACCTCGGAAACTGCGAAAGCGTAATTCAGGCTTCGCGGTCTACTAAGGTCGATTAAGTACTCTCATTGTATCTCTTCTCCAGTACCTTAAAATATTGACATGTACCGTATATACATAGGTTTAGTGCATTAAGGAAAAACATACTTGTACTATAAATAAGCTAGAAATAACATGTTTTCACATATAAATATCTAAAGAATAGATCCAATGAATACAGACACTTCACCGCAATGCTATTATAATATATACAGACTTATTTTAAAATAATAAATAAAACAACAAGATATGCTTGAACAACAAACAAATAAACAGAATCAAAAAGAAATAGTAAAAAGAGTATGTTAAGCTACAGTATCAAAACAATCTCTAGTCAATGTTTTTTTGTTAATTAAATTAGAAGCACGACAGAAAAATGAGCTTTTTCTATATTTAAGAAAATAGGGTTTCCGTCGTGAAATAGCTTTTTGTGGATCATAAAATTGCAATTTATCTAAGAGTAAAGGACTGTCTACTCTGTTTTGCGCAAGTCTTAATAAGAATACTATATCAGCTATGTTTCGGCTTTCTGCCAAAGGTAACGTAAAGCTGTGTATTTTACATTTTGATACATAATTATTGCCTTTAGTTCCACATTTAAATTATAAAATTTAAAAAACCAGCCTTTAATCTAACTATATAAATATCGTAGCAAGGATTCTAAAGATGCCATGAGTACTCGAGAAGACTCCTCACATGCGAGCAATAAAGTACTTTTATGGATTTAATTTTTTCAGAAATCCTGCAAGACCTTATTATGAATCTTTTATTTGCTTTTTTATAATATAGTCGATGTGCCTGTCATACAATACTTTAGAGTCTTGAACTACACCTAAATCTTTGAATACTTTTAATGAAACAAGATTTTGATTAGTTCTTTGGTAATTATATTTTAAGATTTATTCACTTTACGTGTACATGACATTGCGAAGCACTTAGAAACATTAAGATCCAACTTGTTAGATAGACAATACTGTTATTTTTGCTACCGTTTTTATGAATAGGTAATAGGGTAATAAATTTCAGATTTCCAAATGTTTGGCATATATCCTTCTTTTGTCGATCTTTTAAATAACATACAAATTGGTTCTAACAGGCTATTAGCTCATCCTATAATTAGTTGTGGCGAGTGTTATCAGGTCCAGCACCTTTAGTCGGGTCCAATGTTTTTAGTAATCTTAATACTATAAAATTCATTTGCATCAATCTCTATATTACTAATATATTTACATTGGGAGTAATATTCGAATGTGGTCCTGTGCTTTCCGCAGGTGTCTCTGGACTCACGGGTGCGCGAGACTGTAAACCGGAACATGGTGGAACCAACGCCACATACTTTCGACGAGGCGCAGTTGCAGATCTACACTCTGATGCATCGTGATTCGTACCCACGTTTCGTCAACTCGCCTCTGTATAAGGCGCTGGCGCGCATGTCCGCGGGCTCCCCGGCCCCCGCCCCCGCCGGGACCGACACGCAGTGACGGCGGCCCGCCTCGTGCAATAAACGTGAACCATGTGTCTTGTTCTCTGTACATAGTTTCTCTATATATTGATTATTAAACGGTCACTAATGTAAATAGACATTATATATAAGCTGAGTAGAGAGGCGCGCGCGGCCGCCCCCGCGGCAACTTCGCTGGTCCACCGCCGCCTGCGCCCAGCTCTCCCCCTCTCCTTCACGTCCTCATCCCCGTCCCGTCACTTGATCCTGTCCTGGCCCCTTCCTCCACATCCTCCTCTTTAATTACGGCGCAGATTAGCGCCTCTAGTTAGAAGCAATAAAGGTGGACCAAATAAGTTTGCCAGAAATTCAACGAAATAATACACTGTATTATTACATAATATCATTCTAAAATTTTTTACTTCTGTAAAATGATGTTTCATTGTAGTTTAACCAAGAAAAGTAATTGTTTCTCAATTTACGGTCTACATATATGTTGAAGTAATAAAATTTTATATACAATACTCGTAAATCAAAAATTAAGTGTTTTACTTTAAATACACTATGTTTATATATCCTTTTTTTTCTATTCTTCGAAATGAGGGGATGGAAAAACCATTACAGGTGATCTGATATTAAATTATTTCTGTTTTCTGTGATACCCAAATTCATCTTAAAAAGGAATTGTTGGAATACTTAGTCAACGGTATAAGGTCTCCAGTTTCTTTCACTACCTCGGTGAGATGAAACACAGTATCGCCAAGTTACTATTTTTACACTGGTGTTAAAGTAGTGCTAAAGTATTTGTGCTATGTGTTTGTGTGTGTATAGAGGGAAGAAGAGAGAGAAAGAGAGAAGGGTGAGAAGACAGTGTGTAATAAACGAAAAAAACAGATAAATTTTGTCAAGAGGATTTAACAATGGCAATTAATACTGCCTTAGGCTAAACATTTTTTACACTACTATTAAAGATATACGGCGTCTTACTTCATATATCCTACTCCATACTTCTGAAGTCTGAAAAGGAATGCCTCACTACCAAATAAATTGAAAAAAAAAACTAGTATACTCTTGAAAGTTTATTTATGTATTTATATTTATGTTATTATTTAGAATTTCTCGCAACATTTTAATCGCAGCTTCACCTAACGGTTGTTATCATATCCTACGTATGTAGCCCCCACCTTCATTCACGGACTCTGTTGGTACCCGATAAAGCTTTCTTTTTTTCTTTTATGCATACCATCGATCTCAACTATGCTACGATGACAAGTGGTGGTAGTTTTAACAGTACAGCAACGCGGCAGCTATCTTCTAACTGAACAACATGAATGGATCATCTCGGTCGGGCAAGGACCACGCGCACTCGGGAATTGAGCGTGAAATAGCAGGATAACGTTGCTGTGTATGGCGTAGGCATTTCAAACTTAATCCTCAGGTATGGGCATCTTAAATCTCTTTAGGGACGGATGTTGGTATTTATGGACTGCAGACATAACTGACTCGTTAGTCAGTCTTAACTTGTAAAAAAATATATCGGTTAGCATATTCACAGAATATCTGTTTCCTTGCGAAGGCGTTACAGTCAGATAGTATATCTCATTGTGCCAAAGTCATCTTTGTAGTGTCTGCCATTTAATTACCTGGTCACCTGATAACGATAGTTTCAGAAGTACGATGTTACAGACATATCTCCATATCTCTTTTTTAAGTTGATCAAAGTAATAGCGACGAAGAAAACCTTTTGATGTGGTGTACGAGGTTCGATATCTTATAAACTGTATCATAATTTGCCTAGTAGCTTTAGAGGCTAATACAATGAATAAACAACCAGACAAAAAATTCAAAACAGGTGGATTTGAGTTGCGTTTCTTCCGTTGTATTGCTATCTATCAGTTTTTTTTTAAATTACATTGAGAGTAACAAACGAGCACACAATTCACCTGATGGTAGGTGATTCCTGCGGCCCGTGACACCTACATTCATCCTTGATAAGGAATTACAACCCAAATGCTTTGTCACCCATGAGAACTGAGAAGGAATGCCTCGTCACCAGTAACAAAGGTTTCCGGATTCCTACAATCACCAGATGAAACAAAATTACGCTAGTATTCTGTGAAGGCGTTGTCCTACCCCGCTGGAGCTGATCCATTAATTCTACAGCTAGAAACAAACTGCTGTGTGTACATTACTTGGTACATTGTCAAATGGACAGCACTGAGGATCAAACTGGCACTGACCTTGATCTTCATATGCTCTAAATACATTATAATAGTGTATAGCATATTATATAATTTAAATTGTATAGAGTCACGTCGACTGCCAGGGAAATGCCCGTTTTGACCAACGGAGTATTGATAAGTAGGAACACTTTTTGTGATAATGGTATTCTGATGTGCTATGTGATGTGATGATGATATATTTATTTAAACTTTATTCTTCATTCCAGAAAAGGGATACTAAGGCGTTCCTTACCAGTCAACCAGTGGTGCGGAGAGAAATTGTGGTAGGAGCATTCATTAAAAAAAATAAAAGCATAATATGAATTTATCACAGTGTTTGATTGAGTTTATATAATAATCATTATAACATATTGAAAAATCTTTTTAATAGTAGAACAATTCCTTAAGATTTATTTTAACTTACGTAACTACGATCTAATTTCCTTCTATCGTTCCCAAATCAAGTGGCTCTCTATTCGACAAAGGCGGAGCTCTAGAATTTTGCTTGTTCTCTATTCTATATTACATGGTCGAAATTATCCATCTTATCTTAAAGAGGACTTCCAATTTCTACATTCTTCTCTTGACCGTGTATCTCGATCCTTATATGGAATGAGAATTATTGTTCCATACCTGGGTACTTTCGTTACTCTTTCACAGTACAAGCTATACTCCTTTGGAATGCCCTTCCGGATGATGTTTTTAAATTTCTTTTTCGACAACATTATTTGAAGACAAACAATATCTGATATAGATCTCGACACCTGCATAGTTAAATATTCGTTTTGTGGAGTGCGCTGAAATTTTGTCGTGAAGGAGAATCCTGCTTCGAGGGCGCTGCTGTCCAACATTTTCCAAGACGACAGGCAAACAACAACTAACATACCAGACTGTAGTAACTGTCCTTCCATCTTCCAGCACAACTGTCGCGAAATGACCTTTCTGACCTAAGAACGAAGACATCATCTTTTTTCTTGGCTTCTTCCTTTCTTCACCTTAGTTGTTCGATCCCCAAAAGGAAACACCCACGGAGCAGATTGTCTTTTCGTTTCGGGTTTGTAGCAATATATCCAGTTTTAATCACCTGTGACAATGTCAAATACAACATTTGAGTCACCTCTGTTAAACTTTTCTAAAATTTCGCGACACCAATTCATGCAAAGAAGTTTCTGGTCTCTTTTGTTATAAAACTACAAATGTTAAGAGTTTCTTCGTTAGAATCATTCATTTTGGCGGACAGAAAAACAATAGAAAAATGGTGGGAAACCGCATTTACTTTTATTTTTGTTTTTAAAATGTCATTTGTTTAATACTGTCATAACCAGCCGGATAAAAACATTACAACTTTTTACTTATAAAATTTGAAAGATCTTTTTCTCCGACCCATTACAGTTTAAGTCAAGTCAACTTAGTATATTAATTTTGTAATCAACTTTCCTTTACAGATTATTAAAGATTAAATGATTAAAGATTGTTGCTTAAAATGAGCTTATAGTTCTAAGTAAAGTTAAATGTGATCCAAGACAGGTGACACTCAACTTAATTACAACTTAACAGCTGGCTACAAAATATAATTCTTTTATCTATTATTAGATTTTAAATCTATGAATTTACAATTATTTTAACACATATTAAATATGTAATAAAAAAAGATACAAAATATCGACAGAAATCAATGAGAGGAACGACAAACCAATTTTGATCCCCGGTGTCGGTATCAATGAAATTATTATTTGCAATTTTAAGTGCTGATTTATCATTCGTTAGGCGATGGCCATTGTGAGGAAAGCTGCATGTTTAATAAAAAAATAAAAAAGTATTTCGAAAACTCTTGAAGTCCGCCAATCTGCTATGGAACCGCGTGTTGGATAATGAAACACTCTCTATACAGAGATCTATATCCAGCACTGGGATTTATATAAATGCTGTTTACTTTACTTACTTTTATATTAATAGAAGGACGTTTCAGCATATCTTACTATTGCATTTTAGATGGTTCTGTTGGTTATATAACATTGCCTTCTGGGTGGTAGTGGGGCTTTTGCGGTTCTGTAGTGCGTCTGGTATGTTTGCTCGGTTTACATTACTGATGGTTTTAACACTATTATATGCAAAATAATAACATCCGTGAAGAACAGAATTCGTAGAAGTGCCAACAGTATTTTGCAGATTATATCGGACAAACCCGATTGCCCCATTTTACATCACTGGTTCACATAATATGTTCCAAATGTTAATGCCGCAAGATGGCATAAATAGTAATTTATTATTTTAATGTAGTTTATTATTTTGAATAATATTATTTATTGTTAAAGTTGGTATGAAAGAAATGCCTTAAATAACTAAAACTAGTCTTTAAGTTCACATTTATAGTTGTACTTGTCTATGGATTATGGTCCGAAATGAAGACTTATTATTATTATTATTAAAGAGCGGCACCGCATCTTTAATTCTTTCGGTGTCGCGGATGTCCATGGGCAAGCAAGGCAAGGTGGTAAGCACTTACAATCAGCTACTTGCCTGTTTGCCTACCTATTCTATATAAATAAAAGTCGGATTTTTAGTGTTTTAAAAATTTATAATATATAATATCATAAATAAATTAATAAATTCTACATTGTCCAGAGATAAACGTATAAATAAATAAAAGAAAAAATTTTGAATACATGTGAGGTCGTTGAATCCGAAGTGGATTCGAGCTAAGTACATGCGACTACACGCTCTATATATTTATTTTATGTTACATTACTTACTTTACATGTAAACAGATATGACACAGAAAAATAAGCAATTTTCACGTTAGAAGAGGAAATTATAATTAAGCTTAGCAGTCCGTAATAATGAATTCGGTAAAGTTCAAGTTTCTCATTCGTTATTTCGCTGTAAATCTATTTTGTTTAACGATTCTCTTCACCACACAAGGTTATTTAATATTAATTAAAGTCGAGCGTACTAGATTCATACTAATGACAAATGAAAATAAAATATTTGTAAGGTGTATTCCAACAATCATTATTTGTTTATCGTCCTCCATGTGAGCTCATCAAAAGCAGCAAAATATTACATTAGTAATGTAATATTTTTAATAATCTTTATAAAAAAAATGATTATTAAAAATACTACATTACTAATTGTTGGGGTTTTCCAGTTGACAATCGCGTTTCCCCTATAACGGATAAGAGAAGGGTAAGTCTGTATTTGCGGAAATACGAATGGCATTGATATATCGTGCGTAGTTGATAACGGTGAGAACCAGATGTCGGGGTTGTGAATCAGGAAGTTCATCATCTGTTTATGCTTTTCATTGTCTTTGTCTGTTTCACTACTTTGTACGTTTTCACAACTGCGTTTAGTTAAACAGCTTTTTAATGTATGCTATATTTCATTAGGTATTTTAATTACTTACGTTACGCGTGATTTATTTTCTTTGGGTTGTAATATAAAAGTGCTATAACATCCTAATATTCATTTGTGTATGGTAGAAGTCTATCCCATAATATTTATATGGAGGAATGGTCAAGCATCACGCTTGGCAGGTGGCTTGAGCCGTGAGGCACGCAGAGTGTAAACGTTCCTGTCCGTCACTGATCTTTTTTTTAACAGCTATTCAGTGAAATAAGAATATCGATAAGATATGCGATATAATAGCAAAGATAACTTAAAGTTTACATTAGACATATTACTACAAGTATTTAATAATCGAAATTTTCTTTATACTTAATGTTTAAGCTTAACAAATTATCTTGATTTGATTGAGCCTCAAACATGATGTGTAGTGAAACAAAATGTATCGATCCTAGTGATATGTAACATGGATTGTCCGACTAAACCTCAAACATGAGGTTCCGTCATCATCTATCAGAAGCAGCCGATCAAGCCGCTTTCGTGCACAGGGTAATGGTCCAAGCCAACGCTCCCTTTCGGGAACCTTTGTGCTGGTTGTGGTGAGTCTCGTCCGTGTGCCCTAAGCGCTCGGCCACCTTTCAATCCGGTTAAGCTGTAAAAGCCCTCGAGCTAACAGTGGCCATAAATGATAAAAAAAAACAAAAAATCAAGAGTCTTATCCATACGAAAAATTTCCCCATGGAAAGCGTCTCATTTGCTGAAAACTTAACATGGTTAAACAAAAAACAAAACATAAAAGTAAATTTTTGTCAGACTTATTAAGTTAATATTAATAATAATAATATATTGCTTCTTGGCAAGACACACAAACAAGACACACATAAACAAGACAGCAAAATCGGGCACAATAAAAATATTTAAAAAACAAACAAAGATAAAGAAAAATAAATGAATGAAAAACAAGTGAAACCTGCTGTGAGCCAAATAGGGAAAACGATCTCAGTCCCTATAACTCAGCCCTGATCTTTCGTGAAGTTTACACAAGAGAAGTAGTGGCCCTCATTTTATGAACTATAAAAAAAAGTAACAAAAATAAATACAAAAAAACAAAATAACACACAGTGTGTTTTTTTTTACAGACTGAAATTAACTTAAAAATTTTCTATAATGAATTTAGCATTAGAAATATTCTGTGATGGGTAATTTCTTAACAATGTCTACAAACTAAATAAAAGTCTTAATGGAATTAACGTTAAGTTACGACCGCAAAACACGCTCCTCAACTATAAAGAGGTCTAATAAATTACAATCCTATACCGCTAAAGATTTTACCTTACGTTTGTGCATTCATTATATATTTTTTACGACAGTAATCAGGTTTAAAAAAACCTGCTAGACGCTAGCCCTTCTTGTAAAAATCAGCTAGACGGGAGACCCTATCGTTGGTATTCTAGAATGAAATTGCAGAATAATGCTATATTTCGAATGGGAGTTACAGTTATACTATGTAATGAGGCATTCCATCTGACAGAGATCAGAGACGATGAAGCACGTGTGTTCCGTGAGCACTGTGTCCGATGAAGCTGTAAGAGCCTCCCGCATAGACTAACAGCATCAATATCAACAGAATCTAGAGAAGCACGTGCATCTTAAATCTTTGATAAAAATCGATGTAGATTTTAGGAGCTACAGTTACCACTTACCTTCAGGTATTTTTATTTTTTTATTACATTGAGAGTCACAAACGAGCGAAACAGACCAGCATCATGCTGCTATTTTACGCTGGTATTCTGAGAGGGCTTGGCTCCTACACCGGTCGAGCTGACCCATTCATTCTGCAGCGTAGCTCTACCACTGATAAAATATAATAGGATATATAGTAATAAGTTATTGGTATATAATATAATAAAAATAAAGTAATGTAATATGTATGCTGTTAGTCTATTAAAATAAATGAATAAAAACTATATAATGGAAAAAATGCTAATTTCTTAGTATAAAGGGAACCAAGAACAAATTAGCATAAGCAAAAAAATATTAATATTTGAAGGCGTGCTCCCCAAAGACATAAAAGAGTCATAAACCGTATTTAGTTATAAAAACTTTTAAAAGATTACATAATTGGTAAGCTTAAATATCTACCTAGCATACAATATTAAATTAACTAGCTAACAGAACAGAGGGGTGACAACCTATTCGAGTTTGCTGGAAATACTCCGGATCTGGATTGTGCTTGTGGAAAACTATTGGGGAGGTCTATGTTCAGTTGTGGACAATGGATAGGCTATTATGAAGATGAACTGAATAGAGTTATCATAAGCATCATTTCAGCCTGTCGCTAGACCCCTGATACATATAGCCCTTCCCCTCAAACTGCCGCACTATCTTGAGATACGAGTACTTCATCTAGTGGGTGGTTGTTCAACGCTGCAATAGCCAATACGACGTTGCCACTCGGGAACCATTCTTCCCCATCGGTAATCAGTTCTAAGAGCTACGGCCGGTCAATTGCCAATACATTTTACTGACCATTTGTGCTATGGAATAGAGTTAAATTAAATAACAATAAATTACATTACAAAACGTAAACATTCGATTATGAGTAAACGTTGAAGTATTTTTTTTTAATTTTACTACAATTATAAAATAAATAATTTAAATAAAATATAATAAACCAAGATTTTCTCTACTTGTACCTATGTTTACTTGCTTAATAATTTAATTTTAGTAGCTTATTGTGAATTAAATGTATTTTGTACTTTATTTTTGTGCTCGTTGAGTTGTTTGTGAGGTTTTGCTTTTGAGAAATAAAGTTTCTTTAATTCAAAATAGGTATGATTATATATTAAGGGGATATCAATTATGTATATCTTTAAAAAAATTGCTAGCTGTGCTATTAACATGTGCTAGTATTACGAAGATAGTCGAATGGCAGAATTGAACCGACGAACACAATAGTTTCGCAGATCTTACTTTAGGCTATAATATAGATAGGCGATTAGCATGAGGCTATTGACGCTTCATCAATTAATAGCTGAATGAAACCTTTTTCGAAATCGTTATCAAATATATTATCGGATTCTCTGTGAGTATAATAAGTTGTATGTATTGAACTCTTATTTGCTGATAGTCATCTGGGCCGGAAATACGCAGGTCTGCGCATTTTATCTAGATTTATTATTATATATTTCCTATGGTTATACAAAACTCAACATGTTATAAAGGTAAATTCCAAAAGTAACAGTGTTTGACAAACAAAGTAAATAAAATAACATCAAAGCACATAAAGAACGTTAAACAACAAAAAGAAATTACCTTGTTAATTGGTCAAATAACATTAATGATAATATTTATCTCATTGTTATTATGAAATGTAGAAAAAACATAATCGAGTTTAAAAAGAAAATTTATCATTACAAGATAATAAAAGCCCTTCAATTTTTTTCTGTTTTATTACATTGAGAGCAACAAACGAGCACACAGTTCACCTAATGTGCTCTATCACTGTCAAAATTTAGTCGATAAATTAAATTAATTTATAAAATACGACCCATAGCACTGGTGACGAGTTCCATCCATCCCGAGACCAATTCCATCTTAGGTCTCAGGGTTGACATAGTATGTGGATTATGATTCCTTATTAAGGATGGATGTGGATGCCATGGGCCCCAGGAATGTCTTACCATCAGTTGAACTATGTGTTCGTTAGTCATTTTAAACATAATAAAAGAGACCGTCTTGTTAGATATGTCATAAACATACTTGTCCTTTGCTTGCTTCAGTGATGGCAGTACCAAGTCTTTTTTTTATAGAATAGTTGGTAAACGAGCCAGCAGCTCAACTGATGGTAAGTGATTACTGTCACCCATGGACAACACCAACTTTGCAACACTAGAACACACTTTAAGATAGATGTAGGCTCTTTTCTGAAGGTCCCTAAGTCATATCGGTTCGAAAATACCGCCGGCGATAGCTGATTCCACAGAGTAGTTGTAGCAGAAATTTTCCGGTGAAGCGCACAGTGCTGGATTGCCAACCATCGAGATCATAAGGATGAAATATTGAATTACGCCGTGATGTATGATGTGATTTCGGTATTAGGTAAGTCTGGCCTCAAGATCCTTACGTTCGTTATCACTGCGACGTAGTTAGCTCTAGGGCCTTAAATTATGTAATATGAGATTGTGTATAAATGTAAGGTGAATAACAAAACTTTACTAATTCGCCTCCGGCATCTTCTCGAATCCCTGATTGCTGTCCGAAGTACCGAATGTAGTCAAGAACAAGTTATTGCAGTGACTCAAAATCAGCTTATTCTACCAAAAACGAATAAATGCAATATATCACTTGCAATTTGATTTCTCTTCGTTCGACGTTAAAATAGCTTAATATTTTAAAGTTATTGAAATAAAGGAACCTTTTGTTTTTATTAGTTTGGTAAACTTTCACATTGTTTTGCCTCCAAATTATACTATAGTCTAAAGTGTCTTTGGATGCCTCCTTTACTCACCGAGGAGGCAAATCTGATTCATTAGGATTCGTTTCCAGAAAGGTAGAATGTTTTTATAAAATATAAAAAATATGGATGAATAAGTTAAAATGTAAGAAACCATCATCAATATAGGTATTTCATAGACTGACAGCTACCAATACATATAACTGCAAAGACCTTGGAAAGTAGTGTCTGTCTAGCGGCTAAACTAAAACACAATTTGAAGGTCTATTCAAAATGATATACAACTAAATATGTATGATATAATAATAATCTTTAAAAACATTTAAAGATTATTATTATATCATTATCCTATTATCTAGTGGAATCCGTCTGGATTGACGAAATCTGTGGGAAGCCGATGGATGTAAGGCTCAGGATTATACTCTATGGCATTCTATGCGGGAGGCCTACGATGAAGATGTAGTTGCTAATTCGTGTCAAGGTAAATCAACACTTAAAATTGCAATTCATTCATACGGGCATTTAAGATTGCACGCCTGCAATAAAACCAAAAACGCACGATTATTGAATGAATACCAACCTAATGAATTTTAAGATCTATTCAAAGGATAGTTGCCATTAAATTATATAACTGTTACCAGTACATTGAAGGAATGATTACAATTAAAACAAATCAATGGTAACGATCCATTGAAAGGATCGTTTCAACTTTGATAGGATAAATATAGAGTATCACAAGCAAGTTGTACACATACTGTGTATTTACGTGTGTGTGTTTATTCTTTATGCATACTCGCTATAATAGATTGGTGAAACAAATATTCTATAAATTATACAGCTTGTTCTTCTCCAATATGTCAAAATTATTATTTTATAATATAGCTTCTGTTGTATCTGAGAGGCTTAAGCTCCACTGAGTTTAAACATCGATAGGATCTTTTTAGAAATCTATGTGAGACATTTTATAAATCAATCAAAGTTTTTAGTTTCTTTTGACTGTAATTGTGATCACTTTTTTTATTTATTTTTCACGTCTTTTTGCTCGTTAACATTCGTTGCATAGAATATGCTATAGTATACAAGAGGCAAACGTCGTTATTTACCAAAGATAAGCAAGCGCAATAAGATCGGGAAAAGTTTTCGACGTAACAGACACAGGATAACACATAACCACGAAATCAATAAAAAAATATTTTCAAATATATGGTATTGAACATCCGACTGTTAGACGAATATATCGAATTTTAGTGTGGACTTTGAAAGTGACACTTTTACGTCGTTATCTAAGTTACTGTTAGGGTGAAATCTCATATTTTCAACGCCAAATTGGCTTCGTTTGTCTTTGTAGGTGTTGCGTCTTATCTCAGAGGAAACAGAATTAAAACTGGAAACTGTTTATCCCACTGCCATGAAGGGTTATGATCCTCACGTCTATATTTTATATGTGGATTTTTTTATTACAAAACGCTAGAAGGATGTTAGTTATTTAGATATGAGATTCAGTTTAATACTAAGTAAAAAAGAACTAACGAAATTTGCTCAAATATTTGTAGTAATATGTTTAACGTACTCTTTGTGTACTGTTTGCGGGTATTTCACAAATTTGAAATTCTAATTTCACCGAGTTTAGAATTATATAACGAGGTTTGGTTCTATTTACCTAAGAATCTCGTTGCAATGCCCCGATAGCACTGACAGGCTCCTTAATTCAAAAGCCTGATTCAAAATCATCTTCACCATTTGAAATTTGTATATCTTGCGAATGTCCATATGCCGCCAAAGTATGACTCAATGTTCAATGATCGCTTAAATTCACCGATTAATAGAAAAATTCTAATAATTATTTATAGATACCGATGTATCAACTACATTTATTTTATCAGATATGTATATGTTGCGATCATCTTTGAATTACGTATAGGTAGAAATTAAATAAGTTTGTTAAGACTTGCTAGTTTTATTTTATATTACTGAAGAACAGTATTGGAATTTAGGATGAGGACTGTTGATTTGTTTATTTATTTAACTTTTATGTAAACACAGTATTGATACAATAAAACTGAGAAAAGTATCTACAAAGGCGCAACTTGTTTTAACAATAAAAATCTCTTCTAGCAGGCCTGGTGTTGGACTAAATTATCAGTATCACTAACCATGTTTATTGAAATATACCATTTGCGTAGTAGTAATATATTGCATAATAGTATAAAACAATTTAATAAAATTTAATAAATAAGTAATCGTATAAAAAATTTTGAATATAAAAATTCGTCTACGATCCAGAACTATTTTTTATTATTTATTTATTTATTTACATTCTTAAAATACATACTTAACTATCTAAGTGTAAGCGTGGTTGTCGAAATAAATGTGTCCTAAGTTATAACACTCGAAAAGCCTCGAATGACCAGCTAGATAATATAGATTCTATATACACAAATAGATCCATACACAGGAAGTGCTATTTACCAACTATAGCATTAATGATTTCCTTTCTGAATTTGGATTTACTGCCTGTAAACAAGTCCACGTGATAAAATTATTCCATCTATCATCACTATTTCATTAGAAAGTTCCTCTAAGTATAATAGAAATAACAGCATTGCTACATGACACGACACCGTGGATAAATATTAAAAATAGTAATAGCCTTTATATACATAAAACCCACTGTTGGGCATAAACCTAAAGAGGGCATTAGAGCATAATTTACTACGCAATTCCACTACAGATTGGCGGTCTACGCATGTCTATATATTTTTTTTCCACATGCAGGTTTCGTTACGATGTTTCCCTTCACCACCAAGCATGTGGTACATTATACCTTTAAATTGCGATTATCAATTTCATTGGTACTGTCACCGGGGATCGAATTCGGTTTGCTTTCATACCATGAAATAAAAGCGAGACTTACACTCAAGACGTTGTCTGGGTGGGTCAGTATTAGAAATACTAACCTCAAGTATTGAGCCTACGGGCTACTTTACTATTTTTTTGAACCGATGCTAGTGTTGCAATAAACAATATCGTTAACTACTCCAACTAAGCGTAAAATGCTTGTTCTAGAAGATGATTCACGATTTTCAATAGTCGAATGGTGGATTCGAATCTACGACCTTAAGTTTCACAGATCCAACCATAAACCATTGGAGTATTTATTATTGTTGCCTCAACAACTTATGCTTCACGTTCAGCTAAGGAAGGCTAAATCTTTAAATTGGTAAGATATATATTCTTTAGTGAAAATGGATTCCTATAAATTCAACCGTTCTCAAAATATAAGTGTCTGTATAATAATGTCCGACAATAATATCTAACTGAAATGTACGTTTCATAATTTTGTGTGGGGGTACGATATTGAAAAATGCTTAAATTTAAAATGGCCTTATTCAAAATAGATTATTTCGTGGTTTATTCGCCTCAATTTTTTATATTATAAGCAGAGTGGTGATAACCATGAGAAAAGGACATTCTTCTCTCGATCTAGTCCTTGAGTTCGAATAACAATTGGCTTGGTCCAAAAGGTTTCAATGTTTTGTATTATCTTTCAGTGGTTGAGCTACACTGCATTATGTTACTAGCTGCAGAATTAATGGTTCGGCTCGACCGGCCCTCATAGAATACCAGCGTAAAATAGCAGCATAACGCTGCTGTGTTTTGTCTGGAGAGTGGAGTGAGATCTGGAGACCTTTGTTACTTATGACGAGGTATTCCACCTCAGTCCTCAAGGGCAACAACGCATATGCATTATGATTCCTTGTCAAGGATCAATGAAGATGTCATGGGCTGCAGGAATCACTTGCAATCAGGTGAACTATGTGCTCGTTTGTTACTTTCAATATAATAAAAAAAAACGTATATATCGTTGACGCTTATTAGAAGAAGCGGTGATAACTTTTTGACAAGGATGTCATTCTCTTGATATTGAATCCATGTGGTTGATTCTCAACTGGCCTTGTCTAATAGGTTACAATGTTTTGTATTATGTTAAATATTTTGCATACATATAGGAACTCTTTTAGGACATGCCTTTAATAAGGATATACCATGCTTTTGTGTACTTAACATTTTATTAATACCCTTACTTTATATTGTCTGACTTATTATGTTTATTGTGTATTACTTAGGCGTAGTAGATGAGATAGCCTCTGCTTTTGTCAGAAATAAAGTATCTTTTACTTGTTATACGAAACACATAAACGTTAAGATGCTATATGATGCAGGTGCAACCAGTTTCTAACTATAGCGTGGCTCTACTATATATACATATATGTTTCTCCTTTCTCGTGTCTACTGGAAGATATATCCGTAGAAATAGATGGCACATGTGTACTATTTTTTCTTTATACGAGTATATGCCATGTCTATATTATAAATATTATGTTTTTATTCTGTTATGATAATTTACCTTACTTCCTTCGGCGCAACAACCCTTTATGGGTCTTGGCCAATTCAACAGTGTTTTGCCATTCGTTCCGATCCTTGGCTTGGTGGTAAACTTACCCATGGCCCTGAGATTTTCCTCAATGCCGTCGCACCCTCTCATCTTCGGCCTCTCTCTTGGTATTTTTTGTTGCGGCTTCCACTTACTCATTACCTTGGGTGCCCTTAGGACTTCCATCCTCTCAACATATTGTGCTGTTATGACTAATTGATAAATAATAAAATAAAATTAATAAATTGAACTTTTTAATTGACTTCAAATTTAGTTTTCGATATGTATTACATATAATGTCAAACCTACATACATATATATGTAAGATATTTTGTAACGTCAATGTATAGTTTTATGTAACACTTATCTAAATCATTACGAAACACTATTTAATATTTATCCAGTGGAGATTTATGAAATGTTAATGCATTTTTTTATTGTATTGAGAATGAAAAATCTGACGGACAGTGATTTATGTGGCCCATGACACAAACAATAATTTTCTATAAGGATCATAAAACAGTTGTGTTGTCATCCTGAAGACCAAGGTAGAATACCACGACGTCAACAGTAATATAATTCTCTGACATTTACCAGACAGACACTGCTGTGTTATGTGGCTTTATAATTGTAAGCATTATTCGGATGATGTAAATTACGCCTGTCATAATTTTGACGATAATTAGAAATTCAAAATATATCTCTCCGACAACTGTCACTTCTGCTAAAACAAGTTCTCATAATGTTTCCTTATTTTAACGTCTTACAAAATATAATATAATAGTCGAGAGTTTCTTAGTGAACAGTGCGTATTTCAAAGAAACGTGAATGTTTTGTGTCTAAACAATAATAAGTAAATTGTAAAATGGCCCGTCTGCCGTAGGCATTTGAATGTCGAGAGATATATAGAAGGTAGACAATAACTGCAGAAGTTATTCAAGTCGACACAAATATATCTTCATATTTGTTGTTTTTGTGTACATTATAATTTTGTACTTTATGTTTAAATTCATCAAATATTTTCACAATTGTTTGACGATTCGATTTCCTGTAGGTTACAAATTTCGAGTAGGAATTTATAACGAAGGATTCCAGGAAGGAAGTCTGTAATGAAAATGGGAAAACCTTAATTATCTATCATTGTCCAATACGCAATCGGAAACATCGAATGTGCCCAAATAAACAAAAACAAGTACTTGCCCTGACCTACATCGAACAATTAGACCAACATTTATAAACAATAACAAACAATAAACGCAAATGTAACGTAAATTGAATAAAAATCGTTTTTTATTCAATTTTCGTTAACGAGTTTATTTTGAACTTTTTTATCCCGAGGTTTCGAGTTGTTTACATCATTCACGGTCAAGGGGTTCTTCGACGTCTGAACGTCATCGTTAGTTAACCTGGCTATGATATCGGAACCACTAGTATAAAATACTTAGTTTTATTTAATATACAGTAAACGCGTATGTACGTAGTATGAGAAATAATATTTTATAGTAGAAAAGCTACATTACAGTTTGGTTCTAGCTGCAGAATGAATGGGCCAGCTCAACCGGGCTAGGAACACGCCCTCACAGAACACCAGCGTAACATAATACTGCTGTATTTCGTTTAGTGTGTGTAGGACCCGGAGACCTTTACTCGAGACGAGGCATTCCTTTTTAATCTCCTCAAGGGTGCAAACGCATCTGCATTATGATTCCTTGTCAAGCATGAATGTAGATGTCATAGGGCGCTGAAATCACTTGCCATCAGGTGAACTGTGTGCTCATTTAATACTCTCAATGTAACGAAAAAAAAGTAAATGTAATAATATATATGACGGAGTAGGAGTATGTAGTCCAGTATTGTTTTTAAAAACATTGACGTTACCCAAGGTGACGTCATTCACTTCATTTGTATTGCGATGTTCCGCGATGATATTAGAAATAATTTCAAAGTATAAATTCCAATAATCAATGTATTTATTGAAATTAGTCTCACAACGAAATCTGACGAATGAATGACCACCGTTAGCTAGATTCTGTTGATGTTGATGCTGTTAGCCTATGTGGCTCTTATAGCTTCATCGGACACAGGGCTCATGGAACTGAGGGGTCCGTGAGCATGAGGGGTCCGTGAGCTGACCACCGTAATGCAGCGGGCGGCCTTTTTATGGGTGATGTAGAAGGGAGATTTAGTCAGTTGTTTACGCCGTTCGGAACACGTGCAAAGTGACGTAGTTGGTGTTGTTGCATATTGTTTTACGCTGATATATATTATAATTAATAAATAATATAATTGTAACTCTACCTACAACGTTATGGCATTGACGATATGTTAGTTAGTTACATTTTTGTCAAAATATCAGAAACTATAACATGACGTGCGCAGTTGACATTACTGACATAAATATAACTAAATTGCTCTGTTACTTTATTGTGTGTTACTGTTTTTAAATTGCTCAGAATCATTTCATTATCAAGAATAAACAATGATAATATTATTTTTATATAAATTCTATGAACATACTCATTTGAATTCACACCACGCTCTCTCTGTCAAATGAATTTGCGTGCAGATACGCTACACCAAATGTATGACACACTTGTAAAGTTATATCCTGGCTGGAAGAGCACATGTAAAGACGTGACTGGACTACACTTTATCATTGTTTTATAATTTTATTTTTAAGATCTTTGAAATTGCTTAGGTTAAAGGCATATATATATTTAAGATCAAGAATGAAAAATGTCAAAGAAGACTGTCAACATCAATTCAAGTCTCCCAATTGTCCAGTAAGTAAGACCGCATCTATCATACGACTTAGAGCTTATCTGAGATCGTCACACTATCCGTTTATAATTTCTTATTATATAATATTTGGGGTGCCAAAGGAGCACACAGTTCGCGGCTGTGGTCCAAGAAATTTAAATATATATTCAATAAAGATTCAAGAAACAACAACGTACACATTAATGCTGTCATGGTATAGACATATGCTTTCTGAAACGACATTTCAGTGAGCGAACCACGAGCTTGCACGAAACTTAAGCCGGAATCGCTATCGAAATCGCTTCTAACTAAACCATAAATACACATGCAGGGGATTGTGTACGAAGGCGACTTAATTGATTGGAAAGCATGTGAGCTCTTCGTTGTCATTTTCATTCTTAATATAAAAAACGATCAGAAATTCGTCTGTTCATCCGTTGTCATCCCTGATGGCTGATGTCTCAATATGTGTAATCCGGTCTGAGAATCCCTACAACGTTATGCTGCCATTTTATTAGAAAAAAAATTGCATGCATTATTATTCCTTGTGGTGGATTTATTTATTTATTTAACTTTTGTGTACACAGTATATAGGAAAACTAAACTAAAAATAGCATGTACGGATCAAAGAGTGCAATATGTCATTTTATTGCGTTTATTTGTTTTTTTTTTAATGATACTTGGTTCGTTTCCAATATAAATTTAGCTATATTATTATCTTCCTGGGTAATGATTATAAAAAACAATTATTGTTATTATGTCTTAAAATTTCTGTTTGTTTTATTTATGGCATATTACTTTACTGAAACCTTTTGGTGTAAACCTTTTATTTCATATATATTTTCAAAGAATATTTATTTTTTATTTAGGGCTACAATTTGCGTGTTGATCTTATACTTTTATCCGGTAATCTTTCAATATAGTGTTGATATGAACAAAGAATAATTTTTTTTTGTTGATTTATTAGTAAAAACGTGTATTATTTTCTCATTCCAATATGGCTGGTAAATCTGTATCTGTCATCAGAACTGTAGAGGTCTACGTACAAAATTACACATGCTTCATATGAATAATCTCGGTAATTGTTACGATATTATAATTTTAACAGAAACCTGGATTACTCCTTAAATATTTGACAACGAATTTTATTGATATACGTTATGTAATATTTCGTTGCAATCGTGATCGAACGTTAAGTAATAAAACTGATGGTGGCGGAGTATTGATATCAGTTCTTAAAAGCCTGAAACCAAATGTATTAGTTTTATCACATCACACAAGTGTATCTAAATATTTAGAACATGTCCTTGTTAGCTTTCCTATTTTATGTCATGGAAAAAAAGAATTTTTTAGTGGTGCTTATTAAACACCAAATTCAATTATGAATTGGATCTAGATATGCTGAGAGATCTAATGAAACAATCTTACACTGATAATTTCTATATAGTCGGAGATTACAACTTCAATGTCCCTATCAACCCCTACAAACGCTTCGTATCGTGTTTAAATACCTCATAGTTTAATACTTTTATAAACTATAAAAACAATTATGGACGTAGAATAACGACTGCCTAATATATACCCTCTTAATGTGTTACTACATATAGATGACTACCATCCACTTTTTTGCGTACTAATCTGAGAGTAAAATCTCACACTTCTTTTATGAAACCCGGGTCCAAAATTTAACTTATATAAGCCAAAATATGAATTGATTAATAAGGATATGAAAAAGATTGATTGGCTAGAAAATTTTTCTCCGTTTTCAGTAGAGCAGGCAACAAATGACTTTAACGAAATCAAATATAGCATAATCAAAAAACACACACCACTCAATATTAAGATTATCAAAATATCCTAAATGGTTTTGATCAACGTTAATCTATATTTCTAAAAGTAAAAAGAAAACACGGGTAAATTGATAAGATACAATAACATTTCAGATTATGAAATATTTTCTCTAAAGAGATCGATTTCACAAAAAATGTGTAAAGGAATATTCTAGATCATATACCCTAGAGCATTCCTGACAACACTAAAGTTTTTTGGAGTTTTGTTTCTGATATTAAGGGTAGGCCTAAGTAATATGTTCTTAAATAGTAAGTCCTTCAGTGATGATTATGATATTAGTAATATATTTTCTAAATTTTTTAATCAGTGTACAAAACGTTTACTTTATGTCTAAATACATGGAAACCATCTCTTGATTTTGCTAATAATAGTGTGGTTATTCACGAATTGTACCTTAGTTTGTATGAGATAAAAAGGCACTTTCGTGCTTAGACTCCACTAAAGGTGCGGTACCGGATAGTAGTTTTCTTTTCTCGAACTAAAGACATTATTTGTACGCCTCTACATATTTTATTCAATTAATGTACGTTAGAAGGGACATTTCCTGAGATGTGGAAACGAGCTAATATTGTTTCCATTCATAACGGCGTCCAAGCTAAGTGAGGGACTTGTATATGGCAAAATATACCCTATTTTACTTCATAATACTATTATTTCAGAGCAATGCAGACTTTGTGAAACGTAGGTCTGCAATTTTTAATTTTAATTTATGTCTTTATATAAGTGAAACCATTTTATAATATACAAACAGATGCCGTTCACACTGATTTCCAGAAAGCTTTTGACCGTTACATCAGTTGTACCACATGGATCTATACTCAGGCTTTTACTCTTTCTTCTTTTCATCAATGATATCAGCGAACGTTTTAGGCACTCAAAATTTTTACTTTTTGCTGACGACCTGAAAGCCTTTAAATGGCAAGGTAATTCAAATGACTGTTTACTTTTTCAAGATGATCTTACTAACCTAAGTCATAGACTTCACCATGACCATATAACACACAGAGTCCGTCTCCAGCAGCAGCGACTACTCCGACACCTCCACTGGATCTATGCTTGAAACATATTCGTAATCATAATCGTCATCTACGCTCCACGCTACAGTTCACAAATGATTCACACGGACTCACTCACAAGTTGTGCATTCTGGCATCGCCGTAAATTAAGTATTTTCCAGAGGACACCCTCCTCCCCGACGATACCTTCCTCTTGTAACGAATACGCAATAACTTAAAATAAAAAATCCATTTAAATTTACACGTCGAAAA
This sequence comes from Teinopalpus imperialis, assembly GCA_029286865.1. Lineage (NCBI taxonomy): Eukaryota > Metazoa > Arthropoda > Insecta > Lepidoptera > Papilionidae > Teinopalpus > Teinopalpus imperialis. The sequence goes on along the minus strand of JAGSMU010000035.1, from coordinate 5,381,095 downwards.
GAATTTTATCAACTGTACGGTTTTATTATGAGATATTCACATAAATTTAAGATATCTTTAACATACTTATATCTTTATAAATCACCGATACTGCCGCAGGTGGAATACGCGTGTGTTATATGGGTTCCTTTTTATGTAAAATATATTGAAATTATTGGAAAAGTCCAAAGCAAATTTTGACGTGCCATATATTATCTGTTTAATCAATTTAATTTACCATACGACCAATTTTGTGATAAATATATCATAATTACCATGAGATCGAGCCGTATCATACCGCTGCAGTTTCTGTTTCTATATAATTTATGTAATAATAAATTTGATTGTCTAGCGCTGTTAAATCAAATAGAACTAACAGTACTATGAAATGCTTACCAGCGCAGTAAGCTCCAATGACCAGTTTTTGTGGTTTGTGTTTGTCACACTAACGCTGGGAAATGCATACCGCTGCGCAGTTTCGTATCAATTTTTAACGACAGATTCAGCCATATTGATATTTTTGCATCTTCTTTATAACAGATAAAAAATAAGCTAAAATACCTCTTAAAAATTAACTGAAGTCTTATATATTATGTAAAAAAAATTACATAATATATTTTTAATTCATTAAATTACTAAGTAAAATCTACCCCATACCCATCATTACCATGTAATAATTGTAAACAACAAAACATCTTGAGTAAGATGTGAATAACGTAGTTGATTGTGTTTAAAATATAATTATCTATCACTTATTTATGTTTTTTTTCTTTTCCTTGTAATATTGTACTTGTTTATTGTACGAAATAAAAAAAAAAGTTCGTTGATTTGACGACAGCATTGTTAAAGAGTGCATTATGTCGTTATATTGCGTTTTTTTCTGCAGCTAGAAAAAACTGCAGTGTAGCTTTACCACGTTAATTAATTTGATATTGTAGTCACAAATTGTTTTAGTAACTATACCCACATGGCGCTGCAGTGTGCCGGACACGGTGTGCTGATGTGTACTTATTTTTATAACAGAGGTTAGTTTCACCTTCCCTTATCTGAAGTAATAACTAATCCCGTGGAAAGTTTTTGAGGAAGGGGACAACGAAAAGTTTGTGTCACTGTCAAGAATACGTCCTATATAGTTAACACCGTTTCGTAACAATGTTATATTGGCATAGAGATATTAGACATTCCCATCACGAGTCATACACCTATACGTCACTTACATTTTACAATATTACTGCTTGTCATTTTTTCTTTTATAAATATTAATTAATATTAATCTATATTCTACTTCTTTTGTTTTATTATGTACCTATAGCAAATACTTTAACTTATAAATAAATGTTCTATAATATACCATTAACATGGTAAATAAAGTTATAATAGCGAGTTTATTTTGGAAGTCAACATAAACACTTGTGAGTAATAAGATCCGTTGTTACTGCGATATTGTCATGTATATTTTATATTCGTAGATTTAAGCTTCTTTACTCTCCCTCTGTAAATAAAATAATAATTTAGAAGATATAATAAGGACTTATATTTTCTAACAATCTCAATCATTGGTTTTTTTTTACTATTTACGTGTGTTCTCTTAGAAATGCTGTTTCATCCACTTAAGGCAAAGAAAGGTATAGCGGAAACTAGAAAAATAGAAATAAAAATGTTCGAACTAGTAAGAAAATTTTCACACAGAAACAGAAAAATAAAAAATGCTGGTAGTGCGGAGACGGCGCTGTTCTCTGTTCTGTTGAATAATTATGGCCGTGCTCACTTATCATCACGTGAGAAGTGATTTTCGATTGTCAACTTTTAAAAAGAAATACTGGACTGGTTTGACGAAATAGTTCGGATGTTGTAAATTTCTTTTATGAAACTAAGAGTGATGACCGGCTCATAACCACATGCATTCATTCTCAACAAAGATTCAAGAGGCATATGCTCTGTTACCATGTGAACTAGGATAAAACCATGTCAGCAATACTTGGGATCTCTGACTCCCTATACGAATCACAGAATGGCACTTCTTCTGTCAAATAAATAATTTGAATTAAATTTGTCAAAAATCTTTTACAAGAAAAACAGTTTCTACAGGGCTTATATGGTCCTGGTCGATATTCACGGCTACATTTCATAGTGGTAATCTGATGGTGTGAATTACTTACCCACACGCATTCCATACAACAAAACCATAGAAATATATGATATAACTTTAAGTGTTTGCGGAAACTCCCAGTCACTCATTCGTCACATAACTTTATCAAATAATAATAAATAAATAAATTAAGTAAAACATATGTATATATATATATACATATATATATATATATAAATATATACCGGACCGGACTAGTTGTATATATATATATATATATACAACTAGTCCGGTCATAAATACTGTTATATAAAAACTTTTCTTTTTTTCAACTCCTTAATTATTTTGAATTTGGAAGCTTTTGAAATAATATACGTGATATTGTTTTAAAAACTTCTTTCGATTTTGCGCCATTTCACATATTTTTTCGTGTTCGTTATCAAATTACAATATGGAATGGGGTGTTAAAGAAAATAGGATTGCTATGATCGCCTTGCACAAAGTGGGTATGGAGCGGTCGGTCATATTCCAGACACTTCAAAAGCTTGGTATCAGCCATATGTTCGTATATCGTACTATCAACAGATACAACAACACTTCCTCTATCGAAGACCAGAAAAGATTGGGGTGGCCGCGTGCTGTTAGAACTACAAAGGCTGTTAATGCTGTTAAAGTCAGAATTCGTCGAAACCCTTATCGCGAGAAATGTAGATTCCCGCTAGGACTCTGTCGCGTATTATAAAACAAGACCTGAAGGTCGGTGCTTATCGTCGATATACCGGACATGCCCTAAATCAATCTATACACTTAAAATGAGTGGATTGATCAAAACGCCTTCTGTTGCGATACGCAGGTGAAAGGCACAGAAATATCCTCTTTACCGATGAAAAAAAAATCCCGATTGAAGAACACTACAATAAGTAAAATGATAAAGTGTACACTCACAGTTCTAAAGAAGGTACTCAAGTTGTCGAAAAGGTACAACGTGTCTATCAGCCTGCTTCAGTGATGGTTTGGTGGGGCATGTCTTATCAAGGAGTCACAAAACTACATTTTTGCGAAAAAGGAGTGAAAACTTCAGCTAAAGTGTATCAAGATACAGTCTTGGATCATGTTGTGAAACCTCTCAGCAATACACTCTTTAAAAATAAATACCATGGGCTTTCCAGCAGGACTCTGCACCTGGTCACAAGGCACGAACTACCCAAGCCTGGCTTGAAACCAACGTTCCGGACTTTATAAGAGCTGAAGACTGGCCCTCATCTAGCCCAGACCTCAACCCCTCGGTGACATTGAGTCTCTTAAAAAATCTTTGGAGCAAGCAGTGGCAAAATTTCCCTTATAAATAAATATATATATATATATATATATATATATATATATATATATATATATATATATATCTCAAATCACACACATCAACACTCTGTATCAGTCCATTGCTGGACATAGGCCTCTTCCATGGCACGCCACTGAGCTCGGCCTGCTGGGGTGCAAGGAGGTGCACCTACCATCTACCCACCCTAAGTCATCATCTCATGCATCTTGCTGACCGACGGACAAGGCTCTGGCGACCGACAAATGGCGTTATGGCGTTGGGTGTAACCATTGAAAAATGGTTACGCCCTGCGATCGCCAACCCGCAAGTCCGACGTGGCGATTATGGGCAAAAACGGCAATTAGGACATGTATCTAGTTTTTAATAATGAAAGATGGAGATATTGATGAAATATAATATTTATACTTATATATTACATTGAATTTTAGTGCGGATTTTGAAGGACACTTTTACCTCGTTATCCACAATTCTGTTAGGGTGAAATAGGACATATGTATCTTAAATTGGCTTCGTTTGTCCTCTTAGGTATCGTATCGTGTCTTTTTAGAGACTTGAGTGCGTCTAATTAGATACGAAATATACTCTTCGTATATACTTTTGTAAATTAGAATTTATATAAATCTTAATAATAAATCACATGAAATGGTAAGGGGAGATAGACAGATAGACTAGTACTTTTAATTTCTGTATCAGGTGCAGATGCTCAGATACTGTGTTAAGAGAGGAGGGATATGACCGGAAATGGGATCTGTTAATAATAAAGACTGTTATTTATTTATTTAGAGATTTGTTTTAATACTTTTCTTAGCTTTGATCTATTTTTTTGGACGACACGCAAAGGGGTTAAGAAGGTGCGTCTAATGCCACAATATTTAAAGAAAATTTATGATTTTAGTTGGAGTCCGTAAATATAACGTATTATATTAACGGACTCGCAACTGATATTATGAACGACACAAGTTTCATCGACACTCCATAAAGGTTTTCTAATCTATTTTTACGCACAAAACCTGAACACCCTTAGTTGATGTATGTATTTATTTTACTATATGTATTTATTTTACTATTTGTACTGTATGGATGCATTTTAGTTGATTAATGTATAGTGTGATCTAATCGTGATCTTACATAACTTTTAGATTGCGTTCATTTCAACGCAGTAAAGATAAGTATACATCTGCTAAACAGTTTGTTTTAAATAACTGAGGGTGACAACCAAATGTTTATGACATCCGAAGTTTTATTGGTCAACTGGTGGTTTTAAAAGCAATAGAAAACTATAAGTTTCATTTTAACATAACAAATAATTTGTATTTTAATCAGAAAAATTGTTACTACACTTTGTATTCCCTTATGTCACTATTAAGAGACAAATCATTAAATAAATTCCAGTTTATTTTCTTAACAAGTTTGTTTACGAACAATATACAGAGATAAGGTAAGACATTCACGACCGCTACTTAATTGAAATAAGCTCATTACAATTTGAGGAAAAAATAAATAACCAGTTATGTTCTTGATGTACGTTGCTATATATTTTGTAACAAAATTTTTGTTGTAATGAAAAATAGTCCAGATATTACCATGTAAACATATTCAAACATCAAAATTAATTAAATTTCAAATAAAATATTGTGGATCGGAGATTGCCTTATTTATAAGTACACACCGGAAGCCATGCTCGAAAATATTGCACCAGGCTCTACTCGGTCCGGCCCATTCACTCTTGCAAATAAGTGGCGATGGACCGGGCAGAGTCAAGGATATGATGAGAACCTCGTGAAAGCCAAAACAGAATATCTGAAAATCTGAATCTGAATAACAAAAAACCAAGTATATGGACCTGGCACACGAATTGATCGACATGTAGGGTGGTTTGCCGGTCGATATTAATACTATAGTCGTATCTGCAAATGGATGAATGTGATTCACCCAACCACCTCTCGAATCACCTGATGCGGTTGAGACTCCGGGACGGGCAGTCCCGGGCTCAAATGCAGAAGGCTATGCTCCTCGACACCGCTCGTGTAATCCGCAGGTTTCGCCCTAAACCCTCGATTTGGACTTCCCTTTGGATTCCCGTCTGCTTGGTCTTTATATATCTATTATATTGTATTGTTTATATTTATTTTATTATGTGTTTAAAGTATTTTGTTTATTTATTTTATTGGCCAACTAGGTAAATAAAATAACAATAACTAATAACTCAATTTATTTCAAAGGACGAAATAAAAAGTGGTGACTGCCTCTTAATCTTATAATCTAGTCAAGAATATACTTGCCACCTTCCTAACACAAAAAGCATCAAGAAAAATGTTGCAAATTAAAAAGTTTGTACCAAATAACAATTTTGTATAGAAAAATAATTGATTCAAATACAAATTGAGTATCTTCTTGGATAATATTTTTTTTCTTGTAGCAAGGGGCAATCTAAAAATTTACGTTGTTTTCTCTCAGAAGGCGGCAATAGAATGAAACATAAATTTCTGTATCCAATCTCTTCCTTGTCTGTATAATATTTCTCGGTTTGATTTCCGGAGATATTTTTCTTGAAAACTCAATACACTATGAGGAAAACTGGATACCATGACGTTTTTCTTTATTTAAGCCCCCGACTTTGTTCGCAACTTTTTTCTTCTCTTATTTTAAATCCGCAAACAACGGAAATTACCATTTTAGTACGTTAACCCTTATTTAATTCTAACACCAGACTGTGCCAACCAAACTAGTACATACTACTCTGTCAAGAAAGTAAGAAACCGAGAAAAGATCAATAATACACAAAATGTTATTTATTCATCCAAATTTATTTTATATGCTCCTACAGAAACGATACAATTACGCCAACGAGTAATACAATCATCAAAACATTTTTTAAACGCTTTTTTCGGAATTGAGTTGTTCTCGCCGCGAATTCTCCTTTATGTCTTCTACCGATTGAAAACGGGTGCCACGAAGTGGTAATTTGATTTTAGGAAAAAAGAAAGAAGTCGACTGGAGTCATATATGGTGAATAAGATACAATGATAGCCTTGTGTGAAATTGCAATATCGTGGTGCAAAGCCAAGAATTTTCTTTCCTTCTGTCTGTCTGTCCTTTTTTCGTCAAATTTGCTATCTTAAACGCCGAATAATATTCTTTATTTACCTTTTGACCTTCCGGCAAGAATTCCGAGTGCACAACACCGCGACAGTTAAATAAAACAGTCAACATGACTTTGACTTTTGATCAACTTTGGGGTTTCTCCGATTCTGTTCAGTTGGAATGCGCCATTCCGAAGCTTGTTGACTAGTTTGCATGTCACTCACTCCTCACCAGTCACAATGCGTTTCATGAATGTTGGGTCGGAATTGAGACGTTCTAGCTTCTCCTCAGCGACTCAATTGAGTTTTTGGAGAAAATTCAGGTCTTTTGGGACTAGCCAATCGCCAACATGTTTCATACCCTAGTGATTATTTAAAATGGTACGGATTGACTTGTGAGACACAGAAAAATCGGCAGCTATCTCTGTCAAACTTGAATGAATTTTCAGTCACTATTTCCTTCACTTTTGCGATGTTAACTTTAGTTGCAGACGTTGATGGCTTGCCAGAGCGAGGCAAATCTTCCATCACATCTCGACCGCTTTTGAACGCTTTATACCACTCATAACGGGTTTTTGATAAAGTCGATTCACTGTAAGCCTCCTGTTACATTTTCAGTGACTTTCAACACGAAATTCCATTGGCGATGCAAAATTTAAGACAAACTCTTTGTTCAATGTTTTTGTCCATTATGAAATTCGTAATACACAGTAGAATGTTATAACTAAAATCAGCACTGTTTTTAATCTAAAAACCAGGTGCAGTCGTGCCAATCTAACAACAACAAAAAAGCAAAAATTTAATTATGTACCAAAAACAAATCATCCATTTCCGATAGTTTTTTGATTGTGTTTTGTGTCTGAGAATGACTTTTGGTATTAAGTTTCCGTTTTTGTACAATGTTTGTTTTTTCTTCTGCAAATAAAGCATAAAGAAATAAATATGTAATTGAAGACCCATATTCTTTATTTACCTTTGACCTTCCGGCAAGAATTCCGAGTGCACAACACCGCGACAGTTAAATAAAACAGTCAACATGACTTTGACTTTTGATCAACTTTGGGGTTTCTCCGATTCTGTTCAGTTGGAATGCGCCATTCCGAAGCTTGTTGACTAGTTTGCATGTCACTCACTCCTCACCAGTCACAATGCGTTTCATGAATGTTGGGTCGGAATTGAGACGTTCTAGCTTCTCCTCAGCGACTCAATTGAGTTTTTAGAGAAAATTCAGGTCTTTTGGGACTAGCCAATCGCCAACATGTTTCATACCCTAGTGATTATTTAAAATGGTACGGATTGACTTGTGAGACACAGAAAAATCGGCGGCTATCTCTGTCAAACTTGAATGAATTTCAGTCACTATTTCCTTCACTTTTGCGATGTTAACTTTAGTTGCAGACGTTGATGGCTTGCCAGAGCGAGGCAATTCTTCCATCACATCTCGACCGCTTTTGAACGCTTTATACCACTCATAACGGGTTTTTGATAAAGTCGATTCACTGTAAGCCTCCTGTTACATTTTCAGTGACTTTCAACACGAAATTCCATTGGCGATGCAAAATTTAAGACAAACTCTTTGTTCAATGTTTTTGTCCATTATGAAATTCGTAATACACAGTAGAAATGTTATAACTAAAATCAGCACTGTTTTTAATCTAAAAACCAGGTGCAGTCGTGCCAATCTAACAACAACAAAAAAGCAAAAATTTAATTATGTACCAAAAACAAATCATCCATTTCCGATAGTTTTTTGATTGTGTTTTGTGTCTGAGAATGACTTTTGGTATTAAGTTTCCGTTTTTGTACAATGTTTGTTTTTTCTTCTGCAAATAAAGCATAAAGAAATAAATATGTAATTGAAGAACCATATTCTTTATTTACATATTTGTTTATGAGAAATGCGAAGCAATATATTATTATACTTATGAAATATGTCAAAGAAATATGCTGTTCGATGTTGTATCGCATGTTACGATAGAATACACTACTCAATTTTGTTAGCGAAATGATCCAAAAATCATCTGCAGATAAAAATACTGTTCAGTTGGCGAAGTGAACAGATAAATAAAATATCAATAAAATTCGTCCAATATAAGATAAAATTGCGGGATGCTATGGGATAAGAAATGGTTTTTAAAATTGCAGTGCAAAACACAGGTCAGAGACTGACTGACTGAATTTTTGGGTATATTTATTATTCTTACAAATTCAATACTATTTTTATCAATAGCTGTTTTTGTGCGATTTTTAATGCGCAGATACCGTATTTATATATTATACCTGGTCACTCCTTCAATTAAATTGAATCTAATGACACCTAATACGTTTTATCAACCCGTTTAGGCTACAAAGTGTGCCTAACAAATAGAAAGTGATACTTAGACCCAATTAATTTAACCCTCCATCTGAGAGTCCCGAAAGAAGTAGCTTAAATGATCTTCAGGATCTTAAACTACCTACATACAAATGGAAAATGGCATGCATCGCTATCTGTACTATCCACTAGACGAGGGGTGACCAACAAGTCGATCTACCGGTCTATCTCCCCATACCTCGCTGGAATAGAAACCTTATACTGAACACACAGTATATAAACATAGTATACATTTCACACCTTCCATTGGCGTAGTCTAAGGGCGTCAGTCAAACAGTCAGATGAACACACTTTTAAGATAAAAACTAAGATACAGAAAAGTTGGCCAGGTAGTGCAGGAGACTAGACTATAATCTAGTCTGCGCGTATTTTTATTCTAATTTTATGTTTAAATTAGATTTATACCTAGTCCGGCCATAAGTTCTGTTACAAATGAAAATGCTTTTTAATGTAGTAATGTAATATTATTAAAATTTATACCTACATATTTGTTTATGAGAAATGCGAAGCAATATATTATTATACTTATGAAATATATCAAAGAAATATGCTGCTCGATGTTGTATCGCATGTTACGATAGAATACACTACTCATTTTTGTTAGCGAAATGATCCAAAAATCATCTGCAGATAAAAATACTGTTCAGTTGGCGAAGTGAATAGATAAATAAAATATCAATAAAATTCGTCCAATATAAGATAAAATTGCGGGATGCTATGGGATAAGAAATGGTTTTTAAAATTGCAGTGCAAAACACAGGTCAGAGACTGACTGACTGAATTTTTGGGTATATTTATTATTCCTACAAATTCAATACTATTTTTATCAATGGCTGTTTTTGTGCGATTTTTAATGCGCAGATACCGTATTTATATATTATACCTTGTCACTCTTTCAATTAAATTGAATCTAATGACACCTAATACGTTTTATCAACCCGTTTAGGCTACAAAGTGTACCTAACAAATAGAAAATGATACTTAGACCCAATTAATTTAACCCTCCATCTGAGAGTCCCGAAAGAAGTAGCTTAAATGATCTTCAGGATCTTAAACTACCTACATACAAATGGAAAATGGCATCGCTTATCTGTACTATCCACTAGACGAGGGGTGGCCAACAAGTCGATCTACCGGTCTATCTCCCCATACCTCGCTGGAATAGAAACCTTATACTGAACACACAGTATATAAACATAGTATGCATTTCACACCTTCCATTGGCGTAGTCTAAGGGCGTCAGTCAAACAGTCAGATGAACACACTTTTAAGATAAAAACTAAGATACAGAAAAGTTGGCCAGGTAGTGCAGGAGACTAGACTATAATCTAGTCTGCGCGTATTTTTTATTCTAATTTCAAATTGAAATAAGCTTCTATCTTGATTCGCGATATGCGTAGACTGTAATTATTGAGAAGACTACTCTTATGAAATATTCGTATTTTGTACAAAACGACGGACTGGAACTTTAAAAATGAATATATAGTTAACATAAAACTATATTCGGAGCCACCTATTCGTACATTCAAGATTAATATTATATATTTAAAATAATGATTGCTATTTACTTTGATTGAATTAAGCTTAAAATGCTTGCAATGAGATGGTTCATGACATGTGGATGGAAACTACGACTTTAAGTGCAGACCGTACCCTGAGCTATTAGGCTATTGAAGCTTCTTTCATTTAAAAGTATATATTTTATAAATTAAATCATAAAATGATAACGGGATCAAGTTAGAATGAGATATTCTAATTTCAAATTGAAATAAGCTTCTATCTTGATTCGCGATATGCGTAGACTGTAATTATTGAGAAGACTACTCTTATGAAATATTCGTATTTTGTACAAAACGACGGACTGAACTTTAAAATGAATATATAGTTAACATAAAACTATATTCGGAGCCACCTATTCGTACATTCAAGATTAATATTATATATTTAAAATAATGATTGCTGTTTAGTTTGATTGAATTAAGCTTAAAATGCTTGCAATGAGATGGTTCATGACATGTGGATGGAAACTATGACTTTAAGTGCAGACCGTACCCTGAGCTATTAGGCTATTGAAGCTTCTTTCATTTAAAAGTATATATTTTATAAATTAAATCATAAAATGATAACGGGATCAAGTTAGAATGAGATATTCTAATTTTATGTTTAAATTAGATTTATACCTAGTCCGGCCATAAGTTCTGTTACAAATGAAAATGCTTTTTTTTAATGTAGTAATGTAATATTATTAAAATTTATACCTACAAATTTATTAGTCAGTCAGCAAAGAATAAAAAAATATTCTATTCGAAATTGCCACCTTTGGCTTTTATACAGTCCTTTAATGTTTGGCCACGAATCTATGGATTTACGCACTGTTTCCAAGGGAAATATCGCCACTGCTTCCTCCAAAGATTTTTTAAGAGGCTCAATGTCGCTGTGTCTTTTAGAGCAGGCCATATCCTCTAAACCTGACCATAATTTGAAGTCTAAAGGGTTGATGTCTGCTAGATGAGGGCCAGTCTTCAGCTCTTATAAAGACCTTCCTAATGGGGTTTCGACGAATTCTGGCCTTAACGGCATTAACAGCCTTTGTTGTTCGAACAGCACGCGGCCGCCCCGATGTTTTCTGGTTTTCGATAGAGGAAGTGTTGTTGTATCTGTTGATAGTACGATATACGAACATACGGCTGATACCAAGCTTTTGAAGTGTCTGGTATATGACCGACGGCATCATACCCACTTTGTGCAAGGCGACCACTGCAATCCTATTTTCTTTAACACCGCATTCCATATTATAATTTGATAATGAATACGAAAAAATATGTGAAATGGCGTAAAATCAAAAAAAGTTTTTAAAATAATATACGTGTTCCAAATTCAAAATAATTAAAAAGTTGAAAAAAAGAAAAGTTTTTATGTAACAGTATGTTTGGCCAGACTAGTTTACAACTTTATATAAGTGTTGAAAGTTAGGTCTCGTAAATAAACATAGAGTTTATTTACCTAATGACTATATGTTTTCTCTTGACCTATCTTTCAGGACTTCATTATGAGAATAAAGGCCGTTTATTGAAAATAACATGATAATATGCCACAAAAGCTTTTGTAACTTGATATAATTGATGTTAAGTTATTCACTGACTTACTTAAAGATAATAGGATTAGTTATTACATAAGATAAATATTTGACTTTCCAATATTCTGAATATGTATTTGAAAATAAAAAAAATATGAACTTGCTTATGAAATAAATCCTTGAACTTTTCTAAAGGATCAACCATAACCTGGTTCGATACATAACCAAAGTCACTGTCGCCTACGGACTACTGAGGTGGCAATGGCCGGCCAAAGATAGCTACAAAACCAATAACCGTTTATGGAAACGAGTATTTGACCGGAAACGGAGTGTAGTACTAAATAGGTGAATCGTCGAAAATCTTGGCAACGTGACTGGCAGAAGCTGCATGAAAGTGGCCAAGGATCTTGCTCAGGGGTGTGGAAAATAAGGAAATCTTTATTTTGGGTGGGATACTCAAAATATACCCTGCCTGTTAGAGGGAAGACATGTTTATGTGAGATTTGGTACCCTTTGGTGGCCAAGTTTGGATCTATGAGCTCTGTAGAAGAAGGGAGCCAACCAGTGGGTCGGCCGCATGGAAAAGGTCTGGATGGGATCGATCGGTGATGAAATATCTCGGTCCGCTTGGTCACCCTTGGGCATAGACAACCTATCTTGGGTGCCCTAAGGAAGGACTCCGCCGCCTCTACGCGGGGTTCACGCATTCAATATACCTCTATTTGGTCCCAGTATGATCACATCAACCAACTGAGAAATGGATGCGTGAGTTTATACCCGCCTCCACTTCCACCAGTATGATACCGCTTTCCTGGGAGCTCAGGGACCTCGCAGAGGCAGAAGCACAGACGTGCACTGAACGAATGGCGCAAATTGCTCCAAGAATTTAGGACGGAATTTGCGCCAGGGAACCGTTCTCACTCTCTCTCCCACTCCTGCGTAGTTTAACTTTTGGATTAATTGAGTATGGGCAGGTTAAGCGTTCATAGGTTTCTTGATTTGTACATTAAATTATGTAAAAGTTCATAAAAATATTGGATTATGTTAATATCTATAAGTTGAACCGTCGCTCTGAAGAGTTTCCAAAACTATTCTTACGTGAACTTCGTACTCGTGTTTCCCTAAATATTTTATATACAAGCCTGTTAAATAGTAATAGTTGCTATAGAATACTACATATGGCTATAAAATACTAAAATAATAATGGATTTACTTATTTGAGCTACGTAATACTAAATATAGTTAATTATTGAGGGAAAATAAAAAAAAATAAGATTCGATAACATACTTTTATCGGCACCGCTTTTAAAATTTTATCATCACAAAAATAAGATTAATAATGTAAATTAATATTTATTACGTAAGTAATTCATAATAATCTCTAATTTCTTACATTTAATAAGCGAACAGGAGTAAAACGTCCATTTTCATAATAAAATAGTATTTCAAGTTACGTTTGCTGAGGATATACAATGTCACGTACATTAATAATCTCCCTATATTGGAAATTCTTAGAGGGAACGAGTGAAATTTGTACAAAAATAAAGCGAGAAATATTTGTTACGTGACATGCGATGTACAAGCTTGTGCAACATTCATTTTGAGTCAGGAACGAGTTCGTCTCTTAGAACCCATTTTGGTAAGCATGCAATAATTTTTTCCAAGACAATTAACAAGGAAATTCGATCCTAAGAAAAAAAGTAACAATGTAAATAAATGAAAACCCTAGCGTCAACTCGGACTTTGAAAGAAGTATTTATAATAGGATTGAAAAACGTAAACGTCAACTACAAAGATTTGCATGTTTAACCAATTTTAGTGACTGAGTGTAGTGGTACAGTATTTGGCTGCTGCGTCGTGGGTCCTGGATTCGATTCCCAGACAAAGAACAATATTTGTGCATCACAATGGCAGATAGTTCATAGAGACATTTGCTGGTAATAAGGTATAAGGTTGCCACTCAAAGGAAAGGATTATAAGGGCGTAAACCTAAGTGTAACTTGAGTTACCTGTGACGAGACATTCCATTTTAGTCCTCGTTAGTCTTTCTCATTACAATAAATAAAAAAATACATATAAACTTAATAATAAATTTATGAATCGTGTAATTTTGACGCTTATGCCTACTATCGAATAATAGCAGTCTCAAAAAACAAACAACAAAATAATTTCAAAACACAATAGTGGTAGTTTTTGGCTAGTTTCAAGGCTAGGATCCAACTGCAAACATTCTAGATATTAATGGATATGAAAATAGATGTAGGCATCAACATCTTACATAAATATCCTGAAATATAAGAGCTATAAATAATATATGTTTGTTTAAATTATAAAAACAGGTTAAGTTCTATTAAAGTGTTTATTTGATATAATTAGATAATCAATAGTTATATAAATACGCTTAATCTAGATAATACATAGCACTTTATCGTCCCGATTAGAAATAAATTGACATAATATCTAAAGCTATTTAAAAATCCTTGGCTTGATCGATTCGACGCTCAGCAGTCGCCGAGAACGGTCGCCCGGCTCCCCGCCACGATCGTCCCGAGCTACCTGCCCCCGAGCGAGCCACCTGCGCACCCATTGTTCCGAGAACAATACACCGAGCAATTTTTATTGCGGGTGCTATTGTAATCGGAAATTAGTTTCCGAGAAAGATTATTGCAAAGCCACCTGGGTGGTTACACTAGTGGATACCTTGCGGTGTTAACTTAGCTAGTGTAGGGCTAGCCCCGTACGCCCGTGGTTCCCCTTCTGGGAAACGCGAAACCGGAAGGAGTCGACGCAAAACTTGGCCTTGGGTAGTGCCCCAGCCAAGGTTGACCAACCCGCTGGACTTATAATAGTCCCACGCGTAGTTTTAGTTAGCTCTAAGCACACACCCAAGTGCACAATAAGACTGGCACTTGGACGCACTAGGGCTACACAACTAGGCACACATCCTCCTGCCTATACCTGGCAGGAGGAAGTAGGCTATTCACCCCGGCATCCCACCGGTGGCCACACTTCCCACAAATAAAGTAGGAAAAATTAAAGTGAACGGAGTGCACAATGGAGGACTCTTCCTCAGAGTCGTTGCTGCACTTCATCAGCATACTAAAAATAAATACCCCGATGTCTTCCAGGACATAATCAAAGAAAGACCGCTCCCGGATAGACCCTCCTCAAGGGCCTCCTCCATATCCTGCACTTCATCCGCAGTCTCCGAAATGGAGCTGGATAACGCAGCGTCCACTGAGTATCCCTGTTGAAGACACCAGCGATTTCACGCTGGTTGAAAAAAGAAAAAGCGGGCTTCACCTGCCCCGACGCCGCCTCCTAAGGCGAAAACGGGAAATGAAGGCCCCTCTCCCCAGCCATCTACGTCGGCCCTGCCCCAGGCCCCTCACAGCTGCCCCACAGCAAGCCCCCGCCGCTCCTGAGCGCGCCCTAGCTGGCTCAAAACCTTCGGCTGTCTCACAGCCATCGAAACGCCCGCCGCCTGTCTTCATTCAGGCACAAGACAAGTGGCCGATTGTCGCATCGGCCCTATCCAATCGCTACAAATATCAAGCGATCCCCACCGCTGTAGGTATTAAACTGCAGCTAGAAACCACGGACGACCATAGAGCGGTAACTCGCTTCTGCAAGACAAAGGTGTTTTCTTTCACACCTACACCTTGGCAGAAGAGCGCCAACTCAGGGTAGTAATTAAAAACCTCCCGCGGGAAATCCCAGCCGATCTGATCAAAGAGGACCTTCAGGCCCAGAATCTCCCAGTCCTGTCTGTGCATAGGATGTACAGTGGCCATAATAAAAAGCCATTCAACATGGTGATTGTGGCCCTCGAAAGATCCGAGGCCGGGAAGCAGGTATTTAACCTGAAAACCTGCTGCCACCTCTCTGGGCTGACTATAGAGCGCCCACATAAAAACGGCCCACCAGGCCAGTGTCACAAATGCCAATTATATGGCCACTCAGCACGCAATTGCTTCGGCAAACCCAGATGCGTCAAGTGCCTGGGTGACCATGGCACCACCGAATGTCCGAGACCCAAGGACAAGGCCCTTCTGGCCACTTTCGGTCCCCCCGCATGTGTCCTATGCAACACAGAGGGACACACAGCCAATTACCTTGGCTGCCCAAAAGCCCCGAAGCCGAAACGTCCGGCACTAAAAATCGCGCCCAAGGTCACTACCCCGACCGCCGCCCCGCGCCAATTCTCGCTCCTGTCCGACCTCTACGCCCCACATGGCATACGCCGATCGGCGTAGCGACCGTTGCTCAACCGGTTGAGCAGCCTCCTCCATCAGCCGGACGGCCGGTTATCGAAAGCGACCTCGACTTAGTGTGTCGCTTCGCCGCCGTCTTCAACGGCGCCGACGTCTCAGCCCTAGCAAAGCCTTAAGGGATTCTAATGGCAAGCCCGAAGTCAGGATTGCCGCCACAATGCGCTACCAACATGTAGTGTCAGCCATCGTCAACTTTCAAGCATAGAGGGCCTTTACAACGGCAGAGTAAAACCGCGTTCCCTTTAACGTCGCATTTTTAACGCGAACGGTATTAATAATCAACGCGACGAAATCTTCAATTTCGTTCGCGATCACCAAGTCGACGTGCTCCTAGTGCAGGAGACATTCCTCAAACCGCACACCCGCAATCCCAACATTGCGAATTATAACATCATTAGAATGATAGAACTTCTGCCGCTAATGGCGGAACTCTCATTTACTACAAAAAGTCCTTGCACTGCGTGCCCGTCGACACGCCAACCCTCACTTTCCTAGAAGCCTCAGTCTGTCAGCTAGCCATGACCGGCCATGCCCCCATTACAATCGCGTCCGTCTACCTGCCTTGCAGACGTGATGCACAAGTATTACGAAGCGACTTCGTGGCACTCCTTTCCCTTGGAAATTCAGTCATTTTGGCAGGAGATTTCAATAGCAAGCACACTCGGTGGAATGCAATTAAAATCAACCCCCGGGGGTTGGCTTTAGACTCGCTAAGCGACGCACTCGACTTCGACGTCGTAGCGCCTACTACGCCTACCCATTTTCCATATATATTGGGTCACGCACCGGATGTGCTTGATATTGCCATCTGTAAGAACATCAACCTCGCCTTCCAAGGATAGACGTAATCCACGAGCTCGCTTCCGATCATCGCCCTGTTCTTCTTCGGTTAGGCCTCCGCCCCAACCTCACCCTCCACCAAAACCATAGTAGACTGGCACCGACTCAGGAACGACCTGAAGGAAGCCACATCACCACACCTAGATGCTATTCCTAGGAACATATCTTCAGTCCACGACACGAACCTCGCAGTTCATGCCCTCACTAGGCACATCCAGACAGTCGTCGAGGATTGTTCGAGGCGGGTTCCCGGTGGAAGACCACCGATGGACCCTGCCAAGCGACATAAAGGACCTAATGAGGCGCAAGAATGCGGCGACTCGTGCCCACGACTTATATCCCACTGAAAGTAACCGGCTGGTGCTACGTACCCTTCAGCGTGAAGTCCGGTCACGCATAGCCCAGTACAGGAACGATCGGTGGGATAATCACCTCTCCAATATCGAACCTTCCCACCTCGCCTTCTGGCGACTTCCCAAATCCTTAAAAGGGGGCAACGCCCAAACAATGCCTCCCTTAGCGCGTCCTAATAAACCACCCGCCTTCTTAGACGAAGAGAAAGCCGAATGTCTGGCTGACAATCTGAGCTCCAATGCTCACTGAGCACACTACCGATCGACGCCGCTCACCTTGCAATGGTTGAGAGCGAGGTCGATCGGAGGAGTAAGGAACCACCTCGCGATTCCGTTACCCAAGTCACATGCACCGAAGTTGAATCCATAATTAAAACCTGCGACCACGCAAGGCTCCTGGTCTCGACGGCATCACCAACAAGGTGATGAAACTCCTACCCATGTCCATCTTACACCTACTGGTAATAATCTACAACGCGGCTATATCCAAAGGCACCTTCCCGAACACCTGGAAGGAAGCCGACGTCATAGGGATTCTCAAGCCCTCAAAACATCCAACCGATCCATCAGCCTATCGACCCATAAGCCTACTCAAAGTCTTGGGTAAGGTATATGAAAGGCTCATCCTCGCCCGCCTCAAGGACTTCATGCTGTCCCGAGGGCTACCAATCAATGAGCAGTTCGGGTTTCGCACCCAACACTCATGACACATCAAGTGCACCGCATCACGGAGCACATCCTCAGTAAATTTCTTCAGGGCTACCAAACTGGGGCACTTTTCCTCGACGTGGCGAAAGCTTTCGACAAGGTCTGGCACAACGGGCTCATATACAAACTATATGAGCTCGGTGTGCCAGATCGACTCGTACTTATCATACGAGACTTTCTCCGAAATCGAACCTTTCGTTACCGCGTCGAGGGAACGCGCCCGAGGTTCACCCATTTGTGCCGGAGTACCACAAGGCTCCGTCCTAGGTCCTATTTTGTACACACTCTACACCAACGACATACCGCGCACTCGCGGTGTAGAGCTAGCCCTTTCGCCGATGACACCGGCCTCTATGTGTCTGGGTTCAAACCAGACGCTATTTGTAGACGCCTCCAATCTGCAGCCAACACCTTAGGGAAATGGTTTCGGAAATGGAGGATCGAGGTTAACCCTACCAAAAGTGCAGCCATGTACTTCTCTCGGCGCAACAAAACGCCGCATCTCCTAACTATAGAGTTATTTGATCGTCCAATCCCCTGGGAACAGACAGTCAAATACTTAGGCGTTACTTTAGATGAAAGACTCACCTTCGGTCCGCATGTCAACCGCGTACGGAATCGAGCAGTGTTCGTCCTAGGTCGTTTGCACCCGTTACTCAATAAAAATAGCAAAATGTCCCTGCGTAATAAAATTACACTATACAAAGCGTGCATCCGACCCATAATGACATACGCAAGCCCCGTCTTTGCGCATGCTTCCCCGCGAATAAGGAAATCTTTATTTTGGGTGGGATACTCAAAATATACCCTGCCTGTTAGAGGGAAGACATGTTTATGTGAGATTTGGTACCCTTTGGTGGCCAAGTTTGGATCTATGAGCTCAGAAGAAGGGAGCCAACCAGTGGGTCGGCCGCATGGAAAAGGTCTGGATGGGATCGATCGGTGATGAAATATCTCGGTCCGCTTGGTCACCCTTGGGCATAGACAACCTATCTTGGGTGCCCTATAGTTGACCTACTGCCTACGCGGGGTTCACGCATTCAATATACCTCTATTTGGTCCTAGTATGATCATATCAACTTAACTGAGGAATGGATGGTGGAAGCGATACTCGCTCTACTTACCTGTATGGATAATTGCTTTCTGAGTTTGACTTTGGAGATACTGAGAACGAATGGCGCAAATTGCTCCAAGAATTTAGGACGGAATTTGCGCCAGGGAACCGTTCTCACTCTCTCTCCCACTCCTGCGTAGTTTAACTTTTGGATTAATTGAGTATGGGCAGGTTAAGCGTTCATAGGTTTCTTGATTTGTACATTAAATTATGTAAGAGTTCATAAAATATTGGATTATGTTAATATCTATAAGTTGAACCGTCGCTCTGAAGAGTTTCCAAAACTATTCTTACGTGAACTTCGTACTCGTGTTTCCTAAATATTTTATATACAAGCCTGTTAAATAGTAATAGTTGCTATAGAATACTACATATGGCTATAAAATACTAAAATAATAATGGATTTACTTATTTGAGCTACGTAATACTAAATATAGTTAATTATTGAGGGAAAATAAAAATAAGATTCGATAACATACTTTTATCGGCACCGCTTTAAAATTTTATCATCACAAAAATAAGATTAATAATGTAAATTAATATTTATTACGTAAGTAATTCATAATAATCTCTAATTTCTTACATTTAATAAGCGAACAGGAGTAAAACGTCCATTTTCATAATAAAATAGTATTTCAAGTTACGTTTGCTGAGGATATACAATGTCACGTACATTAATAATCTCCCTATATTGGAAATTCTTAGAGGGAACGAGTGAAATTTGTACAAAAATAAAGCGAGAAATATTTGTTACGTGACATGCGATGTACAAGCTTGTGCAACATTCATTTTGAGTCAGGAACGAGTTCGTCTCTTAGAACCCATTTTGGTAAGCATGCAATAATTTTTTTCCAAGACAATTAACAAGGAAATTCGATCCTAAGAAAAAAAGTAACAATGTAAATAAATGAAAACCCTAGCGTCAACTCGGACTTTGAAAGAAGTATTTATAATAGGATTGAAAAACGTAAACGTCAACTACAAAGATTTGCATGTTTAACCAATTTTAGTGACTGAGTGTAGTGGTACAGTATTTGGCTGCTGCGTCGTGGGTCCTGGATTCGATTCCCAGACAAAGAACAATATTTGTGCATCACAATGGCAGATAGTTCATAGAGACATTTGCTGGTAATAAGGTATAAGGTTGCCACTCAAAGGAAAGGATTATAAGGGCGTAAACCTAAGTGTAACTTGAGTTACCTGTGACGAGACATTCCATTTTAGTCCTCGTTAGTCTTTCTCATTACAATAAATAAAAAAATACATATAAACTTAATAATAAATTTATGAATCGTGTAATTTTGACGCTTATGCCTACTATCGAATAATAGCAGTTTCAAAAAACAAACAACAAAATAATTTCAAAACACAATAGTGGTAGTTTTTGGCTAGTTTCAAGGCTAGGATCCAACTGCAAACATTCTAGATATTAATGGATATGAAAATTGATGTAAGCATCAACATCTTACATAAATATCCTGAAATATAAGAGCTATAAATAATATATGTTTGTTTAAATTATAAAAACAGGTTAAGTTCTATTAAAGTGTTTATTTGATATAATTAGATAATCAATAGTTATATAAATACGCTTAATCTAGATAATACATAGCACTTTATCGTCCCGATTAGAAATAAATTGACATAATATCTAAAGCTATTTAAAAATCCTTGGCTTGATCCTATTCATTTTTCCGTGGGTGAACTTTATATGCAAAATACATATCATATATCGTGTGAGCGTCGATACTTTCAGTCTTATACGACTTACTTGTTGACTTGTTACTAATAGAATAAAAGACTTATTTTTTTATTGTGTTTGTTATACTAAAGCACCGTCAATAGAATGAACCGATGGTTTTTTATTTGTTAAACATCTTACAAAGTCATGCTTCATCATTTGCAGTTATGTAATATCTTTAATATAAAGTTTGTAATAACCAAGGTATGGTTTGGAGTTTGGCATATACCTAACTCGTACTCTGTTCATAATGTTAAATTTTAGGCCAATTTTTTTTTAGCTTTGTTTTAATTTAAACCAATGGAGCGCCAGTTCATTCATATATTCGATGTCAAAATAAAATTTTAATGCGAATAAAAATAAAAATAATTCATATTCATACAAAGGAAGACAATAGTAAAAGTTTATTATTGTGAATAAAACTAATATGCAAAATAACTATAGTTATTTTTTATTTATGTCTGTTTAAAAGTGTACGTATGTTATATTAGTATATTATCCTTTTATTTATTTGTTAATATCTTATTTATAAACACTGCAACATTTTCGTGTTTCCAATGCATAGATATTGCATTTTGCATTAACTCCGTCTGTAAATGTAATATGCTATTTTCGTAACTAACATGACCTTATACCGGTTCAAATAAGCTTTACTGATGATGCCTGGAGTAGATTCACGACAATAGTTGGATGGAATAGTGTGATCTAATGATATCAAGATATATTATTCAATACGGAGAAAAATCGCAGTAACGATTTTACTTATGTAAGTATTGAGAATTATTTTATTTTACGTATTCTAACACGTGGCACACTAAATAATGAATTTATCTATAACTATAAATACCATTACACATGGTTGCATAGTTGTTTCTTCTTTTACATTACTAAAACTAAGTAAATTTGCAAGTTATTTGACGTACGCACAATTCAAATTGTCCTTCCAATTTGTTTCTTTAAAGTACCCATTGATCTTTTCATAAAAAGGGGAACTTATATGATTGATTGTTTTCTATCAAAGGAGGATATTATATTATTCAATACGAAGCGAAATCGTGAAAGGAATCAATTTAATTAATCATCCCCAAAAAGAATGATCAGTCTTGACCATAAAAATATTTACGTGGTGAGCTAAAATCTCATATTAACATATTTAAGAAATAACTACATAACCAAATTCTACATAACTATATTTATAGTAGAACTAAGTATAATAATAGAGTATCTAGTAGGAAAACAAAGAACGTTGTTTTCATTATTTATATATTATATTATTGATTGATTTTAATGAAATATAATTTTACGCTAGTTTCATAGTACCTTTATGATATAATAGGTCTTTACCTATGATATTGCCGTTTCTGTTATTCAAAGTAATCACCCATGTAGTCGATGCATCTTTGCCAACGCAGTGGTAGTTTATTGATGCCTTTCTTGTAAAAATCAGGTGGACGGGAGGCAACAAACTCTTCAAAGGCATTTATCATCACGGGAATTGAATTTTTTTCCCGGTAAAAAGTTGTCTAAATTTTAGAAAACGTAATCGTCGGTGGGTGCAAGGTCTGGTGAGTACGGTGGATGAGGGAGAGCTTTCAACTCCAACTCTTCTTGGAGACTGTCTGTTGTGCAGTATGGGGTCGCGCGTTGTCGTATAGGAGCAGCGGCCACGACCGATTGACCAAAGCTGGTTGCAGATGTGCGAGCTTCTCCATCATTGTCTTCAGTTCTTCACAGTACACATTTCTAGTAATGCTCATGCCGTTTGGTAAAAAACTGTGATGAATCAACCCGCCACTTGACCACCAAACAGTGACCATCAACTTTCTAGAGGTCAATTTTCGTTTAGGGCATTGCTTTGTTGCTGAATCAAAATCTAACCAACTTGCTGAGCGCTTTCGATTGTCGAACAGAATCCACTTTTCGTCGCACGTAACAATTCGTTTCAAAATTATTTCATTTCTGTGTCTGTTTTTTAACAAAAATACAAAGCTAATCAACAAACGAAAGACTGACTTTGTAAAAAGAATGACATGTTTTTAAAACAAAATTAATTTTAATTAAGAATTCACAGTCAATCAAAACTTTTTTTTGGTTTGAAATGGCCAATATCGAAGAACGGGAATTTCATTGGTAATGACCTAAAATTGTTTAAAGTACGAAAAGAACAGACAACATAGATAAAAACAAAATCTAGATGTCATGATATGCCATGGTTAATAAACTATCGCACTTTTTGCATTTATAAGTAAAACAAAATATTAAGTAAAATAGTTATAAATAACATCATAGGAGCAACGAGATATTTCTGTCTTGTTGTTTGTTTTCTTTGTCCCATTGATTCTTTTAAGTCCCGTCATACAACTACCTAAATTCGTCGATAATGTTGCTAAACAAGTAATTTTTATCATCTTTCGTTTATTGTTGTAATCACAATTTTATTTTAAATATAATTTTTTGCAAGGTTAAGTCTTCTTAATTACCATATAAAGGCAATTTATCATTCCCTGATATTTTTCTTCCACACGGCTTTTGTACAATCGTTTTTCTCAATAAATGTTATATAGAGCTATGATTAATATTATAGTATCGTAATGTATGTACAACGTTTTGTAGATGTTACTAGTTTTTAGCAACTTTTATTCCTTTGGGAGAGAACAAAGGGTATCAAAAACAATAAATAATGACCTCAAAGATGTTTAGTAGAAAATCTTGCTAAGAAAATAAGGGTTGGGATAGAATATTTAAATTGAGGTAAAATATAAACAGAATAACGCAGCTCGAATATTGAGGCCTTTAATTATATAGCAAAGGCGTTTTACAACGATTATCTTGGCATAGCTTTTGTTATTGACCTCACAATTATTTTTCAGTGGGAAACAATTCATATAAATTTAACCACTGTTAAACTGTACGAGTCACAGTAGTTTTGTGATATGGAAGGGATCATCTTATTGCGATCACATAACAACATTTCTGGCAACACTTTAAGCTGGAATATGTTGTACTCCAGCAATAAACAAAGTAGCATATCTCAATATGAACAATTACGAATCTATACAGAAAAGTTTTCTAACTTTTTTTATGTAACTAACTACATCAGTAATAAAATTTTATCTACTTCCACATTATGATCGTAGACATATTGCTGACCTGGTGTACCTTCATAGTATAAATAATAATATTATTGACTTGAGGTACCGGCTGGGGCAATAGTGATTAGGTCATATAGTAGATATAGGTAGGTAGATGTCTTCTACTTTCCTTAGAAACCTACGATTTTTATATATTCCTTTGTGTAGACTTGTATATTTGCTCTTTTGTGTTACTCATGATATTTATTTACTCACGTATTAGCTGTCTGAAGTCGTCCAAAAAAAAATATATACCTATATTCATACTACAAGCGTAGCATACTAACTGAATCGTGAAATGCGTTTGCGACGGATGGAAGTGATATACCGGGATAATGTTCAATATTTTCTTGTTTATGAAATTTTAATATACTTTAAGGAGGAAAAACGAAATATTTAATAGGCGCTTGACCCTATCTCCCCTCAGCTGTGGCGCCATGTTGACAAGCTATGATCACGTAATGTGAAGGCTTCAACCGTCACGACCAGTTATGATTGTATATAACTTTACGAGGGTTCAGATTTTTTCTTTTATGTGATTTTTTTGATGTTAGCTATGCTATAAAAATTATTAACATTCCGGTTAGTCTTCAAGTGGTTGTACTCGGAAATGGTTGACTACCATTATAGAATGGCGGATTCGATTAAACCTAAAGTTTTGCAGATCGTGTTCTAAACCATTTAGGCAATTACACTTCAATTGTGGTTCTGGGGGTAGCAGTCAATTTTAACGTAACTGGTAAAGCACGCCCTGAGCAGCAATGTTAGCGGTTTTTTGTTCAACAAAAATCCAAATGAAAGAAATTGCTACAAACTAGCTTTTCTAGTCTTCGGTGGCTACATCGTGTTTTATCGAGCTTTATTATAAGTCTAAAAAAATATGCTGAGAACTTTTTAATATAAGGGCGTTCATACATCCTCACATTTTATATATACAAAAAAATTAAATGCATAAATAAAAATATTTTATTAGCAATTATTTATTACCAACCTGAGCTTCTGTTAACATCTCAGTTATAAGAAACCTAATCAAAACCTCCGTGTTAAAATGTTAAGCTTTGTAAGTCTCAAGTTTAATGAACCAATTCATAGACTTGAATGGATTGAAAATTGTAGAAACAAACACAATTATACATCCTAACTAAGCAGAGCGTGACTTTCATATGTAACACGTAGCATCATGTTTTTTTTATCTTTAAGAGCACACTTACAATTTTTGTATGACATGAACACTGGTTCTGGGAATAAAATTTTAACCTATTCCCTTGAAGAGCATCTTTTCTTTAATTTTTCGGAATCTTCTTGAAGGAATATAATATATGTTACACTCCTTGACGTAGAATCAACTTACAGGTACAGATTCAAACATACAAACAGGTACAAATTCTAACGTAGCACTTAAATGCCAGCAATTGGCAAATTTCCAAAAATTGGTATTGCAAAAGTAAAAACTAAAGAAGGTATTACTTGATACCGTCTTGTTCGTTTGTCCTCTCTAGTATAAAGAAAATAGTTTAGTTTGAAAATTTATTATATTTCAAGAGGTAAAAGTTGTTGTATTTCAAGTTACCCAGTATTATACACTCTTAAGCAAAAAAAAACGTCTCAAGACGATGCACGAGATTGAATGTCTTTAAAAAAACCTGAGTCATGAATCATATCTTCTTTTTGAATTATTAAAGCTGTATGTTTTGGATTCTAAACAATATCAAAAAATATTATATTTTCTAAGAATACGACTTATAGGCATGTTGCTATTAAAAAGCACCATTTTTACACCTGTTTACAATAGTGCTAATTAGGGGTTGTCATGCCACAGTGATAGACGACAATGAGTCTACAGAAGATCTGGAAAGCGATTCGCCCAGTGCTGCATAAGTAAAATGTAGAATTTGGAGGAGGTTCCTTGACGACGTGGGCGGTCATTTCAATGGAGGTAAAAACTGAGTCGATTTTCATCAAAACTAGCTGCAGTTTTGCGACTTGACAGCGTATCGATATATTGAAGAGATATTAGGGATACTGTCATTCCTTACACCGGCGTTATTGGTACTAACAACGTACTGACGTACTGCAACTTCTGTTCGGCGGTATCTGCAGGAGGTCGAAATTAAGTGTTTGGACTGGCCAGCACGTAGTCCGGACTTAAATCCTTTTTAGCATTTATGGGACGAGCTTAAAAGGAAAGTTCGGGCTAGAAATCCTGCATCAGCTACGAGAACAGAGCTTCAAGCCGCAGTCGCTAACGAATAGTATGGCGTTTCTCAAGAAACAATGAAAAATCTAATCCAGTCTATGAAGAATCGATTAAAAACTGTAATGAGAGCCAGGAGGGATAACACTAAATATTTAATTGTTTTTTATTATTTAATTTGAGATTGTTTTGTGTTATTGGCTATATTTTCTTTAGAATAGAATAGAATAGAATAAACTTTAGAGTGAATGTTTCCTTATTTTAGAGTATCAGACGAATTTTGTATAAATATTCGTTTATTTATAAAAAATAATTTATTGATATGAGTGTCATCTCATTTTTAAGCTAAAACACACTTTAATCTACTGTAATCAAAAATAAATCTGAGTACCAGATTTGTTACTAGATTATTTTGACCGCAAGCGTATGGCGTGAGTCCATGTTTTTGCACACGATTGTAGATACTTCAGTTATTCTAAAACTATTGTAAATATACAGCTTATAGTATTTTTATTTAAAGTATATCAATTTCAAAGGAAACATTAGAAATTTCTTTCAAAGAGTATACAATTATTATATCCGTCTCTAGAAATTAAAGAATGAAAATATGAGTTACACGCTGAATCAACATTTAAATCATCAATGTTAGATCAGGGTTGTCCAAGAATAACTTATTACCTTATTTGTTATCTCTATATCTAGATTAGTATTTGGGTAACAAACGAGCTGATTCTTGGAGTCCATTGTACTCATCATTCGTTTATCCTCGCTATCATAATCCAGAAACTTTGTCACCTCAGTGGACTAAGATGAAATACCTTGGCACCATTAATATATTCTTAGGTTTCTTTCTTCTCCAAACAAGTACTTAAAATGCTCAGGGTTCTCCTTCTGCTATATGTGTGAAAGGATTATAAATTTAAATTTTACAGCAGATGAAAGAAAGAGTTTGCTTTATGAATAATATTGTTATAAGAAAATTTTATACACAAAAAAAAGCTTTCGTACGTTATATTAAAATTTTCCCAGTTATTTGTATCTTGTGATAACTGTCCAAAATTTATATTACGGAACCTGTCGGTAACGCAATGTTACGATACCATTCGGGGAAATTCAGTTTTATCTTTGCACAGTAATGTTATGTAACGATATAATTCCTTATTTTTCATAATGAAAATTTCTTATTCATATGTATCGATAAATGTATAACACTATGATATTTGTGTAACTCAAGATTGATTGATTGATGAAGAAGAAGATTATAAATCTAATCAAAATATAGTAATATCACTATATTACTAATATTTTTTGGGTTTTTTTATTGACCGTATGAACGGTAAGTATACGAGTAAAGGTTTTGTAATTGAATCAAACGAAACTCATTGTATTAGGAAAGAAAAAAATCTAATCAATCTATATCTCTATAAAAGCTTAAGTTCTACGTAGCACTTAAATTTATGATCCGTTTGAATTATTGTTGCCATCAACTGGTATAAATTGGTTAAAAGTATGATAATTCTGAAAAATTTTAAGGTCTTTAAAGTAACAGTTTGCTTATAGAACTTGAAACCTATGTTTTTTTACACAAATCATTTCGTAATAGTATTACAACTACAGTGGAAGTACGTGTGGCCTAACATTTCCGGGGATTAAACGCTTACAAGCTTGTATCTTTCAAATTATATTAGAAATGACCTGAATAAAATTGACAAGATGTATTAGCAGTCCTAGAAGCCGAATATGACATAATATGAACAACCCCGTAATAACGTAACACGATTTTATACGCGGAGACCGTCGTTATATATTAATGTTACTCCTATCAAAATTTCTCACCACACCTAGGGTTGCTTGGTAGAGAATGCATTTGGCATTAAGTCCGCACTTTTTTAACCTTTAATTTTGTTAAGGTTAATGTAATAAAAAGTAAATAAATAAATATCTGTTTATTCCTATAAATTACATAAAGGAACTATTCCTGTATTTCTGAAGTATACATCTATCTCTCCATGTAAAATATACGTTATTAGTATAATAAAATTAACAATATTAACCATGTTACGGAACCTGAAGACAAATTATCTAATATACGGATGTTAATGCTTCTTACGCCCATGTTTAATACAGTTCTGAGAACTCTTGCGTATAATGGATATGCAAAGTCATTCTAACATAAATATAATTAGAGTTACATAACTTTTATTTATTAAAGTAGGGATAACCGAGGGCACATTTTACCCGATGAACATGATATTTTCATGGAATCGAGATAGGAATGCTGTAAACAAATATGTCATTGACTATGGCGTATGCAATATTAAAAACGTTACAAAATTATTGAAAGCATTTTATATTATATTTTAACTGCTTCTGCTTATTATAATACAATGTATATTTATTGTATAGTAATTCTTACATAGGCAGAATCCCGTCGAAGCATGAAAGCGCGACCAGCCTGGGTAACGACCACACAGAATAAAAAGTAAACGCTATAACCGTATAACGCTGCTGTGTTTTGTTTATTTAGTGTAGGGATCCGTGCCAACACAATAGAGACCAAATTATTGGATACGAAACATTCCATCTTATTCAGTCTTCAGGAGATATAACGCCATTTGCATCTTAAATATTTGTGGAGTGTACCTACATATTGATGTGATAAGCGATGACTGCAGTTTATCCATTTTTTTCCATCCCATCAATTCCATCTCGTCAACATAAATTAAATATTAACATGCGTTGTCATCCTTGATGATTGAAATGGTATATTATTGGTAATGTATAGATATCACATAGAGCATCTAGAAATTTACAGTCCGACCCCCGAGTTTCAGTGACGAGGTCCTTAGCACTTGAGATACTTGATCGCTTAATTTTTTAACTAAAATCATTATACATTACTTAAAAAAAATGAAAGGGGTAAATGGGGGTCGATGGCTTAAACTGAATATGGAAGCAGCTGTCATGAACTATGCAAGAATGCGGATAGTTTCTTGGGAGGCTTATTGTGACAATGGACTAGTGATGGGAAACAACTTGGCCACTTCATCTTATGAAGTTGTCAAGTTGTCAAGTTGTTTTACCATTTAACCTGTACATTTATCAGCCGGGATGCAAAACATTTATAAAAGTGGGCGCTCTTTCTCTGCTCTATTTAGTGATAGCGTTATAGAACATGGTTTAGATGTGACCTATTATAAACAGTATATTGACAAAATACATTCACGGTTGCTTATGTGTTGTTTATTCTACTTAGCATGCCTACTGCTCAGCTTCTTTAAGAGATAGAGTCATAATAAATATACACTAAGTATAACGACCCAAACTCCCAGAAACAAAATACTGATAAATCAAATTTCTAACACAATTTAATAGTGGCAGAAAACGTAGCAGCTTGTTTCTACGCGCAACATATGTGGGCTCCACTGGTAAAGGAGTTGTGAGTGTAGGAACCCGGAGACCCAATTCGTAATTCTATTTGAATTCCTCAGAGAAGGATGGCTTGTGCATAATGGATCTTCGTTAAGCTTGATTGCAGATGTCATGAGTCAATTATCACTTAGCATGAGCTGAACAGTGTGCTCATTTGTCACACCTAATATAATCAAAAAATAATTTATATAATTTTATGAAATGTACAGATTTATATATATATATATATATATATATATATATATATATATATATATATTAACAGAGTATTTGCAACGCTATTTAATCCTAAATTAATATTCCAGTTAACAGCTCCAACTAAGCTGCAAATGCTGGGAGATGGTTCACGACATTAGTCGAATGGTGGATTCGAACCTACGACCTTAAGTTTTGCAGATCGTACCCTCAACTGTTAGGCTATTGACGCTTTATAAATTTAGTCACGTAAATAGTATATATTTTCTAAATTCACGACGAATCTATAATATGTAATCCATTCAAATATAACACAACAGAGAAGTAGAGACAACGATTTTTATTGTTTTTATTAAGTAATTTTCTTTCATATTTTTGCTTATTAAATATACTTTTCTTAGGTCTTACGAACTCGAAATTGACGAATCTTAGATCTTAGGTACTAAAGTTGTAGACATAAAGTTTTCATGGAATCGAGATAGAAATGGTGTAAACAACTTTGTCATTGATTATGGAATCTGCAATAATAAAAATGTTACGAAATAAATAAACAAATATCATAAAGAACAAAAAAAATAGTACTCTTTATTTTTGGTGTAACACGCAATAAGTAATACCTATTTTAAAGTTTTTTTGTTACAATATTAGTGGTGACAAATGAACACATGATCCACGTGACGGTAAATGATGGTTACCCATGACATGGACGTTGAAACTCAACACACGTTCAAAATACACATATGAATACACTCGTACTTTATTCCCCAGGGTACTTAATTACGTCCAATAGTGTCTCCGAATCCCTTCACTAACCATTCTGAAATGGAGGGATATTATATTGCTATTCCGCTCTGGTATCCTGTGAGAAAGTGATCCTTCTCCGGTCGAGCCAACACATTCATGTTGCACACTGTAACGTGCCTATACTGTTGTAAATATACTATATCTATCAAATAACCACGACGGGAACATAATTTTGTATTTTCTTAGAAACTACGAAAGTGAGAGATACATTTAGATACATACGGAATAGGTACACTATAAGTAAACCATTGCTATATGTAACGGAAATACTTTAGTACAATATACATATATGTATGTAGGCGGAGATCCTGAATCCTAGTAAATTTAGTGTCGTTTCAGACGTGCTACGGGAACGTCGTGTTTGTGTCAATACAAGTGTCTTGTACTTACGAAATAGTGCAGAATTAAATATTAATTCTGAAACATTTATGTTAGTCAACCACTTTTCGCCGTTTTAAATGTGAGTATTATGTTGAATCCAAATTGAGTTATATATTCTGTATGTTTACAAAAAAATTTGGAATGAAAATTCACTTGAGAACGAAGTTAAAATTTTTAAATATCAAACTTGCTCAGAATTTTTTTCGTGTCAATGATTTGGTAAATTATGTCTATCATATTTATAAATTAATGAAGTGCTTTAAATAAAGAGAGTTGTTACTTAATGTTCTTTTATATATTTTATGAGTAAAAAATATATAATATATAAATAAAAATATTTAAAAATAATATATATCAAATTCCGTGGATACGGAAATTAATAATCAGTTTATGTAACAATAGAAAACGGCATTTAATACTGTTTTCATTTTAAACTTATATTTTAGTTCAAACTTATTAAGAAAGCTAATACTTATATTATAAAATGGATCCTATTTCGGGTTATGAGTACTTATTTTTGCAAACACGGAAATCTGATGAATAAAGTTTATATAATATAGTATAATTTTCACTAACCCACCTTTAACTACCTTTTATACATGACAGTTTAGCATTGTCTTTCGATAATGTGGATAACATACGAGCACACGCTTCACTAGTTGTTATTAGTTTTTGCGACCATTGATATACCATACCAGACCATAGGTATGTACACATTTATCCTGAATAAGGATATATGTAATATATCTATATAATACAATTGCATTAAGATGATAATCATCATCAGCATCTTAATGCAATTGTATTCTTGAGAATTTTCATTAGAAGAAACACAGAAGTTAAACGTTAACTTAAATTGTAGTTTCACAGTTTCAAATATTATACACAATTTTTTTTCCTTCTTATTTCATAGATAATATATTCTATTCATTTTAATATTTTTTATCAAGAGGTTTTTCTTAAATAATTTTACATTATAGGACTAGGGCATAGCTTTAAAATTAAAAAAATTGAAAAACCTCAGCGTTCAGTCACTGCTTTTAATTTATTCCATCTTCGTACTTAGAAGTGACAATACTGCTTTTTCCTTAATGAATGTCAAAAGGGTCAGGAATTACTGAACATTAGATTCATTGTTTTTCTTTTTTTTTTGCATACGCTACTTAAAAAAAACATAAACAAAAGATGGTCTGACGCTGAGAAGCAATCTCAAATGGTCAAGAATGAAGGAGTTGCTTACTAGGTAATATATTTATATAGTTTTTATTTGCTTATAGGTATTATAGGTAGGTTCGGAATGGACGAAATAAACTTAGAAAATTGTTAAAAATATGACTGAATTTGTCTTACCAAAAATAATATAATTTGTCATCTATATTGGTATTATTTGTGGCAAATTCATAAAATTTTATTTTAATCACTTTTACAACAATAATAGAATGTTTCAGATTTTTGATTTAGATGCGATAGTTTTTATAACGTTTCTGTCTTTTACTGTCTCAGTAAAACAAATGTATTTATATGTTTTTGAGATACTTATTCCGTATATAGTTATAGATTTAGTGTTTTCTTTTCAGGATGATTCTGTTATGATTTTGCAATACGATATCGGATTGAATATACTAGATTATAATATTTGATTACTTAGTATGTATACGGCACCGCACATAAACAACATAATTATCCATCAATTGTAATAAAATTCCATAGGATAAATAAAAGAAATGCACATCTGCATATTCTATTGTTCGTATCGAATATTTAAAGAACTCATTCTTTTGTTTACTTTCAAGCGACAAACGCTGCGCTAGAGCCAGGTGGTAGAGTCGTAATAATATTTTTATAATGTCCTCATTACTAATTACTTTGCTTTTGTTACGTATTGGTGAATAATTTGGATTATGTAGCTCCTGAAACCCGTGTTTCTGACTTATTATTATCCGAGTTTACTTAGGTTTGTTCACAAACAATCTCTATTAGTCTAAACTTGTGGTTTCTACAGTGAAGACGTCATATAATGGGAAAAGCTCGAGAAATTAGCAGTGAAGTGCGTTCTGCCATCGTTGTTTTAAATAATGAAGGCAAATCCGAACGTAAGAATGCTTCACAACTGAAGTTATCAAAGGCTTGTGTTCATGACACAATAACTCGATACGGGGAGACATACTGTTTTCAAGATCGTCCACGCTCGGGAAGGCCGAGAGCTACCACGTCTAGTGAAGATAATTTCATTGTTGTTACCAGCAAGCGAAAGAGACGCTTAACAGTACCAGAAATCCGCGTTGAAGTAAACAAAACCTGAGTTAAACTTTTATCATTGACTACATTAAAACGGCGACTGAGAGATGTGAAGTTGTAAACAAGAAAAAACGGATGCAGTGGGCTCCTGCCCATCGAGATTGGACTGAAGAAGATTTTAAAAAAGTGCTTTGGACCGATGAATCCAAGTTTGAACTATTCGGTTCAAAACGTAGAATTAACTTTCGACGCAGTGCCCAAGAAAAGATTATGTCAGATTGTTTAGTCCCAACAATCAAGCATGGTGGTAGCTCAATTATGGTCTGGGGTTGCTTCTCTACGCAAAGAAATGGCGATTTGATTTAAATTGAAGGAATTTTGTACTGTTACAAAAACATTATAGAACAATATGCCGTTTCTTCCGGGTTGCGATTAATTGGATATGGATTCATTTTCCAACAAGATAATGATCCAAAGCATAGCTCAAAATTATGAAGAGGATATTTAGAAGAGAAAGAGGCACAAGGGGTTTTAAAAAACATGGTATGGCCTCCCCAGAGCCCGGATCTCAATCCCATTGAACTTTTGAGGGAAGAGCTTTATGGGAACGTCCGAAATCGTGACCCATCCTCGCGAGAAGAAATGTGGAATGCTTCATGCGAAATTTGGAACAATATATCACAAGACAATATTAACAAATTGATTGCCCGTATGCCGAGACTTGTGTAAAAAGTCATAAAATGTAAAGGAGGATATTTTTGATGAAAAATCAGTTTAGCTAACTATTTTTTGCATGGACTGTTAATATTTTTTTACGCTTTTAAAGTATATTGTTTGTTAATAAATGTTCTATTAGATGATTAAATAGATCAATTAAACATTTAATATTTTATGGGAGTTTTGTTTTATTTTCCTACTTTGATAAAGGTGGTCTTAAACTTTTGGCCTGCAGGTGTATATGTGTTTGTTTGTCAACAAAGTTGCATAACTTGTCCGTATGTGAAAATAAGAAATTTTTCATGAATAAAATTAAACGAACTGAAAAATAATCCTGCACACAATCGGAGTGAGATAGTTGATCTTAATTCAGGCAGTGCATAATTTTAGAATGTTAGGTAACTTATTCTATAACTACATTCTATTACTATAATCTATTTATCTGCAACATTTATAAATAAATTTCATGACCAATAAAATCTCTGTTTCATCTACTTTTCACTAATGTTTAAGAGATTTTTAAATTAAAGAAGATGTTTATTATGTAATTTAAAAAATATAGTTGTCGAGCTATGTAAAAGTCAATTGTCAAGTGGCTTCAGAATGATATTTTTCAAAACAGCAATAACTTTCAGGGGCGAAGAAAGATCGCTTTTACACAATTTCGGGTAATATGACGATACGGAGGCTCTTTTACGCTATCGTGTATTTTGTACGAGTAATATTTACTCGACAGGTCGCGTGAAAGAAATATAACAAGCAATATATTGAAAATAAACAACGTACTACTTTTCAACTGGAAGTTATTTCGTCACAAAGGTGGGCAGGTTTGCAGGTGGGTCAGCATGGTACTCTGCCGTAATTTTTGTAGGAATATAGGTCATTCAACAGTGCATTAGAGATGGACTAAAACGATGATTGAACCTACCTCCAAGTGAGAAAAAACCTAGGAACATTTCCCCACGTGCGCAGTAATTACATGAGTTAATTTCACCCTCCACATTTCACGCATTCACACCAAGCGGTTCATCTCTTCATTTAAAATATGTACAGCTATCGCTTGGAACTCTTTACCAGTACCTACATTACTATATGAAATATTGTGTACATGTAGTACCTTCTCATTATTTTCTATAAACAAAACACAGATAGCTACGTAATTCAATCAAGCGTTACTCAGTGAATGCGTGAACACGTTTTAGATAACGCGATGGTTAAGTATTGGTTTTCTTTGACTGCTTCTATAGGACGAAATGAGAAAAAAGAAATATTTTTAACCGAACTGATGGAACAGAAGGCAATCAAAGTCAATGT
Source organism: Teinopalpus imperialis (assembly GCA_029286865.1). Classification (NCBI taxonomy): domain Eukaryota; kingdom Metazoa; phylum Arthropoda; class Insecta; order Lepidoptera; family Papilionidae; genus Teinopalpus; species Teinopalpus imperialis. Next base: position 5,345,719 of record JAGSMU010000035.1, on the reverse strand, counting down.
TTCATAAAAATTGGTTTGAAATTTTGTTCTGCTGTGTGGTGTTTTATGTAACAGTATTTATGACCGGACTAGTTATATATATATACTCACCCACCACATTATATATATATATGTATATACATATTTATATACCGCGGCCCTGGGTGAAATATATAGTACGGCTTCCGGTCAATAAAAATTGCTAAGCCGAACGGAATGGAGTAAAGTCTTATTTTCTTATTTTTATATTAATTACGAATAACATATAGCTTATCTTTTTTAAATACTACATATAATTTATTTTCTCCACCGCACCTACAATATAACAACATATATATATATATATATATATATATATATATATATATATATATATATATATATATATATATAGATATATATATATATAGTATAAGTATTAGAAATAAAAAAAAAATCAATTAGGCTCAACAGCTGCAATTAGTTTAGTCGGCAAATTTAATTATTAAGCAAACGAATCGAGTGAAATGTCTCAGCTGGGCTGGACAGTTTACGATTCAAATTAAATTTCTCGGCACAATTTTTAACGAAAATAATTTAGATATTATATATTCACAAGTAGTAATCGTGATATAAAGTCACTTTATAAACTGTTGATTATTACATTATTGGCAGTAATGAGCAAGAGATCAGCTCGTCTGGAAAAGGAGTGAGCTCTCACAGAATAGTGTTGCTGCAACTGCTAGACGGATCACATAAATCAGTCATACCAGCACAAAAAAGCAGCATCACATTGCTGTGTTCCGGCTGGTGCGAATATAGTATCCGGAAACCCTTATTACTGGTGTCGAGACCTTCTATGATAGTTCTCAGGGGGTGACAACGCACCTGCATTACGTTTCACTAAACATCAGGTGAACTGTGTGCTATTTATCACTGCTGAAATTATAAAAAAAACCGGATTATTAGCCAAATCCAAACACAGAGCAAATAAACTGTTGAAATATTTAACCTAGAAATATTGCCTAAATTTTATACATCCAAGCATACGTAATTGCATAATAGACCATTCAATGTTTTCGTGTATCAAAAGCTTATTAATTCAAAATGACTATAATAACCACTGTAACACTATACGTGGAAGTTCACAACCCTGGAGTAATCAGTTCCACTTCGGACGTGTTACCGACTTGTCGTGTGTCGCTCTATCTGTAAAATTGTTGATACGAAATCGTTTGTTCTATGTTAATTATATATTACTCTGATATCTCTGGTAAGTTATTCTTCAGTTTTAATAAAATAATTTTCGATATATTTTTTTATTAAATTATGAAGCTACGGTACGGGGTAGATGCTATTCTTGTTTATATATTAAGTATAATTGTTTGCATCGTTTTCGTAGAGTTCAATTTAAAATGGTTTATTTATATTCATAACTTCGACGAATAATTCGTGTATATCTTTTTTAATCTGTTACGTTAATAATAAGTTTAATAACAGTAGGGAATAATCGTAGAACGACGATTCTCTCTAACTGAAAAAGTTTATTTGATAAAGTTCAGGTATATAAATGGAACAATAAAATTTAAGTCAGTTAATTAAGTCTGTAAACAATGTTACACTTTATAAAATATTTCTAAACGATTAACAGCTAAGTAAAAACTTGTTCTAATAAATTTAAATTCAATGCGTATTTCAGATAACTTAATAGTAATTGCTTAATTTTTATATTATTATTTAATTATGGATTAATAAATAGTAAGGACCTTATCCAACACTCCAACATAAATTATTAAGGTCATCTTTATCAATTTCTCTCAAATAAATTTCATTTATATACTCAAGTGTTTACTAAATAAAGTTACAGAAAACAGAAGTGTATGTATTAATATTTTTTTTATTTATTGACACAAATACGTCACACAAATATTGTATTATGCAAAAACGGTGGACTTATTGCCAAAAGGCATTCTGTACTTATCATTGGGTTGCCCAGAGAATATATTACGAAGCAAGAAAATTTTAAATTTTAAAAGTATATAAAGTATGTAAATAATATATTCATAGAAATAATATACATATACATTAAAGTGCAGATTTCAGATATATTTGTTATTTCATTTGTTTATTTATCTTTTCTTGATGTACTATTTTAGAAATTTCAAAAGGTAAAGTGGTAAGAGCACAGTTCATTTAGTGCAAGAGCGCGTGAATGAATAAGATAAGGGCATAACTTAAACAAAACCAATGTTAGAGAGTATAGTGCATATACTATCTCCCTGTAAGCTGTGCTACTGCATTTATATATATATATAAAAGCAGTAGCACGTACACAGTATATATATATATATATATATATATATATATATATATTTATCTCCATCATATTAGTGCAGCTAAAAGAAACGATCATAAAAAATACATTACTTTACTAAAAAAAATGGAATGGAACACAAAATGAAAAACAGCTGATGCTCGAACCAACGAACGCACGGCCGCGACGCGCCCGTAAATAATGCTAATAAAACGTTTTAAAAATATGATTTTTTTTAATCAGGATCGATTTTTTTCCGTCCCGTCGTCGAAGGTGTAATTAGTACTATCGTCTGTCTTCGTTTTCGGTAGCGGTCTCCTAATACACAGTATATAAATAAAATTAATACAAACATTATTTAATTTTATTATTTGGATACACAAATAATATCACGCCTAATGGTTTAGTGTACGGACTGCGAAACTTAAGGTCGTAAGTTCGAATCCAAGATTCGACTATTTTCGTGAAGCTTAGTTGTAGTGGTAAACCGAAATATTAGTAATGGTTATAACATTGCCAATATTCTTTAAACAAAAGAAATATATTAGGCTTAGTTAATTTAAACTAAATTCATCATAGACTTCTTTATAACTTTAAGTGATAGATATATCGATTAATTTTATACTCTTTTTTACGTCTTTGAGTTTTGTCGTCTATTGGTAGAGTGTGAGTGCCCATTGATCAATATTGTACTAAAACAAGACCATAACCGGAAGAGCTTATTACTCGAATTTGAGATTCATATTTTCGTTGCCACTTAGCCTCTTGAAACGTGTTGTAAAATGAGACAGCAACAAAAAAATACATCTGTTTATCTTATGTCTACTGTCGTCTGTACGAAAGTATAATCCGGACATTATTAGGGATAAAGTTTACAACGAGTTTGTTTGCGGTTATTCATTTTGCTTCAAACGAAGAATTAAGTTGTTAAAAAAAATCTTGTTTAGTGAACATGAAATTGAAAATAGGCGCGTATAACCTAATTACTACAAGTTCAACAGTGTTAGAGAGAATTGCTACAGTTATTTTCTAGCTGTAGTATAAATGGGTTGGCTCGAACCGGGAATGACCACTCCATCACAGAATACCAGTGTAAACATCACCATGAAAACACTGTGTTTCGTTTGGTGAGTGTGGGCATGCGGCGACCCTTATTACTGGTGACGAAGCGTTCCATAGCAGTTCTCAGGGGTGACAATGCATAGGCCTTGTGTCCCTTTATTAAGGATTCAATTTAGGTATCATGGTCCGCAATTACCATTTGGTAATTCACTGACGTCACTTCGGCCTGGTGAAACTGTAAAAGCCCTCGGGCTAATAGCGGCCATCAGCCCGAAAAAAAAATTGAGGATAGTGCCTTTACTTGCACAGTGTTTAAGCAAATCTATTTCGATTCCCGGTGCCGTTACAAATGAAGTTCTTAATTGCGTATGCTCGGCGCTGAAGGAAAGTAACAGCCCTGTAGTGGGATATATATATATATATATATATATATATATATCCCACTACTGGGCATAGGCCTCCTTTCTAGAGAGGGTGTCTTATCTTAGTCGTCGTCCATTCGACTCTACTGCGGATTGGCGGACTTCACACATTTTCGAAATATTTTTCCAATGATATATATAAGAAACCTGCATGTCTATAATTTGATTATAGACACGCAGGTTTCCTCACGATGTGTTCCTTCACCGCTGAGTATGTGGTAAATCAGTACATGAAATTTCGATTAACTATTTCATTGGAGCCAGGACCGGCGTACGATTTTGGTTTACTCGCGTACCGTGGATTAAAACGAACGCTTGGCGTTGAAGGTCGGGCTGAAATACACGACACCTGTATATTGAAGATGTGTAATGAAAAGCTTTTTGTATATGCGAAGCTCACCAGCTAGTTAGCCCGTAGTGGAACCGCGTGCGGACTATAATCCAATATCTTTCCTAGAAAGGAACTCTGTGAAAAGCGTATTTTAATTGCGTGTAACTGAAAACGAATGAATGCCTTTGTAGTTTCTTTTCCAAACGTTTTACGTTTTCTTATTCTCATTCTACTGAAAATATTTTTACTCTATTTCATATGTATAATATTAATGAGGAAAATTTAAAATGCACATGCGGTTGAGCTAATACACATACTAAGTTAGAAAATTAATGGTTGATTTTTACGCTAGATTGAGTAATGTAATTGGACCGATCTTTGATAATCATATTGCTTAAGCTCAAAAGTTTAAGTTAGTTATAACTTTATCTATACATCTACATATACAAGCATAACGTAATATATGAAAATATTTATATTTTGATTCTCTTCATCGTGTATTAAATTCCCGTTCAATGTTAGGAGGACATCTGTGCTCTATTCGTATATATTATTAATATTTTTTTCAATATTTGTGTATTACAAATTGTTGTTTTTTAGATCTAGCTTTGTTATATGTATATCCCGTAATCTTGACACTACATCTAAACCTTCTTCTAATATTATTGCATGTGCATTATATCAGAGTAAGGAAGGAAATGACGAGTGAGTGCTTTTTTGTTTTTGCGAATGCCTACGGAACTATTATGTGTCTAGCGCTGTCGATAATTACTAGGCAACGTGGTCTTTCTACTAGAAACACCCACATTATGCTGGTATTTAACGCAGGGATTCTGTGAGGTTGTCGTCCTTCCCCTGTAGAATCGATATTCATTTACAGCAAAAAGCTGACAGTCGGGTCTCCTACCATCGTCCCTTAGAATTCCACAAGTGCCATTCGGGCGTAATTGTTCAGAGAACAATCACAGGACATTTTTTTGCAGTTTTTAGGACGATAATCCGTGATGACCTAACTCATCGACACTGCTACTACAAGGACACATAAGGGTTTGGTATATCAGCGCTGTAAGACTGATTCGTACGGCTTAGCTTCCATCATGAAGTAATCCACCCAGATTACTTGACAGCAAAGCATGTAGCCAGGAACTGGTATTACTCTTATTACTGGTGACGAGGTATTCATCTTAATCCTTAGGGGCCATAACCCCTCAGCATTATGATTCCCTATCAAGGATGCATGTGGATGTCATGGGTAACAGAATTCTTTACCATCAGGTTTATTAAGATCCGTTATTATACGATGGGAATTACTGGGATCAGACTAATCGAAATTTCTATCTAAAGCAAAGCCAGTTATAGAAATTAAATAAAGTGTTTTGGAATTCGCAAGTATGGCATTTGATTAAAATAAACTTTGTTAGTGAGTTTCTCTCTTAAAATATACGAAACTCTAGTGATATATTTATCAAAAGGGTAACACCAAAAAAAAAAACGGTAAATCTACATTTATAGCAACATAATAAAGTAAAACAATTTAATTAATTTCAAAGATATACACAAAGTAACATAGGTCTTAATAAATTGGTTTATTTATTTAAATGAGATAAGTGAGACGTAAATTTTTATTTAAGAGATTTTTTTGTATATACATCAAGGAGCTTATATTTCTGTTCGTGATAAAAATTAATTATAAATGTTGTGTTGTCTTTTGTTGAGCAGTAGTTGAGCTAGCTCAGTCAGTTAAGAGATTGTTTATAATTTCATACTCATACACGAGCTCAGCGGTAAAGGAAAATATTGTAGGAATTACCTACGTGGCGTAGAAATAGTTATTATATATGTAGCCCAATATTTATATATATATATATATATATATATATATATATATATATATATATATATATATATAAACTCGTGAAAAACTTTTTACGATTTTCGCTGTGGTTCAATTTTTGACTTATAATATGAGATATGCCACGGACTTCAATTGGCATTTGGTGATGAAGCAACAAGTCGCAGTTCTGTGTATTGGTGATTCGGAGAATTAAGACGTGGACGAGATTATCTCCATTACGATATACATACGTGAAGGTCGGCTCGTGACTGCGGTTACAAAATCCAAATTGATACCGTACAACTGATTAACTCACAAAGAAATTACTTGTCAACAAATTCGTACTGTATTAGGCATTGGAATGAGCAAAGTGTAAAACATTTAGCATGTGCATCTGAAGGTTCGGAAGCTTTGCACTCGATTGATACCGCATTATCTAATGGTAGACCAGAAACGACAGCGTGTCGAGCGGTGCCATAAAATGATAAAAAAGTATGATGGAGGGCAGTCCAATGACAGCTCTCCATCATTTTATTTCAATTCATTGAAAAATAGAAAATTGAAGATAAGTTATAAGAGGAATACGATTTTAAGTCCAGAAGCGACCGTGCGTTCACGAAGCCATTGAAGAGGTTGTTATCGAAGATTGGTTCCACTGCTTCACACAATGATTCCAACGTATGTAAAAATCTGTAAACAGCGAGGATGTATACTTCGATGTTTTTTTATTAACATGAATATAATATCTGTTCTTATTTATCAGAATCCAGAAACATTCAGTATTTATTTATTTATTTATTTATTTACTTTATTAGGAAACTTCACAGCATACAAGAAACGTTAAACATAAATACAATTAACAAGGATATTTAGCCATCAAAGAAGTTACAACTATATACATTTTTTTTTAAATGTATGTGCAACAGGAGTGACATACATTTTAATCTGTAGTGTAGTGTGTGTGTGTGTGTATTTGCGTGACAAAACATATCATTATAGACCTGCATACATCTATATAACACTGAACTCTGGGCATATTTCGTTTTTGTAAGAGGGACATGAAATAAATTTGTACTTCGTAGGCGGCGTGTTGGGATATGTAGATGCAATTTTTCTATCAAGGTAGGACAGTCTACGTGGCCATTTAATACATTATATAATAACCGCATAGTGGAAATAATTCGTCTATTAGATAAAGACAGAAGTTTATATTCCGACCTGATGACCGATGACCCGATGACCTAGGTATTTGGATAGATCCCCCCCGAAGGATTCTCGCTTTGTCGTAGCGGGGGGGCTTAGTAACCGTGGCTTGGTCACCCACGGTGAAGCTAAGAGGAACCCAAATGGCCGGTCTAAGGCGCTCTGTGGCCGGCCCGAGGTGGCCGCTCCGGGAGGGCTCGTAATGAGCTCACCTCGGAAGCGTGTCGGTGGACTGCTGGGGGTGGAAGTGGCGGAGCGAGGCCGCCTTCCCCGCCCTCAGTAGCAGAGGCGGAGTCGCGGAGGGAGAGGAGTGTCGGTGTTGCTTTGCCGCTCTTCCTATCCTCCGCGACTCAAGCGGGGGTCGCACCGCATGATGCGGCTGTGGTGGGGCAGCGGGGGAAGAGGGGTGTCGGTGTTTCGTTGCCGCTCTTCCTGTTCTCCGCGGCCGAACATTGGTCGGCGGTGGAGCCGCAGACCACATCCGCCGCAGGGGGCTGGGTTGGCTTAGTGCTTTCCACCTACAGAGGAGGCCGAGATGGAAGGCGCGTCCGTGTTCCGGCGCGCCTTGCAGGAGAGGGGTGGAGAGGGGGATGTCCTCCCCCGAAGGAGGGGCCGGCGGGGTCGTGGAGGTGTGCGAAAGCGTTCCCGTGGCCCCGCCATACGCAACGAAGATGGAACACCATGGGGTTTTAGTCGGTGCGAGTCCGACATAACCCACCCTTGCCCCCGCAGGGGTGGGTATGCGTAGGCATTTCCCCATGTAAAAAAAAAAAAAAAAGGTATTTGCATAGATTACCACTTTACATATCAATTGGTACGCCTGGATGTAAGCCTTCCGTATATATAATTAGAGTATATGAAATATCGAATGTGTTAATAATCGTTGTTTACGGCATCAAAGATGTGAAGATATTCCTTATAAAATGTCTGTGTCGCGATGACATCTTTTGGATGGCTGTATAAGCCGGTACGAGAGCGGCATCTCTTACCGCAGGACTGCCAGGGTTCATGTTGTTAATATTATGGTGTCTCCTGTTTCTTCTGTAAGCCTGTACACTGAATCAGTTTTCATCACAACAGCGTAGGAACTATCACGCAACCCTGTGGTACGCCTCTGCACATGTTGAATGGCTTAGATGTATTGCCATTATGCACCACCGAACCTTTCATGTTTTCATGGAATGACTTCACGAGACTCAAGAGTATTAGGGAACATCCTATGCTCTCAAGTGCAGTATATAGACCCTCTCTGCTCACTGTATCAAAAGCTTTGTTTGGGTCAACAAAAACTATGTAAGGAGGAAAGTGCTACTCACGGCATTTTTCTTGCAATTGCCGTAGTGTTAAAATCATGTGTATTGTAGACCACTGAGGACGGAACCCGCACTATACCTCAGGATACACGCGCAAAGCAAGTAATCTGCTGAGCGAAAAGCTTGCCTACTATACTCAAGAGGGATATACATTATATGTATATATTTTAATCATTTAAACTAAGCACAAAATGTTTGTGCGTGCTAGAAGTTTTTCACGACAATAGTTGAATTGCGAATCCATGACGCTATTGAGGTTTCTACACTCCATTGGTGAATAATGGCCATAAGGTATCAGTGTATATATAAAAGAATTGGCTTGTGTGTCAGGGGAGTAATCGATTCAATTGAAGGTTTGTTTGATCGTATCATATGAGTCGTATTGAGCGTTCAGCGTCAAGCTACTGGGTTTAAAATTTAAATTGAACAATAACGTTTTACGTTTCTATATTTTTATAACCGTATTATATAACGTGAATACACTAAATATTTCTTCATACTACCTACCTAGCATATACTATTCAGTTTTTACGGTTAATAAGGATAGATTGTAGAATTCTCCACGAACTGATGTATTTTTTGATAAAGCTATTTCGCAGGCCTAGACCATTTCCATTTATATCTCATTGACATTCTCGTCAGTAAGGCTCCTCTTTCTAACCTTATATATCTCAGAAATTTCTGAACAGATTTTGTGTAAATTTAACCTTTGGTTTCACGAATTCTTAAGGAAGGTTTCTAAATGTATAATTTATAATTAAAATACGTATGTTAGGAAAATGGAATTGATTAAAACAATTGAGGGAACAGATAAAAATGCCCGTTTGAGAGTAGAAATATTACTCTAGTTATGTAAGTTGAAACTTAAGACAAAACTAAACTGATCCTGGCTAGTTTTTTAATAAAACTAAGGGTAATAAACGACTTCTCATTTTATGTGACGTTTGTAGTCCACCTACCTCTGACCTTGAAAAAGATTCAAGATACACATGTGTATTCACCCCTAATAACTAGGCGGAATGCTTCGATTTCAGAAGTTGGGCCTTCGGATGCCTACGTTCGCCTAACGAAACCCTTCTCCGTAAAGCTGCTATTTCATATACTGGTATATTGTTAGAATGTTGTCCTTGGATCGAGCCGACCTGTTCATACTGCAGTGGCTGTATCACTGTTTCTCGCTTTCTGTTCAACGTCAAAATTCGTTTTAATTATAACTTATTTGCAAAAACTGAATTATATTTCAAAAACGTCGAATTGTCCGAACCCAGCTTGAAATTTGTGACAATTTTTCTATTGAATTTACTATCTGCTACTAATTTAATTTTTATCGTAATATATGAAGTCGTAAATAAACGTTTTCTAGGTGTATTCTCGTTTCACGGCACACCTGAAGTGTCGAATAAGTTGTGACTTAAACGGTGAAAATCCTATTTAAAATTAAGGTCAAGTTACATTTCTAAGGTGATCTATTAATATTGACAGTGCTGTTGACATCACTTCTTATGGCTGTGGCCACAAGTATAGTTTGTTTACTTAACCTCTTCCTTTATAAACGTAAGTGTACGGTCCTACTCAAGCCTCGGACTTACTCTCGGCTCTCTTGAAGTTTAGAGATGCAAATATTTCTTTAATTATACAATCCTTAATAAATACAAAAATACGACTTATAAGTTAATATTATATAGAAAAATTCCACAGCTTACAGACTGCAAACTTTCTTGTGAAAACAAAGGAGAGATAACAAAACTCCGATACCTGTTCATTACAGGCATTCTAATGATGCTTTTGTCATCACATTCACTATTTTAGAACTTTGATAAAATAAGTATTTACATGTACACATAAAAACGTCAATAGACTTATAGAGTATAATTACGTATAATATCGATGTAAGACAGCAACGAGAACTGGTGGTAGAACATCTTAACTACTTACGATCGATTTTTTAACTCTATAACTGGGGTCATAAATGCTGCGACTCAGCTGGTTGTAATTGACCGCTGCCACCAACGAACATCCGCAGTACCAGTGCAGTTTCAAGTGCTTTGCCAGATTTAGAGGAAAAGAACCAAATAAAACTAAAATTAAGTAACAGTGGTAGAGCTACGCCGCAGTTTGTTTCTAGCTAATAGCTTCCAGTGTTAGTTCAAGTTACGTGACTAAAACTAAGTCTTATCTTTATATTTTTCCCTTCTAGTTTTTAAGCAAGTTTTCCGTTTTGAAACCGTTTATTCTTATGATAAGGATTCTGTATCGTTAATTTTATTTAATATTTTCTTTTATTACCAATAATCTCCTGGTCAGCTCTCAATGAATATTACTATTATTTTTAAGTATTAGATAGTCTGTTGCAGCCATATTCATGATATCGAATTTTCGCATATCAATATATCCACAGGAGTACTTCGAACCCCAGTTTTGAAGGGCGCTATAGCATTTCTTACGGGCCGGGTCAACCTGTAAAAATTCATTCTTGTCTAAGGGTTTTGCAATGTTTCCATTTGAGGTTCATTAAATTTATTTACTTGGGTTTTTTTTTATATAGAATATAATGGTAAACTAGCAAGCAGATGTTAAGTAATTACTGTCGCCTATGAACATCCCTAGCACAAAGAAGCACTGCCGACTAAATTCTGTATCATAAATGACTCTAAAGCCACTTGTTTCTTGTGATTTAAATTGGTGTTACTTTTATTTTAAAACTTTATTATAACTACAAGACGCCATTTTTATTGTTTTGATTAACACTGCTACAGTTAAATAGTTATTACAATTTTTCGTTGCATTTTGTTATCTGCTTCCGAATCATAATTTGGTTTTCATGGTCTATTATGAGGCACTTTACGAGTTGTCTTGTATAATGACGAATCATACAATGAAAGACTACATGTCTTACAAAGCATTCAGGACCGAAAACCAATAACTAAACGGTAAAAATATTGTTCCACGGCTGGGGATTGCACTTAGCACCTTTTATAGCCAGGTTCTCAATGCAGCCGTCTTTTCTATTGTATACTCAACTTCTAGTGAAATAAAGTTACTTTAAATTATAACTCCGGGCCCTGTTCTATTTTTTTTTAATTAATTAGAAAATTTAGTCATAAACATCATTATGTCAGCCCAACAATGATCTACTGATAAACAATGCCCCCACCCCCCCACAGACTGCCATAAAGCCTCCTGGATCCATATCATGAGCTTAAATGATATAACTTTTAAATTATTAAGTTGAGTTAGAATTCAAGAACTAAGTTATTACTGTCGTTAAAATGAATACGATACGTTCTTTGTTTGTAAGTACGACGAACTAAGAACATATACTCGTAAAAGTAAAATTAAAAAACTTACGAAGACAATTGTTTGTTACCATTATGTGCTATGTAGTTGTTATTTTAACGTTGTGGACAAATAATGTTTTTTTTTATAATGAATATAATTATATTTATAGTAGTTAAATCTCACATCAGAAAAGTACACATTTTTAAAAACTTAACTAACTATTTTAGTCACCATTCTATCACATAATATCACAATACTATACTACTATTATACTATTCTATACTATACTACTATAATATATAAAATACTACTATAATACTATTCTACTGCTGAACGATGGCCTTAGAGTCATGCCACTTTCCTGGACTGCCTTCTTGCATAAGTCGAGGCACATCTCTGTAGTCAAAGGAAGAATAACATAAAAAATTAACCAGTCCAGGGTTGACTAAACACTTTAATTATAATTTGTACACGAGGATAAATTTAGATTTATTTTAGGTCTAAAATAAATTTCTTACTGCAGTTTAGCCAGAACGACAGTATGAGGCTCAGTAATTACTTTTTATTTGTATTTAACGTGACAAACGAACATACGAGTACGAGATTCTTGCTGCCAATGATATCCACTTTCACGCGCGCGAATACCCCGTTCGAGCCGTCCCATTCATGCTGCACGCTGTGCTAGAAGTAAACAGAATCATGTTTCTACCATTGGAAAACGCTTATCCAGACTGACTAAATGTAAGCTCGGTCTTCATCTCTAATTCCACAAAACATATTTTGAATTAAATAAGTGTCTAGCAGATTAAAACAGACATTGAGAAGCATTAAGACAATTAGATTTATTATTATTAAATTAAACGCGTCAATCAACTAAAGATTTGGGGTACGGTCTGCGAAAATTAGCATTGTAAGTGTGAATACTTTATTCGGCAATTGAGCAGGGGTAGAAAGCGGAATAATTTTTCGCTATCTGACAATATTTCTTCAAAACCACGTTAGAAAATTAATTCTCCATTGTGCGTATTGAATAACGAAGCGTAAGTAATGTAATGAGTGTCATAACAAAAAATCTTTTATTTATAGAAAAACAACAACCCTTACTCGTAACGACAGATCAGGATTCAGAGTGCTAATGAAGGTCACGATGACGCATCGACCCCGCGTTCGCAGGTAGCTAAGTATCGATAACGGGTTCCATTGCTACACAGCTTGCACATTCCTACTGTCAGTGCAATTTACCCGACGACTCAGTTTAAAATGCATCGACTATAGTGTTCTTAAAAACAATGTATTAATGTAATTGTATATAGGGTCACGCAACAGGCATTGCCTATCTGCAATATGAATAGATTATCACGGAGAAGGACCACGTCAAGAACGAGCGTAATAAAAATAAGCATAGCGCTGTTGTGATCAAATTACAGCTAACGTAACATTACATCTCAGTGCATGAAGATCATTAGCCGCAGTCAACACATACTATTATCGTGGACTGTGTGTTTGTTTGTCAAGCCATTATATTATAAAAAAAAATAGATTTTTTTTTCTAATAACCTCTACAGCTTCACCTAAATAGACTCGCGAGCTGGGTGCCTGCGAGTAGGGAAGTAAGAATGACGTGACAGTTATTAGCTATAGGACGAACAAGTTGGTTCGTAGCTGGCCTCTGCTTAGAGCAGGATTATGCATTCGCATTATGAATTCTTATCGAGACCGAATGTGGGTGTCATTGCCAGTGGGAATCAATTACACTCAGCTGTCAGCTCATATGTCATCTCTAGTATCATAAAAGTTGAAAAGAGGCACAGAAGTTTTAAGAAAATTATAAAAAAATTAAGAAAAATTGCGACATAATGGTCTTGGTGGGACACATTTTTAAAGTTCAATGAATCGTACCGCATCGAACGACGTCACAATAAGTAAACGTTCTGTGGACTGCGATGAAATATCTCGAGTCCCTATAGTAGCAGTTTTATGACATTAGTATTCTGCGAAGGCCATGGCCTTTCCCGTCCTAGAACATCTATATATCCTAGAAATAATCTGCAATGCGTCTCTTCGACTTTTATAACGATGGTTTAATTTATTTTTTTAACCAATTAAATCTTATAATTGAAGGTTATAGTGCCATGTGTCTCTTATTTAGATACGATTATTGTTATAATCAAATCCAGCAACCTAAGATTAATAAAAGAAATATTAATTTCTTCTGATATAACTATATATAATTAACTGTGGTAGAGCTACGTTGCAGTCAGTTTCTAGCTGCATAATGAATGGGTCAACTCAACCGCGGTAGGCCCACTCCCCACAGAAAACCGGCGTAAAATAGCAGCTTAACGCTGCTGTGTTTCGTTTGGTGAGTGTAGGGATCCTTTATTAGGAGACCTTTATTACTGCTGACCAGGCATTCCATCTCGGCCCTCAAGGGTGACAACACGTTATGTTTCCTTGTCAAGGTTGAATTAAGTGTGTGCTCGTTTGTTACTCTCAATACACTAAAAAAAAACTAATATAACGATGATACCATACTTATACAATATAGGTTTGTACTATATACCTATACTGAATAGAAAGACCGATTTATTGCTAGTTTACAAAGGGCCACTCCTTGAAAGATTGGCCCATACTTATCAGGATGGGCAAGCATTTTGGCGAGTGCAGTGCTGACAATTGATGTGAAGGTGCAGTTGATTTGTAGATAGATTTTTTGAGAATAGTCAATCGTGATCGCAACAATGCAATTTTCAATGCTTTTGAGTGCAAGTTGTACCCATCAGTTCCGTGGTTACAACTTACAGTGAAGTATAGTATAATAGTGATATAATGACAAAAATAATTAATGGAACTTATAGCCAAGAAAAACACTTTGTAGATGTTCTTTATATTCTGCTAGATTAATAAACATAATTCTTAATAGTATTTGTTATAAAGTTTATTATGAACAAAAGGTAAATATCGATATTCCGCAGTATTATTATTGATTTATATCGGTAGGCAACGCACTGGCGTCGCTGGTGACCGTGGGCGGCGGTGAACTTACCATCAGGTGACCCGTCCTGCTCGTTTGCCTCTTAGCTGATATAAAAAAAAAAAAAATATTCCTTGTACATTTTGCGATATTTAAAATGAGTCGTTAGTTAATGGAGTTGAAGTTTAAACTTCGTGACGTTTTGTCGCGACCGCAAACGTTTCAACTAAGCTTTGGTGAGAATGACACAGCTTTATGCACAATGCACGTATTTCACGTTATTAAATAATAAAGTTCAAAGAACAACGGCTTGCCAGGTTGAGGTACTTTGAAGTAACCGCAAATTCAAATTAGAGCTTGTGTATGTGCTTAATTATTTCCGTTTATTATTATTATTTTTTTTACTGAAAATTAAAATCAATTGTACAGTGCGAGTACAGCGTTCAGGATGCTGCTCGGTTGTTGGCAGATAGTTTTCTTTTGTTTATTACATTGAAAGTAACAAACGAGCAAACAGTTCACTTGGTGGTAAGTGACATCGTTGACAAGGAAACATAATGTGCATAATAGTGTAATAGTGTTATGTAGTTACCCTTGAGGACTGAGATGGAATGCCTGGTCATCAGTAATAAAGATCTCCGGATCCCTGCACTCACCACACGAAACACAGCAGCATTATGTTGCTATATCAAACTGGTATTCTGTGAGGGCGTGATCCGACCCCGGTCGAGGTGACCCAGTCATTCTGCAGCTAGAAACCAACTGCAGCGTAACTCTACCACTGTTAAAATAGTGTATGTAGTGGGGTTCTCTGAAATTGCCGAACTCCGAACTTATAAATATCTTATCCTACACAGTTGATATAATCTAGTAATAACAAGAAAATACGATATTGCCTTTGTTGAAATCGACCAGGTGGATCAATCTAAGTACGACGATAGGCACCTTTATTAAAAATTCAATTTTTCAAGAAGGCGCCGGTTTTGCAAACTAAGACGTAATAATAATTGTGTAGAAGAATTGTGAGAGTTGTTGGCCGTTTTCTATCATTCCTAACAATTACAGACTGGTTTATTTAAGACAGTATAAATAAACGGTTATAGTGTAAAAGAGATCGAATGCCTCCAGGTTAGTGGTATATACAAAGTTACTTCTTTAATTAATTATCTTTGAAAATTTTCATGTAATAAAAAAATTGAAGGAGAACGGAATATGTCGTAAATGAAGAGAGAAATGCATTATTTTTCATTCATAAACAGAGATTAATTGGAGTTAAAAATGTGATATAAAATGTCGTTACTAAATGATACAATGTATTTTATGAATTACAAAAAAGCAATAAAGTAGTATGCTCCCTTTTGTCTTATCTTTGTGTCATTTAATAATTTGGGTATGATACTGCGGTATTGAATTGCCGCTGGATTTCCTGAATATTATTCCGCATTTCTTTTGTTCTTTGGAAATTAATTACTTAATCTTATTATTAAATTATTTTATATTTTATATTTAATATTTATATAATTAATTATTAAATTACATCTGGAAATATTAAGAACGCATTTGACTAACAATTTCCTTTAAAAAAATATTTTAATGTTAAATATAAAAAAAAGAAAGGACATGTATGACAAAAATGTATGAAATAATTTAAAGTTATCTGTTTCTCATTTGTCCCATTACATGTAAATGAAGGATATTTTTAAAAACGATTTATTTTTGCCTGAATCAACAATGAAAATTCAAGTCACATCTTTCACGCGTAATTTCTTAATAATTTTCTTGTTTGAATATTTATTACATTTGCGGTGAATGTTTGCTGCTTTGCATAATCGCCTACACTTCTATTTAAATTTGGATCACAATCAAGCAAACAGAACTATTTTATTCGCCGACGTCTGTCCACAGAGCGATAGCGTCAGACCGTATACAATCTTCCGTTTAATTTGTTATTTGACATTGCAATTAATTTTTTAGATCTAACATCGCTTAGTAAAGATATAATACATTAATTATGTTACTTATATAAAGAGTAAATGTTTGCATGCCATAACTTAAATGTGTTAGATACTATTTTAATTAGAATACCTTTGTACAACCCATATTCCTGCAAATAAGGTTAGGATTGATGGTCACGATTCTCAACTGTACGCTGAAGAACCTTTGGCAGTGGTAGAGCCACACTGCATTTACATTCTAATTGCAGTAATAAAAGGTTGACTCGACCGAGAAAGGACCATAGTCACATAGAATATAAGAATAGAATTGGAGTACATTGCTGTCGTGTTTCACTGAGTATAGGGAACGGAACACCCAATTACTACTTATGAGGATGAATTTTTGGTAACGAAGAACAGTTGCGTTATCACCTCTGAAATGTAAGAAATGCCTCGTCACCAATAACGATAGTCATTGGATCTGGTTATTCACCAGAAGAACCACGACAGCTTGAATGGCAGCATAATGCTGCCATTCAACTATTGTGTTCTCAGAGGTCGTGGTCTTTCCCCGGTCGAGCCGACCCATTCATGCTAGTTACAAATTACATGGTAGTTCTACCAATGTTTTAAACATTTCCTGAACCGTCCTTTACGACATAATCACACTTATAAAAAATAAAATAAAGATCGTTATGACTATTAAGCCACCACGGACTTCAATGTTGTACGTCAAAGTAATTTACTTTTATTTATATAAAATATATATAAGTAATTTATTTTTAATTTTGGAACATGTATTAATTCTTCAAACTAAAATGGACCTCTCGATTTTTTTTGATTTTATAGCTAATCAATTATTTAGAAAGCCTGAAAAGTTGTAATAGTGATCTTTAGGAAATCTTTTTTAAGAAATTTAGTTTTTCGTATTTAGACTGTCTCTAGAAGTACTTGTCTTTTCAGCGCGGCTCTGACCTTTAGAGTATTATACTATTGTATACATTTAGGCGTTTTCCAACAAAAATCTAGAAATTGAGGAAAATAATAAAACTTTCTTATTCATATGGTGTTTATTCTATAAAGAAAAAATAAATATACTAAAACAATTAGTCTGATTAAGAAGCTACAAGTTTATAATAAGTAAGAAAGCGTAATTAAAGTTTCCAATTATTTATATTATATAATTTCTACCAAAGCAAATTAGCTGAGGAACTGTTGTGTTGTGTTGAACAGTGTGTTCATATGGCGAGGAAAAAGATCTGAATATCCTCATATTGGTAATAAAGTAATAAACCTTAGTTCTCAAAATCAGGTACCTAGGTTCTACATATAAATCCAAATTAGGTGTTAGGCTACATATCATGTCTACGCTTCAGAACCTCTTTCAGTGGAATCTGGTATCGATTTCTTGGTGTTGGTTACTTTTCTAGCACGAACAATTCTTCCATAATAACAGTTGTTTCTTTGGTTTTTACTAATAGAGGGGCCTGTAGAGCTTTTTTTTATTTCATTGAGAGTAACAAACGAGCTCACAGTTCACCTGAAGGTAAGTGACTCCTGCGGTCTATAAAATCTACATTCATGCTTGACAAGGAATCATAATGCAGATGCGTTGTCACCCTTTAGGACTGAGGTGGAATACCTCGTCACCAGCAAATAAAGGTCTCCAGATCCTACACTCACCAGATTGCTCACCATAGTAGCATTATGCTACTATTTCTCGCTGGTATTCTGTGAAGGACGTGGTCCTACCCCAGTCGAACTGACCCATTTATACCGCAGCTTGAATCAAACTGCAGCGTTGCTGTAGAGCTTGCACGTCATATCTGACTTGAGGAAAGAGAGGAGCAAGATATTTATCATTCCATACCATGTGTCTGTCAAGACATCAACAAATATTTAACAATTTTAACCTTAATAACAGAGTACCAGAGCCGTTTTTAAGCTGCCGAGGACTGCAATGTATAATCATAATTTCTTGATTTAGTACATAGTCATTGTTTAGTTCTCAAATGATTATTTCGCTATTATCAACTGCAAACTATTGATTGACTGAGATATTGATGAATAAAATACCAAAAAATAACGTGGATTATTATTATACTTCTGGCGAGCAGGTTGGTAACCGTTGCTACGAGGCAGTGCATTTTTAAAGTTACTCTCTTTCATCGATCTGTCAATTATCAAATAATTATTCCGCCATCATCAATTGTTACATTGAGAAGCTGACGTGATTGTGAATACGAAGTTGAAAACAGCGTGAAGATAAGTCTGACTCTACAGTTTTATAGTAAAATCTATTAATTGTATTGTAAAATTAAATACTACAACACGATAATTAAATCCACCGATATTAAAGATCACAATCCTAAATTGTGAAAAGCGACCAATTTAGGCCTAAACTTGATAGTAAATGAGGCCTTTGAAATTTAAGTTTAAAATTGATGTATTGTACAAAACTGTTTTAAAATAGTATACAAATGAAATTAATGGTACATGAAAAGAAGGTGGTTTGCTTGATAACCGAATGTGAGCTGATAGAAATTTATAATATAATATGTCGTGAATTGTTAATGCGTGAGATTTGGTATTACGATGTTAAATAAAAATAAATTATGTCTGTCATTTTAAGTGGGGACGGCAGTGATGGAAACTACAATCTTGTTTCAACCTTGAAACTTTTATACTTTAAACATTACTAGGGTATGCCAAGGGCAAGTGATGTTTTTGTATGTAAGATACAGAAAATATAAACTTATAGATAAATCTCAATACAATTCGAAGACAGCCGCAAGAGAGTAAGCACGACGTCCTTCTGACTGGTAGTGGTTTTCATTAACTTACATAGAAAGACATGACTTGTGTTTGTCATATATTGTGACCACAGTCATACGGGTATATATATTTCACACCGATTACTATGTATCTAATTTTTAATAGCCGTTGCTTTATCGCAAAAAAAATCAGATAATGCTCGTCAATGAATTTTTTTTAGGCGTAATGTTCAATATCATATTTGCAGAAATAGTAAAAGAAAGATTAAAAGTCATTATTTAGGATTAGTTTCAATATTCCTGCTAAGTGCCGTTTCAAAAAATTGCTCTCGAAATGATTCACCGCTGTGACGATTGAAATTAGGAACATAAAACATTAGAAAACATTCAACACGATGATATAATTTATATAATATATACTATATAATATATAAATTATATATTATATATATATATATATATATATATATATATATATATATATATATATATATAATAATATATAATATATACAGTGCTATTTCTAACTAAACACTTTTAATACCTTGTACTACGATTTATTTTGTTTTGAATTGGAAACATTTAATTTTGTATTTTAGTACTTGTTTAACGCTTCAATATGTTTTCTTTGTTAGAGTTTTATAAAATATATTTAGTGAGGTGTTGCCGTAGCTATAGCAACGACAGCATTGAACACTTTAAAGTTTATTTATGCTTTACTTTTTACTATAATAAGTCGGGTACTAACACAATGAGAAGAACAGACAAGTAAGTATTATAAACGTACACTCGCTGAGAAGTAGAAGAATGGACTGTAAAGAAGTTCAAAATGAATGATAGGGAGAAAGCAAAAGTTTCGGATGAATATAAGTAGGAGCGATCAACTGGTAGATTGCAACTAAGTTTTGTAATATTTTGACGGGCTTATATATTAATTATGGTTTAAACAAAGTAACAGTGTGAATTCCAATTTATAAAGTTTCTCACGATCTTGTGAGCATAGTTAGAGAGAGTATAAGTTGTCCATTTAAGTGCGTTGAAACTAGATGTTGAAACACTTAAACCAGTTCAAGGTAATTCGTTTGTTGATGGGTATAATCCGTGGGAAGGATTCTTCTGTGCAACCACAGAAGAATCCTGGGAAGAAGGCTGCGGCTGCGTCTGCTCTTGCGGCTGCGGCATCGTCTGCGGCCTGTATGACGCTGGACGTACTGGTGCTGCTGCTGTCTGAGAATATGGTGGTGGTTGTGCCCTGGTCCTTGCGGGATCTGCTGTCCTCCTGCGGTGTCGGTGGGAGAGAAGCCGCTGCAGCACTGGATATCTTCTGTCATTCGCCGAATGTGTCTTGGCATGGTTGGCGCATTTAGGCTGGACGTCTATAAGTTCAGGACATGACCAGCCGGATGTTCGCCTGCGCAGCGAACACACCTAAAGGGTCCGAAGCATCGTGTAGACGAATGCCCAAGCCCTTGGAAACGGTGACATTGTGTCGATTCGGGTCTTCCTTGCCAAGCCACAATCGTGGACTCAATGGAGTAACAATAGGTAGTAAGGCATTCAATCTCAGTCCCCAGGGTGACAACGAGTATGCATCTTGAATCTCTTTTGCCTGTGGATGCAGTTTTTTATCACCGTTATTCACCTTCGAGTTAAACGTGTTATAGTGGTTAGAATATTTGACTATCGCCAAGGAACAATGTTTGTGTATCAGAAGTTGTTGGATCAGATCTTATTCAACATTGTTACTGCATCTGTGCAGGTCATGTCACTGGCAACCAGAAGACATTACCTTTTTTGGATTGCAGAGTAATTAGGGTTTTCCTTCTTCAAACAATGATAAGCTTATCCATTTATGAATGAGACGTGTGTGTTTGAAAGTTTAGTTCTTCCTCGATCATGTCGTCATGTTATACTCAGTATTTAGTTCAAAATTAACATTGTTTAATTTTATGTCCCTTAACTGGATGTGTAACGAGCTGTAAATATAATCTCGGATCTAATAACTCTAAAAGTTGTTTGGAACGCTGGGTAAACTAATTAGAGTGCTTAATTTAGTAAGTGATGTTTTTCTCACTAAAATATATTTTGTTTGGGAAGTCTATACTTCCCATCATTATACGTATGTCGTTTGACGGTTTCTTTCTTAATTCAAGGTTACGCTTGCTATGAATATATTTTATTACTAAATTGTTCTGTGTGATTATTATAAAAAAATGGTAATAATAAAATGAAAAGTCATATGAGAGGTTTTTAAATTAATTGGAATTACTTTTGTTCTTATTTTTCAAGCTGATGGCTGCTGTTAGCCAGAGGGCTTTTACAGTTTCGTCGGGTTGAGAGGTGACCGAGCGCTCATGGGGCTCAGTCGAGACCTCTATTAGTGGGTAACCGGCACAAGGTCTTCCAACAGGGCCGAACCTCGGCTCGGTCAGTTGCTTCTGACTAAGGATTATCTAAATTAATATAGCTATTATTATTAGCTATCTGTACCACCACTTCGGAATGCGTGGGCGCTGGAGAAGAAGTGGCGCAAGAAACTTCAGCGACTCTTCTAACATTATTGTCTGGTGAGCAACGCCCTGTGACATGACAGTATCGCGAATAGCCTTGTTTGCGACGTCGTCGGTGGGGGCGGTATGAGGATGCAATGTACGTGTGTAGTTTTTTATGAAGGGCATGGACCCATCGTCGGGGTCGGGTGGTCACATCATCGGGGTCGTCGAGGGCGTGCCTCGGTCTCCTTCGGATGCAGGTGAAAGGATTGTAAGTGGCGGCACTTACAATAAAGGGGTTTGGATGTGTGACGACAGCGTTGAAATATCGGCGGGATGCCTGCTTCAGGTACTGAGTTATGGTCGGCAGATCCAGATATATTTATAGATTTTCATTACGCAAGAACCACGGAGCACCGGTGGCCTTGCGCATGAAACGATTTTGATTTACCTGAAGTCGGTTAATGAGACGCGAAGAGCATGTGCAAAGACGGGTCTTGCGTCCGTCATTATGGGTTGGATGCACGCTGTGTATAGTGTAATTTTATTACGCAGGGACATTTCGCTATTTTTATTGAGTAACTGGTGCAAACGACCTAAGGTGAAAGCTGCTGAATTGGAGGCGTTTACAGATAGCGTCTGGTTTGAATGCGTAAAGGCCGGTGTCATGGGCGAAGAGGGCTAGCTACACTTCGATTGAGAATGGGACCTAGAACGGAGCCTTGTGGTACACCGGCTCGAATGGAATGAACCTAGATGGGTTCAAGCCCACTTTGGATTTATATTATAATGGTGTGATTTTAAATTCCCCAAACATAGATATTTTATCTCATATGTGGTACTTTTAGAAAAAGAGGGGCAACGGCAAGTGAAAGATAAATTAATAAATAAAATGAAAATAAGTGATAATGGAAATATAAATGGCATTCACTAAATTATCCATATAGGTAGAGCCATATTGTAGTTTTTCTAGCAGCAACAGAAGTGGGACCACTTTCATATTGCCAGCGTGAAATGACAGTATTACGCTGCTGTGTATCGTATGGTGAGTGAAGCTATCCGTTGACCCAGTACATGTAAAGAGATTTTCCATCTTCGTTCTCCACGCTGACAACTTATGTAATGCATTTGAATATTGGTTGAGGCTAGATCTTGATGTTTCACGTAGGTCGAAGTCATTGTTTACCATCAGTTAAACTGTGCGCTCGTTTGTAATGCCAAATATTATAAAGAAACGGCATTACCTATTGCAATTCTATAATCACTATGCGAATTAAATCGTTAAGAGCCGTATAAAATAGAATACCGTGTCTACGAGTGATAGGCACCGTCCTTCCACACCAAAATTATGCGAATCTATGATAATTATAAACAGTTTTAGGACTTCTGTTTTTGTTGAAATAACAGAATCAGTTGGATAAAAACAGCACAGAGAGAACGCCTTCATACTTTCCAAGGGGCCATAAGCTAAACTAGAATTTTAATATTTTTTTGTCTATGGTACCCTATAACTACTCTTAACAATCTCAACAATTACCACCATAGGAAAAGCAGTAGCGAAGAATTGTATCTTCATATACCATGGGACTGCGTTTAAAAAATATAAACACAAGTTTTCTTTACAGATGCAGCGAGCGAAGGGCAAACAATAACACTTCTATCTCTTCTATCAATGGTTGTCGTCAAACATAAACATCAGAAAATGAATTCCTTTATAAATCTCGTGTAAAAGACTTGATTATGACGTCATATCCGGAGCAATTTAATGATTCAGTGCTTAGGACATCTGACGAAGAATTCCCCCTATTGATGCCACGATGGGGCTACGTAATATCTGCTTTCGTGCTGTTTCTCATCGGATTTTTCGGCTTTTTTCTAAATCTTCTGGTTATACTGCTGATGTTCAAAGATCGACAGGTAAGAACAACAAATATTAACATAAAACACAATTTAATATCAACTGGATGTTTAATTTATGTACAATTGTTATCAAATTAAATATACCTGCACAAATAATCCCAATATATTACATATTTCAAATGTTGATATTGTTAAGTACACGCGATATATACAAACTTTTAACATGAACCGATATAATTCGTCCCGTTTTTGATATAACAAACAGTAACGTCAATTACATAATTGACGTCATATATAATTAGATCTCGTCTTTTTTGAGATGACGTAATGAAAGCAATTCACATTTCACGTTCCAAACGTGATAAGGAATCGAATATTAACCCATTTTTTTTCTCACATGTAAGAATGTTAAAAACTTGTGACATATTCGAACAATGAACAAGTATTTTGAGTTGAGAGTAAACCTTATTTAAGCAGTAATCAATATCAATATTATTACGTGTACCTTTAATTTCAAATAATTAAATCTGATTTTGAATAAATAATTTTGACTGCACATCCATTATATTTTTTATCTATTTAAAAAAATTATACCTTTTTATTACCTTACTCTTCACGTTATTTTAAAAAAAGTTGGGAAATTGTCCTCTGTTACTAAAGTTCCTTTATCAAATTTATCTAATTTAGAACGAAACGGGTTTGTTAGGTATGTGATTCGTATGTCGAAATCGCACGTCGCGGGCGTGATGTTCTTTCACTCATTTCGCTACCGAACCTTTCGATCCCTATAGGCTATGTCGACATGTTAAGAATGCTCGTGACCCGAGTCAGAATATTTGGTATCGAATCACTCGATCAGTTATATTAGTGGTAATATTTTTTAGATTTTTGAGAATTATGTGTATCTATGTTTTTATGGAACTAATGATGACTAAAGATTACATATTTCACCTGATCGTAAATGACGTATCAAACCGGTTGATAAACACATCCAAAAAGTACATGCCTTATCACTCCCGAGGACTATACAATGGAATGCTTATTTCCTATAATCAAGTCTCCGTTTATCCCATTATACACTGATATTCTGGAGGGTCCTTTTCTAATTGAATATACGAATTCATGCTGCAGCTGAGATTTGGGCAGAAAGTGGTTGTAATGCATCTGCATTTAAATTCCTAATCGAGCTGTAGTTATCACTTGTCCATTGACAATACTAAGGGCCAAAAAATGCAACAGTGACTATTTCTCTTTCCATTACACTCAGTACATTTTAATTCATTTTACGCCTGTGCAAAGAAACAGCTTCATTATTCTATGTACTTTTCTCGTAATAAAATAAAATAAAAGACATATATGCTGAAATATAAGACTTTTATATTTTATTATTTCATTAAGTACTGTAAAATAGAATTATTTTGCTACCTTTATTAAGTCTGTTTTTTCACAATATTTGTCAGGTAATTGCTATTTATCGAGCTTGCATATTGGTATTAAAACTCCAAGGTAAACTTTTACATTTTATTTCAAAACTTGTCCATTTCCTTACATGTGAAAGATATATTTAATATGTAGGGTAAATGTGTATTTTGCTACAATTTTTTTCAAGATTCGATTTTTGTGATACAGGAGTATAGTAATTAGAGCAGATCGAGTAAGTCTTGGTATTGATTGCGTAACTAAATGAGCACGGTGCTTGGTTCCTGGGATTTAAGTTTTACAATTATTTAGATTACAATATTGAAATATATTTTTTAGTCGAGATGTATCCTTATTGCCGCCATTCACTAACACTTCGTCTGTACTTTTTCTAAACTTATTGTAAAGAAGTTTTAAATGCACCTATGTTTACACTTGCTATACGTCACTAATATCACTACGTAGGAATTATACATTCCAACTCCACCATTCCTTTTCTATCAACAGATATGTCGACAACATATGGGTTTCTATGCTGTCATTATGGATTTACCTCACATTCAGACTAAGCGTATTGTTTAGTCACAAGTCTGAATGCTTATTACAGTTTGATTACAAAGTAGGACACGATTTTTAGTTTAGGAATGCCTATTAATTCTACATTGTCATTTAAAATAAGGAACTTTCATGAAATATGAGCTAAAGCTCAAAAACTTTGATATATTTTGCGTAATTAAAGCTTTTTCATAAGACGCAAAAATATATTTTATTATCTACCTTAAAAATTCAAATTGCTTATATTTGTTGCAGTTGTGGACACCGCTAAACATTATACTATTTAATTTAGTATGTTCCGATTTTTCTGTATCTGTTCTCGGAAATCCATTAACTCTTATTTCTGCCCTATTTCACCGATGGATTTTTGGGCGTACTATGTGTGTGATTTATGGATTCTTCATGGCGCTGCTGGGTAAGTTTTGAAAAGGATCGTCTATTCGATAGGTATAGGTGAAGATTTGATTTACTTTCATAAAGTCTTTTTGTTGTAGGACGTCGTTTAATATCGACTACAATAGATTATTACACCCGGTAAAATTTGCCAAATATGCGACGGCAAAACCGGTGCTACAATGATTTTTTTTAATTCATATTTTCGTCCACTGTTTCCACTTACGTATAGTTTATAGCTTTAGTTAATATCCAGTGCTTTTATTATTTAATATAATAATAATTCCATAAGTTAAAAATTAAAAATAATATAATTTTAAAGATTACGCTGCATCCAGTCACGTACTTAAAATAAACGTGCATTTGAAATTTAACTCATGGCTGGTTTAATTCCTAAAGCGTTTATAGTTTGGCGGTTAGCATATTCAGCAATTATGAACGGTTCGATAATGATGATAATAAATGGAAAGAATATTTATTTTCTACTTTTGTTTCAGGAATTACGTCGATAACAACTTTAACTGTGATTTCGTTTGAACGGTACATGATGGTAACGAGACCGCTGAGATCAAGGCGTCTGAGCTCAAAAGGCGCCGTTGCCTTAATCGTTTTCATCTGGGCGTACTCCTTAGCTCTCACCACACCACCTTTAATGGGATGGGGGAATTATGTCAACGAGGCTGCTAATATCAGGTATATAAATTATGTGTATAAAACTTGAAAAAGTCATAAAAACTGCGTAGATTTTTATGACACTTGTTAAAGAATTCAGTGGGCAATATGATCAGAGTATAAGGCCTTTCGTGTTTTGTGTTCGACAGCCGAGAAATAAATTTTGAATTAAAATTAAAACCATCAAAGTTTCGGTTTTCGGTTCTGATTGTTTTATATGTATGACTTGGTATCTATATATAAAACATATATATATATATATATAAATATAGTAGTATATTACATATCCTGCACAGTTGAAATCCTGTGATAATAATTAGGATATATTGCTGTAGTTAAAATTAACTAAAACGATTAGCACGGAGCTCTATTAAATCATTTAATATCAGAGATTCGAAATAAATATTTTCATCTCTGCTTTTAAGATCACAAATAACAGCTTTATTACTCCATTCTTTAGTTATTTAGGTGTGACAAATATGCACACAGTTTACCCTTATAGTATGTGATGGCTGCAGACTTTTATATTTTTTTGTTTTTCGATCTGATGGCTGCTGTTAGCCCTAGGGCTTTTAGTTTTAGTTTCTCCGGGTTGATAGGAGACCGAGCGTTTATGGCGCTCAGCCGACACCTCTATTAGTGGGTAACCAGTACAAGGGCTTCCGAGAGGGAGCTTCGGCTAGGACCCTTACTCTGTTGTGCAAGAGCGACTGACTCGAGGGTGGTCGGGAGGGCCGAATCTCGGCTGGCCCTGTAAAAGAATTGGCGCAAGAAACTCCAGCGACGCTTCTATAGTTGTTCACTGGTAAGAACCGGCCTGTGAAATGGCGGTATCGCGAATAATTATGTTGCTTGAAAGTTAACGATGGCTGACACTACATGTTGGTTGGATTTCTGGCGGCAGTCCTGCCTTCAGGCTTGCCATTCCTGAGGGTTTTGCAAGGGGTGAGACGAAGGCGAAGTGACACACTAGGTCGAGGTCGCTTTCGTTAACCGTCCGTCAGGCTGATGGAGGGGGCTGCTCAACCGGTTGAGCGACGGTCGGTACACTGACCGGCATTTGGCATTCGGGGCGTAGAGGTCGGACGGGGGTGGCTGCAGCCACATGAGATCTACACCCATTCTCAATAAAGATTTAAGATTTACATGCGCTGCACCTCGGAGGCCTGAGGTGCTTCGTTATCTGTAATATGATCTCCGTTTCCCTACACCTCACGATACACAGCAGTTATGCAATTTCACGCTGATATTCAGTGAGGGCGTGTTTCTTTCCAGGTCGAATCAAGCTTCAATGTTTCAGACAGTACGCTGCCACGTTGATCCATTTATATATATTGTCATTTATTCCACTTATTCCATCAAAAAAGAAAAATATTACATCCGTTTTTACGCCTATTTTCTACTTATTACTGTTATTACTTAGAGTATTCTCATTAATTTGAAGATCATATGTCTCGACGGCGAGAATTCTATGATTATTGATTAGTAAACCCAACTAAGCTTAATTTTTTTACATAAATATAAATTTTTAAAATCGTATATATTTTCTCATTGACAATTCATACAAATAAGCTACTTGGAAAGTAAAACATCTTGTGGAATAAATGTACGAATTCAAAAGAACTTTTGGATGTTTTATATGGAAATCCGATTTATTAGTATTCAGTGAGAATAGATAAAGCGTATATTACAAAAATTAATATAAATATTCTAGTAGTAAATCACACATATGTATGAGCTGTCGAAGAGTGTCGATTCGAGCCTTCGAGCAAATAGACAGTAATTGATTTTATTGACGTAAAGGTGAAATTCATTTCCACTTATATAACTATCTATTATTAACTTCTGATATATAATTTTATGCTATATAATATAAGTTAGCAGCTTAGCTCGATTTCAGTTAGGATTTTCGGTCTAGATAACTTGCTTTGACGTAGAAACTTCACTACGGGCATTCGCTTCACCGCATGAGCAAGCTCAATGTGTCTCTCCCCAAATTATGGAGACAGTTAAGTTGGTGTTTGTCAGCGTTTAAGACTTCGCAACGTAGATATCTACAGTAAAATTAAGGCTCCAGACATATATATAAAAAATAGTAAGCAAAAGTGATAATGATTTGGCCATATACATACATAGATCGTAGAACTGATAACGAAAGGGGAAAAAATTCTCGATATGACGTTGTGCTATGACGTGCTACGGGAGGTCATAATGATTATCAGTCGGTATCATGTTTCGTGACAGACTGATGGGGAAGCTTATATTCAGGAGTCGACTGCAGACAGGCAGTTAGGGCGGTGATGGTGCATAGCAAATAAATTTATTATTTTCCTGAAGCGGCTGACCAAAAGACTTCAACCATCTGTTGAAGTCTTTTGGCGATCATTCCCTGCATTGAGAATATGTTATTTTGCGTAGCGTATTTAGAGCACTCGGCTACAATATTTTCTTTTTATATTAACACACATTACAATTTTTAATGTCTTCAGTCAGCCAGTTTGAACAGTTAGTCAGTTAGTTTTCAGTTTATACTTTATGCTTAGTATATATAGTATCTCTATTACTACATTAATAACACATTATCTTTTTTTACGGTTGTTGACATATAATAAAAATAAATTAAAAAAAAAAATTAATACCAGAAAAATATATGTACACATTTTATAGTATATATATATATATACACATATATATCTCACTGCTCACTTCGAGCTGGTATACTTGGTGACCGCCTTCGTGCCCTCGCTGACTGCGTGTTTGGCAAGTTCACCGGGCAGCAGCAGTCTCACGGAGGTCTGCACCTCCCTCGATGTGATGGTGGAGCGCTTGTTGTAGTGAGCGAGCCGGAAGCCTCAGCCGCTATGCGTTCGAAAATATCATTGACGAACGAGTTCATAATAGACATAGCCTTGCTCGATATGCCGGTGTCCGGATGCACCTGCTTGAGCACTTTGTAGATGTAGATAGCGTAGCTCTCCTTCCTCTTGTGCTTCTTCTTCTTCTTATCAGACATATTTATGTATATTTATAAACTATATTATGTCGTGTATTTATATAACTGAACACAACTTATGCTTATTAAATATCGCAAACCGAAGTGTTTTGGTGAAAATGTTAAAACATGCTTAAAATTTTATTAGATTTAAATATTAGATAGGGACATTAGATGCTCTAGAGATAGACGAGAATATTATCCTGTAGTTGAAATTGACCAGGAGGACATTATGATTATATTAATGATTATGATGATATTCCAGGGAATATCGGGAATGTTTATGACGTCAACTATGTACTGTATATAGTATAAATGTACCTTGTACTTGACTAGGTACTGTATATATAAATGTACCTCGTGTTAACACAGTTTAGTTAAAAATATTAACCCCACGAAACCTCAGTTAGTTGTTTAGCTTATTTTATCTAAATCGTAAATTTTCCTAAGTTTCTATTATTAATAATAGTTTGCTCTTTAATACATTATGCTATTGTAAACAAGCTAAGTGGTCTGATCACTAAGGTGGCACACAGACGTGAATATTTCTACCCATTTTATCAAAGTCGTTAATCTTCGAACAACTATTTCATGCCTTTCTTGGCTTTTATATTCCTCTCAAACATAAATTTATGTCTTCCGGACCTATGTTTACTATTTCTGCCTATTTTTGTCGTGTAATTGAAAGTAGAATATATAATGAAACATCACTTTTACTTCTGATTACAAATACGGATTATTGTTAAGAGCATATACAGAAGGTGAGGTATGTAATAATAATTCTATTTAGCTAGCTGTAGAATGAATGGGTCAGCTCGAACGGGGAAGGACCACGCCCTCACAGAATACCAGCGTGAATTATATATAATGCTTAATATATAACGCTGCTGTGTTTCGTCTGGTGATTGTAGGGATCCGAGAACTTTATTACTGGTGACGAGGCATTCCATCTCAGTCCTCAAGGGATGTCATGGGCCGCAGGAATCACTTGTTATCAGGTGAACTATGTGCTCGTTTGTTACACTTTATTTTTGTAATAAAAAAAAATTAACTATTGTTGACAGTTGCTCCGTGAATTGGCATGAGCAGTCAGTAAATACGCTTACATATATACTGTTTCTCTTCGCAATGGGACAGATTGTGCCATTATCAGTGATAACGTTCAGCTATATTAACATCATCCGGACATTGAAACAGGTATTTAAATTATTTCATTTCTTTATAAATTTTATTTAAAGCAAAGAGCTAAATTAATTAGTGTATCTACTTTTTACCTTTTCTTTTAAGTTTACAATTTATAAACAATAGAAAAGTAATAAAATCGAACATGGAGAAACATGTTTAACACGCCGTTATGTTTTTATTGTGTATATAGCTGTATGTTTGTATACACAATGTAACATTGTTTTAAGATAAACATAATTTACAGAATTCCCAAAGACTTGGTCGCGTGAGTCGTGCAGAGTCGCGGGCCACTGCAATGGTCTTCGTGATGATTGTAGCATTCACTATCGCCTGGACACCTTACTCGCTCTTCGCTTTGTTAGAACAATTCGCAACCGAAGGAATTGTAAGTCTTAAAATATATTAAATATGCTTTGCATAATGTGTGAGAGATTCAGTTAAAACAATTACTGGTAAATAGACGTTCCGTGTGACTTTTCACTGCGACTTTTTCGCACCTACATTTTTATTGCCGGGGTAATATATTTTAAGGTAGGAGAAATGTGTGCAATTTTATTAGTCTTACATTACAACCACAGCGTCTCATTTGAATTTTTATCGGTATACTTAGAAATAGCTAAGTAATAGTTACACATAGACTTAGAATTTAAATGCGAGATAGTTTTGATCGGATTGATGATTGACGATTGAAATAATTTTATCAGTGCTTTTAAACTTATAAGCATTCCTATTAACCACTCTAACTATGCTAATGACGAGCGTAGTTGGAGTGGTTGATGGAGTTGGAGGATGCTTGGAGATGGTTGATTAAAATAATCGAATGGCGGATTCTATCTTAGAGCTTAAGACCATGATATGATGTTAAGACTATGGGATCTCACTTATTCTTTCTCGATTATAATGTTGTTAAGATATATACCACGCGGAAGATATTATATATGATATGTTGATGTTTGATAGGTAAATATATATAAGGAATGATATAATAATATCAATATTAATATAATTGTGTCTCTAATAACTCAATTCACGGGTTGTTTTCATTACAGATATCACCTGGTATGGGTGTTATTCCAGCACTTATTGCAAAAAGTTCCATTTGCTACGATCCCCTTATTTACGTTGGTATGAATACACAGGTTAGCACGTGTTTTCAATTTTTTTTTTAGTTTTAAATTTGCTAAAATTGAATTTCGTTTGTTGACCTTCATTCGAAAAATTAATATCAGCCTTCCTTTTCAGTTTCGCCAATCCATTAGGTGCTTTTTTAGTACACAAAGTAAAAGAAAGTCTCAAACAAAAGGATGTCATAATACTGTATTAACACAAAAATTGTCTGCTGTTAACGAAATAACTATTCGATATGATACATCGGAATCAAACTTGTTAAATACACTACATCAAGCAGAAAAAAATAACATCATGACTGATACCCGAAAAGACGCCACAAGAAACGATGGCAACAATAGAAATTATGTAAAAATCTCAGAACTACCAACAATCCAAGAGACCAAAACAGCATCAGATGTGGAAAAGTCAGAAGATACCATATACGACGATGAAAGAAGTAACAGTAATACTAAAATAGACTCATTTGTAGAACCTTGTAAGATGACAGATCATTCTTTAGTTTTGACAATAGTTGATTCTGAAGGACTTTTTCCAAGCCAAGTAATCAAACGCAATAACAATATCGAAGATCTATGGAAAATTTGGGGTGTTGATGGTCTCGAAATACATTCAACTGATGCATTAAAACTAGATGATAACATTCAAATTTCAAGAACGTTGCATACGATGAAACATAGTTACTCGTTAGACTTCAGTTATGTTTCAAAAGAAAGAAAAAGACATCAATTTTCAGTAAAACGAGAATCATGCGGTACACACGGATTTTTCGTAGATATGGTAGTTACAAAATTTTTAGGACATGATTCCAAGCAAAATAATTTAAAAAATTGCATATGTATAAGTGATAAAAAAGAATTTGATGATGTCAGTTTGTAATATTGAAAAGTCATAAGAGGATCAATACTGAATCTTTATCATGCCATTGGTAAGAATTTGTGACAGCAATGAAACCAGTGGCAGTAGTACCAAGTGCTAGACACTGGATTGTTACCTTTATTTGTATTTAGTGAAATTTTTGAGATAAAATGAAACACCGAACTACATAACATCTTTTATTAATAGTCAAGTAAAAAAACATTAATGAAATTAAAGCCGTCTCATTATGGATCTGTGATAGAGACGAGTACCAAGGTACAATATATATATACACAATTATTGATATAATATACATATTGTATAAATCCATATATGTAATATAAATATTTTAAGAAAGAATTAAACGAATTTAAGATCTGTAGGTAAAATCAAATTTTAGTCAATAAGTTTTACAATTCATCTTAATAGATTACAATAAAATTTAAATTTGTTATTATTTATAGCAATGTATGGTTAAATAATAATGTGTAATGCGCTACATTTGTTGTAATGGTATTTAAATATTATATTTTTCTATGTAAATTACTACATAATGATAATAAAATGCTTTTATAAGATAGAAAACAAAAATATATAAGCCTATAAAATTTACCTAAGTTAGTCTAAAAATATTTATTCAGGCATTCTTTTTTGTTTATTCTTGATACAATTTAGAATTTTATTATTTATTGACTCGAAAATGTCTGCAAAAAGAGCGTTCTAAAGTAAATTGTACATTATTTTTAGTATTAACTTTGATAAAATCTTGTAATATATAATTTAGGAAAAAATTATGTTGATTCTATTACTTTTTATTTTTCATGTTAATTTTCTGTTCCATCATTTGACATTTCTTTTCTTTGTATTGGAATTCAGCTTAACGTAAACTTTACAGGTTGCTAAGAAACTTAATATTCTGTTTTTTTTTTAAAACCAATGATTATAACTTATCTGAACATTAATTATAAATATATAAATTATTAAGTCAATTTCAGTTTTAAATAAATATTTGTTAGTAATAACTGCTATAGTAATTGAGTAGGTTAAATCGCCTGTCAAATGTTTAATTAATTTGTTAAGTACGGTTAGATATATTTAATGAAATGAGGACAATTAGTGAAACTTTAATATTTAAATAATAATCACTATTTGTTAGTTTTAGATTATTTATTTACAGTTACAATTGATAGGTTAAGTTTCAAAATAAGGTGGTATTATAATATTCAATAATAAAATCGAATTGCTTTGCTATTATATAGTTCATAATTAGCCTGTAAAAAGACGAGAGTGATGATCTTAGCAAATTTATGGGAAGACGGTAGCTGCTACCTGCTGGGTACAAAAAGTTTAAGCGTATCTGCGACTCCTCTGGTAATGCGGATGTTCATGGGCGGCGGTAATCACTTACCATCGAGTGAGCTGTTTGATCGTTTGCCACCGTTCGCCATCGTTTGTATTCTTGTATTCTTGTATTTGATACAAAAAATTGCAGTGAACTAATACCGAGTTGTGTTGAATAGCATTACGCACAGACAGACTGTCAACGATCTCGGTAATTTAGTCCTGAGTATTTAATAACTTTTCCACCTCTGTAACACCCACGGTATGGTCTAAGCAAGTTTATGGAAATAATTACGTATCCAGATGGATAGGGGTCATAGTCGGTGTGGTCTATGAGGGCCGACTGATAATGAGCAGTTAGCTAATGGTTGGCAGATAGAGAAATTATTAAATAGCCTTAGACTTTGGTACTAGGTACAAATCTAACATGTTTGTGTCTTATTATATTTCATTATTATTCCTACTTTACTCGTGTTCAATATCGACTAATAACTATGCACATGATATATAACTAGTCTGGCCATAAATACTTTTTAATTATTTTGAATTTGTAACACATATATTATTTTAAAAACTTCTTTCGATTTTGCGCCATTTCACATACTTTTTCGTGTTCATTATCCAATTACAATATGGAATGGGGTGTTAAAGAAAATAGGATTGCAGTGATTGCCTTGCACAAAGTGGGTATGGAGCCGTCGGTCATATTCCAGACACTTCAAAAGCTTGGTATCAGCCGTATGTTCGTATATCGTACTATCAATAGATACAACAACGCTTCCTCTGTCGAAGACCAGAAAAATTGGGGGCGGTCGCGTGCTGTTACAACTTAAAAGGCTGTTAATGCTGTTAAAGCCAGAATTGCTCGAAACCCCATTAGGAAGCGAAAAATCTTATCGCAAGAAATGAAAACTCGCGCTAGGACTCTGTCGCGTATTATAAAACAAGACCTGAAGCTCGGTGCTTATCGTCGATATACAGGACATGCCCTAAATCAATCTTTACAATTAAAGAGGGTGGATCGATCACAACGGCTTCTGTCGCGATACGCAGGTAAAGGCACAGAAATATCTTTACCGATGAAAAAAAAATCACGATTGTTTCTTCTAGGAGATGATTTACGACAATAGTCTAATGTTGGATTCGAACCTACGACCTTCGCAGACCGTACCCTAAACCGTTGGGCTACTGATACTGATTTATATTTCAAAGTACAGTGTTATCATTTGTTTGAAAACACGCAATCACTTCCCTATTCAGTTTTAATGTATCTACAAAATGATCAGACGGAGGATCAGTATGAACGGCATGGGACAAAGAGCAGAGGGCGCTTTCAAAAAAAAAATATTTAAAAAATATTGGGACTTATTTTCACTTAATTAGGGATTAACAACCCATCAGCCAGGTACTGCAATTACCCTACCGCATACCATTGTGATATAACAAATCGAGTGAACAAAGCATACCATATCAGTCCTTAGAGGTGAATACTCTCTAATACTTCATCAATATTCACCAACTCGCTTGGGAACCGCGTAGTAAACTATAACTGAAGTACGTGACGTAACTCAATGAGATCCTTTATTTAATTGTTATTATTAACCAAAGAAATGTATTTATAAATATTAATGATGCATATGACGTTTTTGAAGTTATTATACATTTAAATGTATCACACTCTCTCCATATACAATCACTTATGTAATAACATAATCTATTGTAAATATATATTTTTTAAATCTATGTATCTAAGTATCGGGTACTATTATTTTTATTCGTTTTATTTATTTAAGTCTTTTGTATAAAAATATTCTAGTAATTATTAAATAAATGTATTAATCTAAAAATAAATGTCTATATGAATAAAAATATGGCATAAAATTAATTAAATTATAAAACATGTTTTTCAGATACTTTTATTTTTTATTCATTTTAATTATAAAAATAATACATTATATATTTCTTTCCTACCGCTACGTTATTGTATTGTTAGAAAAGAAATTTTAATAAAATAATTAATGAACACACGAGTCGTAGTCAGATTGATTGGCTGCTGCGTCGTAGTTCCTGGATTCTGTTTTCAGATATGTTCTAATCACTTAGTACTAAGATGGAATACCAGTGACATTATCTTTGGTATCATGAAGGAATCGTGGGTAACTTTAATTTGATCACATCAGCAGTAAGTCCGAAGTGACATTCCTCCACAGTAAAATCGACCCATTTATGGTACACTACTGGTTAACAACTGCACGTGAAAATATGATTTAATTCCCGAGACAAATTGTTGCAATCGTTAGATTTCGAGTGGTTTTTTTCACTAAAGTTTTCCAGATATACTTTCGCATGAGCATTTTTACTGGATTAGGGAAAGCTACAACGGATCAACCTTAGTTTTTCCCCTAGGTATTATCTTACTAAAACACATCATGACATCGTCTATTAAGTATTAGATGTATTCAATATAATAATAGATGCGGGTCAGAAATCGCACTGCAGAAAAGCAGATATAAAAAACATCTGCTAATTCTTGATACTGTTATGATGATTTTGTTTTAACTTTGTGATAATTAATTTATTCTTTAAGTATTCGTCAGCACTGCAAGCAAGCTACACAAACTGTTGGACAACCAAAGTCAATCTCTAGTAGGTCTTCATTTTAACGTCGTATAGAATAAATGAATAAATTAAAGGAAAGTTTTGGATCATTTAACAATTTTGCATTTAGGATAAAGTTTGTAAATATTTTACGTCTTTGCTTTACATTTTTAAAACCAAA
This sequence comes from Teinopalpus imperialis, assembly GCA_029286865.1. Taxonomy (NCBI): domain Eukaryota; kingdom Metazoa; phylum Arthropoda; class Insecta; order Lepidoptera; family Papilionidae; genus Teinopalpus; species Teinopalpus imperialis. Next base: position 5,308,647 of record JAGSMU010000035.1, on the reverse strand, counting down.
TAAATTCAATGTAAAAGAACTAAGCAATTATAATCCTACAAAAGTTTTCATATTTCCTAATCGTAATCGTATTGAACAAACAAATTAAAATAATGTGAAAGGAAAAAGTGAATATCTTTTTATCCAACCGTTAGAAATCTAAATTGTATATAAACATTCGATTTCTAGATTAATAAGTATATTTTATATTTTATTTGATAACAGGTTTCTACTAAAACCCGGAGCAACACTTAAAGAAAAATTATTATACATGAAACAAAGAGACTACTTAACTAATTTTAGTTACAACGTTTTCAAGGTTTTTTATTAGCATTAGGTTTTGAACTCTGTTTGCTGGCTTTTTTACTTTACTTAATTTTTTTAATAAACCTTAAAATATGTATAAACTACTTACAAAAATAATTAATTCTTATATTATATTTATTTATTTAATACAGCCTTAAATAAATAAAAGCCTATGTCATTGATTTGAACATAATCTCCGGCCTTGATCTTGCACTCAGTTCTGCCCCTAAGGCACTTATCTCGTTCAAGTACTTTAGTGACTAGCTAAATTAAACTCAAGTTTAACTTCTTCGATAAGCAGATACTTTTTCTTTATAAAATGAAAATTAAAATAAAAAGCTCTCTAGACTACAAGATTCTCATACAAGAAAGCCGACGTTGACGTTGATGCTTTCTTCAAATGATGTTATTAATCGGAAATCTATTTTATCCTTCATTAGAGAAAAGTATTTTTTAGGCAATTAAATCCAGATTACCTGTGCTTGTTTCTGCAAGGTGACTGAGGTAGGTGACTTGGCTTATGTTGTATTTTGTGCCAGACATGACAGAGGTCTATCCATAATTATGAAGATGACGAAGAATTAAAAGGGTCAAAACAATTGTATAATATAAAGATATTTTCGGAAAATGTTGAGTTACAATATTTGAGACTTTAGAATTGATGCACGTATTCGTGAAAAAAGATTGTGTTATATGTTATTATTGATTGAGATTTCAAAATTCTGCTTGTTTTAGTGGTTATTTTAATTGCATGTAAGTAGTCACTCAACTTTTTTTACCGTGAAGCTACAACGATGAAAAATGTTCCAACGGATCCACCTTCTGACCCATCTGATGGAAAGGAATTCCTCCTGTCACAAAAGTCCATTTAGCATACCTTCATATGTCCCTCATTACTTCCTGGTTGTAAATTATTTGACGCTATGTTATATTAATTTAAATGACGCTAATGACAAAGCACCTTTTAAAATCCATGTTGTTAGGAATGAGACTGACCCCTATGCCGGTACTACAATACGACCACATATATTTATCAAATTCTTATATAAAAATGATATTTCTAGAATCATGAAAGATGGTGTTTCATGATTGGGATCCCGCTCAAACATTTAAGGGACAAAAACTTCCTGAAAAACTACCCATTCCATTCAAAAGACAATTTTATTGTTACACTACAGTGCAAAGAATTATTGCTACTCGTATAAAGCAGATTAGATTAGATGTTGTTCTATCTTGGATGCCCTAGGCATACTGGCATTACGGGCAATGAAGCGACAGATACATATACTAAATAAGCCATCCAATTAGGTGACCCATCATTTAACTGTTATTTGACTCTCCGTGCCCTCGCGGAACAGTTTCTCATATAAATGGGATGCAACTAACTTCCCGAAGTGCAAATACTATACATATGTTCAAAGCGACATTCTGGAGAAACCGTAGTTTTTTAAATACAAATGTTTCAATAAAGCGGTTACATCCACAACAATCCGTATACGACTGGGTCCTGGACACCTGTCTTTCTAGCTAAGATCTGGGTTCGTGATCATTCCATATGCGCATGTGGTCTTGAGGAAGGTACCTTGGAACAATTTTTTTTTTCATGCCCAAAATTATCATTATCCCTCTTCCCAAGTATATTTCCCGTCTCTTAATCTAAAATAAAATAAAAACATAACTCCCTTTTAACGAGAAATTGGGTTTCTAAATTCTTTAATTAATCAAACGTAATACAGAATTCTTGTATTGCTAATTTTATACGTATTTTAAGGTCGTGCCGGTAGCGTGGTCCTAGCACGTGAGATTTTAATTGAATTTTTCCAAGTGATCAAATCGTAATATCTAAAACCACAATAATGATGAAATTGGTAAGTGACAATCTATCACATAGTTCACGCTTTTTTTAAACATTAGGAAGAAAGATTTCCTCAACCAAACTTCAGATTGCATGTGCGTTGTCAACCCAGAAGACTGAGATAGAATGTCTCGTTACCTGTTATTAGGTCCCCGGATAACTATAATCAACACATATTCGATACACAGCTGTTTTTTGCTGCTATTTCGAGCGAAAGGTGAATGGCTAAGTCAACTGTCACATGGCTGTGTGATGTAGTCGGCGTATATCTAAGAATCAATACAATAAAAGATAGGAAATTATCCAATACTTTTGCTGTCGCAAATCGAACTATTACCACCATAATCAGCAGTCACAATGGAGGGTTCGGTGCATCTCCAAATATGTATGTAGTGTACAGAAAAAACCCAATACATTTTTTTATACAAAACGAACTTTTTGTATAAAATGTATCATAACCCTTGTGGTAAATCAATCTAGTTCTTATACCGAGTAGGTTCGGACCATTTAGTTGTAACTTATTTTGTAATTTATATTGTACCGTTTTTTATATTAAATACTCTAATATAACGCCTGTGCCTTTCGTAATTCGCTTGTATTCTGTGATGCCATGCATGGTCTTTATCCACTCAGCTGACTTATTCCTGTAGCGTCCCTATACAACTATTAATTACCAACATACGTCCTCTATATGGATCATAAGGAGTAACCTGGTAATGAGGCCTCATTCAATAAGTTACGCCCCTTCTGAGATACGATCACAAGACTAACTTCTTCGGTACCTTAGATTATAATTCACTATGTTCTACTATTAGAGCCAATGAACTTATTATCTAGTATTATGATTAAATGATAAATATGATTAGTATGTCATAATATTACGCTGAAATGTAGACTCCTGGGACTCCTGACTGACTGTTTAGCTAAGCATAGCGAGCCCCAAAACCATTAGGATACGGAATTAATAAAATATATTTATATTAGGAAATAATTTTGGAACAGTCGGTGTCCTTCATGTATTTTTAACAGGACAAGGATATAATATATATTTCTGGAAGACGTATAAATATGTTATTTCAGCATTGGCATGAATAAAGTTCCGGTCATGAATGTAAGGATGAAGGAAAATATTCAGAATTTACCGGTAATGTATGCTTTTATTTATTTAGTAACAAGGAAATGTCTTTTTTTGTTTTTATTAAGATAAATCGCAAAACTAATTATTCACTAACTTTTCTTTTGATATTTTAATCCAATGTTAATATACTACAAATGGTCAATTAATAAAAACAAATTACGGGCGAATACAGAAACCTAACTTAAGTTTTGAGTAGAACATATTGTATTAAAGTTATTTATATTTATATCATCATTTAAATTATATATCGTGTTAAGTTAAGTTAAGTTAATTATATTTAAGCTCCAGGTGAATAGGCAAATTGGCAAATCTTTCAGCGTCTATTATGATGGATAATTTAGCAATAATTTACTAGTTGTAAGAAGCGGTATAGCCACGATGCGGCTAATTTTTGCGAATGGGTCGGTTCGACCGGGAAAGGACCACGTCATCTCAGAATACCAGCTTAAAAAGCAACACTTAACAAAGTAACCTTTGATATGGTGAGTGTGGGTTTCACCGACCTGATTACATATAATTAAATATCTTGAATCTTTGTTTAGGTATCATGGACCGCAATCATCACTTGCCAAAAGTCACATAATTGGAGTATTATTTGTTATTTAAATATAAAGTGTCTCACCAAAAAATTTTTGGTGAGACACTGTTTCCCTCCTCGTAAGCTAGTGTGCTTTAGCTTGAGACCTGCTACTCTCTCCGTCCGACAAGGACGTGTTATGTTGGATACGCCACTACTTAAACACCACAATGTTGCACCTTCACTGCATACGGGGAAGAATATTAAACACATCCAACACTATAATTAATTGAACGTTAGTAACCTTACTTTGTCAGAGGAATCTGTCCCCTTCTCTATTCTAAGCAAGGCAAACTGGAACACGGACTTCTATACATGTGTGACGAATCTCCGCGAGTCCACCACCCGAGAAGATTCCTTCCTTCGGACATGGGATTGAGAAAAGCGAACACTATAGCAATGGCCTTCCCAACCGCAAGCGGTAAATATCAGACGGAACGTAAAACGTACACTTCTCGCTTGAATCTCGGAGAACTGGGATTATTTCGCCAAATACACTCTTCTTATCTCCACCTCGGCCAATAGTAGATATTTTTTAATAAGTTTCCAAAACCCTCTCTCCTTTAGTAATACACCAAAACTATATAATTTTATATTTTTAGTTATGATCCTACTTTTCTACGGTGCTAAAGTGGTTAAATATAATGCGGTTAATCTGGTATTAAAATTTGATCACTTTGATCCATTGATAAGCAAATGTAGTTGATAAATATTAGTTAAGATACGGATGTCTTGATATTCCCGAGGACCAGGATTGCATATCAGTAAAAATTACATATTATAAAATAGTAAAAGTAATAGAATAACACATAATGGAAAATATAGAATCGCTGTAGTACACTGATATCACGTTAAGTATTGCTATTATTACTTTGAGAATTGGTCTATTATATTAATGTTAAATAAAACAGCCTGAGCTCTAAGTCGTTTATTATAATTTTGAAGAACTGTCACATGTTTGTTGTAGGAGCATAGAATAATAATAATTAATAACACAATAACAGCAATGGAACCCACGACGTATATAAGTATTTATGGTATACACAATTCAAAGGGCTTGATCACGTAAGAATAAAAAATACACTTACTGCAGAATACAAGAGAAGAATTGATGCCATATGTAGCATTAAAGCCTTAAATACTTAACCTGAACCTACTCATTCGAAGTTATAAAATGGACAAAAACAGACACAAACCAATTAGAACGAATGACGTGTACCACACTTACGAAACATAACAATTTATACCCTAAATCTGAAACGGAGGAAGAGGCCTAATAGATACCCAGCATCTTTGGCAAAAACAAGTAAATTATTTGAAAACCTTCTTTTACAGAAAATCCCATACGAGTAACATGCACAAAGCTATAGTTCTAAACAATCTTGACTTCACACCACTTAACTTAAATTTAAAGCAGACACACGACATTTTAACAACGACGAACTGCAAAAACAAAAATTGAAGACTGGAAGAAGAAAGTCCCTCATAGTCGACATCCCCATGATCTGAAACAATCCCATATCAACACTTTAGCGTCTAATAAATGGCTTAATATAGGTAATTTTTTTCCAGAAACTGAGGGATTCATAATTGTGATACAAGACCAGATAATTAACACTAAGAACTACAGAAAATAAAGACCCTTCAGTCACTAACGACAAATGTCGTAAGTGTCACATACAATCAGAAACAATTCAACGCATCACAGTCGCTTGCACAACACTCGCACAGACAGACTAAACTTACAGACACAATCGGGTAGCAAACATTATTCACTAAAAACTAGCACTAAAACATACACTGATACAAAATACAAACACTCCTTATTACAACTACACGTCGCCAATGATTCTGGAGAACAAACAAACAACACACAAACTGTTTTACGACCGCGCTTTTTTTTAGATTAGATTTATCAAACTCCTAACCTCCAGATCGTTTGTAGGGGAAAGGTAGAGCGAGTGGACTGGAGGATTTTCAATGGCAGTTTTATAAAATTTATAATTGCAACAATTTTATATTTGCAGCTAGATATTCCTGACTTTCATTGATATTTTGATAAGATAATTTGTCATTATCGAGGAGTTGCCCAATGGATGAAAAATAGGAATTGCAGTGATTAAGCGAATCTATTACTGTTCCTTCAATTGTTGTAAGTTCGTGAACTTCCTTACGAGCGTTATGAGATTGTCTGTTTGTTATTTCATTAATGGATTTCCACAAGTTTTTAGGCTCATTTTTGTTCTTGATTAGCTGTTTTTTTTCATAGTCACTTTTCAAATTTCTGAGCAGAGATATGTTATAGTTTCGGTATCTGGTGTAGATCAATCATCAATCTTTTAATTTGATCATGTGGATGTCGTCTGTCAAGAATCAAGATGAAGTTTAGCTCTATGTTTTGAGCACCGAATCAAACCTATTGTAATCCAGGGTTTAATGTTAAACTTAGAGCGACTAATTTGTACAACTTTGGAGTGCTTATAAATGAAGTTGGACAGAACCGAAGAAAAATTAGCAATATCCTTATCAAGATCCTTCTCGTATATATTGGACCAATTGTAATTTTTACACTCGAGTTGAAGACCTGTGTAGTCAATTTTATGGCGGAGCCTGTTTATGGGCCTCTTTCTTTCAATGTTGGAAGAAAGTCCTACCATTATCAGGCGATGATCGGTCAGATCAGTCGGGCAAATTATTGACTCCGATAGGATATCATTTGCGACGAATATGTGATCAATACATGATTTATCATGTGTGGGTAAGGTGACAGAAGGGATAAGTCCTTATTCAGCAAGCAGATGAAGATATATTGTTCATCGCCTTGTGTTGTTCACAAAATATTAATATTTATATCACCAGCTACGATTAGGATTGGATTATGACGCATAAACTTAAATATGCTCTCTAAAGAAGAAAGAAATGGGTTTGGTGTAGTAAACGAGGGAGATCTATATATACCGATAACCATAAAGATATTTAGGACTTCTACTATCAGCGCATTGGTATCCACAATGTCTGGTTCAACAAATTGTGGTGTCCATTTTTTCTTGACGTATATTGTTACTCATAGATTTATTTATATACGTCTTTGTATTAGAAGGAGTAATATCCGTCAATTTGGTGAATAGTGGATGACTCGTTTAGCCAACACTCACTCATAAATTCGAGGTAACTATCCGTTGTTCTCGGGGCCCCAAGGTCCTCGTCCACTGCGGGAGACATAGCTTAGGTCACAATCCTCCAGTACAACCCTATTTTATTTGCCGTTTTTTAAGCACCAGATGGTATGGGTTTTCATTTGGCAATTCGGTCAATCCAAGCAACTCTACATCTGTTTGATTGATTAAATCTGAGACAATGATTCGCAGTAGTACCTGTTTAGTCTGTCCTCCAGTAAACAGAAGTTTATTAGTTTGAAGTTGTAATTCATCCAATTTGGTCTTTATATATAGACGGTGTGGTGTATATATAGATTTAGGCTCTGTGTAAAGTTCGATGACATCTACAAAATTAGAGCTGATATTCCTATTAGTTAGCTAACCAATAGAACTTGTATTTGATTCTTGAATACTTTCATAAGTTTCGTATTTTTTTTTCTGAGGTAATAACCCCTTTATACATTATATTTCAATATAATGAAATGAATTTTATTCTAGATACCGACACTAATAAGGTTTACAATTACTATATTAAAAGTTTATTTCGATATTTTTATATAATATTTGGAGTGACAAAGAAGCACTTTTTCACCCCCACCATAGTTCACCAGTAGCGCCGTTAACGGATTCCCAGGTCTCATCTAATTGTGTATATAGTGTGTGATGATGAGGCCAGGAGCTATTCTTCCATCCCAACCAGCTAGTGATCATTTGTTATCAATTCATGAGTCACGTTTAATTTAAAATAATGTTACATATCACCCGAGTTGTTAATTACGGACACTTAAGACAAATTTACAGTAGACAATAAGTTTCAAAGACGGGCAATCAAAATAATACGCGCAGCTCAAATACGTCGAACTGAAAAACAAATAACTTGGTTATACTTTATAAAAAGTAAGTTACATTTTTAATAATGACAAAAGAAAAGACAATTATAATGGACCGCCACAGACTAAACATAATTAATGATATAGCAGTGTTAATCAAATTCAAAACATTCTCTTTGTCTATTATATGAAATTTAATAGAAAAATTTAATATACTTATTAAAATAACATACGACAATATATAATAACATACTGGGAACGATAATAAGGTCATTAGTAAAGGACACGACGAGGATATTTTCTAAGATCAGATTGTTTTGATAGATATTTCAGTAGAATGTTTTATTTTTGATAGTTCTTATGTAAATAAACCAAATGAAAAAACACACATTGTGAGTTGTTGTAGGTACGTTCGTTTGAAGATTTATCTTATTTGGATGGTAATACCAACAACGGAACGTTACGACTAACCTTGTTGCAAAAAAACATATAAAAATATAACTTTGTTTAGCAGCCAAATTTCCGATTTCATGAATAAGGTGTCTATGTATACGACTTTTCACCTTGACTCACATGAGGCAATAGACAAAAATAAAACAATTCGTGTATGTCGGATTGCATTGCGTAATAATTCGGCCATTTTATAAAATACTAAATAATACTATGACGTCAGTCGATCGCCTGATGATAAATGGTCAAACTATCACAACGAAAGTGAAACGATGAAATTATCAAGTTGGTCAATATGGAAACTGCAGTGAGGCATTTTGCCGTATATTCCTCCAATTCACGAACGTCATCCCACTGATGTACATTTGTCAGTGCATCTGAGGAACAGTCAACGAGTATATTTCACCGCATTGAATGTTGCTCAACGTGCTGAAACACCTCAAGGTACAACATTGACCAGTTTCTTTGCGACTTTCCAAAGCGATCCGTTTATACTTGATCGAAGGTATATGTTAACTCACGTGCGGTAGTTTGTTAGTCAGGTAAGAAATGCCAGCGTCAGATCGCGGTATGAATGACGCATTTAATCGTGAATTGCATCGTGGAATGTGAACGTGAATATGATCGATATAAATTAGACAAATAATTTCCCATGTTGAATCCCCAACAGAGGGAAATCTATGATACATTAAAGAATGCAAATGATGATGGAAATGCCCCCGGTGGAACTGGGAAGAAATTCCTCATGTCATTGATGTTGGCCACTGTTCGTGCTAGATCCGACATTGCTGTAGCATTTGGCCGAACATTGAAAGATCTGCGCACCGACTCGACATCTTTTAATAGCGCAATGGTTTTACTACTTGGCGATTTTTGCCAAACACTGCCAGTCATTCTCAGATTTACTGCTGCCAACGAAAGAAACGCTTGCCTCAAAAATCAAATCTGTTGAGCTATGTGAAGAAACATCAGCTGGCAGCAAACATGAGAGTTGCATTGTTGAACGATCCATCTGCTGAAAATTTCTCCAAACAATTGCTGAATATCAGTAATGGCAGTGCTCTTGTCGACAAATCGAGCGGGTTGATCTCATTTCCTTAAAATTTTTCATTTTATATTTTTCATTTCATACTTTTATTTTTTGTTTCATATTTTTATTTCATATTTTTTAAATCAAATATTTTATTTAATACTTATTTTATAATTTTTTTATTTAATATTCTTCATACTGCGTTCATTCAGCGTTGGGAATTCGTTCAAACCACACGTATTATATGTTGTCACGATAAAACTTACCTTGGAATTTAGTGATCGAGCAAAGTATTGGAAATTGTAAGTATCGATATTATCGATACCTGGTCATTGGCAATGGATACATTTCTCATCAGAAGCTCTTCCAACACCAGCTTAAGTACCAAATGCTGAACAGACCTCGATGATGAATCAGTTGTTCCTGATGAGTGGCAATAGCCAAAACAAATGGCAACTCTCCTGAGCGTAAAGAAAAATCTCAATGTTACTACTTCAAATAGATTTATATACCTGAATGTCGAAAAACAGACATAATCTCAGAGCCACGATTTAGTGCAGTAAACTTGCGAAATCCAAGCCGTATCCCTACGATCATTGTTCAATTGCATTGGACGATTGGACGATTGGACCCATAAAACTATCAAAGACCTCATAGAAGAATTCACTAAAAGTTTCCACCTGCAAGACAAGGGCATAAATAGAGTTGCGGTCCAGTGCTACTCTGCTAACAAATATAAATTTATCATGGACGGACTGAGGATAAAGAATATTGCCTTTAATACGTTTACTCGAAATGATGAAAGAATGTCAAAATCCGTCATTAAAGGTCTGCACGTCTGGTCTGTAGTTAATGAACTAAAAAATATGGGATTTCAAGGCGCTTTTGTGACCGAGCTTTCATCGTCTAAATATCCAGAGGCATCGTAAGCGCATTTCTTAGTTCAACTACCCGTTGGAACAGATATTGCGAAATTCAAACAAATAAAGTAATAGGTCTTTAGTAGTAAAGAGTGGGTAGCCGCAAGAGTTAACTTGAGACTTCGCTCGGATGACGTAACGTGTAAGAGCGAGGTACTGACCCACAAAAAATATCGTCTATTTGTCGATTTTTTTTATGGTGTATTGTATTGGACTTATAATATAGTTGTGTATAATTAATTATAGTAACATAATTAATTATACACAACAATTATATAAGCAGAAAATTTAAAAGTTTTACATACTTATACGCTTCTGCGCATTCCACTGAGGTTTCTCAATTAACTCTTGCGGGTTATATCTATGAAATTGCCGTTTTGTATGAAATAAGTTAATGTAATTTTTTTTCAAACTTTTTTATTTCTGTTATTCAAAGTAATCACCTATGTAATCGATGCACCTTTGCCTACGCAGTGGTAGTTTATTGATGCCCTTCTTGTAAAAATCATCTGGACTTGAGGCAACGAACTCTTCAAAGGCATTTTGTACTGCCTCTCGGGAATTGAATTTTTTTCCCGCCAAATTTTGGAAAAAATAATAGTCGGTAGGTGCAAGGTCTGGATGAGGGTGAGCTTCCAACCCTGACTCTTGCAGCTTGGAGACTGTCTGTTGTGCAGTATGGGATCACGCGTTGTCGTGTAGGAGCAGCGGGGACGACCGATTGACTAAAGCTGGTTGCAGATGTGTGAGCTTCTCCATCATTGTCCTCAGTTTTTCACAGTACACAACTGCAGTCATGCCCATGCCGTTTGGTAAAAAACTATGATGAATCACTCCGGCACTGGACCACCAAACAGTGACCATCAACTTTCTAGAGGTCATTTTTAGTTTAGGGCATTGCTTTGGTGCTCAACCAGGATCTAACCAACTTGCTGAGCGTTTTCAATTGTCGAACAGAATCCACTTTTAGACGCACGTAATAATTCGGTTCAAAATTCTTTCATTTCTGTGCCTGTTGAACAGCGCGAGGCAGGTCTCAACGCGTACGTTGTGCTGGCGATCGTTAAGTTCGTGGGGCACCCATCTATCAAGCTTTTTTACCTTGCCACTTTGTTGCAAATAGACCAATATTGTTTTGATGTTAACATCAAAAGCTGTAGATTGAGTATCATGAGCTTCCACACTCGCCTTTAATTCATCATTCACCAAATCACTCAAGTTGTCCGGACGACCACGAGGTTAATTTTTCAAATCAAAATTTCCAGAACAGAACCGGGCAAACCAATAATGAGTTGTGCGTTCGTTTGTAAAGTTCTCTCCATAAACGTTTACGTATATACATTTGTGCCGCGTTGATGCCACGACGGAACTTATATTCCATAATTACACAAATTTTTAAAGTATCCATTATGACGAAAAATGTTCAAACGTAATGAAAATACAAAGCTAATCAATAAACCAAAGACTGACTCAATCATGTTTTTAAAACAAAATTAATTTGAATTTAGAATTCACAGCCAATCAAACCTTTTTTTGGTTTGAAATGGCCAATACTGAAGAACGTTAATTTCATAGGTAAAGACCAGTACCTCTAAAACGGAAAACACCAGCTCGCTGTTGTAACTGTAATGAAGAACATCCTACAAATTTCTCAAATTGTGTTCAACGACTAAAGTATATTGATAATATAACGCTGAAGTAATACTTCAAAGTCTAACCATAACAAACTACAAGTTATTCAAAACAGAGCATTAAAAAAGTCCTTTAACACTCCTTTTCGCAATAACCTGTCCAAGTTATATATTAAAATGAAATTTCCAAAATTATTCGATTACATATATATATATAATTTTATTTTATATTACTTCGTCGGTTCAGTAGTTCATTGATTCTAAAAATTTTGGGAGCTTGAATCAATAAAAGTGTCTTTGAAAGCGGTATGCACTGCCTCATCGGAATTGAATTTTTTCCTTGCAAGAAATTATCCAAATTTTGGAAAAATAATAGTCGGTAGGTGCAAGGTCTGATGAGGGTGAGCTTCCAACCCTGACTCTTGCAGCTTGGAGACTGTCTGTTGTGCAGTATGGGATCACGCGTTGTCGTGTAGGAGCAGCGGGGACGACCGATTGACTAAAGCTGGTTGCAGATGTGTGAGCTTCTCCATCATTGTCCTCAGTTTTTTCACAGTACACAACTGCAGTCATGCCCATGCCGTTTGGTAAAAAACTATGATGAATCACTCCGGCACTGGACCACCAAACAGTGACCATCAACTTTCTAGAGGTCATTTTTAGTTTAGGGCATTGCTTTGGTGCTCAACCAGGATCTAACCAACTTGCTGAGCGTTTTCAATTGTCGAACAGAATCCACTTTTAGACGCACGTAATAATTCGGTTCAAAATTCTTTCATTTCTGTGCCTGTTGAACAGCGCGAGGCAGGTCTCAACGCGTACGTTGTGCTGGCGATCGTTAAGTTCGTGGGGCACCCATCTATCAAGCTTTTTTACCTTGCCACTTTGTTGCAAATAGACCAATATTGTTTTGATGTTAACATCAAAAGCTGTAGATTGAGTATCATGAGCTTCCACACTCGCCTTTAATTCATCATTCACCAAATCACTCAAGTTGTCCGGACGACCACGAGGTTAATTTTTCAAATCAAAATTTCCAGAACAGAACCGGGCAAACCAATAATGAGTTGTGCGTTCGTTTGTAAAGTTCTCTCCATAAACGTTTACGTATATACATTTGTGCCGCGTTGATGCCACGACGGAACTTATATTCCATAATTACACAAATTTTTAAAGTATCCATTATGACGAAAAATGTTCAAACGTAATGAAAATACAAAGCTAATCAATAAACCAAAGACTGACTCAATCATGTTTTTAAAACAAAATTAATTTGAATTTAGAATTCACAGCCAATCAAACCTTTTTTTGGTTTGAAATGGCCAATACTGAAGAACGTTAATTTCATAGGTAAAGACCAGTACCTCTAAAACGGAAAACACCAGCTCGCTGTTGTAACTGTAATGAAGAACATCCTACAAATTTCTCAAATTGTGTTCAACGACTAAAGTATATTGATAATATAACGCTGAAATAAATTAACGTTGCTAAAGAATGGCAGCCTACATCCAAGAAATTCCCTGTTGTTGAACAGGGTAAAGAAGTCAAATCCTTGGCCCACGCTATCTCCTATTCTCAAGCAAAGCAGTCAATACATGTTCCTGAAGACCACGATCCGGTTACTAAAGAGATAATTAATATACTAGTAATTATTCAGTTTTGTTTATTCTCTATTTACCAATCTCCTAACCTCCCACTTCTCACATCTGATATAGACTCTATGTTTAAAATTTATTATAAAGTGCTCATAATAGGTGACTTTAATACCAAGCATGACCATTGGTACCCAGACATCAGGAATACCAGTGGAAATATTTTATTCAACCACATGCTTCACAGAGATTTCACTATCTATCCCACTAGCCCCACTCTGGTAGAATACCGTGAAAACCAAACTCAATCATTACTCAATCAAGACTTAACTTTGTCCAAAAATATCAATAACATAAGCGACATACAAACATTGCCATCATCTAATCTTCTTCCCGTGTTCTTTAAAATGCTGGTCTCATACGAACGCAAATTAGTCAAGCGACTCAATTATGCAAAGGCTGACTGGCCACTTTATAGATCATTACTAAATAAAGACCTTTTCTTATCTCCTTACATGAAATTGATTAGACTATTGATAACTTTACTTTAAACCTCGCCAAAGCTCGTGATTCGTCAGTCCCCATGATCCCGTTCACTCACTCTGCAAAATCTTTTCCTCGCAAAATAAAGAGATATCACCACTAGAAATCACCTACGCAGACTACACCTTCATTAAATAAATATAGATACTCGCAAACTACTACGTTCAAAATAATAAAACCTTAATAAAAATATAAACGCTAGTATAAAACAACATAATGATGACACCTGGAATACCATACTAAAAGGTTGACAATCTTATGTTCAACCACTGGCGGCTAGCAAATGCATACATATTTGTGAATCGTCATCTTCGCCTAGGTCCATTCTGAGCTCCCTGCTCTTTATCATTTATCTTAATGACAACTCCAAGCAAACGCGTACATTTTTAACGTGTTTTGCTGATTATAGAGCCTGCTACTCTACTTCTGAGGATGTTGATTTAATCATTTATGGGTTGCAGCTCTCGACGGACTGACTGAATAGTGCATAAAATGGAAATTAAAACTTAACAACCCTAAAACGGAGGTCATATTATTCACTCGCAAGAGACAAACGCCATACAGGCACTTACATATTGGGGGTTACTCTACATTGATTCTTAAAAAATTTGGGAGCTTGAATCAATAAAAGTGTCTTTGAAAGCGGTATGCACTGCCTCATTGGAATTGAATTTTTTTCCTTGCAAGAAATTGTCCAAATTCTGAAAACATTAGTAATCTGGTGGAGCTAGGTCCGGGGACCGTAGTGGATGTCGGAGACGTTCCAATCGCAGCTTCTCTAATTTAGCGACCGTCTGTCGTGAAGTATGGAGTCTAGCGTTGTCATTAAGCGGCAGTGGGCTAGAGCAATTGACCAGTCGCGGTTGTTTAACGGGTAACTTCTCCATCACCTGTCCACAAAACACTCAGCAGTACCTTTTTCTGAGTCAACTTTCGCTTGGGACAGCATTTGGCTGTTTCTCCTGGGTTCAACCACTGTGATGAACGTTTCCAATAGTCGTACAGTATCCATTTTATATCACAAGTAAAAATACGATTCAAAGTTTCCTAGTTATTGTACCGCTTGAACAATGTAACCCAGCACTCAATGCGTGTTTGTTGGAGGACTTCATTCAATACATGCGGTATCCTTTTCTCAAACTTTATCGTTTTACCAATTTGTTTCAAGTGAATTAAAAGGGTTCTGTCATTCATGCCGAAGCCTACCGCTAACTCTGACGGGAATTCCGATGGAGCCGCTTACCTCCTTTAATTCTTCATTGTCAACTTGGGTCTCCAGCCGTTCGCGGTGTTTACTTTGGAGGCCAAAATCTCCAGAACAAAAACTTACCATGCTGTCTGTTACAGTAGCTTCCCTATACACATAATTAATCTTTCGAACTGTTTCTACAGTCCTGGTGCCACGGTAGAACTTACAATATTCGTAAATAACGCTAAATTTCAAGTTTCCAATTTTGTTAACAGAATTCAAAGAATAAATAAATGGCGCGAAAACAAATGATTCGCTAAAGTAGAAACGCGTACACAAGCCTAAACTTGAGATACATTTGAATTTGATTCCTAACCACTCGTTCGATAAAACTCTATATCTATTTCATATCTAAGGAATAATAATTACTTACCTTACTTTATACCCTTAATTTAACAAAAAAATGTACTTGTATTTGATGGTGTTTTATTGTGTACGAACTAATTATTTGTGGAAACTTTGTTGGCAAGATAGCCATTTCTGTCGTGTAAAATATTTGTGTATGTGCATATTTCACTTAAAATTATAGAATAAAATAAAAAATACACATGAATTTATTATTCTTAGAAGTTATAGGTCTAAATAATATCTAACATCAAACACAAACACACACATCGTCAGCCTGTATCAGTCTATTGCTGGACATAGGTCTCCTGAGCTCAGTCTTCAGCTTTTTTTCTCCAGTCTCTGTCCGCTGCCCTAGGAATATAATCGCCCCACCTAGTTACGGGGCGCCCTACACTACGTTTGCCGATTCGCGGTCTCCACTCAAGAACCTTTCTGCCCCAGCGGCCATCTGTTATGCGGCATGTATGACATGTCCACTGCCACTTCAGCTTGCTAATTCGTTGAGCTATGTCACTTACTTTAGTCCTCTGCCGAAGGACTTCGTTTCGTCTGCGACCCCTAAGTGACACTCCGAGCATAGCTCCTTCCATAGCTGGGTGAGCACGCATGTGGAGTTCTTCCAGTGATGAGGACAGTATTAAACAGCTTTTGAACCTCCTTTACTATGGGGACTCCCCCTGCCTTCAGAAGCTCGGTAGTGATGCCGTCCTCACCAGGTACTTTTCCATTTTTAAACTGCTTTAGGGCCGACACGACCTCATCTAAGCTGATCTCGGGCAAGTCCACTGTCAAGTACTATAAAGCTCTGGGATCTTCTTTAAGAGATTCGGGTCGAGGTGCGTGTAAGGCGTAGAGCTGGCTGTAGAAGTCTCTAACCACCAAGAGGATCTCTGGCTTAGAGATGACCATTGTGCCTGATTGTGTGATGAGGTGGCTTCTCCCCAGTGACTTTACGAACACTTTCGCCCCCGGGTTTGCTCGATTGCTTTCTCACTATCAAGCGTGTTAGAAGCTCGGGGGTCATGTCGTACCAGTTTAGATATTTTTTTATTTAGAGCCCGGTGTTCTGACAAGGTCGATTTGGGATTCTGGCGTCGTTCGCTTATAAATCAAACGCTACATCTATTTACTTCTAACTGATTGAAATATTTAGTAATCTTTATTAGGGCCGGATAGCGGAATATTTATTCTCAACACTTTATTGTGTCAAGATTTATCATTAAGAAATATTTAAATTTCTGCTTCTTTAAAACTTCTTTTGTGTGGCAACTCGTATTTGAACGGGCCATGGCAGTGGACCTCCATAACGCAATCGTCCACCCTTGCGAAGCAGTGTGCAACTGTGGCAGCACATTGCACAGCGCGTGCATTGATCAATACTACAATTTCATACAAGAACGGACGATTCAACCGAGTAGAAACGAAAAAATTTTTTTTTAAAAAATTATTCGGAAATTTCCTAGCAGCAAGAGTTCCATTTTTTCATGAAAGTTTTTTTATTTTTATAGAATTTTTTTTTTATAAAGTTTTTAGTATCATCAAGAAGAAAATTGGAGTATATTCATAAAAATGGTAAAGCAAAAAAGTTGGTTGAAATAAAATAAAAGTCATCTGTTTTTAATAGCACCGGAACGTTTTATTCTCGACTAACAACGGTTGAAGATATTATATGAAAGCATTTGCCTTGAATTATATTTGTGGGTTCATCCAAATGGGCGAGCACAAAGATTATGAGGCTATTTAATTCTTTTTCCTGTTTCTGAAGTGATTCTTCTGTGGGCGTGATCAGTGAGAACAGAAGGAGTATAATGTTTATTTTTTTATAGAAAAAAGGGAGCGAGCGGCGGGAACACCTAGGTGCTCATCGACACCCATGTACAACCACAACACCAGAGGAACTGCAGATGCGTTGCCGTCCTTTAAGAAAGGAATAGGCTCGCTTCTTGAAGAACCCTAAGTCGTTCTGGTTTGGAAACACCGCCGAGGACAGACATGGCAAGTTTGGTCCGGTTCTCATCGGCAGTAGCTCGAGAAACATTAGTGCAGGCCGTATACAATGCATCACAAGTGCTATCGTCTGCATAACAATTAAAGTAGCTTATTTGCAGCATAACATTGATATGCAGAAGAAACAGGGTGGGCGATAGTACACAGCCCTGGAGGACCCCAGAATTAATTGGTTTTGGGTCAGAGAATGCACCGTCGACAACGACGTTGATGCTCCGTCCCTTCGAAAGAAGTGCTTTGTGCCATACCCGATCGAAGGCCTACGTCCAAACTAATCGCCACAGCCTCCCCCTTGTAGTGTCACCGTACGGAATTTTCGGCGGCGAGCTACCTTTGTCCTCCAGGGTCGAGTTAGACGCGATCAGAGAGCCAAGAAGATCGGCCTTCTCTTATGTGGTGTGGGCCAACGAGTCATCCCCCCTGCGCATAGATGGTAGAGACGGTTTACAGAAATTCCCCAGGACAGCCTTGTGGAGGGACCCTAAATAAAGCACGTGTCCCAGAGGGAAGGCACACTAGTCTCTCACCAATGCTGGCCACATGTTCCGACTTTGCCTTGGCAATCACTCTTTTGAAGGACCTGGAGGCAGAGTTGTACTACTTATTGAGAAATGCTAGTATTTAAATCCCAAGCCACTGACGCCTCAGTCCAGGCGTGGGTACAATCCAGCTTGTAGCGCGCAGCTAATTTGCAGGGTTGACCAAACCAGGGCCGAGAACTGCCCCCGATGGGCACAACAGACGACGGAATAAAAGTTCCATCCCTGAAGCACCACATCGGTGACAGAATCGGCAACGGCATTGGGATCGTCCAGCTTGAAGTAAACTCGGCTAGGATGCAAAGAAAGACCGCATCCCGTCCCAGTCTGCTGACCTGTAGTGCCATACTCGGCGGTAGCCATTCGGTTTGAACCGAGGGCGACGCGAGAAAGGCACTATTGTCCGGATCAGGCAGTGGTCCCATGAGCCAAGGGGGGTATCGACGGAAACCTTGTAGCTATCCGGATTTGATGCCAACAGAAAGGTCAGCAGAAGGTCCAACAGGGAAGGTGTATGATATTTCACATCAGGGATTTGCGTGGGCGAGGTGGGTCCAGCTGCGTCAGATCATATGACAAGGCAAAGTCGTAGACAGATTTCCCCACGTAATCGGTGGTACGAGAGCCGAGCCATACGGCATGGTGGTCATTAAAGTCGCCAAGTACCACGATTTCGACGGAGGGGATCTGTGCCAGAACAGAATATGTAGCCGTTTGGACCTGTTCTATGAGTCGTTCTATTTCGGCATTACCGCTATAGGACTTAAGCACGCGTAGACTCGGGGATAGTCATCGCTATCTACGCGCAGCCACAGAATAGACAGGTTCAAGAAGGCTGAAGCGACGAGAGCAGATATCCTCTCTGAAGTACACGCACACCCCGGCCCTGGGCAAAAAGGAATGCTCCAATTTGTATCCGGGGCAGGATAGATACGATGTGTCTGCCGGAGAGGATATCTGCGTCTCAGTGAGGAAAAGCAAGGCCGGCTTGGACGTCCGCAGGTGATAGTGGACGGCATCAAAGTTAGAGTGGAGTCCCTTAATATTAGAGAAGTCCACGGCGAGCGTGGAAGAGGATGCCGCGAGGTGTCCCTTGCGTTTGCCCCGAGCTCCAGCCACGAGCGGGTAAGTGCCTACCCCAGAGTACGCAGGGTGGCCCGAGCGTGTACCCTCAGACTCTTTTACATCCCACTAGCCTGCTGTATTAAGGGTGGAAGGGGTTGGGCCACCAGCACAACACTTGTCAGACGAATCGCGGAATTACTTCCACTTCATGCTTGTCTTCTGTGTGGTCGTGGTATTGCACTGGGAGAGCCAGCCCATTCGTACGAACATATTAAAGCGGGCTCTACCACGTCAAAGCCGAATTTTTGTGCAAAGTTTGTATATGACGATATTATGAAACTTTTCGGACGTAAAACAGAAGGAAAATAATTACTTGGCTGTTGAGAGAAAAAGAGATAAATACTATGGTATATGCGTTTCACTTCTGTCATTTTAACTATGTTGGACGACCTCTTTCTATTTATTTATTCTAATGGTATATATTTCGTTAACGTTGACTTCTGGTTTCATTTATCTAATAATTGTTATTTTTAGGCTGTAATTTTATGCAACATATTGGCACCCAGTGGTTGTGACGTACAACAAATACTCCCAATGATATTTTAGTGATTGACCTATACCTTATTATATATAAAATTCATAATTAGGAATTAAGTTAATCATTATATTAATTTAGCGTAGTAAACAATAATTTCCTTTTATTAGTTTATTATTTGACTTCTAATTAATTCTATTAAAAGCGGGTGAGGACGCACCACTATGGCGGTATTTTTCGTACAAGTAATTCCTTGGACAACGTTACGCTGTCTGAATAAAAGCCATTCCACAAGACCCACAAGTGCCTGCTGGCATGCCAGATTCAGTTCGATCAGATCCTTATCCTGGGAAAATCATAAGTTAAATATAAATATTTTTCACGGTAAATTTGAAGTAATGAGGCCACAATGGCATTTAAATTCATTTAAAATGATTCTAAGAATCCTACTTAATTTCGGTAATCGATAAAGCGATATAAGCGAATTACTTTCCCACAGTAAAGATAGTTACGAAGTTTATCTGAAGCGAGTAATAACACCCTTTGAGATCATAATTTTGCGTGTCAGTTGAATAGCTGCAGTTTCAGGGATTAAATGGTGGTAAATTGGATGACTTTAAACGTACCCGAGTGTAAATGATGATCATGCAGCAGTTTCATGTACTAGGAGTACATCGGGAATTGAGGTTAATAAAATACGGCGAATCCTAGGATAGCACACATCTGTTTACACTGTTGTTTCTGTAATGGATTCAGTAGCATAAATATAATTGTTAGTTTACTTTCATACAAAAGAATAACATTTTTACGTATCCTGTGTAATATAAATGACCTATAATCGGTACAATGGCAAGTCCATTTCCGTCCTTCGATGAAAAGCGAGTAACGATAAAACGAAATGGTATAAAAGTATATCACTATTTGCGAAAAACTATCGGCTTAACATAAAGTCGTATTACAAAAGTTAAACTAACAATGATGCGAAATATGGTTCAAGATTTTTTTATTTTAAAAATAATCTTGTAAAATGTCAGTAAATCAATATAGTTTTGAAAAATCTACAAAACAAACATCGCTGTTCAATATATATCACTATATTTATTCTAAAACTTGATACTTTTTCGCAAACATTCCCCAACATATATTAATAAAACAATAATTTTTAATATTCAATTTCTTGCGTTATTTTAGTTAGTTTTCTTTTGAGCATATATATATATATATATATATGAAATAATTTGATATGAATATAATATTTTAAAAAATATATTTAAATTTAATATTCTTTAATATTATATAATGACATGTACCATGAATTCTCACTGTAACGATTCTTTAACAATGTCTTAACTTATTTTTCTTTATTAAACTGCTTTACTGTTTTGTGATGTACATATTTCTTGTGAGATATATATGTTATTTAAAATTCCTGTCTGAAACTGTCGGAAAGTATTTTTAAAATTTTAGCTTTAAATTACTGTGTGCATTATTGTAAGTACAGTCGACACAATATTTCATGAAACTTGCAACAATTTAGTCAGTATTGCAGTCCACTGTCATTATTAAGCCGATATCGTGAAACCGAGTACCACATAACCCAGTGCTGCTATTACAATATCGAAAGAGGGAGATTTATCATTCACTAAACGGATAATTTTTATTATATATATTATATATTTTATTTACATTATATATTTTATGTATTATTATTTATGTATTAATTAATAAATTGATACATGTTTGTAAATACATATATTAGTCCTGTATTTTTTATTATATTTTTTTTCTATTTTTCTTTCATTTTTTTTAGTACACTATGTTTTTTCCCCGATAATGTGTCCAACACCAGGCCAGCTAGAATTTTTTTATTGTAAAGTAAGCTGTGCCTTTGTACATACCTTTTCTTTATTATAATTTCCCTTATATAAATGCCTTGTGTACATAAAAGTTAAATAAATAATTTGATCATAATGAATTTATCTTACATCGGAATACGGGAGATGAGACTCGTTAAGTTCCTCTGTCTGAGTTAATATTAAGCGATGCATATCTGGCACAGTTTCCATAAGCTGATCATAACGATCTCGCAGAAAATTATTACCATTTACTATCGCGCACCTCAGAGGAAATGTAACTAAAACTACTAACTGCTTGATAGTTAGATAAGTAATTCTATTAAAATTAACTATCTAACAAGCAGGTAGTATTTAGTTAGATTCTAAGCCATCATGACAGCCGACTAAACTAAAATTGTTTGAATGTGTTGTATGACACACGTGAGTTTATCAATTCAAACTTCTATAACTTATACGACAATTTATTTTTGTTTTAACTTTTTCGTGTCTACGCTACGGCTATTCTATAAGGTTACGTTGAGGAGAAATAGCGAAGAAAAGCTCCACAGCTATCTTCACCTTTTTTATATTATATTTTCATGATGCATTAGTAGCCAAGATAACAAGATTTTTTTTTTAAGTAATTAATTTAAGTACATCATTTGTTAAAAATACACAAATATAAAGGACTGAAACTCACTATGTTATATTAGGGAATTCATTTTCACACATTATAAATTTATGATACATAATTAATAGTCAAGAAAATAAAACAAATCTAATAGTTATACAATAATATAATTTTATTCAAATATTAAGAACATTAAATGTTTAGATACCGGAACAGATCTTGTGCGCGCAGGTAAAAGGTTAGATTTGCGTATTTAGCAATTATGGTACAATAATGAACGTCTTACTCATGATCTATTCCGGTAGATGTACAGTTATAAATAGCAAAGTCAATATAAAGTAATTTAAGAGACATATATTAGTGATATAAATTGATTATAAAAGTATTTTATTACTAACATTTAATAAAATACATAAAATTTAATAAGTACATTTTTCTTATATTTTTTAAATTTAAAATTTCAAATAATGATATATTCTTAACTGAATCACTCAAAGTACATCTAAGGTAAACATACACAATTTACCATAAAAAGATTTTTTACCATGAATTTAAATTATTCCAAAATCTATGTGTTTGATAACATAACCATTTTAAATTATGTAATGTTCTAGCTCTCAAAGTCGATTTTTAAATAGGAATCAATTTATGTTTTTCATTTTATGTGATAACAGTCTCTTCTTCTCCAGCATTAATAAATTAATCAGTCTATTGCAAGAAATATGCCATATACAGTCAGCAAATATGACTTTCGTTGTACTACAAGGAAAGAAAGTTTATAAAAAAGCTCTTTCTTTCTTAACAATTGTTAACAATGCACATAACTTTTCTTAGTATTTAATGCTCTGCCTACCACATATGCCATACCATACCCATATATGGATACATACATTTGTCATGCACCCCTATGCCTATTTCAGACTTAACTTCTCACATACACATGTAGAAGAAATTTCTTACCACTTTTAAAATAGATGTTGGTCATCACATACGAGTGTATTCTGTAAGGAGTAATTAAAAGTGTTATCTTTATTATTGTTTGATAATAAAACAAAAAATCGATTTCATTAAAGTCATCAAATGAATTTATTAAAAGCAATTTTCTTTATAAACGAATTAAATTCAACGATTTCAATGATTGATCTTTAGTTATATTAATCTTGTTTTTCATATTCATACTTGTTTTGAGAATTATATAATTTGTTTTGAGCTATTTTATAAGACGAAAGATGTTGACAGGAAAAATTGTATTTATTTGATTTGTTTGTTGAGTAGTATGTTGAGCATTTTCAACTGTACAAATTCAAATCTTTCTCTCCTGAAATGAGATGAGACACGTTTAAAAAATACAATTAAGTTTAAATATCTTTAATTCATTCGTATAAAATGATTTTTTCTTTATACTATGAACCTTATATTTTAGTACTTAATAAGAAATTAATATAAAACATTACCGCTAATGAGATCAGAGCTTTTTTCCGCTTTCCGACTTTAAAAATAGGTTTAGTAAATTACAGTTATGGACATAGATACATATACTATAACTACACCGTACTTTAAATTAAAATTGCAATAAATAATATCATCCTTGTATTACAATAAAGAAACCGGAAACAAAATAATATTTAGATTTTTTTAAGAATATTACTATTCCCCTCCCTTGCCATTACCGTACCACTCCAACTAAGCTTAAAATAATTGTGTTAGAAGATAATTTACTATAATAGTCGAATGGTGGAGTGTAGATTCCAACATACGACGTTGAACTTCGCCTACCGCTGTTTCCTAAATTAGGCATTTTGTGCTTTAAAATGATTTATCCTTATTAGAAAAATATATTTTTGTATATCTATAATACGTCATATCTTTGTTATATTTTTCCTTCTTGTCATTTATGATCGGTTAATAAAATTTCATGAGATATTAAACGCCCAAATATAAGTAAATAATAAAAAAAATAGTACTGATTGACCTCAAGTTTGGGGGTGAAGAAAAACATGCAGGTACATGTCTAAGATATAAATAGAAAAACATTTTGAATACTTCGATGTTCGCATTATTGGATTGTGCCCTCGGGATTGCTCTCTATTTGTTTTAGTTCATTAAAATAAAAATTCGTCCCCGGGCAGTGAGCTACCACGTTCACTTACTTATATATCGAATAATTATTATAACTATAATTTATGCTTATGCAATTTATAATAAAATACGTTTGTCTTTTTTGAAATATAATTAGTTTAGTTAGATAATTTCTCAATAAAATATAAAAATATTAGAAACTTTGATACAATTTGAATATAAATGATTACTATAAACTTGACAATTATTCTATGTATTAGTTTATTAAAACTAATAAAAGTTATTAAAAAATTCTAAATCGTAAATCGTTATTTTAGAAATATGAAACATTTACTCTATATATATTATACGCCAATCACACTTTATTTCCTTATTAAAAATGTAAATCTTAAACAAGGTTATAAGATTGTTATAATTCGTTTTGTTTCTGTATAAAATAATTTAGAATATCATTACAATATTTTTTCCTTGGCATTAATATCTTTATCACAGATCCATGACGAGAGCTCTTATAATTTTTTTTAGATGCCTGTGATTTTAAGGCATAAATGTTAATATATTTTTGGTCAAATATTTCTAAATCGACAAAGCTAATAGATCAAAAGTATATCAAACATGTCCATTTATTAATTTTCAAATTACAAGCGATCACTGTTGTTTTCATAATTTTCACACAAATGAGTTTTAATATTATCGTTTTTAGGCTCTTGGTCAAAAAATTTGCTAACTACTGTCCCCATTAGATTTTTAGGTGTTACAAACGATTCCAATTTAGTTTCAATAGAAAATTTCCTTCTATTCCCTTCATGTGAAATACCACCTAAGTCTAATGAATAACTATGTTTTATTGTTTTCGGACGTTTAAGGACTGGTATAGCATCATCCACGTTATCTGTGTCAGTTGCATGTTCCTCAAACCCTTGGTTACCATATACTTTCGTTAGCATGTCTTTAGAATCTTTAGAACCCTGCTTAATTACTTTTGTGAATATAAGCCGTTCAGTGTCCACTATTGTTAGGATTGGGGAAGGGTCATTCAATTTGCAAGAATCACCAAAAATTTCCAAATTTCTGTTGCTGTTTCCACTTTCTTCGTCATAAAAGGTATCCACAGATCTTTCAGCATCTGTAATGATCTTTGCTTCTTTAATGGTGTTAAGTTGGGTAATCTGGTAAAGTGGTTTATTAGTTACTTCATTTATTAATATGTCAAATTGATTATCGTTGACACTGCTACATTTATCGGCTTTTTTAGGTGTAGTTGAGACATTGGTCTCAGATGAGTTATATCGAACGGTAATATCGTTCAGAGCAGATAATTTATGACTTGGTGACAAAATTGTGTTATTGCACCCTTTTTCAGTTTGGGAACTTTTAGCTTTACCGTCTATACCAAATATACGTTTTATAGACTGGCGAAACTGTAAAAGAAAGCACTTACTTTTATAACGAACAAAAACTTAAAATTATATGTAATATAATAACTTTTCATGTATACCTGTGTATTCATGCCTACATATATAAGAGGATCGTAGCAAATGGAGCTTTTTGCTACTAACGCAGGTATGACACCAGCACCAGGCGAAACCTGTAACAATATTTTTTCTTCGTTCATCGATTTTCTTATTAACTTTAATTTAACTTATCGCAACATTTTTTAATGTAAAACAATATGTCGTTAGAAAATGTTTTAAGAAATTTTATTATGCACAGCCATAGTTTAGGACGACCACACATTAGATGAATGCTTGTGACTCAGCATCGTACTTTATGACTATTTTTTTTTTATACTTTCAAGGCAAGTGCTTGACCACGATTCCACCTGATGTTAGGCGGAAATGCAGTCCTGGATGGTAAGGCTCACTAGCTCAGTAAATGCCTATTCACTCTACTCTTTAAAACACCCACGTTATAATCGGAGGGAAAGACAGACGCGGGCAAACTGTTCTTTGCTGTACTTGGATCTATGGGGAATGCCAATGTTCAGTAGTGAACTATGGACAGGCTGTGGTGATGATGATGAATCTTCAAATGAATACACCATCAATAATTAATTTGATAATGGTTTTAAATGTCAATAAATAATCTATAACTTACGATGCCTTCTGTTGCGAATTGTTCCATTAATGCGAAGAGAGAATATGGTGTCCATGAGATAGTAAACGATATGATCATTATAAATACCATTGCAGTTGCACGTGTCTCCGCACGATTAACTCGTCCCAGTCGTTGAGAATTCTGCCACATAAATAGTACACAATATACCAATTGTACACAGTAAACCATTTTTTTTTGTAATTGTTATTATAAAATTATGAGCTTTTTAATGAAAATAAACAAAATTAGAATGTATTTCAAATATCAATAGTTTGACTGACGTTTGCCTTCTTTTAGTTGAAAGGTTTGGTGTTAGACCACGTCTAACAGGCGGTTGACATATTCATTCATTAGTACACACCTAGCTGCTGTGTATAATTAATTGAAAAGAAGTTTTGACTATTGTTATTAGAAGCTTCGTAGATTTGGATTCAAACCGTATCTATACAATATAAATGAATACACATTGTTTAAAAAGGATTATTTTGACAATACCTTTTGTTTCAATGTTTGTATTGTGCCAATTCTAAGGAACTTTGACAGTTATTTTGTTTATTTTTGTTTTTATATAATTGTTACTTCCCCTTTACGAAATTTCCTGTTTACAAAACCCTCGGTACGAGAATCAAACTCGATGCCAGTTTAAATAAATGCGTGTTCGTATCGTTGGTGAACAGCTCGACTTGGGAGTGATGTTGTTAATTGAGAAGAAAAGATCCGAGCTTGCAGTGTACGTTTTTGAACCCACCCTACAAACTGCGCGAACTCCATGTACACTATCAGGCAAGGCCTCCAAGGGATCCAAAGTGATGCAATTGCGATACGGATAAGTTTTCTTTGATCATTTCATCTCAAGCGATTTTGTATTAAGCCCGCCGTCAGCTTCGTGGCCAGTCTATGGGGAGAGTGGTTTGGTTACACCATTCGCTCGTTGCATAATTTCATCAGATAAATGGTGATAAGTCTCTCTTTCTACCCTGATTGAGGGAAATTACATAGATGCAACAAAAAATTTAAATATCATATCATTATTAGCCTTACTAGGTGTGATTCGTATTCAATACAGGTAATATTTAACGAAAAAAGTAAATTAACGAGAGGAATCGCTATTCTCATATCCTTCTCTCAGTTTATCCATCTTTTTCTTTGTCTTTCCTTTGTTTTGCAATGTGAGGTTGCATATTACACATTTGTACTTACCACTTGTCACAAGCACAAATTCGTACAAATTACAAATTTACTTTTACGTACGCATTATTCCAGTACTATATTTACTGTAAAACTCAATTGGCGTTACCTTTTTCATCGTACGAATGATGTTGACGTAGCTGAAGGTTATGATAGAGATGGGCAGGATCTGACCCATCGCAAAGAGGAACAAAATATATGTAAGCGTGTTCAACGATTGCTCGTGCCAATTTACCGAACAACTGTACAAAAAAAGGTAGATTTAATGTTTATATATCTCATATCATTACTAAGATACATATTGTCTATATATTTAATGGGTAATATTTTTGTTATAATTACAACAATGTTAATAAAGACCGCGGCTGTACGATGATTATAGGAAATTGTTACAATAACTATAGAGCGTAAACTTTTCATTAGCTTTTTGTATGCAGGTTAGATCGTTATGCAAATTACGTCCTTTTATTTTAAATGTCTTCTAAACAAGGATATCTAACATTCTCTTTCCATGTAAATTGATTGGAGTTTCCTATCAATGATACTGTTATAAGAGATTATATTTGAAATAATTTAAATGGGACATTGCCGAATCTCATTTTGTGGCAGGCAAAGTTGCATACCAATATTTTGTCCCCTACCAACCGCCTCTCGATCGTCACCTTGATCGTACGGTGTTGGTCGTAAGATGACAATCGCTCGACGCGGTCGCTGTTACCGACGATGCTGATACTATATACCTTTAAAAATCTCGGTTTATACTTTATATTATTTTTTGTAACAATAACAAGAATATATCTTAGGATTATATAATAAAAATATGTCTCATACACAATCATTAATTTATCAAAGAAGTACAATATGTAAGGGGTTACATTAATAATGTAGGTTTAACACAAAATATTTTAACGAAAATATAGTCATAATCGCATTATTTTATTTAATAATCTGTGTAATCAAATTCAACAGATTTAAAGATAATAAATAAATAAATTCATAATCACAACATAAATATTTTTTTTCGTACCTTATGTTAGCGGCCTCATTCACATAGTTACCCCAACCTAACAGAGGAGGGGTAGTAAGGGCTAAAGAGTACGTCCATATAAAAACTACTGACATCACGGCTCCCTTTGAAGTGAGGTGCCTTGAGCTAAAGGGCTTCGTTACCATCATATACCGCTCAAAAGATATCACTGTCAGGGTTGTAATTGAAGTAATCCCTGAAACAAAGGTTAATGACATGCAAATTAAATAAGCAACTAACAAAGCTTTGCAATGGGCTTCAAAGGTTAAATTAATAAAAGCTTGTGTTACCTGTTATTGTAACTCATGCCTTTGATAGTTTGGATGGGCTTCATCAGAATATCGCAGCAGCTCGATCCTAGGTTCGATTCATAGCCGAATTCAATATTTGAATAATGCAATTTTTTGGGTTTGCTTCTTTACATTCGAACATAATTTAATTAGAATTAAGGAAAGTGACGACGAGTCAGAGAGATGAGAGACGTTCTCTCTGTTTAGTTAGTACAAATAACACCACTGTAAACTTGGATTCATTAATTTCGTATAATTTGGTAATAACCAGTCGATCTGTTCACAATAGACCTGGGGTAAATCCTTAAAGGTTATATAGGTATAGTCATATATTTTTATTTATATGAGAATACTTATTACAATTTTCCAATGGTGGTAGAGCCATGTTGCGGCTTGCTTATACCTTCGGCAGGTGATCATGAATGGGTCGGTTCTACTGGGGAGGGATCACCAACGTGAAATAACATTATAACACTGCTTTTTGTTGTCTTCCACGCCAGTCCTTAAGGGTGCAACACGTGTGCATATTGCTTAACAGTTACAGATCGATATGTAGATTTCATGAGCCTCAGTGATCACTTGCAAATAAAACATAAAATTAAATATTAACTTTTTTTTTTTTACATACAAAACAATATAATATATTATATATTAAGTATATTATTGGACATATAACATCATACTTGGAAAGAGGTTGACGAGTTAGTGCTCGGTATGCGCAAATGATTAAAATAATCAAGCATATCCTGCGCAATTGATATCTCTTGGTAATAGCTAGAAGATATGCCATGGTCGAAATCGATCAAAGGATAAAAACTAAAATGAATTATTAAATACCAACCTAATAACGCCATGAAAAATCCGTATAGCACGCACATTGTATGCCCAAATATCCAGCGGTGGAACAGAGCTGAAATAAGTGTGAGAGGATTCCCAATAACGGACACGGAGAAGTCCGAACATACCAAATTAAATAGTATTATATTCAACGGTGTCCAAAGCTGAAACAAAAGCACATTGTGTTGTAAAATAAACATTAAGTTCAAATCAAAATAACAACAAGGTCAGGCTTTGTCTGGAATTTTCATATTACATAATTTATGTTATAATTCAAAGTATTTTTTTCTAATAATCTATATTACTTTTTGGATAAATAAAAAAGCCTCAAAAAGATTACAGTACGCACTTGCCATTAGTTAAATTGTGTCATCGGGTTTTGGAAAATAACAATGGGGCATCACATGCCAAAATAGGATGTAATAAAACATTCTTGCCATATATACATATAGTATATCCATTGTGGCTATCACAGCATCTAGGGTTGGCTGTTACTTAGTTGTTTTATAAATATTGTTAATAATAGTAAGAAGCTTAACAAAGTTTGAGTTGATAGATGTTAAAAGATAGGTTTCTTACCTGTCGATCCTTAAACATTAGCAAGATCACCATAAGATTGAGAAAGAATCCGAAAAATCCGATAAGAAACAATACGAAAGCGGATACTACGTAACCCCATCGTGGCATCAAAAGGGGAAACTCATCATAAGTCGTAGTTTGAAATACAGTTTCATTAAATGGCTCTAAATATGACGTCATGATTATTGAACTAAATGTATTCCTTGCTAAATTCAATTAAAGCTTCAATATTTTTTATTAACAGTTGAGTAATAGGCACAGGATTGCATGAGATCGATCTGTAAAAAATGTTTTAGATTTTTATAATATATGGACACATATTTTAAATTTTATAGCTATGCTACAGCTATAAAGTGGCCCTAATATAGGTCGACCCGGCCAGGACCATTAAATAAATATTTCTTGGCCTGAACGCCTAGGTGGGATCTATGACATCACGAACGAAAAAATCACGTCGTATTTATAATCCAGTTGTATTACGAATAAATTGATTCGAGTGCGGTAGTACCACGCTGTCCGGAAAACCAGTCGTACGGTAGTAGCTTAGCACTGCCATATTTCGTTTAGTGAATGAACGAAATTTGAAATTTCATTTTTAGCTATAAAGTATTCTATATTCGGTGGTAATACATATGCGTTGTTTCCTTATCAAGTATGAATATAAATATAGTGGGTAACAAGAATCACTAACATTGCGGGTAAACTATAAATAAAAAATAAAAGGTGATATCCCTGGTGATCTGCTCAATCATAAGCATTTGCAGGAAGTAATGTTGCACAATTTCCAGTTAAGGGCTGCCTTAGTGGGTCCATTAAAAAGGTAGATCGCGGCTATAGAAACTCATACTGTTGCGTATTGATACTCAATACCCTAAAGATGTGATAATCTGAACGCGCTTTGGCTCCGAGCTCTCTAAAACTGACATTTTACTCCCCGTTAACTCCAGGTGCTACAAAATGCAGAGAGCATAAGCACCCCTGTTGAATGCATTGTCGATTTCAACAAAGCGTTCAATTCAGTCAATAGCAAAGGTCACATGGTACACCGTTAGAAAATCAGTTGTCTGGTGAAACTCGCGAATTGTGAAATCTATGCAAATAGTACAAAAGGGCTAAGTTGTCTTTGATGGAAAATGATCGAAAACATTTAATATGAGCATAGGGTTGGCTGCGTGCTCGTGCCAACATTATTCGGCATATTTTTCTCTGTACTGCCAAAATCTGAGTTCAGTAACCGCCTTCAGATAATATACACATTGATGGGAAATTTATTCCTGCTAAAGTCAAGTCTAAATAAAATGAGGATATATTTTTCAGAAGCCTCTAGTTCGTTGACAACGACATTTGTTGTCACGATAACTATGAAATTCAGTTGATTCAGGATAACTTTTCGCATACTTGTAAGTTGGAGTGGATATCGATAAATTAGAGAAGATGATATTAATGAAAGGTTCATATTATTTGACAAAACCTTTGGAATGTATACTTCTCGTAGTTAATAGATTTTGCTAATTGGGACCATCAACTATGTCCAGCAATTTATCACTGGATGCGGTGGCGGCACCCGCGTTATCAAAACGAGTACGATTTATGGAAGGCATAGGAGTCTATAGCAATGGATTTCTCACAAATAGAACCACAATGGCCGTGTAGCAAACATGCATGTTGAGCATACTGTTAATACGAAGTAAAAACCTGATTATTGTATGCCAAAAAATGCGTTGCTCAAGGTGCTTCATCTGCGGTAGTTGAGATGCGTGGGCATTATGGATAGAACTCGTTTATCAAGAATAAGGGAACATGGTTAAATTCCGACAAGTAGACCTATAGGATTCATATCACT
Organism: Teinopalpus imperialis; assembly: GCA_029286865.1. Classification (NCBI taxonomy): domain Eukaryota; kingdom Metazoa; phylum Arthropoda; class Insecta; order Lepidoptera; family Papilionidae; genus Teinopalpus; species Teinopalpus imperialis. The sequence goes on along the minus strand of JAGSMU010000035.1, from coordinate 5,276,489 downwards.
CTCGATCAGAACTACAGCCGACAACAAAAAGCATGAGCCTATATATATATATATATATATATATATATATGTGTGTGTGTGTGTGTGTATATATATATGCTTATCTTAAATATTAAGCTTAAAACTTCTGTTACTGACAGAATCATGTAGTGAATTGTAATAAAATAAACAGAGCAAAAATATAAAATCTCACTGTTACATACGTAATTTTATGCTCAAGTTCAGTTAATTACATTTTTCAATAATGTCTCTTTTGTACAGTCATAATGTGAATAATTAACAAAGGTGGTCTTTTTTTTAATATAATAAAACGCTATTTGTGCCGTTCGCACTTATTTTTGTGAAATGAATAAAACGGTTGTGCTGTTGAGTCAAAGAGATTTTTTTTATTATATTTTATGCTTGTTTAAATTATCGTGAATGTCAAAAGGAATAACAACTTTAATTTCGCTATTTTAAGCGGCGAAAATAATTATAGATCTTTTATTTTTGACATCATTTAAATGATACTTGTATGTCGTTGGTCAATCGGTGAGATTAGGTTTTATTATTAAGGTGACCGAGCGCTTATGGCGCGCAGCCGAGGCCTTTATTAGTGGGTTAACCAGCACAAGGGCTCGATCCTCGGCTCGGCCAGTTACTTGTGACTACGGATTATCTAATTTAATATCAATATTATTATTAACTATCTGTACCGCCTTTTCGGAATGCGTAGTCGCTGGAGAAGAAATGGCGCAAAAAAAATCCAGCGACGCTTCCATCTGTAATGAACGGTGAATGGAATGTTCTGCAATTGTTTAGGCAAACCCAGGTGAGTCAAGTGCCTGGGTGACCATGGCACCACCGATTGTCCGAGACCTAAGGACAAGGCCCTTCTGGTCGCTTTTGGGCCCCAGCGTGTGTCCTGTGGAACACAGAGGGACAAAGAGCCAATCGATTTGGCTGCCTAAAGGCCCCCGAGCCGAAACCTCAACCGCCGCGCCTGCACCAATTCTCTCCTTCGTCCGACCTCTACGCCCCACATGGAAAATGCCAGTCAGCCTAGCGTCCGTCGCTCAAAAGGTCGAGCAGCCCCCTCAATCAGCTGGACAGCCGGAAAGGGACCTCGACCTAGTGTATCGCATCGCCGACTTCAACGGCACTGACGTCTCAGCCCTAAGGAATTCTACGTTTCCAACCCCGCTTTTTTTAACGCGAACGGTTTGAATAATCAGCGCGACGAAATCTTCAAATTCGTTCCCGAACACTAAATGCTCCTAGTGTAAGAGAGATTTCTGAAGCCACACACTCGCAATCCCAACATTTCGAATTGCAACATCGTTAGGAATGACAGAACTTCCGCTGCTAACGGTGGAACTCTCATCTGCTTTAAAACGGCGTGCCCGCCGACATGCAATTACTCACCTTCCTACAAGCCTCGTTCTGTCAGCTAGCCATGACAGGCCACGCCCCCATCACTTCGCGTCAATATTTAAGTCTCACATCTACCTCCCTTATAGACGCAACGCTCAAATATTATGAAGCGACTTTGTGGCGCTCCTGTCCCTTGGCAACTCAGTCATTTTGGCAGGAGACTTCAATAGTAAGCAAACTCGGTGGAGTGCAGCAAAAATCAACCCAGGGAACGGCTTTAAACTCGCTAAGCGAAGCACTCGGCTTCGACGTCATAGCGCCTACCCGTTTTCCATACACACTGGGTCACGCACCGGATGTACTTGTTATTGCAATTGCGATTGCTATCAAGAAGAACATCCACCTCACCTTCCAAAGGATATAAGCAATCCACGAGCTCGCTTCCGATCATCGCCCCGCTTCTACTTCACTTAGGTCTCAACCTCAATCCCCCAAAACTATGATTGACTGGCACCGTCTGAGAAACAACTTGAGGGAGGCCACGTCACCGCATCAAGATACCAATCCTAGCAACATTTCTTTAGTCAACGATATGAACCTCGCAGTTCATGCCCACACTAGGCACATTCAGATTGTCGTTGAGGACTGCTGAAGGCAGGTTTCTCGGTGGATGGCCACCGACGGACCCTGCCAAATGATATAAAGGACCTAACAAGGCGCAAGAATGCGGTGAGTCGTGCCCACAAATTATATCCCAACAAACCACCCGCCTTCTTAGATGAAGAGAAAGCCGAACGGCTGACAACTTCGAGCTCCAATGCTCACCGAGCATCCTACCAATCGACGCCGCGCGACACCTTGCGATGGTTGACAGCGAGGTTGACCGGAGGACTAAGGAACTACCTCTCCATTCCGTTACTCAAGTTAAATGCACCGAAGTTGAGTCTATAATTTAAAATCTCTGCTCCGATGGCATCACCAACAACTGAACTGAACTGAACACCAGGAAGGAAGCTGACGCCATATGGATTCTTACGCCCTTGAAACACTCAACCGATCCATCCGCCTATCGACCCATAAGCCTACTCAAAAGCTTTGGGTAAGGTATACGAAAGGCTCATCCTTGCACGCCTCAAGGACTTCATGCTGTCCCGAGGGCTACCCATCAACGAGCAGTTCGGGTGTCGCACCCAACATCAAATGCACTACATCCGGAGCACATCCACTGCAAATTTATTCGGGAGGTGGTGGTCGCGTCGTTGGGTCGTCGAGGGCGTGATTCGGTCTCCTTCGGATGCGGGGGATATTCGACATGGGATTGTAAGTGACGGCACTCACAATCAGTGGGCTTGGATGTTGCAGAGTGGAAGTATAGGCAGAAGTCTGCTTCAGGTACTGTGCTATGGTTGGGAGCTCAAGATCTATGTGTAGATTTTCATTACACAAGAACCACGGCGCTTGAACCGGTGGCCTTGTACCGGTGGCATGAAGTGATTTTAGATTACCTAAAGTCGGTAAATGAGACGCAGGAAGGCATGCGCAAAGACGGGGTTTTGCGTATGTTATTATGGGTCGGATGCACGCTTTATAAAGTATAATTTTATTACGTAGGGACATTTTGCTATTATTAAGTAACGGGTTCAAACGACCGAGAATAATGTCTGCCCGATTTCGTACGCGGTTGATGTGCGGACCGAAGGTGAGTCTTTCATCTTATGTGATGCTTAAGTATTTGAATGTCTTTTCCCAGGGGATTGAATGATCAAATAACTATATGGTTGGGAGATGCGTCGAAAGAAGTAGGTACATGGCTGCACTTTTGGTGGGGTTAACCTCAATCCTCCATTACCCTAAGGTGTTAGTTGCGGATTGGAGGCGTTTACAATTAGTATAGGTTTGAATCCGGACACGTAGAGGCCGGTGTAATTGGCGAAAAAGGCTAGCTCTAAACGAGTGCGCGGTATTTTGTAGGTGTAGTATATAGAGAATGGCACTTAAGACGAAACCTTGTGGTACTCCAGCTCGAAACTCGGAACGCATTCCCTCGATGCGATATCGAAAAGTTTGATTACAGAGAAAGTCTCGTACGTATCGTACCTGGCACACCGAGCGCATACAGTTCGTATATATTGTGCTAGACTTTGTCGAACGCTTTTTCCACGTCGTGGAAAAGCGCCCTGGTTTGGTAACCCCGAACAAATTTACCGTAGATGTGCTCCATGCGGTGCACTTCATGGGTCTATGAGTGTTGGGTGTGAAAACCGAACTACTTATTAATGGGACTCTTGGGACAGCATGAAGTCCTTGGGGTTTATGAATAGTGTATAGCGATTTTCCCATCAACGTTTAGCTCTGAAACCGTCAGTTCGTGAAATAGGTACAAGAAAAATTTGTAAATCACTTGAAACATCAATATTTGTTACCTATTTCCTACCTTAAAGGAGGATTTTAAAAGGACAGTTAGATAATAAGGAAGTTACACCACAAATTTGATACACTGATGTTGTGTAGCTAATATAACTTGGCGATACTAAAATAAAGCAGTTTTATATATTTTAATTTTAATTTATATCCTTTACGATAATAATTTATTGGTATAAGCCATTAATTACGGTTACTAATTAGATCTTTATACGTATTTATTAAAGTTCTATGTCATAACCTTAACTACTAAATAGTTAACTTTTTGTATTATTTTTATCTATCAGACTTTTGGGCAATGTGTTAACATGCCCAAGTAGAAAAAATATGGTGATCATGTTAAGAGACTATTAAAGATTAGAGGATGAAGGGAATGGCGAGTGAGTGGACAAATGCACTATAATTATTTGTCCAGTTTATGGCTCATGGTTTGCAAACTGGGAAATGGTTGAAAATTGGTACCAAAATCTTTACAATTCCCATAAAATATAGTTTAGTACTATATGGGTATGGGATTATTATTCATTTTATTTTATCCGATACCTATGCATACGCACCGGTCTAAAGGTATCAGATTAAGGATGTGACGAAATTCCACAAATCTTCTCAATTGACTACATATAGTATCCGAATCAATCAGGAGAAATTACACCATCATAAGTTGATCACAAATAGCACTCTTTTTATTCATTTGTTGAGTTGAATTCACTTGCGGTTACTATCAGATATATTACTGTATGTTACTTTACTGTCAGAGAGATTTGAATAAAAATGTAATAATAATCATCACCATATCTCGAGTTAAAAATAAAAATCGATCTTTTTCGTATTTCAAACTCATTTACAATACTATTAATAGTTATTGAAATCAGAGACATTGGTTTAAGTTTACGAAAAGGAAGTTGAAACAGTCCTTTTGGAGTGAAAATAATAAGATTTCACATATATTTTAGTATATATTCTAGTAGGTACTTTGTGGCTAAATATGTCAGACATTAAATTATCTTTTATTTTAAATAAGGAAACAAAGCGCTTCTGGAGGAAGTTTATTTTACTACTCGACTTGTTTTATTGTCGCCGTCTGAAAATAATGTAAGGTAAATTATACTATTTATATTTACGAAATTTTATACCATGCAGTTTTCATAAACGTTACCGTCTATTTATATTTCCATTTATACCGTTGATAAATATCGTCTTCTTCAAATTTTTATAAAATATCATGAGTAAAATTGCATCTTTGAGATATGTGAAACATTTTCTTAATTTCTTTTAAAATACACTAATAATATTGATACAACATGAGACCTTAAGGTCCCATGAAAGTGTATAGTATATTTAAATTATTCGTAGGATTTTAATTGTTGGTAAAGTCTGAAATTTATTAAATGAAGAATAATATATTGCGATTAGTGAGAAAATAATCATACTATTTAATATCTCATATGGTTAAAATTTGCTTTATTGTACTTATGTAGAATGTCTTACATTGAATTAGTGTATTTGGCACTCGGAAAACTTTCTTTTTTAGATTTATATTTGGGTTAAAATTTCTAACCGCTGGCAAAAAATTATAAAGCAAATAATTTATTACCCCGGCATTATATTACTACCATGGAAATATAAAGCTTAAGGAAACACTAATATTATCTAAAAATAATATCCAATAGAAACATTTAGTACTACTACTACTAATTGCCGTTTTGTATGAAATAAGTTAATGTAATTTTTTTTCAATTTTTTTTATTTCCGTTATTCAAAGTCACCCATGTAATCGATGCATCTTTACCAACGCAGTGGTAGTTTATTGATGCCCTTCTTGTAAAAGTCATATGGACGGGAGGAAAAGAACTGTTCAAAGGCGTTTTGTACTGCCTCTCGGGAATTTAATTTTCTTCCCGCTAAAAAGTTGTCCAAATTTTGGAAAAAGTAATAGTCGGTGGGTGCAAGGTCTGGTGAGTACGGTGAATGAGCGAGAGCTTCCGACCCCAAATCCTGCAGCTTGGAGACTGTCTGTTGTGCAGTATGGGGTCGCTCGTTGTCGTGTAGGAGCAGCGGGACGACCGATTGACCAAAGCTGGTTGCAGATGTGTGAGCTTCTCCATCATTGTCTTCAGTTCATCACAGTATACATCTGCAGTCATGTTCATGCCGTTTGGTAAAACTGTGATGAATCACTCCTGCACTAGACCACCAAACAGTGACCATCAACTTTCTAGAGGTCATTTTTCGTTTAGGGCATTGCTTTGGTGCTGAACCATGATCTAACCCACTTGCTGAGCGCTTTCGATTGTTGAACAGATTCCACTTTTCGTCGCACGTAACAATTTGGTTAAATTTTTTTTCATTTCTGTGCCTTTTGAGCAGCGCGAGGGAGGTCTCAACGCGTACGTTGCGCTGGTGATCGTTAAGTTTGTGGGGCACCCATCTATCAACCTTCTTTACCTTGCCAATTTGTCGCAAATGGACCAATATTGTTTTGATGTTAACATCAAAAGCTGCTGCTAGCTCGGCTGTAGATTGAGTATGTATATATATCTCGAATTCCTCTAACGTTCGAAAAAAATTTTAAACAATTCATAATAATTTTATTTTTTTATGTTGCGGTTATAAAGACGGTCAAATTTTTAGGTTGACTGGTAGAGAATGCCTTCAGCATTACGTCCATGCTTTGTGAACCTATAACTTTGTTAAGGTTAGTGCAATAAAGAGTAAATATTTGGTCTTTACCTATGAAATTGCCGTTTTTCAATATTGGCCATTTCAAACCAAAAAATGGTTTGGATTGGTTGTGAATTCTAAATTCAAATAAATTTTATATATATATATAAATTAAAAGTTATGACCCTAACTTTGGCAGACCGTACACTACTAAACCATAAGGCTATCGACCCTACAAAAATTGCATGCATGGTTAGAAATTTTGGCTGTATCTACATATGCAACACGTAATTAGTTATTATATTGTTGTTGACTGTAGGAGCCGTTGTAGGTTATTGCCCGGGCGTTCGCTTTTCACTTACGATACTCGCGGAAACAGAGTTCGATCCACGGTGTACCAAAGAGTGTTTAAAACGAGCGGACTTTACGCCTTTTTGCTTACTCTTCCTGTACATCCATTATCAACAAAAATTCAACGTTCACATCCATTATCACTCCCAGAGTACTAACATGGAATGTTCGTCCATCTCAGTCTTTAGGTAAACGAACATGTCCTGTCCTAACATGAATGCGGAAGCCTTATGTTGCTATTTCACGCTGGTATGTTGTGAGGTCTTTCCCCGGTTGAGCCGACTCCTTCAAGATTCAACTATATGTCAGATATTAGCAGTGTAGCTCTACGACTTTTAAGTAACATAATATTTCTGATAAATAAATATAAAATGTTCGATGTAACTTCTTTAACAGTTTTTATATTGGCACAAATGTTAACTTCTGTTTGGAATTGAACCGAGAAAACGCACTAGTTATTACACTTCATAACAAGCCGCTTCGAATTGCATATTTATTAGAAATTAAACAACATATATAGGACATATACGTACCAATGTTGAGCTTAAAACTACTCTTCTGAAAGATGGTCAGATCGTATGGAACAGAATTTATTCTCTTAGAAAAAATATTGCTACATTGCAACATTAATTAATTTAAAATCTGTAAACTTTAATCTGCTACGTAATTAAATAGGTACTAAATAAATATTTACAAATCGGTCTATTGGTATAGATCGCTCGGTTCGTATTAAAATATAATTTATTTAGGATAACACTATTTCATGACTAAATTTAGTAAAACTTTATTTCCAATTGTATCAAAATTATTTGCCATCGTTGAATTATACATATTAAAAATGGTTTAATATAAAAATATTACTTACCATATCGCAGACTCATTTAAATCCCAAAACATCATTTAAGAAAAATCATAAACTTCCAAGCACTCGCATCTAACTTAGCAGAATAAGCACGGACACAACTCTCCACCGCCGCAACCAATACGACACTGGTTTGCTATGGATCGGGAACCCCTTTATATAGGAAGCATGTTGCAAACCACCTGTTGGATTAATTTCACTAAAAATAGAATTTCTGATTGGGCAATTTAATTTTGGGGAGGCTTTTCCTTTTCATTGGATTAAGCAATATTTGTGCGACGGAAGTGTATCAAACCGCCTAACTAGGTTTATTGTTTTCGTATAAAACTTTAATTTGATAGTGCATTAATATTTTTACAGGGGTTGAGTTACGGTGGTTCTAATTTATAACTACATTATGAATAACTCGACCGGGAAAGGATCACGTCGTCGCACAATATCAGCGTGAAATAGCATCACATAACACTGCTGTTTTGTGTTTCATCTGATGAATGTGGGGACATAAATAGAACATTCCATCTCAGTCTTCCTGGTTCCATTCTCCACTCGGAAGAATCTTTCGATAGCTAGGGAACTGGCAACTTGTGTGGCACCATCAGATAGGTACGAGATCAGAGCAGACCAACACGCTCAGTTTATGAGCGCTTTGTGTAAGTAAGAGAAGCATAAATAGGGAAAACTAATAACCACGGACCCCTCAGTTCGTGAGCCCTGCGTGTGATGGAGCTGTAAGAACCGCATAGGCTAACAGCATCAACATCAACAGAATCTAGATGTCTTCCTGGTTGACAACGCATGTAATTCTTTCTTGAAGATCGATGTAGATAACATAGGGCACAGAAACGTGAACTGTGTATTAGTTCCTAGAATATGTCAGATAATGTCTTGTACTACTTTAATGTCTCATACTGCAAACACTATTGATTTACTCTACTTCGTTGTCCAGCAATGTATTGTTTACATACTGAAAAAGGAGAATACCTACGCAAGAGATCTGTGATATTAGTAATTACATAAAAAATACTTTGCTACGTGTGTACACGATCATTCAAGATACTTTATATTTCTGTGAGTGCTTAATTTCAATTTTTTATAATATAAAAATTATATTTGTTACGTAATATTATTTAGATCCTGACAGTAGTATTATATAAATGTGAATAATTGTTACCGTTTATTACAAAATATATTATAATTTGTAATTAAGAAACTTCATTGAAGTCACTTTTATATAACTAGTAAATTAACTATTGTAATTAATTTAGAACTGCCACTGTGTTTGAGGGAATAAATATGGCACTATAATATACACCGCGCAGTTGGTTTTATCTCGTAAGTACCAATGTACGATACGCTGTGGTTTGAACCTACCAGGAGGATATCATCGATGACAAAACTAAATTCGCTGTAATAATAATAAAATAATCAATCTTTATTTTAATAAAAATTCCGCGATTTGATTCTCTATCAAGAATATAAGAATACAAGCGTTAATACGACGAAAAAGCCAAAGTAGCAAATTAATTGTTAGGTAAACTTATTTATCACCCTCAGGTTCATAAAAGAAACTAAATATACTCTTCAACAATAATGTTTTTAATAATTCAAATTATGTGAATTTAATTTCAAACAATTTCAGAAAAAGAATAAAAGGTAATATTCCGTATAGTTGAAAAGAGTCCTTTTGTTGCTACATGCTAGAGCTGTAATTACCTCATTAACCATTGCATAGTTAATATATTTATTTAAATAGGATAAGTATTTTATTTAAATAGAAGAAAAAATATGTGTAAACTACGAGTTGACATTCCTTAAAAAATTATCTAACGAAGAAAAAAGAACGGACAAAGTTGGATAGAAAACTTCGAAAAATCGATGTACATACAACATACATACATCAAAACTTACCCACCGAATCGATACCATCCTTTTTGGAAGTCAAAATGACTTTATTATATACACGTTTATTATGGAAATACGGTTATGATTTTAATGTCTATAAACTGTAAAGAATCTCTCTTTTGTACAATTAAATAATTATTTCGGTATTCAAATTAAAATGTTATAAAAACAAAGATGAAAAGAAAATATTAGCCACACGTATTATCTACGTTCCTACATTTATTTTTGGTATTTTTAACAGAGGTTAGACAGCTTATCCTTTGCTGATGGCGTAAGAGTTTATCAACCCGTTTGATCCATTAGGTAATGTATGATATGGCTGGTGGAATTGGTTATGTGATAAATCTGGTACATTTTTTTTGTGCAAACGATTTTTTTATTACATTGAGAGTAACAAACGAGCACACAGTTAACCTGATGGCAAGAGATTCCTGCGGCCTTTATTACATCTACATTCATCCTTGACATGGAATTATAATGCAGATGCGTTCTTACCCTTGGGGACTGAGATGGAATACACAAATATTGTTTCTCGGCTGGGAATCGAATCCACGAATAGGACTCCACATATGACTATAAACAACAAGACAACGCATGTGTGGTATGGTCCGCTGTAATCACTTGCCAGGATTTGAATGTCTAGAAAACTGTACTTTAAACTGTGTTTTCTAGTCTTTTGGTAAAAAGAAAATAATCAATCAGACAAACATTCTAAGACCTATGGTATATGATGTCCAAGGTAGGTTTTGAAAAAAGCATTAATGAACAAATATGACTCATTTCAAAATTGTTGTAATATTTGATTAATTGTTTGATGTAATGTGTCTCTAATTTTATTGCAGACATATTACATCGGACTCGGGAAGGCGAGTTCCTCCGCATATTCCACTCTGCGAAAGAGAAGATCATCATTATATTTCAATACTAATTTTATTGCAGACATACTACATCGGACTCGGGAAGGCGAGTTCCTCTGCATATTCCACTCTGCAAAAGAGAAGGTCATCAATATATTTCAATACTAATTTTATTGCAGACATACTACATCGGACTCGGGAAGGCGAGTTCCTCTGCATATTCCACTCTGCAAAAGAGAAGGTCAACAATATATTTCAATACTAATTTTATTGCAGACATACTACATCGGACTCGGGAAGGCGAGTTCCTTTGCATATTCCACTCTGCGAAAGAGAAGGTCATCATTATATTTCAATACTAATTTTATTGCAGACATACTACATCGGACTCGGGAAGGCGAGTTCCTCTGCATATTCCACTCTGCGAAAGAGAAGGTCATCATTATATTTCAATACTAATTTTATTGCAGACATACTACATCGGACTCGGGAAGGCGAGTTCCTCTGCATATTCCACTCTGCGAAAGAGAAGGTCATCATTATATTTCAATACTAATTTTATTGCAGACATACTACATCGGACTCGGGAAGGCGAGTTCCTCTGCATATTCCACTCTGCGAAAGAGAAGGTCATCATCATATTTCAATAATAATTTTATTGCAGACATATTACATCGGACTCGGGAAGGCGAGTTCCTCTGCATATTCCGCTCTGCAAAAGAGAAGGTAATCATTATATTTCAATACTAATTTTACTTATTCAAATACAAGGGTATTTTAAGCTTACATAACGTTTTGATGTTTTTCCATTTTCATAACTATTTATGGACGAATCCCCTTTGCGAGCCTTTTTGTAAGCTAAATTGGATTAAATCCAATTAAAACGGCACCGAAAACTTTCGTTTAAAATAAATACATAGTAGAAGATCAATGCTTTCCATATAACAACCGGTAGTATTAGTCATATGATTTCGTTTTGTTTTGACCATGTTGATACATTCAAGTACTTATTTTCAAGTCTGTCACGCAAACGAGGAAACGATAGTAAGCGATCGCCGCCACCTATGAACATCCGCAACACGAGAGGAGTCGCAGGTAATCTGCCCGCTTTTAATAAAGTTTTGGGCTTTTTAAGTTGTAGTCGCATCAGTTCGGAAAATCCGTTGGTGACAGATGATTCCACAGAGTAGTTGTGAAATAGATCTAGATCACCCCCAATATATATATATAGGTATACATCACTTTGTGAAGTCAAGTGCATGAATTCATTATATCTTTGTGTATAGTAATCTTTCGATAGCTAGGGAACTGGCAACATGTGTGGCACCATCAGATAGGTACGAGATCAGAGCAGACCAACACGCTCAGTTTATGAGCGCTTTGTGTAAGTAAGAGAAGCACAAATAGGGAAAACTAATAACCACGGACCCCTCAGTTCGTGAGCCCTGCGTGTGATGGAGCTGTAAGAACCGCATAGGCTAACAGCATCAACATCAACAGAATCAAGATGTCTTCCTGGTTGACAACGCATGTAATTCTTTCTTGAAGATCGATGTAGATAACATAGGGCACAGAAACGTGAACTGTGTATTAGTTCCTAGAATATGTCAGATAATGTCTTGTACTACTTTAATGTGTCACACTGCAAACACTATTGATTTACTCTACTTCGTTGTCCAGCAATGTATTGTTTACATACTGAAAAAGGAGAATACCTACGCAAGAGATCTGTGATATTAGTAATTACAAAAAAAAAATACTTTGCTACGTGTGTACACGATCATTCAAGATACTTTATATTTCTGTGAGTGCTTAATTTCAATTTTTTATAATTTAAAATTATATTTGTTACGTAATATTATTTAGATCCTGACAGTAGTATTATATAAATGTGAATAATTGTTACCGTTTATTCAAAAATATATTATAATTTGTAATTAAGAAACTTCATTGAAGTCACTTTTATATAACTAGTAAATTAACTATTGTAATTAATTTAGAACTGCCACTGTGTTTGAGGGAATAAATATGGCACTATAATATACACCGCGCAGTTGGTTTTATCTCGTAAGTACCAATGTACGATACGCTGTGGTTTGAACCTACCAGGAGGATATCATAGATGACAAAACTAAAGTCGCTGTAATAATAATAAAATAATCAATCAGACAAACATTCTAAGACCTATGGTATATGATGTCCAAGGTAGGTTTTGAAAAAAGCATTAATGAAAAAATACAAAAAGCAAAATACTAATTTTATTGCAGACATACTACATCGGACTCGGGAAGGCGAGTTCCTCTGCATATTCCACTCTGCGAAAGTGAAGGTCATCATTATATTTCAATACTAATTTTATTGCAGACATACTACATCGGACTCGGGAAGGCGAGTTCCTCTGCATATTCCACTCTGCGAAAGAGAAGGTCATCATCATATTTCAATAATAATTTTATTGCAGACATATTACATCGGACTCGGGAAGGCGAGTTCCTCTGCATATTCCGCTCTGCAAAAGAGAAGGTAATCATTATATTTCAATACTAATTTGCATGCCCAAATACAAGGGTATTTTAAGCTTACATAACGTTTTGATGTTTTCCATTTTCATAACTATTTATGGACGAATCCCTTTGCGAGCCTTTTTGTAAGCTAAATTGGATTAAATCCAATTAAAATGGCACCGAAACTTCTCGTTTAAAAATAAATACATAGTAGACTCAACATCATATAACAAATTGCAGTATTAGTCATATGATTTCGTTTTGTTTTGACCATGTTGATACATTCAAGTACTTATTTTCAAGTCTGTCACGCAAACGAGGAAACGATAGTAAGCGACGTCGCCACTCATGAACATCCGGGTAACACGAGGGAGTCGCAGGTAATCTGCCCGCTTTTAATAAAGTTTTGGGCTTTTAAGTTGTAGTCGCATCAGTTCGGAAAATCCGCTGGTGACAGATGATTCCACAGAGTAGTTGTGAAATAGATCTAGATCACCCAATATATATATATATATATATATATATATATATATATATATATATATATATATATATAGGTATACATCACTTTGTGAAGTCAAGTGCATGAATTCATTATATCTTTGTGTATAGTAATGTTTCCAGCTGATTTCATGCATGTTTAATATATGTATAACAAAAAGATCTTGTATTTTCCAACATATTTAACGGTACTATTATTTGCTACAGTAGGGTTTCTGAAGTGATTAATTTTATATTTGTAATGTTCTGTTGTTCTTTCTTTGTAGACTCTGTAGACCAACACAAATGCTAACACGTATATCTCAATTGTCAGGATTTGGTTTATTAACTAAAAAAAAACGTAAATATGACTATTTTTTTATTTTACATATTTTTGAATAATACAAAGCTTTGTAACATCTGTTTGTAGTCGTTCAATATTACAAATGTATTCATTTCTATATTAAGTGCAAAGCGACAAAATGTCCTGAAAATTATTAACAGAAATTTTATTAACAATTCAAACACAACCATTATATCATTGACTTATCAATTAACAAATTTTAACTATTCATTATTCGCTTTGATATTGCTTATACTATATTGGTATTGTTATTACATTGGCATGCTGTTACATATATCTTACCAACTTCCTTTTTTTCATTTCCTGAATATGTAACAATTCATATTTCATATTATCTCTTTATTTGTAGTCAATTCCAAAAAGTATTATAATAATAAAATAAATAAAACAATGTTAAGGAAAAAATACATCAAATGCGAACGTGTGTTATTGTTTTCTAAAACATAAACTTATGAATATAATAATTAAATATCAGATTCAAACCATTTGTTTGTTTAGGTCTCATGCGTTTTTTTTTACGTATGGAACCGTTGTAATATAAGGAATACATATTTAATCATATATCATAAACATAAAATCACGTGCGTGTACTTATACTTTTTTTTCTGAAGATGCGTGGCAGATAACTTTGTACAATGTGCACAGTAGTGGATCGCTGTTTATAGTTCTATCGCGGTGTATTATGTTTAAACTCAGACGCTGGAAATAATCCTACCGATTCCTCAGAGCGTTCTTCATACTAAATGTTGTCAAAGTACAAAGAGATACAACATCTCTTTAAAAAAAGGATTGGATAAGATGTGCATTTTGAAAATTTGTTTGATTTCTATAATACTTAACAGAGTTTTGTTTTAAATAAACTTGTTTAATCAGCTTCTTGTCAAAGACAGAGTCGACAAGCGCCCTTCCACCTTTCGACATGCAGTATTCGAAGTCTTAAACCAAAAGGACGGTGGATCGTAATATACCGGACAGATTTTGAGATTTTTGTACATAAATATAAAAAAAATGAGTCTTAGTCCTTTTCATAATCTTAATAAGGAATACCAAAAAAAGTGGATGGTGCATGTTGTTGAGAAACTTTTTTTTATGACAGTATAAAGCTGCGACAAAAAACAATATTGGACAGTGGTATACTGAATACACATGAAGGGTTGAGAAGAGTTGGTCAGGAATATATAAAATGCAACAATTTTATTACACATCCTAAATATTGAGATGATTAGTCATGTAGCAACACTATATTATAATAAAGTGTTCTTTCGCTTCATTTGACGTGCTATATTTCAAGTAGTCACAAAACCTACAGATCTAATTTTTAGTTCAGACGTGAAAAAAATGGAAGTAAACTTCTGCATTTTGTTGAACCTAAAGATAAAAAAAAACTAGTGGTAACAAAACTCTCCACTTTAACTACTTCTTGTGTCAATTCAACAATTTAATACTAGTATTCTCATTTAATATACTAATATAATTTAAATATATTTATGTCAAAACCAGAGACTTAAAAGACGGATTTATTATTATGAAGCGGTGTCTATACCATATAAAAGATCTGTTTCAAGAACTCTATGTACTGCTTAAACAAGCAATCGTGGAAAATTTTCAAACGAAGCGTAGACGAAGTTCTGTTGATGTATTCATTCAATTTAAATGAACGGGTTAATGAACAATTACCTTTATTAAATTAATAGACTTACACCATTTGTTATGTATATTTAGAATGTGTACAATATTATTAAATCGCTGTTCAAGCCCGAAAAGTTATGGAAAGAAAAGGGGGGCACCTGATAATAAATGATGTAGCCAATGACATGCACCTGCGTTGTCAGTTCTGAGAGCTGAGATGAAATACCTCGATACTAGTAATTGGATCACGGTATTCATACACTTATCATACGAAACACAGCATTCAGTAGAATTCCGTGGGTGGGCTCGTTAGAAATGTTAGCAATAAGCAATTAATAAAATATATAAAACGCAGCGTAGCTTAGTACTTGATCTTACAAGTTACACGCAGATTATCTTTTGTTCTATTTAAAAGGAATATTATGGACCAAATCCTCTGAGGCATATTCCATTGTTTATACTAATTAAGTACATAAAGAAAATTGTTTAATGTATTTAAATTTCTTATTGGGTCTTTGTTATCTGATCTATGTCTTGTATTTTATTTGGCATCAAAAACAATATCGACGAATACAGAATTTTAATTACAAACGAGTTGAAATTTCCTTTGTTTACCTTCTAAAAACTTAAAATTCTATTGTATTGTCTATTTACATTTTTTAACTACGTTATTATAACTTAACTACGTTATTTAAAGTAACTAAATATCGTTATAATTTTTTTTTGTGATGTATCTAAATTTTTATGATACAAAGACACACAGTTAACCTAATGTTAAGTGTTGACTGCGGCCCAAGATCAAAGAGAATTGCCTCAACAACTGTTCAAGAATGTCACCCTTGAAGACTGAGATGGAATGTTTCATTATCATTGCAACAGTGTTCATATCACCTTCCAATACCAAATTATATTTAACAATAATATAATAAACTTCGAGTAAGCCTATAGTAAGGCAATTCAATATTAAATAAATAATTATAGTTAATTAAAGTATAGTTAGTTTGGAGAAAATCACGTTATAATTTGTACTGATAGAAAGTTATATTTGATACTATTTATCGTTTTAACGTCTAGGGTACCTATCTACTGTTATTTGTCTACGAATATTTGGAGAAACGTATCACAGCCAGCTTGTAATTAATGTCTCTGTGTTTGTTTTTTGATGTCGCTGCACTTGTTTGAACTGTACAAATTTTACATTTCAATTGAACTTAGTTAAATAACTATAAATTATATATGATAGAAATTTATGTAAAATAATAATAATCTCTGAAATAAAAAAAATAAGAATATATCATTTAATAAGTAAAAACTTACTCGCATTTTGCACATCATTGATCTATGAAACATTTTATAATCGACCAATAAACCAAATTTTGTGGATGATTAAAAACCTATGACAATTCGAAAATATCATGACAAGGTTGTTTTATAACTCTAAAAACTAATTATGGACGTAAATTGTACTTTAATGAACACCTTATATCCACCAACAACTCTTGTCTAATAGACTTAAATCGATCAATTATACATCAAAGCTTAAAAAGACAAAGATACTGTAATAAAAGTTCTGGGGTAAACGATATAGACCAATTTTAATAATAAATTTTGGCATATTCAATTAATGTATTCCCTCACAATAATTTATAATTTGTCTCTAGCATTTCCTTACAAAGGAAAAATATCAAAAGGAGTATGTTCTAACATATATATAAATTAAGTAACGATGATTTGATATCTATTTACAGATATACATAATTTTAATCTTATTATATTTGTCAAAGATATATAAGTAAGTATGTATGTATATGTCGTTGTCGGAAACTTAAATAAAAGATATGTTAGCAACACGCAGACAAAAGCTAAACCAAAACCGCAAACCAACCAATTTTTCCTGTATAAATATTGAGATGCAGAGTGTGGTTATGCAAATACTAAAATAATACGCTTACCAGTTTTCCCACTTAAGAAAACACTAATTGGACCTCATAATAAGCATTTGGACCCTCGGTAGGCATCTACTTGTATCTGGTCTATATTGCGTTATTAACCGATTTAAAATATGAAGGTTCACGGCACGCATTTTGTACATTGTTTATTTTAGTGATAACTATTTTTAATTACTAGGAGAAAGCTTTGAAATTAGAGCTTTGGAACAAATATTTTTCACAATTTTAACATGATTTAGTATCTGTTTCAAAATAGATCATTATATACGGAGAATTGATTTAACAAACATTAATAAAGTCGGTTAATATATTTTTTTTCAATTTAGACAATTTTTTCTTAAATGATATCACGGTTATCTTATCCAAATAACATTTTCAAATTTCAATTTCGTTTAATGATTGATATATATGATTTTGTTTCATAAATTAAAAATCATATTGATACCGACGAATTGCTTTTGTATACGACTTCTTATTTTATAATACAATAAGGTATTGTTTTACATATTTTCTTGAGTCATCATCTTTCAAATTCCTATTGTTACCAATTTATTCTGTTATTTAGTACTATTATAGAAAAGAAAATGAATGAAGAAATATAAATTTCTTGTTCCAAATAAAAAATTATGATTACTACAATTTTTTTTGAATTATATAATTACAGTATATATCATATTCTAAATCTGACCAATATCTAGTCGACTTTTGAGTTTTACGAGTACAAGTATTTTCTATAATATTCATAGATTCTTATATTTAATAGTATAAAGAATCTTAACTAAAAATATGTGTCCGTAAGTCGTCTGCAATCTCATGAGCCACAATTTATATTCACTTTTTTATGGTTTCTTGCAGAAAAACTTAGCATTCATTTAAATAACGTAATCACTGAAGTAACTTAAGAATGCTCCATAATTTTTTGTACCCTTAGCAAATGATAACGTCGGACTAATAACAAAGACAGCCCGACGGACCCAAAAATTAACAATGTGTAGGTCTCTCAAATATTAGTTATCACTAGAATAAACACTTTTAATAGCTACGTATTTAACTTATTTAAGTTTTACAAATCTATTTAAATTTTTATTACTAGTTTCATGATTATAAAACAATTATTATTTTACAACAATAGCATCAGGTACTGTGTACAGGTTTTCGGACTTCGTAAATATGATCACATCTCTCAAAATCGGACTCGCCATAAGTGGCTCACCATTCAGCAGAGGCGTAACTCTAGAATTTTTCTCACCCTTGAACGATCCAACTATTCCTTCTTATCTTAAAGATAACTTTCAATACCTTGCTTTAACTCACAACAGAGATCTTCGCTCTTCGAATCTAATGAAGAACTAGAACTCCTCATCACGTCACCGATTTCGTTGGCAACTCCTTCACCATTAAGGCTAAACGTAACTCCTTTCCCGAAGATATAAGAATAGTGTCGAATAAGCTCTCTTTTAAAAGGCTGGTAGGGGAATACTATTTAAAGACTTCTGATGCTAATTAATATGGTAAATTGCTCTTGTCATTATTTGTTTTATATTTAATCTTGTTTATTACATATATATATCTATATATATATATATATATATATATATATATATATATATATATATATAATCGCACAAATACACAATTGTAGCTTTGAATTGTTGCCGCATCCACCCTATTCGCCGGACTTGGCCCCGTCTGACTACCATCTCTTCCCCAATCTAAAAAAACACATGGCAGGACGAAACTTTTCGACGAATATTGAGGTACAAGAAGCTGTGATTGTATATTTTAATGAAATTGAAGATTCTTTTTTTTTAGAAGAAATACTAAAGCTAGAGACAAGTTGGCAAAAGTATATAGATCATTCTGGAGACTGTGTAGAGAAATAAAATAATCATTTAGAAAAAAATCATTAATATATATATATATATATATATGTATTTTTATTTTATATTAGTAGAAATTTCTAATAAATTAATAAATTTCTAAATCATTATTATAACATACTATATATTTCTATAGTTTTAAGTTATTTTTATTTATTATGCACTACATCTACCACAATGTCTCTTCACGCCACGGGTTGACTTGTAGAGGATGCCTTATTTCCGCCTACTATATCCCTTTTTGTAAGGTGTGACCCATAGTTTAAATAAATAAATAATTATAAGAATTATATTAGCATTACTGGCCCCAAATAAGGTAGTGTCTATATTTTAGGAAAATGAACGCAAAGTACAAAGGTCATAGTGGTACACATACATGATGATCAAATAACTTGAAGTATGTATTATTTACATGATATATAAATCAATGTTTTATATTGATAGTCACAGATACTATTATCCTTTGTCTTCTTTTTTGTAATAATAATAAAGCCTTTACTTCCGAAATATTAGCATTTTTGCACTATATGTCTTAAATGGAATTTTTTGTTAAAATAAAACTGTATAAAAGTAATTTAAAGTAGAAAAATTTAACATTTTAAACACTAAAACTGCACTTAAAATATTTTTATATTATATTTATTGATTTGTTATGATATGATTATACCTATATTAATAAGTCATAGTGAGCAAAAATGTACTTATCATTGTCTGATCTATGACCACAGATATATAATAATACTTTATATATATAGAACTCGCTAAATAATAAGAGAAGACCCTTTACGGTACAAGTAAATTTTTTATTCATATTTTCAGTTTTGTTGTGACTTTAGTATATTATAGTATTGTTTTATATTTGTTAGTGATGAACATTTGTTTTTTTTCCTATGTATTAAAAAACTAGGCTGGCCATAAAATCCTTTTTAAGTTTTTAATTATACATATACATACATATTTTAAAAACTTCTTTCGAATGGGATGTTAAAGAAAATAGGATTGCCTTGCACAAAGTGGGTATGGAGCCGTCGGTCATATTGCAGACACTTCAAAAGCTTGGTATCAGACGTATGTTCGTATATCGTACTATCAACAGATACTACAATACTTCCTCTGTCGAAGACTAGAAAAGTTCGCTTGGAAACAGTGCGTAAATCCATAGATTCGTGGCCAAACAGATTAAAGGCCTGTATAAAAGCCACCTTTCGAATAGAATATTTTTTGCTGAGCCTAATAAATACATATGTTTCAATCTTATTACATTACTCCATTAAAAAAAAAATGTATTTTCATTTGTAACAGAACTTATGGCCGGACTATATGTATATATATATAAAGAAATAGTTATTATAGAACATTTCTTTAATTTGAATTTAGCCGTGACTCACTCCGTTGGTAAAGAGTCGGGCTCGGTCGGCAGATGGCGGTATAAGGGATGCAATCTACTACGTTGGTAAAGCGGGGCTGTCATTGTATGAGAGGTTTGAAAGATATAAGAGTGTAATTGATTATTGTGTTCAAGTGTTAAAAATATTGAAGAAAAGATTGAGATTGTGAATAATAAACGTTAAATGTCGTTTCTTTGATTACAGAGCAACACATGGTTTTATTCACCGACAATAATAGAAAGAAACATTATAAAACGACATTCTTGTTTATTGATGTCCATTAAAATGGAAAGGCTACGTTTTGAATTTACGGTGTTGTCAGGAAGTGATGACAAAACTAATGTAATGGCGATAACCTCAATAACAACCAGTGATAAAAAGGTATATGCTATACCAGAAACACTACAGGCCGCTGGTTATCACAAGGAGATAATAAAAACAGCAGCCTATACTAAAGTAAAAAACATTTTAATGAAAAGATATCAGGTTCGAAGAGTCTGGATTACATTGACAGAAGAACAAAAGAAAATCTACTTTGAGGACGATGGTAATTTGCAATTTGGAAAGCAGTATTTGGAGGAAGTGAATCCAAACCTACCTATTAATATGTGTGCAAAAGAAACCGATTCATTAGAAAAAGTATTTGAAAAATTAATGGGAAATTTTCAAGAAATAAAACAACAGAACTTGAAGAATATCGCGGAGAAATTTGTTATTGAAAGGTTTACAAGTAAAAACCCAAATGTCAAACAATGGATTGATATTTTTAAAAAAAAGTGTACGCGCTTTGATGTTACAACAGATGAGAAAAAAAAATTGAAATACTACGGTTGTTTATGGATAAAAGTTGTGCAGATTGGTACAGTTCCATGATTATAAAACTGACCATAAACTCAAAATGGTCAGCATGGAGAGACAAATTTTGTGAGTCATTTGTAAACAAAGGATGGAACCCAGTGACATATGCACTGTGGTTTAAATACAAAGTGGTTTAAATAAAAACTGCAGCTGGATATGAGAAGATCTATTGATACAGAAACTTTAATAGATCTCATTGCAGCTGGCTTACCAGAATTTATTCTGAATAGAATCGATCGAGAAGCACTAAGAGATACAGTGGATTTGTTTAACGAAGTAAGTAAGTATGAACATATGGTAAACAAGAAAAATGTATTGCCTAAAAGGAAATATGCAGATGGTAATTTAATGAAGACATATGATAAATATGAGGAAAAGGTTCCATGTAAAATTTGTGAGAAATTAAATAAAGGTATCCGTTATCACCATGAAACTACATGCTGGTTCAGAGCAAAGGAAGAAAAATAAAACAAGAAAAATTTTATTAAACATGTGAACAACTCTGTGATTGAGGCTGAGTTAAATGTAACCAATCAAAAAACGAGCAGTAACACCATTAATAAATGTCAAACTATTATTAAATGATATATTGAGATAGATGGAGTTTATGATTCAGGGTCAAATATATATATATATATATATATATAAATATATATATATAAATATATATATATATATATAAATATATATATATATAAATATATATATATATAAATATATATATATAAATATATATATATATATAAATATATATATATATATAAATATATATATATATATAAATATATATATATAAATATATATATATAAATATATATATATATATATAAATATATATATATATAAATATATATATATATATATATATATATAAATATATATATATAAATATATATATATAAATATATATATATAAATATATATATATAAATATATATATATAAATATATATATATATATATAAATATATATATATATATATATAAATATATATATATAAATATATATATATAAATATATATATATAAATATATATATATAAATATATATATATATAAATATATATATATATAAATATATATATATAAATATATATATATATATATATATAAATATATATATATAAATATATATATATATATATATAAATATATATATATATAAATATATATATATATAAATATATATATATAAATATATATATATAAATATATATATATATAAATATATATATATAAATATATATATATATATAAATATATATATATATATAAATATATATATATAAATATATATATATATATAAATATATATATATATATATATATATAAATATATATATATAAATATATATATATATATATATATAAATATATATATATATATATATATATATATAAATATATATATATAAATATATATATATAAATATATATATATATATAAATATATATATATATAAATATATATATATAAATATATATATATATATATATATATAAATATATATATATAAATATATATATATAAATATATATATATAAATATATATATATATATATAAATATATATATATAAATATATATATATAAATATATATATATAAATATATATATATAAATATATATATATATAAATATATATATATAAATATATATATATAAATATATATATATATAAATATATATATATATATAAATATATATATATAAATATATATATATATATATATATAAATATATATATATATATAAATATATATATATATATATATATAAATATATATATATATACATATATAAATATATATATATAAATATATATATATATAAATATATATATATATATATATATAAATATATATATATATAAATATATATATATAAATATATATATATATATA
Source organism: Teinopalpus imperialis (assembly GCA_029286865.1). Lineage (NCBI taxonomy): Eukaryota > Metazoa > Arthropoda > Insecta > Lepidoptera > Papilionidae > Teinopalpus > Teinopalpus imperialis. The sequence continues at coordinate 5,253,127 of JAGSMU010000035.1, read as the reverse complement.
TATATATAAATATATATATATATATAAATATATATATATATATACATATATAAATATATATATATATATATAAATATATATATATAAATATATATATATAAATATATATATATATATATAAATATATATATATAAATATATATATTTATATATATATATATATAAATATATACAGATTATAAGAATAACGATAACCTTATGAAAAGTGGTATTGACTGGCAGAATAATTTAGGTACTTCTCCCATGATCTCAACTGAAAAGTAAGAAAAGAGATGCAACACAGTGTAAACCATAGTTTTATCAAGTGGTTTAATAGGCTCTTGTAGATTTTGACTGATTTCGTACTCGGCGACGTCTATTTAAGTTCTATATTTTAAGATATTTATGTATTTATTATATAAGTTGTGATATTTATTGTTAATTTATTTCACCTTTATTCCGCCCATTGTACCGTTTTTTTATAAAAATAAGATGTTTACAAATGAGAATTAAATAAATATATAAAATTTGTAGAAACAAAATTTACAGTATCCCAATCAGCAGCTAGTCATTATTTCTACGCATTTTTTCCAAAAACAAATGTTATAACGGATAACTCTGTACCAAATGATCAATCAATCTGAATCTCTCATTAGATCAATACGAAAAAGTACGTAAGTATATAAGAGTTTCGTCCGGATTATTGCTTTTTTATCCGATTATATTCGTTAGTGAACGTTAAATTTTGATAAAAGGTTTACCCTTTCAAGTCATTTAAATTGATAACATTCTACATTACACTATATCAAAAGTTTACATAGAACGGGAAGATTATATATCCTTAACGCGATTTACGTCCACTGTTCCTTTCATCTTATTAGTAGTTCCCTAATATAACATTATACGAGTACTTGGTATTTCATTACACTTGTGTCGTCTCAAATTAAGAAAAGCTACGTCTTCATAGATGGATGTAGGAAAACAGTAACACAGTTAGTGCTAACACAGCATCTTAGACCTAAGATCTCAAGGAGGCTCTTAAGACTATTGATAATAAACAAACAGGCAAAATTGCAACAAGGCGACAGCAGTGGTCAATAAAAGTATCTCTGAATAATAAATCTTAGTTTGTTTTTAAAAAAATGTCTTTAATGTAAAAATATATCTTATTGCCAATTTGATACTCGTCAAGCCCATCACTAGTCTAATAGGCTTAACCAATAGATTGCCACGAGGCATGATTTCGAGTCACTTGCATCCATCGACTTGCCGAGACATGCATAGATCTTAACTCCACTCAGTGGAGGATAGTCTTACACTCAGGTTGCCACTGGAGAATTTTCTCTTTCGTCAGTTAACTGGCCTACTAGCCTGATCTGTAGTTAAACAATAAATAAATTTGAATTTGCAGTCTCGAAATAAGAAGCTTTCGAGAAGCATTAGCCATTGTTTCGATTTCTATCATCCTCAGACAGCTGGCTGAGTTTTCGGGTACAGTCAAAGGCATAATATCGCCGAGCCAGACGTCATTTCCAAAACAATCAGAATAGATTCCCGTTACTATTCCCATGAGATGCCTACCAATCACTCGTACATACGTGCCTTCTTTGTTTTTAAATTACAACAGTTCACATGTTACTTTTATTATTGAATTCCAATGTTTCATTTTACAACCACAAGTCCCAAGTCAGAAAGTAAGCTTTGAGTTATTCTTTTAAAACCTTTTGAAGTCTTACGACCGCTTAATGAATATTAAAAAATATTTATACTCAGTTAAGAATTGGTGGAGTATAAAAATCTATTCGTAATGTTATTTAATAATAAAAGTCGTAATTCAGTAACTATTCAGTAAGTGACTCGAAATCTCCAGGTTTCTTTTTTAATTCACGTAAGTGTAGACACATTGTTTAGACAATTTCGTAATTGTATTACATATTTATTTGATTTATATTAAAACTTATAATAATAATTTTTATAATTAATACATAAACGAATCAATAAAAAATAATAAGATTTAACTATGTCTGTGAAGTTCAAGAAATACGTAAAAATAACCGGTCATCGACATATTTTAGCATGTAGAGTAATAAAAAAGTATAATTAATAGTATAAGATCTCTCTATAGATTAAATATATTTATATATGTATTAATGATATGACTAAAAAGTTGATCATAAATTTTATATAATTTATAGTATTTATTTTATAATATTTTACTTACCAACCAGCCGATGAAAATAAATAGTATCATAAATATTACAAAATTATTCGTAAACAACCAACAAAGCAAACTCCCAATTTATATTAAAGAATTAAGATGAACTCTACGCCTGAACTCATACAGGATTTGGACTTAAAGCAGTAATCTAAAATGATAATATAATATTAATCATTAAGCATTACAATCTTAACATTCAACTCTTGAAATAATGATAATATAAAAATTTACTATTATGCGTAATATTACGCAACCATTTTTAAATAATAAAACATAACTACCGTCAAGTTATTGTGTGTGCCTGAAATTATTAGGTTAATGGTCCTTTGACGTTGCCTAGATGTCTAAGTTCCGAGTCACGGGTTGTGCCGTTGATTCGATTTCTGAGGGAAATATTTGTGCACTAAACTATGGTTGGTTTTGCAGATATGGGTTGATTTGTCGTCGACCTGAGTTCTTGAATCCTAATATTTCTCCTATTATATTGTTAACGGATTAGGGAAAGGAACAAACACTAAATGGGTTTGTTCTCTTTGTGACATAGTGGGAAATAGATAGTATGCTAAAATAACTTAACCATTACGGATTAAGCCTAAATTAATCAATATTAATCATTCGTTATTTTCTTAGAAATAATTACAATAATTAACTCTTTTCATACTTACACTGGCGAGTGGAGTTTTCAGGAATTCTATAGACGCAGGTGCTCGTACTAGTTATTTTCTTTCATAATTTCTTGTTATTTTTTTTTTTATTTACTGCCCAGATTTTTAACAATTACTTTGTTTCCTTATTGAATTTTTTCTTCAACTTGACTTTTTATTTTTTCATGATTTTTTCTTTGTGTGACTGTGAGAGAGAAAAGATAGAGTATGTACAAGTAAGTCTAGCCCATCTATGGTTATTACAAAAGCAATAATAGTACGTATATAATTAGATTAATATTTGTTCTGTTATGTACTTCATACACATTCTACAGGGTGGTGTACACCAGAAACACAGAAACAAATATTTAGCCACCTTTATAGAAAGGTCACTATAGTTTTTGTGGCAGTGCGCATTTCTGTTGTATGTAGTACGTTCTATTTTGATGCGCGCAGAATAAATTCGCGCGGTGGAATTTTACCATACAGTCTCAATTTAAGTTTTTGGAGAACCTATTTTACCTGTGCAACAAGAAGAATGTCAACTTGACGGTTTAGTGAAGAGATAAAATTATAGCAGTATTTCACCTCAAATGTGCTCATAAATTATTCGTTTTACAATGACTGCATTAGACGATCTACCTGATGTGTCTACATTTTTTGGTTCCGACCTAAGAACAGGGTCAATGATAATTGCGGCACTTGGAATCGTAAGAATTTTTTTTATATTCCATTTTGTTTTGATGGAAGCGGCAATGATAGATATTACTTTCTATTTACATAACATCATTCTTTCGGGTAGGCAGAGATGTCAAGTCAAGCCGATTGACTTTACTGTCGACTATGTTTTGTCATTAATTTGTATTCTCATGTGGTGAAACCACAAACTTGTAAAGTACGCACGGTCCTAAAAAGTTGTGAGAGCAATCTATCATTATATATTTTTTTTAGTTCAGCAAAGTAAAAATAAATAATATATATATATATACATATATATATATATATATATATATATATATATATATATACGTATGTGTGTAATACGATGTATAGTTACTGAATAGTATAATACTTCTTTGCACGACATCACTACTGAAATTTATCATTATAACATTTGTTTTATTATTGTGGTATATCACGTTGGCGCAGAGAATCAAGCAACAATCAAACTTCACATATCTTCAATATGTAATATCCTCAATATCAAGTTCAGATATCTGTCTCTGTCCTGGTTTGTAACAGATATATATTATAGATTGATTGAGAAATTATATTATTGTAAATACTTTCTTTACTTCATTGTTTTTATCAGTATAAAAAATCTCTTCTTTAAGCTAAACTTATAGGGGTGTATCCAAATATACTTATTAGTACATATCATTACAAATGCGAAAAAATCCAAGTTGCCTTGTAACTTTTGATTGAACACGTAACAAGTTTTTAGCCCTTACATTTAAGTTTGAACCAGCCCCAGGGGTTCTTGTGAAAGGGCTATATATATGGACTTGCAAGAGAATTTCTAAAATATATTCACATATAAATTCGACAGTGTAGACGAGATAATTGGACGGAAAGCCTCAGAGGGCAACTTTGAATTTTTGAAGGCCCTAGTGAAATACCTCGAGTGCACGGAATTCCGTCTCGATCAAATAGCATCTCCGTGTATTCTTTTACCAAATTTACCACGGGGAGTTTACCAGAATTCAATTTTATTAGTACAAGTTTTCGGATTCTTTGCACAAAAATATTACAATATGTCGCGGCTTATTTTGATGACTTATTGTGATCTGATTTATTCTGAAAGTCATCAAGTCAACGCAACTTTTCACAAATTTTATTTTAATTTCAGATACATCCAATGTCTTATGGCTGCACATTTTTTATGCCCTTAAGTTACTTACTCGTCACGATCTGGATTCTTATCGCTTGTTTCTTTTCCGCAAGCGTCGCATTGTTTTGTGGTCTTAATACGGTAATTATTTGTGTTTATATTTTTATTTTTTAGAACATATATTAAAGTAGCTCGACCGAGGACAATCCAACACTTAACATATTACTAACTTAACATATTTAACAGCATTCATATATATTAATAGTTGTATAAATGTTTTATAACTAGCAAAGACGCATTCAAGATTAGGGGTGGAAAACACATTTGTGATTTTTTTTTAACAAGAATACTGGCAGTGCTACCCAGATTACAAACCACTCTTAACTTAGCATAAAACGCTTGTGCTAGGATATAAGCAAAATCTTCGTGGTAGGTATTATTATTATTACATTGAGAGCATTAAACGAACACACAGTTCACTTGATGGCAAGTGATTCCTGCTGCCCATACCATCTACATTCATTCTTAACAGGGAATCATAATATAGATGATGCGTTGTTACTCTTGAGGACCGAGATGGAATACCTCGTCAGCAGTAATAAAGGTCTCCGGATCCCTACACTCACCAGACTAAATACAGCAGCATTACGATGCTAATTGACGCTGATATTCTGTGAGGGCGTGGTCCTACCTCGATCGAGATGGCCTATTGATTCAGCATATAGAAACAAACTGCAGTGTAGCGGAATCTGTCGTTCTATTCTGAAGCGTCAATAGCCTAATGATTTAAGGTGCGGTCTGCGAAGCTTACGGTCGTAGGTAAGAATCTACCATTAGACTATCGTCGGGAACCATCACGTAGCATAAGCATTTTCAGCTTAGTTAGAGTGATTTCCGGTTAATCACTCTAACAACATTAGTAATGTTAATAGAATTACTAATATTATTATCAAAAAATAGAGAAAACAAAAACTCTAGTATATATACTTCCATATATGAAAAAGCTTAGGCGCCCCATACACGCACAATAATATTGCACAATATTTTTACTGTGCGATATTATTGAATACCTTCTTTGAATCCAAACGTTCAATAATATTCACTCAATAAAAATCAAAAACTTTTCGCATCAATATTTTCGTGCGAGCAACATGTCTGACGACGAAGTATTTACATCTTCCTTTGTTGCTTGTGGAAACATCTCTTTATATTTGGCTAATAATATATTATAAGCAATATTTTTCTTCCCCAGTCATGATAAAGTTTATTTTTAGTTTGCCACAAAACCGGTAATTCTCTAAACAATTCGATACACTCTAGTAAAAAACACCCTTTCATTATCATTCTCGTAATTTTGCTCGATTTTAATACACGACCTAACCTACACTACACAGTGACTGACCGAACGTGACCTCTTCAAACAGTGAAATGAAAACATTGCGCAATATTAAGCCTACACGGTGAAATAAAAAAATATTGCACAATAAAATTTAAACTCGCTCAAACTTTTGTTCAATCATTGCGTAATGTTTCAATACTTGACCTACACGTTGAATAATATTGTGCAATGTTATTGTACGTGTACGGGGCGCCTTATTATCCATGTTTTCTGCAACAATTTCAGGGTGATGTCGTCCTGATAGCAATTTGGATCTGGTACAGCGTGGTGTTTGTTGTGTTGATGCTGATGATGATGATGCTCCTGGCGTTAGTGTATACATCACGCAGACAAAGGAACAGAGTTTTTATCGTTATTTTGGGCATGCTTTGGTATATTCGTAAGTTTCCCATTTATCTTGTTTATACTAATTTTAATGGATACCGTTCAACATTCGTGTTGTTGACGACAACATCTCCGTTGTCGATTTTGACCACGGCTGTTTGATCTTCTCGTTGTTACCAGATACCAGCGTAATGCTGCTGTGTTTGCTGTCTGGTGAGTGCAGGGATCCGATGACCTTTATTACTGGTGACGACGCATTCTATCTCAGTCCTCAAGGGTGACAAGACATCAGCATTATGATTCCTTGTTAAGGATGAATGTAGATGTCATGGGACGCAAGAATCACTCAACATCAGGTGACCTGTGTACTCGTTAGTGACTCTCAAAGACATAAAAAATATATAAATGACATAAAGTATATATATAAATACTTTGTCATTTATATATTTATATAAATTGTATAAATAATATTTAGATTCGATATTTTCTTTCAGTTTCCGTTTACTTCATTCTCGTTGTGAACAGCCATCGAAAAGAATTGGTGAAGGCCAACAATCTCGACGAAAAAATAACCGACAAGATATAGTAATTCAAAATTTAAATACTCGGAATGTATTATAATTTGAAATTATATATATGCAGAAGTTTAATAAATAAGCTGAAATTTCTCTTGGTTTTATTATGGAAATCTTTACTTTTTTCTTTATATAACATCGTCATCGTGGTTAAAAAACTATAACTTACATGACTTGACTTCATCAGTGATGCCTAAACCTGGCAGAGCCTGTACCTTTGTTGATCTGAGTGCACATTTAGTGTATGCACAGGCACAACTACAAATTATGAATATACCTAGTCCGGCCATAAGTTCTGTTACAAATGAAAATGCATTTTTTTTTAATGAATTAATGAAATATTATTAAAATTTATACCTACATATTTTTTAGTCAGTCAGCAAAAATAAATGGCCACCTTTGGCTTTTACACAGGCCTTTAATCTGTTTGGCCACGAATCTATGGATTTACGCACTGTTTCCAAGGGAAATTTCGCCACTGATTTTATTACTCCAATGATTTTTTAAGACACTCAATGTCGCCGTGTCGTTTAGACCAGGCCTCTTCAAGTCTAAAGGGTTAAGGTCTGGGCTAGATGAGGGCCAGTCTTCAGCTCTTATAAAGTCCGAAACGTCGGTTTCAAGCTAGGCTTGGGGAGTTCGTGCTTTGTGACCAGGTGCAGAGCCCTACTGGAAAGTCCACGGTATATTTTTTAAAAGTGTATTGCTGAGAGGTTTCACCAAATTACCTAAGACTGTATCTTGATACACTTTGGCTGAAGTTTTCACTCCTTTTCCACAAAAATGTAGTTTTGTGACTCCTTGATAAGACACGCCCCACCAAACCATCACTGACGCAGGATGATGACCACGTTGTACCTTTTCGACCACTTGAGCAGCTTCTTTAGAACTGTGGGTGTACACTTAATCATTTTGCTTATTGTAGTGTTCTTTCAATCGTGAAAATTTTTTCATCGGTAAAGAGGATATACCTTTCACCTGCGTATCGCGACAGAAGGCGTTTTGATCGATCCACTCTCTTATATTGTAAAGATTGATTTAGGGCATGTCCTGTATATCGGCGATAAGCACCGAACTTCAGGTCTTGTTTTATAATATGAGTCCTGGCGGGAATCTTCACTTCTCGCGATAAGATTTTTTGCTTCCTAATGGGGTTTTGACAAATACTGGCTTTAACAGCATTAACAGCCTTTGGAGTTCTAACAGCACGTGGCCGCTCCGATCTTTTCTGGTCTTCGACAGAGGAAGTGTTGTTGTATCTGTTGGTAGTACGATATACGAACATACGGCCAAGCTTTTGAAGTGTCTGGAATATGACCGACGGCTCCATACCCACTTTTTGCAAGGCGATCACTGCAATCCTATTTTCTTTAACACCCCATTCCATATTGTAATTTGAAAATGAACACGAAAAAGATGTTAAATGGCGCAAAATCGAAAGAAGTTTTTAAAATAAAAAAAACACGTATATTACGTGTTTTTTTTAAATCCCAAACAATTAAAAAGTTGATAAAAAGAAATTTTTTTATGTAACAGTATTTATGGCCAGACAGACTAGTTATATATATTTTATAACATTTTCTGTTCAAATCAAATTTTAAAGTCATCTTTTGACAAATACTTTTACTTTTACGTTACGAGTAAGTTTATTATCTTGAGTTTATTAGTTTATAACTTTTAAGTAACCGTATTTATATAAATAATATATAGGCATTCTCCCGCTGTAACGAAACCCAGGATTTCCTAAAAAACTGGAAATGGTAACCGTGATAAGTTTTTTAGGTATCTTCTTTGCAGTAAATATAAAATTGACATTTTGTTCTGGCTGATGGCCGTTAACACGAGAAGTTTTACAGTTTCACCGAGTTAAGAGGTGACCGAGCTCTTATGGCACTTAGCCGTGATCTCTATAAGCGCGTAACAAGCACAAGGGCTCCCGAGAGAGAGCCTCGGCTTGGACCTTTATCCTGTTGCGCGAGAGCGACTGATTCGAGGGTGCCCGAGAGGGCCGAACCTCGGCTCGATCAGTTGCATCTGACTATGGATTATCTAAATTAATATCTCTTTTATTATTTACTAACTATTATTATTGACTAAATTTAAATTGGTTTCGTAACATGGATTTGTCCTAAAGAGCAGCTTTTAACCCTCCGTTTTATATACGTCTTACATAATATAATAGAATATAAATAATTTAATTATATTGTAGATATATGACGAAAGAGGCTTAGGATCACTTTTAAATATGTGTGCATAATATTAAACCTATCTTAAGCCATAGACTAATAAATGAGCAAAAACTTGTATTGGTGTAAAATATAAATTAAAAATTATATAAAAATAAATATATTTCAATAAGTATATTGTATGCATTATAAGATTTTTACTATGTTTATTGAAAATCAATGTTTAATCTTAAGTTGTTTTAGTTGAAGACGCAAACATCACAACTTTATGCCTTTTTAAGTCCACCCAGAATCCAAACACAACCAGAATAAAATATACAAGCACAACTGAAATGAGAAAGAAATTTAATTTTTAATATCATCTAAAACTAATTGGTGATGTGGATGAAATGTTTTTTATATTATAAGGGGTACATATTTAGTAAGGTTTTCATATGATAGTGATTTCTGCTTTCCTCGATAAGAAAACATCATGCAGATGCGTTGTCACTCCTGAAGGCTAACATGTGCACCAGTATAATGTCTCCACTTACTTTTAGCCAGATCAGATTCAGAGCCGATCCATCCATGCAGCAGCTAGATACATACTGCAGTGTGGCTTTATCACTATTAAACAAATACATTTTATAGGTTGAGAATCTAACCTAGACCCTAGTATTCTGATGACGTCATACGGCTGTGCCAAATCTGATTAATATTATAAATGACAATGGGGAAAGTTGTTATTTCAAATTATTATTTTATATCACAAATAAAAATTTATAAATAAATCCTTACCAACTGCTATAAGTCCAAGGGCAAGAGAAATTGTCCCAGCGGTCGTACTTATTTCTAACTCATGCATATATAACAATACAACTAACAACAAAAACACTTGTACCAGCCAGGCGCTCGTTATCACGACCCAAACAAGTACGACTGTCGTCTTCTTCTGAAATTGTATTTTTTTTTTAAAGAATAATAATTATATGCACATATTTATCAATAGTTTACAGTTCTCAGAAGTTTTTTTATCTAACAATATATTGATTATAAGAATATATAAATTTAATACATTATTTGAGACGTCCACTATTTATAATATCGTGTTAACTCAATTTAATGTTATTTCAATTTTATTTTATTATAAGTGTTGACTGTAACCCATGACATCTGAATCAATGAAGATTTAGGAGGGAAAACCCCTGTTACCTATTATTGGGCCTTAGGACGCTTTTTATACAAAACACATCAGTGTTATTCTGTTAATTCATGTTGGTTTTCCGGGAGGACGTACTATTTCTCCAGATGAGCTGAACGTAATGACACCGCGCACAATAAAACCGTGTCGTATCTCAATCTGTCAAACGCACTCAAAAAAGCGATGACCCTCAAAATCAATGTCAGAATGTCACTACGCTAAACAAACGGAATGGTAATCGCAAAATCCTACTGTAGCCTGTAGTGGATTATTTCTGTGAGTTTTAATAATTTCCGAGTTTTTTATTTCCGGATATAATGTACTTGAAACACGATATAGGTACATGACAAAGTTTAGATCCACCCTCGGTGACGGCACGAACGAAATTGCAATTTTAGGTACTTACATGCTAAGCTATGAAGCTAAATATTGTAAGGAAACCAGTACACCTCGCGAATAAATAGAAAAACATATTATTTACAGATATTTAAATTTCGTTGGTAATCCGTGAATGGTCGCTATTTTTTATATTTGTCATAGTATGACGAAACCAACAAGACAATATGAAATCTTGATATTCTTGTGCGTTTCCTTTTTTCGAAATACGAGACATAATAGTATATTTTGGTTACAACAGAACCATGTCTGACTCTGAACTATGAATTGAAAAATACAATTTAAACTTACAGTTTCCACACCCCATAGAAGCCAAATATCAATGAAAAACATAATAACGTTGTGGACAATGGTAGATACACCAAAACCATACGCAGTACGTAACACAAATTTGTCACAAGAGGTATTATGTATAGACATAACGTGAAAAAGTATCGTAACTCCGGTTATTAAAGCTAAACACTGAAAATTTATAAATAATCAATTTAAACACATTTTTGAAATAATTATAAACATTGAGTCAAATTTTCGTCATCTCAAATTAGTGAATCACTTATAGAGCAATGCGCATGCGTATACTTAATCAGTTTCCAGGATTTATTTTAGAATCAAACTCTTAATATATCCCATCTAACAAGTCATTTGCATTCAAATTACAATAATTACATTGTTGTTAAATAGTCAAATGTATATTCATTGTCGGTTATGTAAAGCCGCTTCAACATTTTTTTAAATCAATGAATTAGTCATAATATTCTGTATAAGAGCACCATTACTTCGAATTGGAATACGTTCATTCCTACCTACTTTCATGCAAAATAAACAAGCCTATGTAAAAAAACAACTGCCGAGTATCTCGCTCTCCCTTCTCAGCACATATCTGCATTCTAAATTAGCCGTTCGGTAGTAGATGAACTTCTTAACCTGCCAAAGGCACTTTAATTAAGCACTCTATTTGAAAAATAAGTGTCATTTTTCAAATAGAGTGCTAATATGTATATATGCTTTAATTTGGCCCATGAAGCCTATATTCAGCAGACTCCATTTAATTATAATTTTAATGATAGTAAAAGTCCCCGGATTATTGATGCTTCATTTGCTTTTTTAACCCTACTTGTGAAAACGAAAATTGTAAAATGAGTATACGAGACCACTATCGATATCGTAACTGGACTAAGAGGGAAAGTACCAAATTCCTCTAAATCCCAACCTCGTTAAACAAAGGGTAAACTGTGCAGACCAACGAATATTTTCCCCTTATGAGGATGGGAAGAAAATCAATCAGAATATGCCGGACACAAGAATCATCTTGTGTCCGGCATTATTTGCCGGACACAAGTTAAATGCATATATATACATATTATCTGTATATGTATATATATGCATTTTCAGTACGACCATTTTGGTAAATCTCATTTTCTATCTACTTAAAAGGTGGGAGAAACATCTTATCGGTAATTTAAAAGAAACAGCGTTGGCAAACAGCATTCCACTTACACCCACATCCACGAAAATAATGACCAGACCAAGGTTGCTTAACCGAGTAGATCTGGAAGAATTTTCTCAGTTTCTCTTTGTCTATGCCTGACAATAACCGTAGAAACACGACATAGGTATCATGAGAGATATAACAAATCTAAAAGTAAATAACGTCTATACTCACAGCCATAAATGTTCCAACAAATTTAGTTCCTTTATCAAGCGAATAGTAACAAACAAATTTCTTTGGCGTTATAAATTTTAAAGACATATTTATTTCTATTAATAACTCACTTTAAACTTAATTTATTGAATAATATATTGTATTTAATATTTGAAAAATTGTAGTCAAATATGTCATTTTTACTATCATCAGTGGTGTCAATAATTGACATGTTATCATACTGATTTGAAACTTTTTCATTTGTAACGAGAAATACACATATATTTTTTATTAATATGCTGTTGATTCAAAATAAATCAGGATACATCTAAAAAAAAATTACAGATGACATGTGACCGTGGGTTCAGGGCGTTGTGTAATTCGTATTAATGGAACCATGACCATATGGTATTAGCTCACAGGCTCACATCCCCGTAAATACTTACCGTAGTGTCTGGTTGCCAAGCATCTGGCTGGCTAAATGGCGGTGACTTCTATTGTCAATGAGTGAGTCTCCCTTCTGGTAATCGAGAGAAGTTGAAAAGATTTTTTGTTGCTTCTCCTTTTATTGATTAAATGCGGGTCTCAGCACATTTAGAGTGCCCTTACTCACTGTGTGGAATCCCAGCGTCCGTTGTGTTCAATTTGTGTGCCGCTGTTGATCCTTGTTTACAGGAGATATATTGGCGGATAAGAATGGGGTAGAGCCCCAGAGTGGGGTGGGGCCCCAGTTATAGAATCGATACGGTCCCATTTGAGTCGTGGAGAGACAGTGGTACAATCTTATATTGACTGATCGTCCAGATGATGTCCAATGTCATCCTGCTCGCTTCCACGATGTGTTCAGTGAGGTGTCCTGTAGCTGCTGTCCCAGTTACGAAGCAGGTATATCATGTTTCCATGAGTGTGAAGGCTTCATGGATCACTTATCGTCAGATGTTTTATATATATATATTAATTTTTTTAGTTCATTGAGAGTAACAAACGAGCCCACACTTCACCTGATGGCTTGAGATTCCTGCGGTCCATGACATCTACATTCATCCTTGACAAGGAATCATAATGCAAATGCGTTGTCACCCTTGAGGACTGAGATGGAATGCTTCGTCACCAGTAATAAAGTTCTCCTGATCCCTGCACTCACCAGACGAAACATAGCAGCGTTATGCTACTATTTTACTGGTGTTCTGTGAGGGCGTGATCCTACCCCAGTCGAGCTGACCCATTCATTCTCCAGCTAGTAACAAACTGCAGTGTAGTTCTACCACTGTTAAAAATATATGCTCTTTTGTCGCCCTAACTTTTAAAAATCTAAGAATGCTATAACTTAGCAAGTATACCATCCAAGAATTAATAAAAATAATAATAATAAATATTTTATATTTATTTTAGACACTTTATACATAATTTATTTGAGCAATGTTCAAGTAATATATAATGTATTATGATGTATTGTTGAATGTAATGGTGTTGGATGGTTTTACATCTTTTGCTGATTTAATCTCCAGCCAGTATCCAAAGACAACCATCGAAAGATAAGTAAGAATTCCTGAAAACAATATTTTTTTAAAGTATTCTTAAATTACGTAGAGCACAATCTACTTATATATCACATACAACTTAGTACTGCAAGACCTTATAAAAGAGAAATCACGCGCCATACGAGTCGAGTCAACATGTGTGTGTCAGAACAAAAAGTTATTTATATTTATGTTCTCGTATTTTCTTTTTTTTGATTCAAAAAGAAAGAAAATATGAATATCTAATGATATTATTTTTCCATGCGTTCTTATCCTCTCCTAAAGACTGCTCCTATGCACGACCCGTAGTCACCTGCATCCAACATGTTCCAACAAATCTATAGCATAAGTTTCTTCAACTCAGGTCTCATACAATAAAAAAAGGTACTTCATTTTTGTTATATAAACTGGGGGTGACAAACGAACTTGTTACTTAACTGCTGCCTCTGAGATGTGCACCATCCTTAACTAAAGTTTCCACGCTCTTACCCCTAAGTGCTGAGATGAAATGTGTCCGTACTTATAAACGAACAGCGAACTTGCAAAGATCACCTCTCAACCTAATAAAGAGTCGTGCATACACTCAATTCAAGATGGTCTAATGAGTACTTTTCTTCCTTATCATTTATCGATTCTATAGGGTTTTTATGATCTACAATATTGTATATGATATCTAATGATGGAATGATATGTTACTTTTGAAATATTTACCAATTGCTAGAAATCCAAAAATTATTGACAGTATCCAATCAGCGAGACTCACTTCTAAACTATATATACAAAGCAGCACGATCAATAATAAAATTGTTTGGGCCAACCATACGCCTGTTAAAATAACCCAACACAGCAAAAGAATTCGCTTACTCTAAAATAATGAAGAAATATAATTTAAAAACGATTGCATAGGGGGTATGTAATAAATATTTTTCACTTGACCCACAAGCGGTGTATCCTGCTAGCAATTGGATCAGGAACTGCCGGCCTGCTGATAGCAGAAAATATATACAAATATAAAAAAATATATCCAAGTCACAAAGTGAGTGCGATAGTACCAATGATTAGTGAGTAGTAGTGTACCTTAAGATTTATTCGTTAATGCTAATGAAAAAAAATAAAAAAAAAATTTTGTGGTTTTCATTTATACTTATAAGTGAAAACTACTTCGCTTAGATCATTAAAATAGCTTGTGATCGCACTAAAAACAGATAAGATGCGTAAAAGACAGAGAAACTTTGAAAAGTTATTGAGACTAGCAACAGGAAATAATGTAAAGTAAAGCGATTTATACTGCGAACATCGAAATGCTGTTAGGTTCTTCACTTGAAATACTAGAACCAAAGTTTACAATTAACATAACCGTGTTATTTGGGGGCTAATGCACTACTTGTCCTGCATCGTTAATACGGTATTTAACAAAAGGGTGACTAAGGACTTTCCGATCTATTCTCTTCTTTCCGATCTTTCCATTGGATAAGATGACATCAGGTAAGTAGTAGTCTTCGTGTGGAAACCAGAAAATAACATCGAGGCCAGCACGAATATTTGATAGTTTTTGAAACTTACGTCGATAAGTATATATTAAAGTACACATTCACCTGACTGATCGTACCTTTAATATTGCCCAAATTAAGGCTAGATTAATAATAACGATAATGAGATTGTAAATAATAGCAATAACGTTAAAGCTAAAAGCTGCTCGCCAAACAAACTTTTGGCAAGAGTTGACATCCATTTTTGTTACTTGAACGAGCAAAACTATACATGTAGCGAAAGCAACGCACTAAAACAATAAACAATAAGTACATTAAAACAGGAATTACTAATGTAGTCTGTAATAAATAAAAAAGATAAACATTAAACATAATTATATGTGATCAGATGAACACTTCCTTTTAACAAATTTGCATCATGATGGATCTCGTCCTAAGTAGCAAGAGTGGGGCTCCACTGCAACTTGATCCTAGCTATAGCATGAATGAGTCTGATTGACCTGGATAGTAAACAACAGAAAGATAACGCTGATGTATTTCGTGAGGTAGGTTTAGGGATTTGGAGACCTAGTAACGTTTTTTTTTAATGGATATAAAGAAATAGTTATTATAGAACATTTCTTTAATTTGAATTTAGCCGTGACTCACTCCGTTGGTAAAGAAGTGTGGAGTCGGGCTCGGTCGACAGATGGCGGTATAAGGGATGCAATCTACTACGTTGGTAAAGTGGGGCTGTCATTTATTTATTACTTTTACTTACTGTCATTAATCCTATTTTTCACTTAATGTGTGTTTTCAAAAATGAAGACACCTATCGCTTCGTCCAAACGACATTTTGTAGAGCTTGTTGTAGAGATAGAAAATGGTACAATCTCTTTTTTTATTTTAACCAAATCTGGGTAACCTATTAGCTTTTAGGTACACCTCTCCACTGAGTTCAATCTTGCATTTTGCGCCTACCCAAATATGACAGCAGTACTCTTCAGCAGTTCTACTTTCAACAGTGTTGGAGCTACACTGCAGATTGTTTCTAACTACAGAATGAATAGGTCAGCTCGACCGGGGTAGGACCACGCCCTCACAGAATACCGGCGTGAAATAGCAGCGTAACGCTGCTTTGTTTCGTCTGGTGAGTGAAGGGATCGGGAGACCTTTATTACTGGTGACGAGGCATTCCATCTCAGTCCTCAAGTTTGACAACGCATCAGCATTGATTCCTTGTCAAGGATGAACGTAGATGTCATGGGCCACCGGAATCACATAACATCAGGTGAACTGTGTGCTCGTTTGCAACTCTCAATGCAATAATAAAAAAGTCCACATGACTGAACTTGTGCTTTATAATGAGTCAAGAGCTCTTTTAACACACACATCTTTGCAAGGACTCCTAGATTCCTAGCGGCAGTTTTTGCCTTAGACTGAATGAACCATCCAAAGTAAAGACTAGCTCCTAATATGTGATGGCGGTCCGTGTATTCCAGATATATATATACATTTCAAAAAAGAAGCGATGGTAACCGAGCTCATTTAAGCGGTTAGAATATTCACAGTTTTAGCAGTGATAATAGGCACGTCTAGGTTTTGGTGCTGCTAAATCTCATAAGATTGTCATAACCCCAATTGAAGACTTATGTATATACTCCCTTAATGTGAAATTAATACGCTCCACTAAAGCCAGAAAGAGATTCAAAAATGTTTTTGTTCTCGACTAGCCCACGCACCGGATTGGTAGCTGTCCACAACTATGACGTCATCTGCATACAAAAAAATACCGGCCTTAAGCAAACTGCAGCCACTGGTAGGGTGGCATTCCTTCCTTCATATTCAGGAATGACAAAGCGTGTTCCTTGTGACTACTTATTCAAGAATGAGATTCAAGAAGTGTGTAAGTGATTTTGGACTGCATTTATCACTTGTCTTTTACTCGTTTGTCACTTCACTTTTTATTCTGATTAAAGTAATTTGATCTTCGGTTTTTTATGCTCAATAAATTAAACTATATTTGTAAGGTAGGATGTTCAATATTATTTATGTTGATGCGCGTTATAAATTTCGGCTTAAGTTGCAATTTATAACTTACATACTTTTCATTGTTTCACTTAACTTTTTTTTTTACGATATTATTTAAGACTAATATTAATATATAAATATTAACATATTAATATATTAAATGTCAAACTAATCCATGCAATGTAAGAGAACTTATGACTATGTTTATGTATGTAGGAAATAAACTTACGGTCATAAAAATGCCCACAAATAATGCTCCAACCTTGAGGGGAAAGTGACAAAGAAATTTCTTAGGTACCAGATATTTTATAATCATTTTTAGAAAATTTGTAATATAGTTGTAACTGAGGACGTTTTCCAATAATCTTTTTTTGGACTCAACCATCGCGATTTCTGTTTTTAAAATTATTCATAAAGAGTGAGAAATATTTTTCCTCTTGCTTCTGTAATTATTTTCAATATAATCATTAACGTTTGGTTTATCCTCTTCGAGTCTTTTTCTGTATCCCCCGTAGTATAAATATCCAAGACAGGTGACAATTTTGCAAAACAGACGTATTGGTAAAACGTAATAATGGTATTTTCATACAAGATTTGCTAGTCTCGCAATAGATAGGCATGATACATATATCAGTGAAATAACTATATTAGTAATTATTGGCTGTGAAAAAGCAAGGCTTAAAATAATTATGTTTACATAATCTGTCCTGAACTTAATGTATGTTATATAAACTAAATATAGAATAAAAAGGTCGGCAGGGCTGAAAGTGCCCAGAACGAGATGGCTTCTTGTAAATATAACCCAAGTAGTTATTTATTAGATATTTATAAAGGGTTATTTATTGACTGCTTTATTTAGTTAAAAACAAAACTGAAGTATCAATCGCATCCAAGTTGCCAATAACAAGTAACGGATGCATCTTACAACTTGCTTAGCACGGTCTCGCATATCTTATTCCCTATTGTAATCTCATCTTGAATCTCTCGTCTTGTAAAAATCGTTAAACATTGGATGGTGTATAAAATTTTCCCTGAGCGGTGTAAAACAACTTATGTACAAATAACTGTAAAATTTTTACTACTAGGTAATCTAAAACACGTGTACTAAAATATACGTATACTAGAATATAAATTCTACTAAATCTCTAGCCAAAATACACTATACAAAAAATAAAAATAAATCACATATTCGCTAGTTTCTAGCAGCAACAGAACTAATACTCTAGGATAAGCCCTCATAGAATAACACCATGAAATATCAGCAAAACACTGCTGTGCTTCGTATGATGAGTGCCCATCTCAGTTCTCAGTGACAATGTATATACATCTTAAATCTTTCTAAGCAATCCAGCTGATCCATGATAATTCACTTACCATAAGTTGAATCGTTTGTTCGTTTGTCATAAAATAACATAGTCATAAAAAAACAGATCTCTTTATGTCTGCGTTTTATAAAACCATGTTATTTAACGTTTGTAAAATAGAATTAAACTGATATTTATACAAGAAAGTTAAGAAAAACATTTTACTTTAGGTGAGTTCTAATTAGCTAATATTAGTATAGGTTTGATGTAAAACGGATAAACAGTAAACTCAGGACATGCTCATTAAAACTGCAAACAAAGTTTAAATAAACGAAATAAATTTTACGTTATTTATATTTATAAGATTTATTTACATTAGCTGTTGCCCCCCAACTTTGCTCGGATAGAATTTGAACAGAGCAAAAGCGAGCCGTGTTAGCTCAGTATCCGGGCGCTCGTCATTAATTTCACGGTACTTGAGCAAATCGAGTTTGATTCCCGGCATCAACGTAATTATTCATTGAAACCTGCATTTATCACAAATAATCCTTCGTTGAGCATGGCATAGCTCAAAATATATAAATTTTGTTTTGTGTGTTGTACATCTTATGGCAATGAATTGACTATATAGCTGGTAAAACCAATAACTGATGGGGAAGAAAGGTTCCTGATCTCAGCGTAGGACGATATAAACGCAATATATCGAACGATACGACAAAAAATGCGGCCATGGCTATATACATTTAATGATACTAATATATACTATAATAATTATATAAAATGAACTATAATGACTGCACTGAAAACTACTACTATACTAATACTGTATATATACATAAATAAACGTATGTACATGTAAACGATCACATAGATACAAATAGCTTGGCGGAACAAAGCACACGCGACAGACTTCCTATAACAGTTTGAAACGATTTGAAACCTGCAATGATTAATTTACAAAGAACGCGTGATAGTCTACTTATATGGATTTATTTATTAATAATTTTGTATTTATTATAGTTGAAATGTAATTAATAATAAATATTTTTGCTTTCTACTGTATTGTTTTATTTACAATTACATAATGGCCCTCTCCTTGTCGTCTATGTTAAAATTCGTACTGTTTTTTAAACAATTAGGGGCTGATAAAGCTAGGATACAGTTTACTGAATGATAACTGAATCCTATGGCCCACTATACCAATATTCAGTCTTGATACGGAATCAAACACGTTGTCATCCTTGAGGTCTAAGGTGGCATCTCTTGTCGCCAATAATAAGGTTCTCAATTTCTTTCGTTCATCAAACGAAAATAAAGCATATAACTATCTAATATACAACATGACTTTGATATCTTTAACTCAAAAATCACCGCCATAAAAAAAACATTGACTAGAAATTGGTTTCGATACTGTAGCTTAACATACTCTTTTTATTATTTCTTTTTTGATTCTGTTTATTTGTTTTCTGTTCAAGCAAATGTTGTTGTTTTCTTTATTATTTTAAATAAAGTCTGTATACATATATTATAAAAGCATTGCGGTGAAGTATCTGTACTCATGGGGGTCTATTTTTAGGTATTTATATGTGAAAACATGTTATTAGCTTATTTATAGTATGTATATAAACTTAAGTTATTTCGTATTTTGCTGTATGTTTTCCAAATAAAATAAAATAAAAAAATAATATAATAATAAAGAAATAAAAGTAGAAGTTAGCGTGCGATTGTTAAAAAGGAATAGTTTTTTTTATTATTAAATATATATTATGGTGCACTGTATCCGCACTGTAGCACTGTGGATATAATCGACATTATTACGCATTGAGATTTTACTTACATTTATCATAATTTAGATATTATATACAATTTAATCATTTATCTAATATAACAACGTTCTCAGACTAGGTGGTAACTCATCCAAAGCCGGTAGAATAAGTAGGGTGTTCAAAGTACAGATTCCATCTGAAAACTATTTCAAACTATTTTTCAAATTTTATTTTCTATAAATCCACTTAAGTTGTCAGTTTTGTAGTCGCACTGCGGTCATTATATCTAATGATAGTTTCACCGTCATCAGTGTATTTGTTAACCGAGATAGACGTGAATTGAAATGTTCGGTAGTTAGTCCATCCTATAATTTACGTAGAAATTTTTGAATACTTATATTATATGTTAATACTTATTTATAATTGACTTTTCAGTAAATCATTTAACATTGTTGTATTTGTTGAAAATGCCAATTCTGTTACTCAGCGTGGATGCTGCTGGTTTGCGTCATCAAGAATCAAATAAATTCAGTATTAGTTCCATATTTGAAACAGCCTTACCTGCAGCTATTCACCCATTAATAGCAGCAGGATCTGATAGATGTAAGTATCAAATTTCATTTAACACGTTTGATTATAATTCACGCATTCTAGAACAATTCAAATGAAAAATATTTGTTTGTTTTTAATTATTTCCACAGCCAAAAAGTATATTTTAAACCCTTTATTTCTAATTATATAGATTACAGTTTGAAAAAATGCAGTGTATTGAAATAAAATTAGAATTAATTGGATATTATTAGTAGAAAACTTCTAAGTATATATGAATTTTAATTTACGCATGTAGTTATAATAATGTCATATTAACATGAATCTGTGGACTAGCTTTTCCGACCTAGTCCAATTCATTCATTACTCCCCACAGTTTCACTAGGCTCGAGAAATATTTTCTATGGGAATGTCCTCCATGAATACCCTTCCATCACAATCGCATGATTATAACGGTTTTATAACTCTTAACGGTTAAAACTCCACGTTTTTTCTCTTACCGCCCTTAGTCGGGACACTCCATTTCTACAGAATTGTCTCCTAATCGGGGCTGGTTCCTTATTGATTAAATAGAGCTAGAGACCTTCATCATTTCTCATCACCGGCGTCGTAATTATTTTTTTTCGATGGTCGTTACCGCGAGAACCTAGCATGTACTACGACAGCTCGTTGAGATGAGCTCTCGGGGCTGCAGATGAGAACATTAAGATAGAAGTGGAGAACGGAATAGATATTTTCGTCTGTTCATTAAGTCTGCTGGATGTTTAACTGCCGTATTTGCGGCGTATTCCAGGGCCGTAATAAATGATCATGAATTTGTTTAACGGCATTTCGATTCTCAAGATTATATATATATTATATATATATAACGATATATATCGTTGATAAATGGCACATGGCAAGACTAGCAGCCTCATCATAGTTGATCACTAAGTACCCACTTCTCTTACTTATAGATTAAGGGGTCTTAAATTAAACTCACGTCCAATATGTTCCACAGAAGAGATTTTGTAAAAACGCGTCTGTATTATGATTCCTTATCGAAGATGAATATGTGTGTCATAAGCCTTAGGAAACACACCATCAAGTTAACTGTGTGCTCATTTGTCACCCTCAATACGATAAAAAAAAAACTATTTACATGGCATATAGGTTGCAGGGTCAAAGATACTAAAGTCGTATCTATATGCAATTAGTACTTGTTAAGCATATCTGCCTTAATTGGAATGAGTAATATCTATTGTGTAGCAAATATATTAAGTTGATAAAACTTATTGTAAATAATAAAGGTACATTACATAAAGAGTGCAAAAAAGAGTATATATTGTTGATAATACTTTTCAGGTGAAGCCATAAAACGATTTTTTGGTTTAACGTATGATCAAATGCAAGATAAAAATGCTTCGAACTTTTATGATAATCTCATCATTGACTTTGTTACAAATAAAGGGAATGTTAAACTCAACGTGACTGCCTCAGAAATATTAGATAAATTAGTAAATAATTCAAAAATGACTGTTGTTTTGACACACGGATTTATGGAAAGCTCAGATGGATTAATGGTAAAAGCTATATCATCCGAATTGTTAAAGAAGAAAGATGTAGACATT
The DNA here is from genome assembly GCA_029286865.1 of Teinopalpus imperialis. Taxonomy (NCBI): domain Eukaryota; kingdom Metazoa; phylum Arthropoda; class Insecta; order Lepidoptera; family Papilionidae; genus Teinopalpus; species Teinopalpus imperialis. The sequence goes on along the minus strand of JAGSMU010000035.1, from coordinate 5,230,504 downwards.
CTGGCTTTAGACGGTCGAAATATTATAACGTTTGAATATTTTCGATCAACAACCTATGCTCGATTTATCGGCGAGAAATTGGGATCACTGTTAAGTGAAATAATAAGAAGTAAGTAAGACAAACACTTAGGTTTACAATTTTTTAACGAAATTATTCCTATAATTAACATACGATTTTAACCAAAAAACATAACCTTAAAATACATCTTGCTTGCCACGATATTTTGCTTGTGTTCTACATTGTAGTCGGTACTGTTTAATGAAGCTGATAATTATTTTCAGATGGTCAGGACTCAAATAGCGTCATACTTATCGGACACAGTTTGGGTGCTCACATAGTCGGTATAGCTGGAAAAAGAGTTCAAAAGCTTACCGGTAGAGCTGTGGGACGCATAATAGCACTAGACCCAGCTGGACCTTGTTTTAGTAACATAAGCCGGGAAAACCGTCTCGGCCGCAATGATGCAGCCTATGTACATGTCATTCACACCAACGGTGGTGTATTGGGAATAAAAGAGCCTGTAGGTAAATAGATGTAGGTAAGAGTCGAATACTTGATTAGGATAATATTGGAAAAGATTATATATTTGATTATACAATTTCTTTTCAATATTTTATGGCTATTACAATTTCATAATGTTAATATTTTTTCTTCCATTATTAAGTAAAGTTTTGCGAAATTTGCATTATTGGTATCGTCTGAAAATTTGTTAAAAGGTGGAAAAAAGCGTAATCGTCATTTTCCTCAAAAAAAATTATATTACCCATTGATTTGTTAACAAACCTTTTTATATATTAAATAACATATTATTCTTATGATACTACATCTTTCCATTTTAACTTGGGGGATTATCTTTGTTTTAACAAAATATTCAATTTTTGATTACTTCTAATATAAAAGTACAAAATTTTAAGCAAGAATAAGAAGGAAAAGATTTTTCAGGATTTGATTTTAATTTAAATTCTCATTAATATAAATTACAGGTCATATAGACTTTTATCCAAATGGTGGATCATCGCAACCGGGTTGTTTTTTTTCTACGTGTGATCATAGCAGAGCCTGGGAGATACTTGCGGAGTCAATAAGTTTTCCTGAGCACTTTCCCGGTATGCTCCTAATGTTGATCGTTTAGTTTAATAACTTGACCGTTCTTTTATCTGTTACAGTTTATCACCACAAATAAAATTTAATAATAACTTAGATATAAATGTTAATTTCTGCTAAATACATGCTTTAATATTTAAAATTTCTATATTTTTCATTTTATTAGGTCAGATTAGGAAAATCTAAGAAAAACAATATTTGCTTACTGAAAATTAAGAAGTAAACATTGTCAAATCCTTAACATTTATGGGTTATGTGGTTAACTTAATATTTTTATAATATTAGGTATACTTTTATTTTAAATTCTATATTGAAATAAATTTTATGAAATTAAAAAAAAAAGTATAATTAGGTTAATGATAAAACCACTGTTCTTATCGTTAATTAACTTTCATCCCGTAAATAATGTTGAAGTTTCGACACATTTTCCATCGAAATTTTATGAGCAACTCGTAAAAGTTAGTTTATAAATAAAGAACCAGTCCAAAATATAGTGATCATAGTAGATACTTACTGGTATATACGTTAAGCAATTATAAATAATTATTATGTTTTTGTTATATTACCATTAAACGTTATCATTTATACATTTCAGCTCGCAAATGCAGCAATTGGACGATGTTTCGAGAGGGGCATTGCGTGAAAAACGAAATTGCCTTCATAGGTATGAAAATAAATAAAGGCAATACTGGGTCTTATTTTCTAACCACTAGTTCATCCTCACCTTTTGGTCTCAGTGCGTCTGGTAGTGGATAAATTAAAAAAAAAAGAATTGTTATTAAACTAAAAGCATTAAGTTCTTTTGTAAAAACGTAAATTATAAATCCTAGTAAAAATAGTAAAATGTAAGTAATAAACTGTTAGCGACGCTAACGCCTTGCGGAAAAGACGCACGACTGTCTCGAAATATCAATAACACCTTAGCACATGAATGTGCTAATGTACTAGTCGGAGTAGAAGGTGTTATTGATATTTCGAGACAATAATTCTAGAAAGGTTTCAACCTTTATAGAGTTATTGCGACTCTTATGATGAAAGTACAGTAACCGAATAGTTATTTGTTATACTTTGTCCCATATCGGTTGCTAACCGAAAGTCAACGGAGTCACACTTGGAACAATGACGAGATGTCATAGAATACCTTCCAACGACGATGAAGGGGCAAAGTAGTTGGACATCCCTGGATAAAATAACTAATCAGTTTTTATATCTGGAGTTGATACGGTAGTAGTGAAACGACGGTGTCTGCTATGGAAAGGGATATAACAGCTAATCGAGGTACTACACCCTTATCATACGTGGAGAAATTCCGTTAGCATACCCACCTACGGAGGGCTAATGACGCGATTTCTTAAACGGTCACCCATCTCCACGTGAACAGTGGACATCACTGATTCCGCCACCTGGAGGCCATGAAGGTGAGCACCGGGAAGCACATCCAGCTCCCAGTTGTTGATATGAGCTTTGGTTCCGATACCTGCCATACTACGGCTACGAAGTACCTTCTGCTACGGAGTCCACCAGCCGACAGTGAGCCCACATGGAGCGGCTGCTTCAGCCCAGATTAATCCATTAAACCTTTAGCCGGTCGCTTTTGGATTCTTCTTGGCTTCACCATCTTTAACTATTTAATAAAATATCATGGACACCGACAGTATTTGAACACATAATAAAATTAGAGAAAGATTTTAAAGTTGCAAGAGATCTTGGAGATTAAAGGGCCATAGTACGAAGAAAGGTATACCACAAAATACAATTCACAATATTTACATTGAAGGACATATTGAATCAAATAGCATACTCCCCGGTCTGTGATTGTGTGCGTTGTTGTGTGAGTGCATCATACAACAACGCACACAGTCACAGACCAGAGAGTGTTCCCTGTAGTGGGGTTTTAGTCAGCATATGCCCTATAGGCCTATCTATACCCCACAAGGTTGAATCAGCATTGCATCAGGCATTTTCCAACAGAAAAAGGCATGGGTTTGAACATTGAACAATTATTTTCTCCAACCAGATTCGGATGCAAATTAATATTCTGAATAATAATAACAATTTTTATTTAAGCATTAATTCATAGAATGAAATAAAACATAATATCATACCTTCACTATTCTTTATTACTTAATATTTATACCATGGTGCACAAATACACGTCATTTCATCAACTATCATATCATCAAACTAGAATATTATACGCATGTCAAAATTATTTAAATATTCTTTTGTTGTTAGTATAATATGTATGATTCACATTTTTAACAAACAAAGGACCTTGAAAATTGAAGTGCAAATCTTTCTTCTTCAGCCTGTGTCTATTCCACATATGGCCATATTTTATTTTTTTGATGGTAAACTATTTCAGCTATCAATATTAAACAAGAAAATATATAAAATACAAATATAATTAGTATCGGACCAATAATGTGATCGAACTGGGCTCGAATGTAGAATACGTTTGTGACACAACTCAAGGGAGCGAACCTGTCGTTGGATATTAACCGCTTGATGATGCCAGCTTCATTTATTCGAAGAGTCCTAAAAAAGATAAAAGTACTCTTCGCTCGGGAAGGAACTGGTACTGGGGTGAGCGAACCCTAATACCAGCTCTTTCCATTTGACCGCTATAGTTATATTGTGATTACCAACCCTCCTATTAAGCTGACCCATGATGACTAGTCAGCACCCGGAGCATCTTATCTAAGGGAAGTTATATTTATAATTACAGTGGACTAAATCAGACTGATAATATACATACGAAAATGTAGTTGAAAAATGTTTCAGAATAATCAAACAATCTTTGCGATTCGGAAGAGTTTAAAATATTCCTGTTCAGAAACTTACCTATATAAAAAATATATACAAACCCGATCTTTAGCTTTTCGGTGTAACGAAATTGTTTTGCAGTAAAGAAATACATTTTAACATTCGAAAAGATATCCACTTCTTCTAATTCACAAATGGCCTCATTGTCAAATGCTAAAATTTTAATACAAGAAATTATTAGAACTTTTATCTATAATATATCAATATGTATTAAGATTTGAGCCATGGGTAAAAATTTATGAATGAATTCTCATCACACGTGGTCACGAAAACAAATTTAAGAAACAAACATGGTTACAAGACCTTCCATTTTAGTGTTCATAGCTAGACAGATATTGCTTTTGCGATTTCTTGATGGTGGTAAATATAGAAAGAATAATGGAAAGCTTGACTGGGGTAGGACCACGCCCTCACAGAATACCGGCGTGAAATAGCAGCATAACACTACTGTGTTTCGTCTGGTGAGTGAAGGGATCCGGAGACATTTATTATTGGTGGCGAGGCATTCTATCTCGGTACTCAAGGGGGACAACGCATCTGCATTATGATTCCTTGTCAAGGATAAATGTAGATGTCATGGGCTATTGGAACTGTGTGCTCGTTTGTAGCTCTCAAAGAAATGAAAGAAAAAAAAACGTTAAGCGATTTCTGGAGTCACGCGGATCGCAGTGATCTCCTTTGCCGCCTCAAATTCTTAGAAAAGGATTAAGATGTTGTTTTTATTATTGTTTAAATGACAAACAAGCACACATTCACGTTCATCCTAAAAAAGGAATCATAGTGTATATGCATTTTCACCACTGAGAACTAAGAGAGAATTGTTTTTCATCAGTATAAGGGTCTCCGTATCCCTGCGTTCACCAGCCGAAACTTTAAGTTAAGTTAAGTGCCTGTATATTTACAATACATTACAAACTATATCTTGCGTTATACTCTTGTGAACAAAATACTTATTTAATAACTTCCCTGAACTTACTTTTCGCGATGATAGGCTGTACCGTTGGGTAATCGCACAGTAGGGCAGTCTTTGTGGTCCGGATTGCCTCCAAGCCAGCCGATACGTTAACTGTTTTTGTTCGCGACAGTTTCTTCTCTATCAAATTCTTTTTTCTGTTAAGAGAGTTTACCTATAATGTAAAAGAAAATAAATCAATTCGAACCACTCGTACAACCATATAACGAAATATATATAGTTAACTTTTATTGTCTTATACTTTGAATAAAATAGCAACCACGTGACCTAAGAAGGTCATAATTTATTTTATGCCAATACGGCCTTAGGCAAGTAATTAAAAGTCAAGAGAGACGAAGCTCGTATATTTAGAAACATGTACTCACTCTTTTCTCCGTAGCCAATTTCATATTTTCCAATATTTTTAATTCGTAGTCACTCTGGACCAATGCCTTAAGATCCAATCTACCTTCTTTATCAGTAACAATATATGAAAGCAAGTTAGAGGTATAAAACGAATAAATGATGAAGGCAAAAATTACATAGAAAAAGTAAGCCATTTTGCGTGACCATAGAAATGATGTTGTCGGCAAATCTGGAAAATAAAGATTATTTAATGTTTTGAATAGTTAATAGCAATTTAATTTAAAATGTGCATTCTAACGATGCGTTCCTAACCTTAATAAAAAATTAATACCAAAATAATTAAAAATAAATATAGTCTGTATAATATATAACTCTTTATAGGGAAGGGTACATAAAGTGCCTTTATGTTTGCACTATAAAATATACAATATATTTCTAATTGGTTCATTAATAGAAACTAAAAAGAGAGCGAATATGAACAAAATTAGACTTTGAACTATTAATAAAATAATGTATACTTACAATGTTGACACACTACTCCTAAGGCAATATAAAATTCGTAAATGAAATTGCATTCTAACTGACCCATCACATGCTTTTCCCATCTTCTAACTATATAAAAAATGAGACTAACCAAAATGGTCATGCTGAAAATGCAAATCCACACGGATTTCGCAAAAGGTAGGCTGTAGTATGGTCGCATGATGCCACGGTATTCACGACGGAGAATAAAGCCAAATCTGAAATACAAAATCAAAGAATTCAAAGTATTGCAACATCCAACTCCAACTGTTAAGTAGCTGCAATTCTTTGAATCTGCGTTATTTATTTATAAGGTTATGTTTAATTCTTACAGTCTGAAATAAACTGAAAGTAAATGAATATTTCATGAACACAGTATTTTTATTTTTTCTTTTAAGCGTTAAAAAATTTAGTTTTTGACCATAATATTACCTCCAAATAAATACCGCTTCTACTGGACTTGCGTTGGTTAACATTTCTTCTTTAATGGCTGTCAATCTGAGATAGATATCAATTGTGTCATTTAGATTTGGATATAGTTCTTTTTCATCAAACACGTTAATATTGAAGTCTCGTATAATAAATGAAAGGCTGAAATTGAATAATATAAAATTGAACGATAGCTTAAGCGTGAGTTTGTCATTCATTTAATTGGAAATTATTTAATTATGAAACTTCCTATGGTAAGTTATAACTGACTCCACAGTATTAAAATAATTAATATATCATAACGTTGTCACTGCTTATAACTCTTGTTACTTTTCGTCATCATTTAAAATACTAAATTACATTCATTATTATTTTATAAAGATTGTCCAAATGTTTTGCATCAGTCTTGATAGCACGAATTGAAATTAACTTACTTGAAGTTAAACATTTGTTGAAGTATTAGAAGAACCCTACAACTGAGAGCATTTTGTCTCCACATTGGATCAAATTGGTGGATAATTTCAACATCATCCACTAGATAACAATCAAAAAGAGTCCTGACCTTGAAGGTTCCATTCATTGTTTATTTATTATTCTTTGAAATTTTTGCATGCAAAAAGGAACGTATTCTTTTTTAAAAGTGATATCGTTAGATGTAGACAAAGATTTCTATCAAAATGTTATTTAGAAGAATTCTATAAAAGGAACATTCGAGCACACAACAAACCTACTGACTGCTTAATTCTTTGTAGACTTTTAACGGTGAAATAATAAAGATAATGATAACCAAACATTGAGCATATGAAAGCAAATGTAAGGATACGACCATTAATAAAACATACTGCACACAGTTTTAATGAAATTCAAACATTCCGTGTGTCAAACAACGATTTCACATTAAAACATTCTTTCAATATATTTGTAACTTTATTAACAGGGTGTTGAAGAATTTTGTAATGAGCAAACTGGGACTAAGAGAATTACAGAGGTCCGTCAAATCGCAGATGGAGAAGAAGAGTTAACAATACGTATATTTCAAGCTCATTTTTTTAAGAAATTTAAATGATTACGTCAACAAATACGTAATCACATTTCTCATCGATTATCTATCCACAATTCTATCATCAACACCCACAAAATAAACAATTTAGTTTATATATTTACTTTAGATTTATATATATATATATATACTTTAAATAATAACATATCATACTTCATAATAAAGGTTATTTCGGGCAACCTTTTTTTACATTTTAACAATATTAACACCAGAAATAAGCACAAAATATCAGTATGACTATTTGTCGACTGCATAAGGTGCACGAATCGTATTTTGGCTCTGGTTTCCGCTTTTATAATAAATAAGACCTTTTATACTCGGTTTGTTATTTATCAGGTTTAAATCCAACATTTAAACTATGACTTCCCAACAGTTATATTGTACGTTAAATAACTAACAAAGTCTAAGTAATAATAAAAAAGAAAAATATCCAATAGACATGTGTAGCAGCGTCTCAAATCGTGGACTCTCTCTAACACTTCGCTAGAAAAGAGAGCTTAGCAGTGAGATATAAAAAAAAAGTTCTATATGCCATAATACTTTCTTTTAGTGACGACGAGAGAGATAGGTTGCTGTTTTCAACATAAGACTGTCTTTTCGGCGACGTCTTCTATTATTATCTGTTTAATAACATGTTATTTGTTCGTCTTCGATATTGTTTTATTTGCCTATTTACCATTCAATAATAATATTTTTGATTTTTTCATGTTGTATATATTATTTATTATAAATGAAAATTATTATGTTGTATAACCGAATTCTACAATTAACAGAATAGAGTCGTGTCGCTTGGGGCTTTATTGTACCTTCTTTTTACTTAATACATTAGGACACGGCGATGGTTGTTTTTGCGGTCCATCATGTGTTTCTTTTTATTGTATAGACGATGTTGTACAAATGCGCACACTTTTACCTGATGGTAAATAATTCCTGCGACTGACACCCAAATTCATCCTCGATATGGATCATTATGCAGATTAAGACTAAAATGGAATGCCTCACCAGTAAAGAACGATCTATGTGTAATTTTGTAATTCAAAGGGCACTGATTTTCAGTCAATTAAATAAATAATTTGTAAAAAGTGAAACATGTAAGGTGAAATTTGAGATTATACTAAATTGAATTATTACAAAATATATAAAGATAATATGCAATCAACCTGTACATACATTTGTTAACAAATATCTAAGGTAATATTGTAAAGTTTTCAAAGGAGTAGTCCGAAGAAACTCTTATTGTGAAAAATTTTAAATGTCGCAAAATATGAAGTCTGTAAAGTGCGTCCGAAGTAACTTTTGCTTTGTTGAGAAACATTTTTAATATTCTCCGGATTTGCGATGTTTGTGCAATTGGCTAATTGAAATGTTGAGTTTAAAACTTTTACAGGGGTTTCACTAAATTTGATTACTTTCAAAACCGTTTTGCGTCATTCCTTAAAGCTCCTTCAACGTGTAGTTTGCGCAATTTCAATCTAATTGCCGGAAAGATTAAATTATTCACGTGTTCAGGGGATAAGTCACAAAAAGTAATATCGTAAATTTTGATTTTGTAATTAAGTTGATAACTCTTGCAAAATCCTGTAATGATATTATTATAAATAAATTTATCCACTTATTTTTTAATATTAGTGTTTACAAACGACGAGCATACATTTCACTTGATTATAGGAATCCTGCAGCTCGCAGCTTCGAACCTTCCTTCAATTTCTTTATTATAAAACTAAATAAAATATAATAAATAAATAAAAAAATGTTAAATAAATACAGCTCTGTATTTAATTTTTATTGTGAGCACACTGTTTCCAATTTTTTATGATGTGTCCAACACCAGGCTAGCTGGAAGACATTTTTATTCTTAAAATATGCTGGGCATTTGTACATACTTTTCTTAAATAAATACTATGTGTACATAAAAGTTAAATAAATCTGATCACAGCGGTCTATATATCTACACTCACTATTTTGTGAAGCTAATACTGCTGCGGGCGACCAGACCTTATTCATTTTATACTGATAAACTATTCATGTGGCGTTGCAATGGTTGCATTGCTATTATGCTTATTAGGCACCCTTAACATGATAAGAAAGTCATAGGTATATTATATGTGTTAATCTAAAAATCTATGAAAATATGTGCGTGTAAACGTTATAATGCAGTATTTGTCATTAAAAAAAATATTAAATTTCCTCTTTTCGGTACGAAATCGAATTGTCTCCCCTCTCTTTCTCTCTTTATTAAAAAAAATCATTCATTTTACCGTATTACTTCGCTAAATCTTCTAAGTCCGCAAAGTATACGAAATAAAGATGGTATTATGAGCACGTACCCATTATTTCTCAAACGCTAATCTAAGCTTTGATATGGTTTAAGGGCTCATTATTTGCATTTTCAAGTCTGTAATATAAGAAATATAATATAATAAATTGGTTAAATATGATGTTAAGGGAAAAAATTAGGAATTCAAAAGTGCACTTTCTATGCTTATGTATTACGCGAAATTACGTATCAATATGAATAAAAAAACATGTCTCACTTCCGTAGCAATCGGCTACGCGATAATTTATTATATCCTATATATTTACAGGTGCTGCAAGTTAAGTTTTTCAAGGAATATTTACCATAATGAAAAGAAATCGATTGACAACTTCACATAGCCTATATGTGGGATGATTATACCGATAATCGATGCCCCGTTAAAATATATTCACGATACACTACATTCAGTGGATCGAACTAAGGCTGCTTTGTTTTTTATATATCTTAACTTTTCATAAAATCATATTTTAAGTTAAAACACTTTCATTTCTAATTGGATGAGTATGTTAATCGCTTTAACAAACCAGCACTATTAACCTTAACTTAAGCAACCAAACTCCAATTAAGCATATGGTACATAGAGTTGTCTACAGTACACAAATACTTTAATACTTTTTTTATGTTTTCACTTGTTATTTTAAATAAATATAAATAGTGAGAAATTTTCTCTTATTGATTGCCGCAAAGTTGAAGCTGCCGTAATTTCGTAGATCTTGCTTCATTTTTTGACATTTGATAATGATAATGGTGATCATGATATATTTAAATTAGCTATCTCACGTTTATGCTGAAAAGGACGTAGAATGGATATGAATATGGATAAGATAATAGTGGTTGGTAGGGGCTGGGATTGTTTAACTTTCCTGGCCCCCATGGCCATCATAACCTATCCTTGTCCACGCAAGTGTGCTTATGCATAGGCATTTCCAGATGCTAAAAAAAGGAATAAAAAAAAGAGTCCATGATAGCTCAGTCGCCATGCCATCCTATCGAAATAGTGGCCGGAAATCTGTCATATAAATTCCGTTACGGTACTACTGGAAACTCGATAATACTAACTTGACTAAAGAGTCTTCCCTTTCAAGTCATCCAAAGTTATTCTAGATTATTAATCTAATAGTACCTACACCAAATGAGACATTAACCGTATCATTATGCGCATTAACGACTATTAGCACGCACTTAGGGGCAAATTATAGATAATGTGTTAAATTGAGCGTATTGTAGAGACACTGAATGAGGTAAATTAACGTATTACATGTTTCTGTCGATCTTTTCATTTAAATTAAATGATCCCACCGTCATTAAAAAATTTATAACAGTGGTTTTTCTTTTGCACATTCATCGTCGACAAGGAATCATAATGCAGATGCGTTGTCACCCTGAAGGATTGAGATGGAATGCCTCGTCCACCAGACGAAACACAGCAGCATTATGCCGCTATTTCATGCTGGTTGCAATAGTAGAGCCGCACTGCAGCTAGCTTCTAGCTGCTTTCGTTGACTCCGCCAGCGAAAGTCCACGCCCACACAGAACGCACACGCAGCATAAAGTTGGTGTGTTGATCTAGAGAACCTATGCGGTATGACATCTCAGAATCAATAAAATCAGAATACTATTTCCTTGTTACTACTGCGGACTATGATGAGCTGACTGGATTGTACCATTAAGTTGCCACTTACCATACTAAACAGAGTAACGCTGAGTTGTTGTTTTGCACTGATATCAATTGAAGGGTAAACTTCCGCTGTTCCAAGAATTACTTTCAGCATTAGAAACACGAAAAATTTACTGAACGCTACATAATTATTTATATAATTAATTTATAAAAGATTCCATCTAAAATATTTAACTGCGTAATACGTGATTTTATTTCGAGGAATGACGCATTTTTATGACTGATTGATATCGGTCTACGCATGAACACAGCTGGATATATGTTTAATGTGTCACCTTTTGTGATTGTCATATTCCGTGCATTTGATGGCTCTACCATACTTCTTGTATTGACAATTTCCACATTATAATAAATTTATTTGTGATTAAAATAAAAAACACATTGTGTAATATTATGAAGAATACTCACCATCTTGCTTTTTATACGTGGGTTTTATCAATATTTTGAAAAAAAAAATAGATACTATCTAAATCCGTCCCTTGGTTGGCTAATATAACTTTAAGTGATGACAATACTTATTTATTGAGTATTTATTTATTTGTTATTATTTATTTGCACAAGTAAAACAAACATTGTATTAAGATATGGACTATGTTGACTATGTTTACAGGTGTTCTCTACCATCTACTTTGAAGATGGAATTGTGGGTGCAAGAAGTTGAAGTTGAAATGAGAAGTAGTTTTAAGAGTATATGAATGTAATAAATCATTATTAAAGTTTCTTTGCTTTACATACATATATAATAGATAAAATATACACACATATATATATATATATATATATATATATATATATATATATATATATATATATATATATATATATAGTACTACTAGTAACTAGTATGGCCATAAATATTGGTACATAAAAACTTTTCTTTTTTTCAACTTTATAATTATTTTTAATTTGGAACACGTATTTATATTATTTTAAAAACTTCTTTCGATTTTGCGCCATTTGACATACTTTTTAGTGTTCATTATCAAATTACAATATGTAATAGGGTGTTAAAGAAAATAGGATTTAAGTGATCGCCTTGCACAAAGTGGGTATGGAGCCGTCGGTCATATTCCAGACACTTCAAAAGCTTGGTATCAGCCGTGTGTTCGTATATCGTACTATCAACAGATATAACATCTTTTCCTCTGTCGAAGACCAGAAAAGATCGGGGCGGCCGCGTGTTGTTAGAACACCACAGGCTGTAATGCTGTTAAAGCTAATTTTGCGTTGAAACCCCAGAAAGCAAAAAATCTTATTGAGACGAGAAATGAAGATTCCCGCTAAGACTCTGTCGCGTATTATAAAACAAGACCTGAAGCTCGGTGCTTATCGTCGATATACAGGACATGCCTTAAATCAATCTTTACAATTAAAGAGAGTGGATCGATCAAAACGCCTTCGGTAGCGATACGCAGGTGAGAGGCACAGAAATATCCTCTTAACCGATGAAAAAATTTTCACGATTGAAGAACACTACAATAAGCAAAATGATAAAGTGAACGCTCACAGTTCTAAACAAGGTGCTCAAGTGATCAGAAAGGTACAACGTGGTTATCATCCCGCGTCAGAGATGGTTTGGTGGGGCGTGTCTTATCAAGGAGTCACAAAACTACATTTTTGAGAAAAAGGAGTGAAAACTTCAGTCAAAGTGTATCAAGATACATGTCTTGGATCATTTTGTGAAACCTCTCAGCAATACACTTTTTAAAAATATACCGTGGACTTTCCAATAGGACTCTGCACCTGGTCTCAAGGCACGAACTATCCAAGCCTGGCTTGAAACCAACTTTCCGGAATTTATAAGAGCTGAAGACTGACCTTCATCTAGACCTCAACCCTTTAGACTTCAAATTATGGTCAGTTTTAGAGGATATGGCCTGCTGCTGGAGCAAGGAGCGGCGAAATTTCCCCTGGAAACAGTGCCTAAATCCATATTCAGGGCCAAAAAGATTAAAAGCCAAAAGTGGCCATTTTGAATAGAATTGTTTTTTTATTTTTTGCTGAGACTAATAATTTTTTTTCCGGCTGATTGCCGCCCGATGGTTATTACAGTTTTACCGGATTGAGAGGTGACCGAGCGCTTATGACACTCAGTCGAGACCTCTATTGATGGGTAACCAGCGCAAGGGGTCTCGAGAGGGAGCTTGGGCTTGGACCAGTATCCTGTTTTGCGAGAGCGACCTACTCGAGGGTGCCCGAGAGGGCCAAACCTTGGCTCGATCAATTGCTTCTGACTAAGGGTTATCTAAAGTAATATTGCTATTATTATTAGCTAGATATCTGTACCACCACTTCGAAATGCGTGGACGCTGGAGAAGAAGTGGCGCAATAAACTCCAGCGACGCTTCTATCTGTATGGACAGGAGAGAACGCGAATAACCTTGTTTGCAACGCCCTCGCCGTCCATTATTTCGTATTACCTCCTTTGTGTATAAATATTATATATATATATATATATATATATATATATATATATATATATATATATATATATATATATATATATAATATTTATATTTGTTAGTCAGCTGCTAGCACATGATTCAAACTAGACTTTTTTTATATTTGGAGTGAGAAACGAGCTCACAGGTCACCTGACAGTAATTGAGTACGGCCCATGTTATCTACGTCTATCCCCGAAAAAGATTAAAGAAGTATGCGTTTTCACCCCCGAGGATTTAGAAGGAATGTCTCATTATTAGTTAGTATAAGTCCGTATCCCTAGGTTATGGCACTGAATCTTTGCTAACGATGGCTGTTGGTGTTTCTGGGCTGCAGTCATCACTTTCCATCAGGTGTACTGTGTGTTCGTATGTCATATCACATGTTTGTTGATATCTAAGATTTATAAAAAATGAAGTGGCCGTTTGACGGAAGATATATATTTACTTAAAAAGTCCATACGTAACCTGTCCAGATTTCTAATAAGGGTAACTACGGTATTTTATGCTGGTATTCTTTGACGGAGTGATCCTAACCTGGTGGAGCTGACGTATTCATTGTGCAGCTCATAAACAAACTGCAGTGTAACTCTAACACTGTTAAAAACCCTAAAGGTAACATTTTAGCGATGTTTATTTCCTTGTTGTGACATACGATAAATTGCAAATACAAGATTGCGGGTATTATGTAGTTTCAAGTAAGATGACTTTTAAAGTTTTGAAGGCTAAGACTTTGTCGCGTATTATAAAACAAGACCTGAAGCTCGGTGCTTATCGTCGATATACAGGACATGCCTTAAATCAATCTTTACAATTAAAGAGACTGGATCGATCAAAACGCCTTCGGTAGCGATACGCTGGTAAGAGGCACAGAAATATCCTCTTTACAGATGAAAACATTTTTACGATTGAAGAACACTACAATAAGCAAAATGATAAAGTGTACGCTCACAGTTCTAAACAAGCTGCTCAAGTGATCGGAAAAGTACAACGTGGTTATCATCCAGCGTTAGTGATGGTTTGGTGGGGCGTGTCTTATCAAGGAGTCACAAAACTACATTTTTGAGAAAAAGAAGTGAAAACTTCAGTCAAAGTGTATCAAGATATAGTCTTGGATCATGACGTGAAACCTCTCAGCAATAAACTTTTTAAAAATATACCGTGAACTTTCCAGCAGGACTCTGCACCTGGTTATAAGGTACGAACTACCCAAGCCTGGCTTGGAACCTACGTTCCGGAATTTATATGAGCTGAAGACTGGCCTTCATCTAGCCCAGACCTCAACCCTTTAGATTTCAAATTATGGTCAGTTTTAGAGGATATGGCCTGCTCTTAACGACACGGTGACATTGAGTCTCTTAAAAAATCTTTGGAGGAATCAGCGGCGAAATTTCCCCTGGGAACAGTGCGTATCCATATTCGGGGCCAAAAAGATTAAAAGCCAATAGTGGCCATTTTGAATAGAATTGTTTTTTAATTTTTGCTGAGACTAATAATTTTTTTTCCGGCTGATTGCCGCCCGATGGTTTTTATAGTTTTACCGGATTGAGAGGTGACCGAGAGCTTATGACACTCAGTCGAGACCTCTATTGGTGGGTAACCAGCACAAGGGGTCTCGAGAGGGAGCTTGGGCTTGGACCAGTATCCTGTTTTGCGAGAGCGACCTACTCGAGGGTGCCCGAGAGGGCCAAACCTTGGCTCGATCAATTGCTTCTGACTAAGGGTTATCTAAAATAATATCGCTATTATTATTATTAGCTAGATATCTGTACCACCACTTCGAAATGCGTGGACGCTGGAGAAGAAGTGGCGCAATAAACTCCAGCGACGCTTCTATCTGTATGGACAGGAAAGAACGCGAATAACCTTGTTGTCAACGCCCTCGCCGTCCATTATTACGTATTACCTCCTTTGTGTATAAATATTATATATATATATATATATATATATATATATATATATATATATATATATATATATATATATATATATATATATATATATATATATATATATATATATATATATATATATATATATATATATATATATATATATATATATATATATATATATATATATATATATATATATATATATATATATATATATATATATATATATATATATATATATATATATATATATATATATATATATATATATATATATATATATATATATATATATATATATATATATATATATATATATATATATATATATATATATATATATATATATATATATAATAAATCAGTTTTAAAAGTTTGGTTCATGACTGACTACTTAAGTTACCTGTAGTCAAATAAATCCTCACACAATTTATTAATAAAATATATTTATATATATATATATATATATATATATATATATATATATATATATATATTATGTATATGTAGTATATATTTATACATGTATCGTTTCATATCTAAATATGTATGTATTATTTTTTATTTCTATATTAGTTATCTTTTCATTT
This sequence comes from Teinopalpus imperialis, assembly GCA_029286865.1. Taxonomy (NCBI): domain Eukaryota; kingdom Metazoa; phylum Arthropoda; class Insecta; order Lepidoptera; family Papilionidae; genus Teinopalpus; species Teinopalpus imperialis. Next base: position 5,214,323 of record JAGSMU010000035.1, on the reverse strand, counting down.
TATTAATTAGATCATTGGACACCTATCACAATATCTCACCACACCTTGGGTTGACTGGTAGAGGATGCTTTTGGCATTAAGACCGCCCTTTGTAAACCTTTTACTTTGTTAAAGTTAATACAATAAAGAGTAAATATATAAATATACAATACACATACGTTTTATGTATGCGATAATGACATAATTTTAGTGTAGTGTGATAACATATAAGTGTTAGTGCCACACTCTAGTTAAATACTAACAGCATGAATGGATCGCAATTCGAAACAATGTAGGTACATAAAGGCAGCTCAAAAGCATTCCATGATTCGTATCGTATGGTCATGAAGGAAACCTGAAGTACATTAACTATTAACGAGGGATCCGTTGTAATGGTCAAGTTTGTAAAGGTCAATAATTATAAGCTTAAAGTTCACTGCAGGTGTCCATTCTCAAGAATCATTTTACATAAATGTCATAGAAAAATCGAAGTTTTACGTTGAACAATATTCCACGTGCCTTAGAGTTACACTGCAGTTTGTTTGTGTGCTGCACAATGAATGTGTCAGCTCCACCAGGTTAGGATCACTCCGTCAAAGAATACCAGCATAAAATACCGTAGTTACCCTTATTAGAAATCTGGACAGGTTACGTATGGACTTTTTAAGTAAATATATATCTTCCGTCAAACGGCCACTTTATTTTTTATAAATCTTAGACATATCAACAAACATGTGATATGACATACGAACACACAGTACACCTGATGGAAAGTGATGACTGCAGCCCAGAAACACCAACAGCCATCGTTAGCAAAGATTCAGTGCCATAACCTATGGATACGGACTTATACTAACTAATAATGAGACATTCCTTCTAAATCCTCGGGGGTGATAACGCATATTTCTTGAATCTTTTTCGGGGATAGACGTAGATAACATGGGCCGTACTCAATTACTGTCAGGTGACCTGTGAGCTCGTTTCTCACTCCAAATATACAAAAAGTCTAGTTTGAATCATGTGCTAGCAGCTGACTAACTAAACTAAAATATAAATATTATATATATATATATATATATATGTATATATATATATATATATATATATGATAAATCAGTTTTAAAAGTTTGGTTCATGACTGACTACTTACTTAAGTTACCTGTAGTCAAATAAATCCTCACACAATTTATAGGTAGCTACCCATATTTTATTGTATTTTCTTATGTGTGTAATAAAATATACATATATTTATTTTTTATGTATATGTATTTATACATGTATTGTTTTAATATCTAAATATGTATGTATTATTTTTTATTTCTATTTTAGATATCTTTTAATTTTATTAATTAGTTCATTGGACACCTATCACAATATCTCACCGCACCTTGGGTTGACTGGTAGAGGATGCTTTTGGCATTAAGACCGCCCTTTGTGAACCTTTTACTTTGTTAAAGTTAATACAATAAAGAGTAAATATATAAATATACAATACACATACGTTTTATGTATGCGATAATGACATAATTTTAGTGTAGTGTGATAACATATAAGTGTTAGTGCCACACTCCAGTTAAATACTAACAGCATGAATGGATCGCAATTCGAAACAATGTAGGTACATAAAGGCAGCTCAAAAGCATTCCATGATTCGTATCGTATGGTCATGAAGGAAACCTGAAGTACATTAACTATTAACGAGGGATCCGTTGTAATGGTCAAGTTTGTAAAGGTCAATAATTGTAAGCTTAAAGTTCACTGCAGGTGTCCATTCTCAAGAATCATTTTACATAAATGTCATAGAAAAATCGAAGTTTTACGTTGAACAATATTCCACGTGCCTTATAATTACGCTCAATTTAGTATATAATCTGTAATTCGCATATATGTAAGTGCATGCTAACGGACGATAATATGGATAATGATACAGTAATGTCTCATTCACTCTACTATTAATTTAATGACCCAGAATAACTTTGTGACATTACAAGATTAAAAATTTTCTTTCTAATTTATTTTTATGACGTCAAGATAAACGATTAACACACACATCAGCTAACAGAAAATCAGCGAAAAATAGCAATATAACACTTCTGTGTTTCGTTTAGTGAGTATTTTTTTTATGACATTGAGTGTAATAAACGAGCACACAGTTCGCCAGATGGCAAGTGATACATCCTTTACAAGGAATCATATCATCACCCTTGCGGACTGAGATTAATTCCTAGTCACCAGTAATGAAGGTCTTCGGATCCCTACACTCACCAGACGAAACATAGCAGCATTATTCTGCTATTTTACTCTAGTATTCTGTTAGGTCGTGGCCCTACCCCAGTCGAGATGTCCCATTCATTTGAGTGTAGGGATCCGGAGACACTTATTACTGGTGATTAGATATTCCATCTTAGTCTTCAACGGTATTTGTTTCTTTCTTCTTGATTTTAATTATGATTTCTTATTGATGATGAATTTGAGTGTAATTGACAGCAGTCATCAATTACCATGAGGTGAACTGTGTGCTAGTTTGTCACCCTTATAACAAAACCAATAAAGAAAGCTGAGATATTACAAGATTGATAATTACCTTAAAAAAATTGAATAATTACCTTTACATTTTTTTTGTACGTAGTCGACATGATCAACAAAAACTCTATTCACCTGACGTTAAGTGTACAATACACGATGATAACACACATGGATGTATGTAGGTATTGACAGGCAGTCTTACATCGCTCATATCAAGTGAATTGATTGCTCGTTTGTCAGTCTTACCTTAAAAAAAACCATGCTTGATAAGCAATCAATATGCAGACGGGATTGAATCCTTAAGCGCTACGATGAAATGACGCTTTAGAGTTGAGCATTGCTTGTATTGTAACTATGATGGCGTAGTACCATTCAATTATCTACAGTGTGGTTCTGCGAAGTAAATCTGATATTTCTAATTCGATGAATGTAGAGTTACCTTTAACTGTTTATTCTGATTTGTATGTTAAACATCACGAAATTAAAATTCTCATGATCTCAATGGTTGGCAATCATCATTGTGCACGCAGTGCATTGTGTACGCGAAATTTCCCGCCACGTCCCTCTGTGGAATCAGCTGTATCCGGCGGTGCTTCCACAGATACGACTTAGGGTCCTTCAATAAAAGAACCTACACCTTTCTTAAAAGCCGGTAGCGCATAGTCCATAGGCGGTGGCAAACTGTGGGTGAGCTGATTGCTCGATGGCCACCTATTCTGTAAAAAAAAATTAAGCCTCCGGATCCCTACAATCACTAGAACGTTATGCAATTAATAATAATGTTTATCAATACGAAATTGCCACAAAACAACCTGATTAACCCTTGTAATATATTTAAAAGGCATTCATGTTAGATTATAAAAGACTCACTCAACTTTCAAAGTTAGACCAATATATAATAAAACGTTTAGGGCTTATTGTGATCTACAGACCACTTAGGATCTTAATGTCGCATAATAGTGAAAAAGTATCACCGAGAACATTTAATTGCTCTGTAAAACATTTTTATTACGTGAATGATATGAATAATTTATTATTATTATATATTTGTTACACAATAGCTGTGTAAGCGCAGGTTCAACGTGTATTGTATGTGTGTAATTTCAATCACAATGATCACTTAACGTAACGTGAATTATTTGAAGGTAAGAGACAAACGTAAACTGTAATTAATTTATAATTCGTAAATTTATGTAAATTGTTATTCTAACAACCATTGAAAAACTCCACACTACACTAATTATATTATTATTCTGAGTGTTGAGAAAGGTGTTAAGTTATATTCTATTACCATTTTTAAGAGCCTCTCCGCCGAGGAGGACCATGCCCTCTCGGAATATCAGTGTAAAGTAGCAGCATAGGCTGCTGTTTGTGAAGATCCGGGGATGCAGTAACAGGTACCCAGGCATTTCATCTCAGTCCTCAAAGATGACAACGCATGTGCATTTTTCTCGAAGAAGAATATAGGTGCCATGGTAACACTTACTATCAGGAGAACTGTATGCTCGTTTGTCAATGTTATAGGAAAAATATTCCCATGAACAACCCTAACTATTCTGTGCTAGATGCTGTGCAGTCCCGATTAAAGTGGTCGAAAGCATATGGACGGCCGTCATAACGCAATGATTGCTGGTCAGTTTTAGAGATATAGTCACTGAGGATTATATAACGTCAAAAAAGTGATGGTTCACGACACAAGTCGAATGGTTGATTGGTAGCTACGTCATTATGTTTCGTAGACCCTTATCTAACCCATTAGGCGGTTGATGCTTGAACGATAATGATGATACAAATAAAGTATTGTGATAACATTATTATTATTATTACTACTATTATTATTATCTATAGAGAAGATTTTTTTTGTTACCATCAAATTAAATTGTAGTTTGGCGACATATGCTATATGTAAAATTGTTAAAGTAAATTAAAATAAAATAAAATAAAAAATTGCTAATGAAAATGAAATATGTGGGTCATTCATATAGCATGACAAATAGTCAAGGTCGAATAATTGAGAATTTATACTTCGTCACATATTATTAGTTACGCCAGTATTGTCACATACTCAGTGGCATAATTATTAGTGCCTTTGGTCCTATGTTATCAAATATTTTGTAGTCAGATGCCACATTTCAAAGCAAGCAGTGGTGTCCAACTCAGAAAAACTTTTCTATTGCTGAATGTGAAACTTCTTATAAATAGCAGTAGAATTGAAGAAATAATAACAAACAACCAATTACCAACAATTTTATGAGTTTAGTGGTATGTAACCATTATTACTTTCTTCATAGAAATTTATACCTGTGTCAACTCACACACACACAACAAAAATTTGTATATGTGTGACAACAAAAGAAAAATTAAACGGTTAGGTTTTATTTTCATATCCTAGTTCTATAAAACTAAGAATACTATACATTGTTAAAACATCTATTTACAAGGTATTGTAATATATATAATAAATTCACAAGCTTAATCCGATTACATTTCTATTGTTGTGTAGACCTGCAGCTTCTTTCCAGATGAAGTATCAATGGAGTTATTTGACCGGAGAATGACGTAACCCTGCCAGAAAATCAGGGTGAAATAACAGTATCACGCTGTTGTTTCGTATGGTGATTGTAATAATCCAAAAACCCAATTATAAGAGGGACTTCTCGGTTTTAGCCGTTAATTATAGTTTGGTGAAGACAAATTTTCCAAATAATAAATTTAAAGTTCTTTGAAAATCCCCACGAGCCCAGTATTTAAGGAAGAACTCTTATCGATGTATCGTGTCTATTGATCAATATGATCATAACCTAACGATTCATTTTTGTAAATAGTTGTTTCAGCTAGTTTCAGAACGTATGCAATGTCGAAAATTATGTTTAAAATCAATGGAAACCAGTACGAAGGTAAGTGCACGTGAATTAAATAAATTCAAAAGAATTAAGTCATAAAGTAATAACATAGAATTGATTACGATCTCGATATAATTACCTTTTCACACTTAGATTTAATATTTTTCCAGTGGATGGAAGTTATGGTCCAGACTTTACATTAAACGAGTTCATTAGAACAATAGCGGATTTGCGAGGCACGAAAGCAATGTGCCATGAAGGGGGTTGCGGTGCTTGTGTAGTTGCTGTCCATGCTCCGTTGCAACCTACGAATGAACTTAAAATATTTGCTGTGAATTCCGTACGTCACTTGAAATAAATATAAGTCCTGTTAATTTAAATTTATATAACGCTGTTGTGTTTCGTTAGCCAACGAATGAACGAATAAAATCTCATTTATGCAATCAAATATGGCGTAGAAAAGATTATGTATTTAATAATATATAACCGATTAATAATTTTATGGTTTTTACAATTTTCATTGTCATACAGTGCCTTGTATCAGCTTTGTCTTGTCATGGATGGGAAGTAATTACCGTGGAGGGTATCGGCAACCGAACTATTGGATATCACGATATTCAAACTACCCTGGCCAAATTTAACGGTACACAGTGCGGATTTTGTACTCCGGGTTGGATTATGAACATGTATAGGTAAAACAAAATTTAAATAATAAATTTAAAGTTCTTTGAAAATCCCCACGAGCCCAGTATTTAAGGAAGAACTCTTATCGATGTATCGTGTCTATTGATCAATATGATCATAACCTAATGACTCATTTTTGTAAATAGTTGTTTCAGCTAGTTTCAGAACGTATGCAATGTCGAAAATTGTGTTTAAAATCAATGGAAACCAGTACGAAGGTAAGTGCACGTGAATTAAATAAATTCAAAGAATTAAGTCATAAAGTAATAACATAGAATTGATTACGATCTCGATATAATTACCTTTTCACACTTAGATTTAATATTTTTCCAGTGGATGGAAGTTATGGTCCAGACTTTACATTAAACGAGTTCATTAGAACAATAGCGGATTTGCGAGGCACGAAAGCAATGTGCCATGAAGGGGGTTGCGGTGCTTGTGTAGTTGCTGTCCATGCTCCGTTGCAACCTACGAATGAACTTAAAATATTTGCTGTGAATTCCGTACGTCACTTGAAATAAATAAAAGTCCTGTTAATTTAAATTGACGAATGAACGAATAAAATCTCATTTATGCAATCAAATATGGCGTAGAAAAGATTATGTATTTAATAATATATAACCGATTTATAATTTTATGGTTTTTACAATTTTCATTGTCATACAGTGCCTTGTATCAGCTTTGTCTTGTCATGGATGGGAAGTAATTACCGTGGAGGGTATCGGCAACCGAACTATTGGATATCACGATATTCAAACTACCCTGGCCAAATTTAACGGTACACAGTGCGGATTTTGTACTCCGGGTTGGATTATGAACATGTATAGGTAAAACAAAATTTAAATTATACCTTTTAAAAAGTTACCACATCGACTTTTGAGTTAAACTTTTTGTTTTAGTTTATACAAATCTAAAAATGGAAACCTAAGTACAGCAGAAATAGAAAACTCATTTGCTAGCAACATTTGTAGATGCACTGGATATAGATCAATCGCTGATGCTTTCAAAACATTTGCTTTTGATGCTGATAAGGATATTCGGAAGAAATTAATTGACGTAGAAGATTTGTCCAAGTTTAAAGCATGTGGAGTGAAGTGTACAAAACTATGCTCAAACAGAAATCAATCAAAGCAGCTTAATCCAATTAAAAAACAATTTGAAAGAGAACTGCAAAAGGGAGAGACTTGGTGTTTTCTGGGCAACATTCACAACGAAGCGTTAACAATTAAACACGACACATTCAGATGGTTCAAAGTTTATAATTTACATGATGTGTTTAAAGCTATGAAACGAGATATTAACGATTATAAATTAATAGCTGGTAACACGGGACAAGGTATGGATAAACTCGTATGTAAAATTATATTGGTATTAATTACGATAGTTAAATTTAAATAAATAAATAGCAAAAATATACACCATATTTCATTTATTAAAAAGAAAATCAGTACTCGCGTCTATCTTTAATGTAACGTATGAGACATCGCAAAAGACACGAGAGTTACATATCTGTTGTCCATTTGAATCCGCGTACTGAAAACCTCGATACAATCTATTAAGAGCCGAATCTACAGGCCTTAGGCCACGGATTCGACGTTAGAGCCTCTAGTTCAATAACTTACTTCTTTCTAACTCCATTGTTCAACATCCATGAATCTTCAATTAGATTGCAATTATATTTTATTATGTTCGTATACTAACTGTATATATATATATATATATATATATATATATATATATATATATATATATATATATATATATATACTACTCTTATAATATAAAACTAATCAACCTTCTGCAGGAGTATATCATGTAAAAAGTTATCCAACGAATATAATTGATATTTCCGATGTTGCCGAAATAAAAGGATTTTTGATGGATGTTAATTTATTAATGGGTGCTGGGATGTCGTTGTCTGATATGATGGAACTATTTTTAAAAATCGCCTCTGAGAACGACGATTTCTACTACTTAAAAGAATTTTATAAGCACATGGATCTTGTAGCCCACATCCCTGTTAAAAATGTAAGTAAAAAGTATATATGAATATCCGTATATATGAAGAAAGAAAGAAAAATTATTATTTTTACTGCTTTTTTACTAGCAACAAGTGTTTATTATTTAAGACAATTAAATATAATAATAAGCTTTCATATATTTTATCACAAAAAGGGTAGATAAATATAGCAGGTGCTATTCACGTCTTGTTTAAAGTCACTAACGTAACAGTTGACAACCCCCCGCAATCATTAACTTATCGGTATAAGTATTTTTACTAGGGTAACAAACGAATACGCAATTCACCTAATGTTACGGTGGCTACAGCCCATAAACTCCAATATCTACCCTCAAAAATCCAAGATGCTATAGATAAATAGGATATATATCGTCAACTTCTTAATACTTACATACATAATGTATATAAACATCGTGTATATAATATATGTATAGACCAAAAATTTGCATTCATCGAAATATATTTTTTTAATTTTCTCAGACATAAAGTTTCCTAATGCTGTTTTATATGAACCCCGAGTATGTTGTAAAAATCACTAAAATTAGAAAAAATGTTAGCAAGCTTTGCTTTAACAACATATTATTTTAGATTTTATTTGTATTTTGTATATTTGTTGTGTAATTGAATTTTATATTTCAGATTGGTACAATTGGTGGAAATTTATTTATGAAACATTCGAATCATGACTTCACGTCAGATTTATTTGTAATTTTCGAAACAGTTGGAGCTATGATTACTGTTGGTATGGAAAAACTTAAACCATAATTATTAATGTACTTAACATATATTTTATATTTTTTTCAGTTATCGGTTAACTTGATCAATAAATTCAATTGTATGTCTCCCTATGAAAAATTAATGATTTTTTAAATATTCTTTTAGAGAAATTACAGTATGTAAAGCGTTACCGATGTTGCACTAGTAATAATATTATTGTCATATTGTTTAAAAGTAGTTATATTACCAATAAATTGAAATCATTCGATTAAAAGTGGAGTTTGGCGTCATCAAACGCACAGGTGGTAACTTTACTGTGGTCATCGAATGATAAGAGGCACATCTAGTGGAAGGGCCTCATCGCAAAACGTCTACTCTCCATCCATCTCATCTTTTCCATAATCTCAAGAGCTATTAAAGCTGTATCAAATTGCATAATGTTAGAAATTTATTATGCACATGCACCTTCGATATGTCGACGCTGTGCTCATCGAAGCAAAACCGTTAATGGAGTGTTTCCCAACAAGATGGGAAGACGAAAGTTATGTCAAACACTCAAAATTGTTGACGAATATGTTTACTAAGGCAAATAGTATTTAGCAGAACCAGGATATACCAGGCTGTTTACGATGTTCCTCTATAGAGGTTCTCGAGTGGCACATAAATGGTTGCCAATACGAGACAATCGCTGTGTAGCATGACCTCCCACTAGATGAAGTAGAGAATTTTCGAAAAATACCGATTTTTCGTAAACTGACACCGGCCTGCAGAAGGTTGAGGATATTGCTTCATTGACGACACCTACGTTTAAATATTTTAATGATGGGCTGATAAATAAGAGAAAATTATCCATGAAAATAACTCATTATCACCGATACATAAATAAAATATGTTTTTTTTTAATCTTTTTAATACGGTATTTGTAAACAGCTAGCTCTATCGACGTCAGAAGAATATTGTCGCTGAGAGAATTTTTACAAACTGATATGAAAGGAAAAATTATAATTAATGTAATGCTGCCGCCTAGATCAAATAACTGTTCTATTAAAACTTTTAAGGTAAGGACTAAAAGATAATTTCTAAAGAACATATTTGGAAAATTAAAATTTCCATACAAACAATTTCATTTTAGATTATGCCTAGAGCACAAAACGCACATGCAATTGTCAATGCTGGATTTTTGTTGAGTTTTGAGCCAAACACATTCACCATCAGGGAAGCAAGCATTGTTTATGGTGGAATAGCAACAAATTTTATTCATGCGAAAAAACTGAGGCAACTTTAATTGGAAAAGATATATTTACTAATGAAACACTAGAAGCAGCACTTACTACACTATCCGCTGAATTAAATCCGGATGAATCGCCGCCGGACCCATCAGCTTCCTTCAGAAAAATGCTAGCCATCGCTCTCTTTTATAAGGTATCTATTTAATTTTTAGACGTACTGCTAGATTAAACAATAACAACAAGTTCTTTATGTTTCGTACGATAGGCTATTCAACTTTAATCATGAATGTATCTTTGAATGGTATCATACTATTTATGTGTCCATTCGATTCTTTCCATTTTAGAATATTCTACAATCAGTATAATATGAGAGCATTACTCTCTCTCATATAATTTATTTTATTAGAACCATCTCATAGACAAGGTTGGTATATGGAGTGAATTACGTACTCGTTTCTTACCTTTACTTGGTAAAAGAAAATCGGTACATTAATCTTTAGTGAAAACATGTCTCTATATACTTTTTAAAGAGCAAAAAAGTGCAGACCAATAGAGCGTCATGGATAGTTCAAAGATTGCCATTGTACTTTTACAACTTGATAAATACTTAATATGTTTTCAAAAGTGTATTTTTAAATTGCAGGCCATTTTAAATTTATGTCCTGATGATAAAATAAATCCATCTTATATATCGGGAGGTGAGACCCTACAAAGAACTATCTCAAAAGGTAGTCAGGTTTTTGATACCGATAAAAGTATATGGCCGTTAAACCAACCAGTGCCCAAAATAGAAGCTTTAGCACAATGTAGTGGTGAAGCAAGTTTTGCTAATGATTTTCCAAAACAGGTCGATGAGGTGTATGCGTCATTTGTTACTGCTGACGTGAACACAGGCAGCATTATAAGTGACTTTGATACTACCGAAGCATTTGTAAGTATATGTATTGCAACCCTAATTTAAGAATCCTTTTTTCTTATAATTATAGGTTTTGCTACTTAATTATTACCTACTGTAATCTGCTACAAATTTTAGACATTAATTTATTTTATTAAAAAAATATGTTGATTTTTTTAAAAAATATATTATACTCCATTGGTTTGATATTTATTTATTATAAATAAAAGTGAAATTACTTAGTTATTATTAACTTTCAATAGTCAAGATACGCATAACGTTTGTACCTGGAAAATTATCATACCATCAGGATAATATTAATCGTAGGACAGATTTTGTAGACAGTTTATGTTACATAAATATTTATAACACAACACATTATGCCTTTTGTTAATTGAGATTAAAATAAAATTTTAAATATTGTAATCTTCTATGATAAATATAAGATTAGTAATATATAAATGTAAGACAAAAGTCAAGTTAAATTTGAAATTTTAATTGTAATTATTGATTTCAAGATAATGAATACTATGGTAGTTTAAAGATCTAGTTTAAACAAGTTATAACTGATTCTAAAAAATAATAATAAAAACTTTTATTTTAGAAAATTCCCGGAGTTATTGCTTTTTATTGCGCTAAAGATATACCTGGAGACAATACGTTTACACCCACTAATGTACCTCTCCTTACCCAAAACGAAGAAATTCTATGCTCGAGAGATGTAAAGTTTTACGGTCAACCTGCAGCTATCATTGTTGCGGACAGACAGAAAACAGCTAATGAAGCAGCAAAACTTGTTAGATTACAATATTACTCAATAAATCAAAACAAACCTTTACTGACATTTGACGATGTCATAAAATCGAATGAGAAAGATATAAGAGTTAAAACGGATAAAATAATTGAACCTATCGATAAAGGTAACGACGTGAAAACTGTACTTTATGGAGAATTAAGTTTTCAAACACAGTATCATTATCACATTGAGCCGCAAACGTGTGTGGTGACTCCTACTGAAGATGGACTAGCGGTATATTCTTCAACACAGTGGCTTGACGTTACGAATGTAGCGGTTGCACAATGCTTAAACATTCCGGTTAACAGGTAGATATATATACTCACATTTTTTAAATAGTGAGCAAGTAATTTTTTTTTAAAACTATATACAGCTTATAAATATATTTTTTAGTGTCAATGTAATCGTTCGACGTGTTGGTGGATCTTACGGAGGTAAAATAACACGATCAAGTCAAATAGCATGCGCTGCAGCTATTGTATCACATTTGCTTGGCAGAACTTGTCGATTTGTACTATCCCTGGAAACTAATATAAATATTGTTGGAAAGAGAATCCCAACTAATTGTAAATTTGAGGTGAGAGTTATTTTTTTATTTGCTAATGCATTTGTTTTAAGGTTGCATTTTCAACGTTTTTAAATTATTTATATGACATATTCATTTTTTAAATTTAAATTTCTATCATTACATTAATTTGTATAGGTTGGTATCAACGACGATGGTGAAATTCAATATTTAAGGAACCAGTTTTATCAAGACAACGGTTTCTCTTGGAATGATACGATTACAACAATGACATTAAAACATTTTTACAATTGTTATGAATTTAAACGTTGGTACATCGAGGCTAATAGTTTTATTACAGACACTCCCTCAAATACATGGTGTAGAGCACCTGGTAAGTTAGAAGCATTTCTTTGTTTTTAACAGATACTAAAATAAAAAGTAATTATATAAATAGTAGTAATTATACATATAATAAATCAGTAAGAATGTCACATACGTATATATATATACGTTGTTCACTGATAAACATATAAATGACATTAAACGTTCATAGATTGGCTAGCGCTACAATCGATATTTTCTATTTCGACGCGTACAGGTAATAAGCAAGAGCTTAAAATATTCATGGTTTAATAAAGAAATTCTCATATCTTCTTTCCATTGCACCTTAACATTTAAAGTCTTACTGTAGTCGCAAGCATGAAAAAATTATGAATTATCTGTACATTAAGTTTTAGTTTTTGGAATAGATATGGTTAAAAATTTTGAATATGGTTCTTGATTTTAGTGATGGAATCTATATTTTCATGAAAGAAATTATAGAGACATTAAGCCTAGATTCAACTAACAGATTTATTAATACCTTGATGACACAAAATATTATGTTCACGTCAATACCAAAAATAGAAAATCGCCCAGAAAAACAGTTTCCATAGAATCGAAGTCTCGGACATAGCCATATTTAAATAAAGCTAAAATCTATATAATGTTTTTAAGTTATCGAAAACATTAATTTTTTTAGCTTCAACTGAAGGAATAGCAATGATAGAACACATAATGGAACGTATTTCTCATCATACTGGTAAAGATCCAATGCAAGTACGTTTATTGAATATGAAAAAAGAAAACAATCCTATTCCTGAATTGATACAACAACTTATGATTGATTCCGATTATGAAAGAAGATCGAAAGAAGTTAAGAATTTTAATAAAAACAACCGTTGGAGAAAGCGCGCAATTAAATTCATGCCAATGACTTATGAACTTTTTTATATTGGTCCTTATAATGCTATAGTATCAATATATCACGCGGATGGTTCTGTAGTTATTACCCACGGTGGAATAGAAATGGGGCAAGGCATAAACACAAAAGCGGCACAGGTTTGTGCCTATATATTAGGAATACCTCTTGAGAAAATTAGTGTGAAACCAAGCAATAGTTATACATCACCTAACTCCATGACCACTGGGGCCAGTATTGGAAGTGAATGTGTAGCGTTCTCAGTTATGAAAGCTTGTGAAATTATATTGGAAAGATTGCAATCAATCAAGGAAAAACACAAAAATGCTACATGGAATGAAATTGTTAAAGATGCATTTGCTTTCGGGATCTGTTTACAAGCGTCACATATGTTTACCACATCAGATCCCATAAGCCCATATGAAATCTATGGAGTTGTGGCATTAGAAATTGAGCTGGATATATTAACCGGTAACCACGACATTCGCAGAGTAGATTTACTTGAAGATACTGGTAGAAGTTTGAGCCCTGAAATTGATATTGGACAGGTATCCGCCATCTATATTTAAAGATTAAGAGTTTTTTTTAAAGTTAAGAATTAATATATAAGGATTAAATAAATAATTTATATATATCTTCAAGATATAAAAAAATTCTCCAGAAATTATGTAAAACATGCAACTTCATGTTTTGTGTCAAAAATCTTCCAAAAAGAGTCCAATCTCTTTGAAAGATTAAAATAAATACTAAAAAACCTTTTGTACAACATAACTATAATAGAAAAAAGTTGTTTTATGGTTTAAAACTTCGACTTGCACACATTTCAATTAAGTGCATGCTTATATAAAATTAGCTCCTGAATTTGATATTCACGTTATTTATTTTCATGGTGTACGTTTTTTACATATCAATAAGTATTAATGTTTGCAAATGTATATAAAAATATTTACTGGCATAAATTAGTTTCCAGTTAGCAGCTTAAATGGATCGCTCGATCGGTATCACGCCGTCACAGTATGCCAGCGTAAAATAGCAGAAAAATGCTGGTGTATTTTCGTATTCTAAGTGTAGCCGAGACCAAATTAGTGGTAACGAAGTGTTCCATCTGAACACTTGGAGATGAAAAGAAATTTGCATCTGTAAACATTGTAGAGGATAGATGAAGGTGTTACGTGACGCAGTTATCACTTACCATGAAATAAACTGTGTATTGTAACCCTTAGTTTCATAAAAATAAATATGTATGGATTATTTGATACTATAATATATTCTGGTATATCAAAAACTTTAAAATACAAGTGCGACCAACACTACTAGTACTATTTCTTTAATTTTGATTTGCTTTCTTAGGAACTACTGATACGGAACCACAAATCCAGTCTAAATACAAACATTAAATTTTTTTTTTGGTAAATAGGCATCTCGCGTATTATATCACCGTATAACATCAAAAACTAATCATTGTATTCAGATTTTTTAATTTTAAATGTTCTTTTCTTGGAAGAGACCAGAGACTGGGATCTCACCTGCTGCTAAGTGTTGATGCAGTCTTGGATAGTGACAATTAACATGAGAGAAGTCTATTCACTGTAGGTTTGAAAACTCCCAAATTAAACAAGTCGGAAAATACAGAGTAAGGGAAGTTGACCCACTTCTTGTTGGTTTGCTTTATAAAACAAATAACAAAAACGTTTGGATGGTAGGATGATTGATTGAATGATTTAATGAATACTTCTATATTTTTATTTTAAATCCTCAGATTGAAGGGGCATTTGTCATGGGCCTGGGTTACTGGACATCGGAGAAAATTATTTATGATCCGACATCTGGTAAAATATTAACTAATCGCACTTGGACATACAAACCACCGGGTCTGAAGGATATTCCTGCAGATTTCAGAATCTACTTTAGAAGGAATTCAAAAATGAACTAGGAGTTCTCCAGTCGAAAGGTTAAAACTAAAACTTGAGATTTCGATAAACCAATTGACAAACGTAGGCTTTTTTTCTAATATATCTCCCTGCTTATCGCTGGATACACT
This sequence comes from Teinopalpus imperialis, assembly GCA_029286865.1. NCBI lineage: Eukaryota > Metazoa > Arthropoda > Insecta > Lepidoptera > Papilionidae > Teinopalpus > Teinopalpus imperialis. The sequence continues at coordinate 5,198,845 of JAGSMU010000035.1, read as the reverse complement.
CGTGTCATGACATATATAAATCATGACAGGTTAAGAATGCAGTAAGAAAAACTATGGGAAATTATAGTAAAAGTTTTTAGCCTCCGGCATATAAAAGATTATTCATTTAAATATGCCAAGGCAAATTTGCCATGACTGGCACATCTGTGTTATTAAAAGCCCTGCTAAGCGATTGCTAATCCGTCAGTTAAACCGTCTCTATGTGTACATGTGTACCAGGTTAGTATACTAGATTGATATTTTAGTGAAATAAGAATGTAACAGTCGTCAGCTTCTTTTTAAATCTTCTGGTAACCATCAAATAAAAATCTCGTCTGAGTGCTCTAAGCACCTCTTAACCAGGTGAAGCTGTAGTACCCGTCGCTAACATTGGCCATCAGTCCTAAAGAAGAATTAGGATAAAATATTTGCGTATCACTAATTAGTGATTTTCGTGTCTGGCTGTCCTTGAACCTTGATCCAATTTTATTGTACTTACATTGCATCCTATTAAAAAGGGACCAAATAAGCATCTCTGTGTTTACGCGAACGTTACACGCACTGCATCTTGCGCAGATGATATCTTTTAATAATAATCAGAAGATATCGCCATAGTTGAATGGACCAGGAAGAAAACAGCTTTATACTTAAGTAGTATGTATTCATGATCGAAACAAATATTTATTACATATGATGTATACTATATCATATGTAATAACACTTTCAATCATTGTTATTAGAAATTATTATTTATTTCACTTTAGTATATCATATAGAATCAAATAAACCGTATATGAAATTGCACTTCCGGTTTAATTTTTATTTTAAATACATATGCGCATTACGATTCCATTAATGGTAGTTTAAATATATTTACAATTATTTCAACAGCCACCGGTGAACCTGCACTATGTTTGGCATCGGTTGTGACTCACGCCTTACGCGAAGCTATACGCTCGGCTCGATTGGATGCTGGATATGATGACCAATGGATTGATATAGGTAAAAAAATATATTCTTATTATCACAAAAACAGGACCCGCGAATATAACTTGGATATAGCTATAGAAGCTGGCAGCGCATCTGCGACACCTCTAGTGTTGCGAATGTTCATGGGTAGCTGTAATCACTCACCATCAGGTGAACTTCTTGCTCGTTTGCATCCTAGAATACGTAGCAAGAACCAAAAAAAAAAAAAATTTTTTTGATTCTTGCAAATTCATACAAAAAAGAATTCGCTAATATTCCTGGCTAAAGTTTATATATATTATGCGAGAATCTTGAATAAGGCTCAAGTAAAAATCTGTCTAGCTAATTAGTATGAAAGTGATACGAGACTTATTTTGTACATACATATTATATATAGAAAGCATTACCTTCTGTTTACAGGTAAAGACATACTTTATTTTCAGTAATATTAAATGAAACTCTATAAGTACATTAAAATGTTATTCTTCGTAGTTTAATTTCTTCTTTTCTCAGAATACAAAGATATTTTCAGATGTTTCCTTTGTTTCAGATCATCCTTATACAGTGGAAAATATTTTTATGGCTATTGATCATAAGTTAGAACACTTCAAGTTAACATAGTAAACTACATACTATTGCATTGTGTGAAAATTATTGATTATAATGGAGAAAACTATTTAACGAAATAATTCGTATATTTTTTTGGAATAATGGTGGTTTGTAATAATATTATTTCCTACGAAGATTGGATGTGCCAAATGACATCAATGTTTTGCGAAAATTCAAGTACACATAATGTTTCTAGCTTTTTTTTATGTAATTGATTAGCCCTATCCTATTTTAGTCTTATCCTATATCTGTTTCAACTATTCCATCTATACCTTTTTCCTACCTAATTTTTTACATTTGTCCACACTTATCCTACCTCTTATCTCTCTTCTTAATTTGTTTTTCTTTTTAACCATTAAAAGATTGTTGTTTTGCCTATATCCGTTAACTAGGCTTTCAAACTTTTGTGTAATGTCCATTTTTAGATATGATTAACTACAAGTCCTCACAACGGAACATCGATTCCTAACAAGAATTATCTCAGATATTCCTATCGAAATGAATAAACATCCTCATTCCACATACATTATAACATCACAAATTTACTAGTACCATACCTTCTTTTTCTTTGTCGGTATCACTCTTGACAGAGTGGTTGTGTCATCGCTTCAGGTGCTAGTGGAGAGCTTCACAACACGCCACCACTCTTCTCTGATGGCCGCCTTCCTTAACTGTTGATAAAAGACAACATTGTCAAACTGTGGTTTTGGTACTGCCATTGTAAACATCGCCTTCGATATCAAAAATTTACTTGTTATACCAAATGTTATGAAGTGAATACAGAATTAAAAACCGGAAATTATAGTTTTTATATAAATGAGTATTCGTTGCAAATTGTAATTTTATTTATTCGTTATAAACAAGTTCACTTGTTATCAAAATTATATTTTGTTCATGAAAAATATTTTCTTTGAAGTAAACATCTTTAAAAACTTTGTTTGTATAAGTTTGATACGAAACAACCGTCTTTAAATATTCAATGTCCCGCCTTCCTTGTTGTCCATCAATTCGTTCTGTAATTTAAAAATCGATATTTACAATTCATTCTTAGTTTGTTATTTATTATATTTTAAAAAAATATTTAAAAATAATAATAATAATATCGACAGTTACCGGATCGCTTTTGTTTATTTAAAACAACTTTTTTACTTGTTTACGATTACACGTGACTTTATGTACATTGTATTTCTTAATTTAACTTCTCCACATAATCAATTTTATTCAAAGCCTATTTCTAAATGTGCTATAAATCTACTATAAATTACTTTATTTAAGATTAGTAGATAAACATATTTGTATTGTAAATTTAAGTTAAGCAAATATTATTGAAACATTTATATAAATCACCTTTTTAAATTAACCTTCTCTTGTACCACTCAATTATGATATAACAAGTATTGTTAATTCACTACTAGACTAGTTACGATTTGTGTGTACGATTTTAAACTAAGATAATTTACTACTACCTCCCTTATTGGGATATTCTTCTTTTTTCTTTAATTAATTTATAGTTTTAATGTAACAGTAATTCTGAGTTTTATTATAAATTATACTTCATCCGGAGGAGGGGCTCAGCAGCTGTAACACAGGTCTAGGACCTAGATCGGTTGCTAAAGAGAAGGAATAAATGGTTGAAATTGTAGTTGTAAATCAAATAAATAAATAAAATAAAAAAAAAATAAGATTAGTGACACCTTATTATTAATACACATACGTTACAATAATATACATTTTTTTATATACCTAGTCCAGCCATAAGTTCTGTTACAAATGAAAATGCATTGTTTTTTAATGAAGTAATGTAATATTATTAAATTTTATACCTTCGTATTTATTAGTCTCAGCAAAAAATAAAAAAATATTCTATACAAAATGGGGCCACCTTTAGCTTTTATACAGGCCTTTAATCTGTTTGTCCACGAATCTTTATTACGCACTGTTTCCAAGGGAAAATTCGCCACTGCTTAAGAGACTCAATGTCGCCGGGTCCTTTAGAGCACGCCATGTCCTCTAAAACTGACCATAATGTGAAGTCTAAAGGTTTGAGGTCTGGCCTAGATGAGGGCCAGTCTTCAGCTCTTATAAAGTCCGGAACGTTGGTTTCAAAAGTCAGGCTTGGGTAGTTCGTGCCTTGTGTCCAGGTGCAGAGTCCTGTTTGAAAGTCCACGGCATATTTTTAAAAAGTGTATTGCAGGTTTCACAACATGATCCGAGACTGTATCTTGATACACTTTGGCTGAAGTTTTCACTCCTTTTTCACAAAAATGTGGTTTTGTGACTCCTTAATAAGACGCCCCACCAAACCATATCTGACGCAGTATGATGACCACGATTTTACCTTTCCGACCACTTGAGCATTGTGAGCGTACACTTTCATCGGGAAAGAGGATATTTCTGTGCCTTTCACCTGCGTATCGCGACAGAAGGCGTTTTGATCGATCCACTCTCTTTAATTGTAAAGATTGATTTAGGGCATGTCCTGTATATTGACGATAAGCACCGGTCTTGTTTTATAATACTCGACAGAGTCCTAGCGGGAATCTTCATTTCTCGCGATAAGTTTTTTTGCTTCCTAATGGGGTTTCGACGAATTCTGGCTTTAACAGCATTAACAGCCTTTGTAGTTCTAACAGCACGCGGCCGCTCCGATCGTTTCTGGTCTTCGACAGAGAAAGTGTTGTTGTATCTGTGGATAGTACAACATACGAACATATGATATGAGGCCTAAACGCACCCTTACAAATTTAGACACAGATTAATGTAATATATATAAACGATAAGTACATGCCATCAGGAGAACTATGTGCTCGTTTGTTACTCTCAATGTAATAAAAAAAAAGTTTATATACGAAACAGCAGAGTTAAATTGTTATATAATACTAAATAATAATTCTATTAACATATCGCATATCGTATATAAGCATATCGTCTGCAGCATATCTCTCACATAAATAACTATTACAATATTAATAATGTCGTTTACTCGTTAAATTTCAGGGAGTTCGAATGAAGAAAAGGTTTCGTTCGGTCTGAAGTCTTTAATTTGTCTTCTGCATCATTCTCTCCAAAGCTTAGAACCATAATAGAGCCACGCTACAGCTTCTTTCCAGCGTGAAATAGCAGCAATATGTTACTTCATTTTATATGATATTATTGGCTGTGTGTCGGTTCATCTAATGGCAAAATGTGTGCTCGGTTATCTCTTTTTGTTTTATAATAAAAGTTCGTTCGTCATTCTTTGTTTCATAATAAAAGCTATAAAACATAGTAAAATAGCTTTCAAACTTGATCCCAATACTAATATTCAAACCTGGACTATCCATATTTCAACTTCCAAACGTGGTAATAGATGAGCTTATCGCCGTATAGTAGACACAACTGAGAATAAATGAGATTTTTTAAAGTTATATTACAAATATGAAGTACCAACTTTAAATTAGCGATTTTATTAGCAATTTCACATATATTTTATAACATGGATAGGTAATTTCGTAGTTTAATCAGAAAAAGATCGAATATTAAAGTTCAATAAAATCACTGAAACAACAATTCAAAATTCTTTTGGATTTGTCGCAAAATGCTGCTTAAATATGGTGTTGTATATATTGTATTGTATACGTATGCCTTTGATAATAGACTTTCATTTTGTCTTCCAAGGAAATAAAGTGCGCAGCCTATTTTTTACTTTAATTGCGATACTATGACGTACGTTTCCTCCACCATAGTTTTGTGGGCGGTGACTTGTACATTCAAGAACAAAAGTTTTTTTCTTATATCTATTTTTTTTTCCTTTGATGTTTTCGTCAATTTGACGTTCATTTACAGTTTTACTAGATGATATTAATAGATCTAGAGAAATATCATTTCGGACCGTAAATATATACGCAAACATATAAGTACTCGCTGTACGTAATACGATATAAGAAATATGCGATTAGAGGAAAGTAATTAACTATACAACATCAGGACAGGCCTTTATCTATTTGAGGTCTGTATGACAACGTCACTTGGCCGTGATATTTTTATTAAGTATGATGTGAGCACGCAGTCGACTTAGAGCTACATACCGTTTCTAGTTAAAACGAATTCGTAACATAATTCAATAAAAACAAATGAACAAAAAAGTCTCACTTTTCTTCACGAGTGTACACTGCACTAACCTCTGGGAAAGCGTTGCTGTCGTGGTCAAGTAATCCAACAGCTGTCACTTTATACGGACTTCGTAGTGTAAGTATCTTTATTTTATACGTCTTTTCTCTTATAACATTTATACAATGGTATATAGGTTAAATTATTAAATAAGAAAAATATTTAATTAATTAGCGTTACCTAAGATGCTCAATAAGTTTGAAAATTATCTTACATAATACAAATCTTAGTAATAAATAATCATCATAGAAGGTAAGTTTAGCTATAAGTAAAGAATTCTAATATTTAGTTAGCTTTAGTTATTGTAGTTAACATTGCAATAATATATATGGACATAATATATAAAATAATTTTTACCCAAATTAAATAAATTATTTAACAATAAATACATAGTTATTTTTCAAAAAAATCTGCTCATTAATAAATATTTACAGTAATATTAGGAAATAGACATTTATTTTTAACTTTTTTTTTCATTTCATATAATCAAAATCATCAATCTCTTTCTATAAACAAGTTTAATACCATAAGGAAGTTAGGGAAATAATAAAGAAAGATTTTTTTTCCAAACAATATTGGAATGAATAAGACCTAATTACAAGTCGAACTCGAATAATATTCCGTTACGGTCGGTTTTTTTTTGATTTTGAAATGAGAAATGATTTATGTAAGGGCAAGTGTTAACTGTATTGATCATCTATAAGGCAATTTTTTTTTCTTTATATCTGTGGGTTGTAATTTTCATCATTGTCTATGACTGACAAATAATCAACTGGAGATACCAACGAGTAGGACGCGTAACAACCACGAGTACTATAGAAAGGCTTTCACAGTTCCCCTTTATAAAAAAATAACAGTATTTAAACATTTTAAGATAACTAACTACAAACTATATATGTATAATAATGGATACAAAAATGACAGTTATAGCCCTCATTGATAAAATGATAAAAGATTTTATAATCAACTCAACTTTATATTACACGTTGGTAAATCGTATATAAGATTTTACAGCGTTTGCAGCCATCTTGAATTTGCTTGTTCGGTATGGAAACCTTATTTTTCTTTACTTTTATATAGAAACGAAAGGCTTCAGGAAAAATTTGTTAGGTCGTAATTACGTCAGCAGTATTGTTTCATTTAAACGCAATAAAATCCAATCACTTGAGCATCGTCGCGATTGCGTAGGCTCTGTTATTCTTTACAAAATTATTAATTATCATTTTGATACCCCTGCACTGCCTCACGAGTTTCCATTTAAAGTGCCTCGTGGAAATTAACGCCAAAATCGTCAAAAGGGCCTGTTCCATATTCCTTTTTGTAGAACATCTCATGCTAAGAATACATTTGTTAAACGTGCTTGTACTTGTAAATTATATAACAATAAAGAGATATTGTTTGATTTGTTTTGCTGTACTTTGTTTAGTATTGTTCCTCAGCTTTATATTTGTATTCTTTAACGACATATCGTTAAACTAAATAAATAAGTATATATATTATTTATTTATTTTATACCGCTTTATTGCGTAATATGTTAAAAAATATTTGTTCATGTTAATTTACCACTATTTTTTCAATTCCTTTTTTGTTCTTTAAATAAATATATAATATAATAAAAAATTAAATATATTAACCATACTGTTCAGTAAAAAACTCCATAACAAAAATGTATCTAAAATTTCTTTTTAGTAATGAATAATAGAATTAGGGATGACGTGGTCAGGGGCGCCTCTAAACTATTACAGCAATCGTAATAACCCTTAACTGTGAGAACGGGCGCACGCACGAATCAACTATCGTAGACATAGCTATTTCAATGGCAACATTTGAAACGCTTAATTCAATGCTCATTTTCTACTGCAATCATTATCATCATCTTCATCATCAGCATGTCTGCCACTCCTGGACATAGGCCTCTTCCATGGCACGCCACTGAGCTTGGTCCTCAGCTCTTCTCCTCCAGTCTGCCCTACGAATATCATCACCCAACTAATACTACCTACTGTAATCAAGAAATCATATTTGTGGTCTTCGTCCTCGTGTATCATTTTCAAGTCTGTCTGGATATGTGTTTATAAAAATAACAAATATAAATAAACCCCATCTTAACCCGATTGGGGTATTTAGGTTTCAACAAACTTAACCCCCAAATACGAGAGCGAGTGAATCTATGACCAGAGCACTAAAGACAAATGTTTGTGATTATGTATTTTACTCGTATATCATTGGCATAATCAGGGACATCATGATTTATTACAGAATCACGCTAGAGACTGACTAATAAAACACTATTTTTTTATTATTATTAATTAATTATTTTCGGAATAAAACTTGAAATGACACAGAAAAAATATTTAATTATTTTATTATATTAATAAATAGATTAAATAATATAATCGAATAATATACATTTATTGCATTAAGACTCACGTACGCAAGCACAAGCAATTTAGAAAAAAATAATTGTAATGAACATTCTTCAAAGTTACGTATATTTCAGTTGCATACTTATACGACAAATATTCAAAATGATACTCTTATCATGAAATCAAGACGAGAAAATAACATAGAATTGTACGCACCCCGAACAAACCATGGGACAAAAACTATCGAGTAACAAAGAAACCTAAACTTACTATTTATCTTTTACAGTTACTGCTTAGAGTTATAAGGGAATCAAATTCTATATCGACTTTTTAAAAACTACATCAATATTACATTATGAAGACGTTCCAACACATCAATCATATATATTATCGCATTATCAATTGTTCAATGTTGGGAACGAAATGTTTTACACTGTTGCCTTCAGTTTTTTATAATAAAAAAAATCTTTCTTTATCTTATATAATTATGCCCAACTAATTTGTAATATATTTTTAAGTAATTATCGTGTTAATCAATCAATTATAACTTAATGTAAACTATTGTCGAATATTTTACATACTAAGAAAATAAACTAGTAAGATACGCTTACTTATTTTTGCTAGGTTTTTAATTTAATAGCAAAATAAAACGATACTTATCATTCTTATATTAATCCTTTAGTCACATCTGATGAAAGCATAATACAACAGCTGATGTTTGTATCAGTTTCCCTTATATATATGAAAATAACCAATACCTAACTCATAATTGATTATTACCTAGATCATTGTTTCTCAACATGGAGGTTGCGTTTGTTATTAAAGGGGTCGCAATCTGTTTAATAAATAAGACCATATACAAATGTATGAATACAAAAATGATGTATACAAAGATTCGTTATAAAAAGAATTATAATTTTATTGTAATTTAATAAAGTTAAATATTACTATGTAATAACAAGATGAGAAAATAAATTTATAGCTTTGCTTAAAATTATTGTACATTAACATTGAATAATTTAATTGTAGCCCTTGAAAGTTTAAACGTATAAATAAACTATTAATCAAAAGGTTATTATAATTTTATGGTAAAGGGGTCGAAAGGCATTTTACTTACATTTTTGACTTTATTGTAGGTCGCGACATGATTATGGTTGAGAAACAATGATCTAGACTAGATCATATCCTATGACAAGCAAAAAAACTTATCTTAAGTACAAGAATATTAATAACATTAACACCGTTATTCGCATTCTGTCGTACGTATATACGTTTACTATATATATATATATATATATATATATATATATATATATATATATATGTATATACTGTTATACGTTTTTATTTCTGTTGCTAAAAAAAGATTATTTTATCAGAGGCTCAACAACGCTTTAGCTATTATCTAGCTGTCATTTAAATGAGTCGGCTAGACCGGGGGAGTGAGTGGACCCTCCACTCGTAGAATACCAGTGTAAAATAGCAGTAAAATGCTTTTTTTGTATGGTGAGTGCAGAGATCCGGGGACCCATTAAAAGTAAAGTAGTTATAAGGCATTCCACTTCAATATTCAACGGTGACAACGTGTATCCATGTTGATTCTTTTCACTCATCACTTACCATCAGGTGAACTGTGTGCTCATTTGTCATATCTATTATTATATACATATATATATAACCAATATATATATATATATATATATATATATATATATATATATATTATTATTACATTTCGTTTTAGAAGACGTAAAAAGGTACCTAGTGTTAAAAATGCAGTTGGCAAAACACGTGAAGATCGCCACTGGATCGACCGGAGCAGCGATATTCGGCATTCTCTTCGGATGGGTTATATTTCCAAGCGTCTTAAAGAGTCAATTAAAGAAGGTAAGTAGTTTATTTCGTATCTCTTTTTCTATTTATATAGTTTTATAGAAACAGAAGACTTTTTTTAATTTCTATAGCATACCTCTCATCTTCATTTAAAGTCTACGGTCTTTCACTGCTTGACATAATATTAAATATAATAAAATTGTTTATTAAAACTCATTAATTCATAATGTATTTTAATAATTCTTTATGTTGTCATGTCTACTTATATATTATGGTAAAATAAAATCTTAATTTAATCAATCACATCCAATTAATGTTATTTTAATTTTATTTATGCTACTTTGATTACCTCCTCGAAACTAGAAAAGTAAGAAAACATATAAAATTATAATGCACAACCTGTCAATAGTCGGGATAGAAACGTTTCAGTGCTAGACATATATGTACATCTCAATTTGGTTGGTTGCCTTAAATTAGGCTACTTTAGGAATTCCAGTTATAACCGCACGTATTACATATGACCACATTTTAAATTTAGCACATTTTTACAAGAAAACCATCAGGAAATTCTTTTTTGACGAAAATAAGTGGCCTATGAGAAAAACAAATCTGAGTATCGACTCAAAGGATGAAGAAGGGTAATGGATTATGAGCTTTATTCTTGTCTTTTTTAGCAACGGCATAGTTATAAATATTGTAGGTTGTATTTCATATGACTACATTTTAAATTTAGCACATTTTTACAAGAAAACCATCAGGAAATTCTTTTTTGAAGAAAATAAGTCACCTATTATGAGAAAGACAAAACTGAGTATCGACTCAAAGGATGAAGAAGGGTAATGGATTATGAACTGTATTCATGTCATTTTGATCAACGCCATAGCTATAAAAATTGTAGATTGTATTACATATGACTACATTTTTAATTTAGCACATTTTTACAAGAAAACCATCAGGAAATTCTTTTTTGAAGAAAATAAGTCGCCTATTATGAGAAAGTCAAAACTGAGTATCGACTCAAAGGATGAAGATGGGTAATGGATTATGTACTGATGTATGAACTTGCTGATTAATGAATATTCTTGTCTTTTTGAGCAACGGCATAGCTATAAAAATTGTAAGTTATATTAATACTTAAATTTATTGTACTTAAATAGTGAAACTCACCTTTATATATCGGTTATTAAGTTAAGATATTTATTATCAATTTACTATCTATTTTACTTATATTACTTTATACTACTATCTATTGTTCAAACAAATATAGGTACCCCAAAAAATATCTTTTAAAAACCTACAACCTAAACCCTTTTTAAAACATACCTTGAAAATCAATGTAGCTTTTCAATCACGTTTGAGTTATGGGCAAGCAAATTAGTTTAAAAAATGTCTAATTCAACACCGGAATATGGTAAACCTCTACCATATGCGTGTATGAATACTTAAATTTCGGTACTTTTGTTAATACAGAGGCAGAAATGGCAATACCTTTTATAGGAGCTCAAAACGTGACAAAAATATAAAAAAAATGTTCTTTGTATTTATTAGTCTTATTTTGTTAACACGAATTGAAGAATACATGAATTGAATATTTTTTTATTTACGTTATCTATTGATAAATGCTTTCCTGTTTCTTATGCATGGATGGTAGCCTCCCAGACACGTACGTTGGAGGCGACTACAATCATCTGTTTCTCGCACGGTGGCGAGCTTGATTTACTTAACCGAACTTCCTCTTAAAGCTTAGGAAAACAGTACAATTGACCTCTGCTAAAAATTTAAGTTAATTATTACTTGACCTCATCCGATTCTGATTGAAGCGAAAGCTCCAGTCATTGTATCAAATCCCCTATACAAATTAAGTTTGCCTTATGAGCTTACAGACCTTTGGCAAGCTTACTAAATGCGTTTGTAAATCATACAACACAAAACAAAACTCGTGCATAAAGCTTTCGGAATTCCTATACTACTGAACGTGTCGAAGGCTAGGGTCTCTACGTTGTCAGCGAATAGAATATTTGCTTTTTTAATTTGTTGTAAATCTTACTTGGTCACTCATATATATAATTTTACAAAAAGATTTAAGCTTTTATCAGCAAGTCTTTTTGCAGTTATTAAATTTTTAGTCATTGTGGTCGTTTGTTACGTGTGGTAGGTATGTCGGTGTGGAATCAACTCGCGGTATTTCCAATTTCCAGGTCCGACGATGCTACCTTCAAGAAAAGTGCTTTTGATTCCCTTCCATCCCACTAACATATTATCGATACAGTGTCTGTTACAAGTGTTCTACATGCTTGTTTACAAAAATTACGATAAAATATACAAAAATACTATTTATATATATACTAAGATTTCATTTAAGCTTGGTATGGACTTAATAATCACATTAGTAATTTCAAAAACAAATTCAAACACAATAAAAAAATCGTTCCGGTCAAATAACCATTACTGTACAGTTAATTATGACTTCACATTTTAATTGAAGGATGGCAGGAATAAATGAAACGATTTAAGTTAATAATAGCTACACAGTTGAGTTAATTGAAAATGGCTGGTGCCCGATTTTTGTTTTACTTTGTGGCGATAAATGTTGTAATTAACATCACGTTTTCTATTATATATATATAGTATTTTCATAGGTAATATTTCTCTTATTAATAATTTATTTAAACTTTATGGTCACACCTTACAAATATATATATATATATGCATATATATATATATATATATATATATATATATATATATATATATATATATATATATGCATATATATATATATATATGCATATATATATATATATATATATGCATATATACATATATATAGATACGAGATACCTAGTCCGACCATAAGTTCTGTTACAAATGAAAATGCATTTTTTTAATGGAATAATGTAATATTATTAAAATTTATACCTACATATTTAGTAGTCACAGCAATAAATAAAAAAAATATTCTGTTCGAAAGGTGGCCCCTTTGGCTTTTATACAGACCTTTAATCTGTTTGGCCACGAATCTATGGATTTACGCACTGTTTCCAAGCGAAATTTCGCCTCTGCTTGCTCTAAAAATATTTTAAGAGACTCAATGTCGCCATGTCGTTTAGAACAGGTCATGTCCTCTAAAACTGACCATAATTTTAAGTCCAAAGGGTTGAGATCTGGGCTAGATGAGTGCCAGTCTTCAGCTCTTATCAAGTCCGGAATGTTGGTTTCAAGCCAGGCTTGGGTAGTTCGTGCCTTGTGACCAGATGCAGAGTCCTGCTGGAAAGTCCACGGTATATTTTTAAAAAGTTTATTGCTGAGAGGTTTCACAACATAATCAAAGACTGTATCTTGATATACTTTGGCTGAAGTTTTTACTCCTTTTTCACAAAAATGTAGTTTTGTGACTCCTTGATAAGACACGCTCCACCAAACCATCACTGACGCAGGATGATGACCACGTTATACCTTTCCGACCACTTGACCAGCTTCTTTAATACTGTGAGCGTACACTTTACCATTTTGTTTATTGTAGTGTTCTTCGATCGTGAAATTTTTTTCATTGGTAAAGAGAAAGAGATATTTCTGTGCCTTTCACCTGCGTATCGTGACAGAAGGCGTTTTGATCGATCCAATCTCTTGAATTGTAAAGATTGATTTAGGGCATGTTCTGTATATTGACGATAAGCACCGAGTTAGGTCTTGTTTTATAATACGCGAGTCCTAGCGGGAATCTTCGTTTCTTGCGATAAGATATTTTGCTTCCTAAGGGCTTTCGACGTATTCTGGATTTAACAGCATTAACAGCCTTTGTAGTTCTAACAGCACGCGGCCGCCCCGATCTTTTCTGGTCTTCGACAGAAGAAATGTTATTGTATCTGTTGATAGTACGATCCATGTAAATAGCAATACACGATAAACATTATTAAAAATATAAACAAACAATGACAAGAGTTATTTATCATATTAATTAGCTTCAGACCTATTTAAATAATGTTCCCGTACCAGCATTTTAAATGAGAGCTTATTCGATGCTCTTCTTATATCTTCGGGCAAGAAGTTCCAGAGACGTGTTGGCCGAATGGTATTTTAAATATCATAATTAATAATACTGAATGAATATTAATTATGATATTTCAAATTTTTATTTGTTTCTTTGCCTTTCGTTTATTACACTATATATGGCTGGCAATTCACCAAAGTGCGCTTCTCACGAAATTTTCTGCCACACACAACTACTCTATGGAATCACCTGTCGCCAGCGGTTGTTCCGAACCGATACGACTTAAGGACCTTTAAGAAAAGAGCCTACACCTTCCATAAAGGCCGGCAACGCATTTGTGACTCCTCTGGTGTTACAGATGTGCATAGGCGGCGGTGATCCCTTACCATGGAGTGGACTGCGTGCTCGTTTGCCAACTATTCTATACAAAATAAAACTATATGTAATGCTGACGATAATTGAGGGCCCATAATCAACATGCATGCTCAACACAGCCTCAACAGCTCAACATATTATTGATAAGGTCCCATAGATATTTTTAGTTAAAATAGTCTACTGTTTTGGTAGATAGAAATATAAATACATACTAAGTTCATATCTAGAAGTAAATATCTCGCCATTGGGCAAAATTTATATTACTCGCACATTATTCCGAGCGCGTGTCGCCTCACACAAATTCAGATTTGATTAGACGCGCCATATTAAATTACGTTAAACTTATGATGAAGACTTGTACAACACAGGAAAGTAGATAAAGTATTGTATGTCCTTTCCTATTTTCATCCACATATGTTCAGTGATTTCTAAAATTACTACCGCCGACAAACACAATCTCCTGTGTTATTCAATATAGATTTGATTTCATGGTTGATATTTTAGGTCGATATGCAATTACTCGGATCGATGAATCGTTTCAAGAACAAAGCCTTTTATAAGGTGACTTGTAAAAAGTAGTGGAAAGATACATTGTTATTTGTACAGTACAATTTAACAGAATTCATATATATTTTTTTGTCTTTATTTTGATTAATAAAGACAATTTTAACTCTACACAATTACTTGCAATAAAGCTTAAGTTTTTCACAAAATTTAATTTACGAAATATGTATAACATTTTATATAGTACATAAAACATTTGTTTGTTATTTAAAATTAGCAATAAAAATAAGCGTAACAATAAAAAAAATTATATTAAAATATTTAAATGATTTCTATAAGAAATTGGAACCATAAATAGTACATATTTACACAACAGTACATATTTTATTATCATCTAATTTTCTTATATTAGTCATAATCTATATTAAACTATGTTATGTCCTACGAACGGATCACTTAGGATCTAATACTATGTAATTACGAAAACACCCTTTATTACTAGTGACGAGGCATTACATCTCAGTCCTCAAGGGTGACAACGCATCTGTATTATGTAACCTTTTTAAGGATGAACGTAGATGTGATAAGCCACTTACCATCAGATGAACTATGTGCTCGTTTGTTACTCTCAGTGTAATCATTTAAAAAAAAAAGTTGTAAAAGCATCATAAATATCTTCATCAAAAACATGGAAAATCGCTTTGGTGCAATGCCAAAACAAAAATAACCAAAATACCAAAACTTTGGTGACCGGAAACAGTGTTGAAATGGTACGCTTCAGTGCACCTGAGCTACCAAATCACCTGCCAACCGTGCAGGTTATCGCAAGTGCCTTGCGATTCACTAAACAGAAGTGGAAAGAGGTTGGTCGCATTTGTCGCTTCAAAAACCTTGGTTAGAGAAATGTGCGTGGCATGGATACCCTTGCCCAGATGGAACGATAATCTACGCAAATAGGTTGGGAACAACTGCATGCGTAAATCCCCAAGCACAAAACTCGCAGTGAACAACCCTATGTACAGCAGGGAATAAAAATAAATAGTAATAATAATGGTTATAAAAATGATAACAATGAAATGTAATCTCAATCTCAATAATTTAACATCATCAACCGCTGGTGAAATTATTTTTTTAACCTTGGTTAGAGAAATGTACGTGGCATGGATACCCTTGACCAGATGGAACGATAATCTACGCAAATAGGTTGGGAGCAACTGCATGCGTAAATCCCCAAGCACAAAACTCGCAGTGAACAACCCTATGTACAGCAGTGAATAAAAATAAATAGTAATAATAATGGTTATAAAAATGATAACAATGAAATGTAATCTCAATCTCAATAATTTAACATCATCATCCGCTGGTGAAATTATTTTTTTAACCTTGGTTAGAGAAATGTAAGTGGCATGGATACCCTTGCCCAGATGGAACGATAATCTACGCAAATAGGTTGGGAGCAACTGCATGCGTAAATCCCCAAGCACAAAACTCGCAGTGAACAACCCTATGTACAGCAGGAATAAAAATAAATAGTAATAATAATGGTTATAAAAATGATAACAATGAAATGTATCTCAATCTCAATAATTTAACATCATCATCCGCTGGTGAAATTATTTTTAAACTTGGTTAGAGAAATGTGCGTGGCATGGATACCCTTGCCCAGATGGAACGATAATCTACGCAAATAGGTTGGGAACAACTGCATGCGTAAATCCCCAAACACAAAACTCGCAGTGAACAACCCTATGTACAGCAGGGAATAAAAATAAATAGTAATAATAATGGTTATAAAAATGATAACAATGAAATGTAATCTCAATCTCAATAATTTAACATCATCAACCGCTGGTGAAATTATTTTTAAACTTGGTTAGAGAAATGTACGTGGCATGGATACCCTTGACCAGATGGAACGATAATCTACGCAAATGGGTTGGGAGCAACTGCATGCGTAAATCCCTCAAGCACAAAACTCGCAGTGAACAACCCTATGTACAGCAGTGAATAAAAATAAATAGTAATAATAATGGTTATAAAAATGATAACAATGAAATGTAATCTCAATCTCAATAATTTAACATCATCATCCGCTGGTGAAATTATTTTTTTAACCTTGGTTAGAGAAATGTAAGTGGCATGGATACCCTTGCCCAGATGGAACGATAATCTACGCAAATAGGTTGGGAGCAACTGCATGCGTAAATCCCCAAGCACAAAACTCGCAGTGAACAACCCTATGTACAGCAGTGAATAAAAATAAATAGTAATAATAATGGTTATAAAAATGATAACAATGAAATGTAATCTCAATCTCAATAATTTAACATCATCATCCGCTGGTGAAATTATTTTTTTAAACTTGGTTAGAGAAATGTAAGTGGCATGGATTCCCTTGCCCAGATGGAACGATAATCTACGCAAATAGGTTGGGAGCAACTGCATGCGTAAATCCCTCAAGCACAAAACTCGCAGTGAACAACCCTATGTACAGCAGTGAATAAAAATAAATAGTAATAATAATGGTTATAAAAATGATAACAAAGAAATGTAATCTCAATCTCAATAATTTAACATCATCATCCGCTGGTGAAATTATTTTTTTAACCTTGGTTAGAGAAATATACGTGGCATGGATACCCTTGCCCAGATGAAACGATAATCTACGCAAATAGGTTGGGAGCAACTGCATGCGTAAATCCCCAAGCACAAAACTCGCAGTGAACAACCCTATGTACAGCAGTGAATAAAAATAAATAGTAATAATAATGGTTATAAAAATGATAACAATGAAATGTAATCTCAATCTCAATAATTTAACATCATCATCCGCTGGTGAAATTATTTTTTTAACCTTGGTTAGAGAAATGTAAGTGGCATGGATTCCCTTGCCCAGATGGAACGATAATCTACGCAAATAGGTTGGGAGCAACTGCATGCGTAAATCCCCAAGCACAAAACTCGCAGTGAACAACCCTATGTACAGCAGTGAATAAAAATAAATAGTAATAATAATGGTTATGAAAATGATAACAATGAAATGTAATCTCAATCTCAATAATTTAACATCATCATCCCCTGGTGGAATTATTTTAATTTAGTAAACTGACTGATCTATGTTGTATTTGTATCCAGGAAATGGCACTTTCACAGAAAACAGATGTCCGAAAGATGTGGCAAAAGATACCGTTTCCGTTAGATTTCAAGGTATACTTGTTCAATTATACAAATGCTGAAGAAGTTCAAAAAGGAGCTATACCTATCGTCAAAGAAGTCGGACCATACTATTTTGAGTAAGTAGACATATAAATGTAAGGTTATACATTTTTCTTTCCATAAACTTAGCTCTACGATATGATGTCGTGCACCATATCTATCCAAATAAATATTTTCACTTCGTTGCACAATTCGTCGACAATATTCTAATTGTGTAATAATTTATAAAATGATAACAATGAAATGTATCTCAATCTCAATAATTTAACATCATCAACCGCTGGTGAAATTATTTTTAACCTTGGTTAGAGAAATATACGTGGCATGGATACCCTTGACCAGATGGAACGATAATCTACGCAAATGGGTTGGGAGCAACTGCATGCGTAAATCCCTCAAGCACAAAACTCGCAGTGAACAACCTATGTACAGCAGGAATAAAAATAAATAGTAATAATAATGGTTATAAAAATGATAACAATGAAATGTATCTCAATCTCAATAATTTAACATCATCATCCGCTGGTGAAATTATTTTTTAACCTTGGTTAGAGAAATGTAAGTGGCATGGATACCCTTGACCAGATGGAACGATAATCTACGCAAATAGGTTGGGAACAACTGCATGCGTAAATCCCTCAAGCACAAAACTCGCAGGAACAACCCTATGTACAGCAGTGAATAAAAATAAATAGTAATAATAATGGTTATAAAAATGATAACAATGAAATGTATCTCAATCTCAATAATTTAACATCATCATCCCCTGGTGGAATTATTTTAATTTAGTAAACTGACTGATCTATGTTGTATTTGTATCCAGGAAATGGCACTTTCACAGAAAACAGATGTCCGAAAGATGTGGCAAAAGATACCGTTTCCGTTAGATTTCAAGGTATACTTGTTCAATTATACAAATGCTGAAGAAGTTCAAAAAGGAGCTATACCTATCGTCAAAGAAGTCGGACCATACTATTTTGAGTAAGTAGACATATAAATGTAAGGTTATACATTTTTCTTTCCATAAACTTAGCTCTACGATATGATGTCGTGCACCATATCTATCCAAATAAATATTTTCACTTCGTTGCACAATTCGTCGACAATATTCTAATTGTGTAATAATTTATAAATGATATGCACGCGAAAACAAACAGATGGAACGATAATCTACGCAAATAGGTTGGGAGCAACTGCATGCGTAAATCCCCAAGCACAAAACTCGCAGTGAACAACCCTATGTACAGCAGTGAATAAAAATAAATAGTAATAATAATGGTTATAAAAATGATAACAATGAAATGTATCTCAATCTCAATAATTTAACATCATCATCCGCTGGTGAAATTATTTTTAACCTTGGTTAGAGAAATGTAAGTGGCATGGATTCCCTTGCCCAGATGGAACGATAATCTACGCAAATAGGTTGGGAGCAACTGCATGCGTAAATCCCCAAGCACAAAACTCGCAGTGAACAACCCTATGTACAGCAGTGAATAAAAATAAATAGTAATAATAATGGTTATGAAAATGATAACAATGAAATGTAATCTCAATCTCAATAATTTAACATCATCATCCGCTGGTGAAATTATTTTTTTAACCTTGGTTAGAGAAATGTAAGTGGCATGGATTCCCTTGCCCAGATGGAACGATAATCTACGCAAATAGGTTGGGAGCAACTGCATGCGTAAATCCCCAAGCACAAAACTCGCAGTGAACAACCCTATGTACAGCAGTGAATAAAAATAAATAGTAATAATAATGGTTATGAAAATGATAACAATGAAATGTAATCTCAATCTCAATAATTTAACATCATCATCCGCTGGTGAAATTATTTTTAACCTTGGTTAGAGAAATGTAAGTGGCATGGATTCCCTTGCCCAGATGAAACGATAATCTACGCAAATAGGTTGGGAGCAACTGCATGCGTAAATCCCCAAGCACAAAACTCGCAGTGAACAACCCTATGTACAGCAGTGAATAAAAATAAATAGTAATAATAATGGTTATAAAAATGATAACAATGAAATGTATCTCAATCTCAATAATTTAACATCATCATCCGCTGGTGAAATTATTTTTAACCTTGGTTAGAGAAATGTAAGTGGCATGGATTCCCTTGCCCAGATGGAACGATAATCTACGCAAATAGGTTGGGAGCAACTGCATGCGTAAATCCCCAAGCACAAAACTCGCAGTGAACAACCCTATGTACAGCAGTGAATAAAAATAAATAGTAATAATAATGGTTATAAAAATGATAACAATGAAATGTATCTCAATCTCAATAATTTAACATCATCATCCGCTGGTGAAATTATTTTTTTAAACTTGGTTAGAGAAATGTAAGTGGCATGGATTCCCTTGCCCAGATGGAACGATAATCTACGCAAATAGGTTGGGAGCAACTGCATGCGTAAATCCCCAAGCACAAAACTCGCAGTGAACAACCCTATGTACAGCAGTGAATAAAAATAAATAGTAATAATAATGGTTATAAAAATGATAACAAAGAAATGTAATCTCAATCTCAATAATTTAACATCATCATCCGCTGGTGAAATTATTTTTTTAACCTTGGTTAGAGAAATGTACGTGGCATGGATACCCTTGCCCAGATGAAACGATAATCTACGCAAATAGGTTGGGAGCAACTGCATGCGTAAATCCCCAAGCACAAAACTCGCAGTGAACAACCCTATGTACAGCAGTGAATAAAAATAAATAGTAATAATAATGGTTATAAAAATGATAACAATGAAATGTAATCTCAATCTCAATAATTTAACATCATCATCCGCTGGTGAAATTATTTTTTTAACCTTGGTTAGAGAAATGTAAGTGGCATGGATTCCCTTGCCCAGATGGAACGATAATCTACGCAAATAGGTTGGGAGCAACTGCATGCGTAAATCCCCAAGCACAAAACTCGCAGTGAACAACCCTATGTACAGCAGTGAATAAAAATAAATAGTAATAATAATGGTTATAAAAATGATAACAAAGAAATGTAATCTCAATCTCAATAATTTAACATCATCATCCCCTGGTGGAATTATTTTAATTTAGTAAACTGACTGATCTATGTTGTATTTGTATCCAGGAAATGGCACTTTCACAGAAAACAGATGTCCGAAAGATGTGGCAAAAGATACCGTTTCCGTTAGATTTCAAGGTATACTTGTTCAATTATACAAATGCTGAAGAAGTTCAAAAAGGAGCTATACCTATCGTCAAAGAAGTCGGACCATACTATTTTGAGTAAGTAGACATATAAATGTAAGGTTATACATTTTTCTTTCCATAAACTTAGCTCTACGATATGATGTCGTGCACCATATCTATCCAAATAAATATTTTCACTTCGTTGCACAATTCGTCGACAATATTCTAATTGTGTAATAATTTATAAATGATATGCACGCGAAAACAAACAGATGGAATAGAACGATCTTCAAAATATTTTACCATTAATTAATTTTCTTGCGTGTTCGACATAATGATGTCTCTTTACTGCAATTAGTCTGAATTTTATAACATTAAAATCCTCATTCTCGAAGATCTATGAATGTGACTAGCAAATTAACGGAAATACTAAGTGTCTTGTTTTTGATCAATACGTTTCCGTTTATCAAAAAATCACTCGCTAGGATTTTAAACTCTGGCAAATTTCTTATAACAATATATTATTAATAATAGTGTTACGTTTTAATTTTGATAGTGTCACGTTTAACTTTAATAGGTCAAATCAGATTAAGAGGTGAAACTGCGAATTAAAGGAATCTGGGGATCCAATTACAAGTAACAAGTCATCTCAGTTCTTAGGGATGTGCATTCTGATAATTTTGTGGGAATAGAAGATGTCATTTGTCACATCACTTATCATCAGATGCTGCCTCTAATAATTAAAAAAAGCCTGTGTCCTGTGTGAAGCTCATGAATCACTGCGTATACTAATACAAAACAGCCGTTCGATAATCTTTGCTCCTCATTGTTTACCGGTTGTTCTAGCTAGCAGATTACGACATATCAGATTACGATATATTTTGTTCTATAATAGATGTCTTGATTCTCGTTGGTGAGTAATAGTATTGATACAGGCTATAGATAATGTTTTGTGGTGATCTGTGGGTAAGGATATGTCAGCGGAGAAGATAATAAATCATGTGGACATTGAGACAGAGCATTCTAACTTTGTATATTGTGAGTGGCTTAAATTTCTTTATATTTCCTATAATAACAATCCTGATTTACAAAATCTTTGTCTAAATTTACCTTACACAATTTTCACTTCCTGCGACAATGTTTTCTAATAAAGAATTGTACAGAGCACCAATTTCATAACATTGCTCCGTGGAGGCCTATCAAAACGATATTGAAACGACTTCATCTCCGTACCCTCCACTAAACATGCAAAATGTATTTGAATGTCCACCTTTTTCAGAAAGTTTACATGAAATATCCATAATAATTTAATACTTATGAGTATTTTTGATTTTATGGAAAAGTTTTTGTATATGCTGTCCGATATTAAGATTTTACCCCATGTAGAATGGAAGTCTATTATATTAATTGTAACACTAGCCAAATCATTGTTTTTTAGTTCATATTAATTAAATTCCTGTTCTATGGACTTTTACTATACATAATAAAAAGATTTTTTTACATAACTATTAATGAAATTATTCACTAAGAATTAGTATGAGCACTTTGAAACTTCAACTTTGTATATTCGAATATTTATATTTTAGTACATTTAAGTATTTTAGGGGACGAGAAAAAGGTATCTAGATTCCATTTGATAAAACATAATATGCTGGGAACTTGCTAGGAGCATTTAATAGAGGATAACGTATATATTACGATTTTTTGTCATTATAATATGCAAACGAGTCAACTTCTCATATTACCACCCAGAACCCATTAGGCTGATCATTACGCAAAGAAGCCACTCACCAATGCAAAAAGTCAATACTGTATTTGTGATCAGATGGTACTTAAAGCAATCGGTAGATTTTGGGGTATATATTTGGTTTATATTTGATGGTTGCTTATATTGGTACATTGTCAAAAAAAATATGCATGGTAGCTCCAATGCAGATACTTTTATTCCGAATCGTCCATAAATTAGATCACATCAGGTGGTCCCATTTTGATGATCACCTGTAAATTGAGGTCTTTTTTTGGTGATTTAAAGTTGAGTTTGTTTTTTTGTTTTTTCTTTGAGTTGTTGAGAGAGAAAAAAGTTGCCAAAGTTGTGCCATACGTACGTACGGATACCTGGGACTAGTCCACCAAATTTTTGTTTGCATATTTATATTTCGTTTACATACGTGTTAGTAGAAAACGTACTCATAAAATTGAAAAATAAAGCACAGAAGTAAAATGACTTTAAACAGCAAGGGACAGAGATAAATGAAGATGTCAGTCATAAGTCATATCATAAAGTATTTATGCCATTTTCCAAAAAGTTACTTTTTGAGATGAGATATTTTCATTCTAAAGGTGCGTGTTTTTCCAACTCTTTCTCTCAA
Organism: Teinopalpus imperialis; assembly: GCA_029286865.1. Classification (NCBI taxonomy): domain Eukaryota; kingdom Metazoa; phylum Arthropoda; class Insecta; order Lepidoptera; family Papilionidae; genus Teinopalpus; species Teinopalpus imperialis. The sequence continues at coordinate 5,175,314 of JAGSMU010000035.1, read as the reverse complement.
ACTAAAAATCTGTTTATTATAATTAACTATGTAATAGCTTCACTATCTTTCAACTTAATAAATAGTGTAAGATTCATCAAAAAGTTTGATGTCCAAGTTATATGATCTTCCCACATCTTAAAAATATTTCTTTTTATCATTATTATTATTACCAGTAACATAGTAACAAACGAGCACACAGTTCACCAATTTGCAAATGATTCCTTTAGCCCATGACATCTACATTCATCCTTGACAAGGAATCATAATGCAGATGCGTTGTTACCATTGAGGACTGAGATGGAATTGTCGTCACCAGTAATAAAGGTCTCCGGATCGCACACTCGCCAGACGAAACACAGCAGCATTATGCTTCTATTTAAAACTGATATCTGTGAGGGCGTGGTTATTCCCCAGACGAGCTGACCAATTCATTCTGCAGCTATAAACAAACTGCAGCGTAGCTCCTACCACTGTTAACACTTAAAATTTTTAATTAGAATGGCTATAATAGTCGCTGAATTCATAGTTAAAATTAAGGGATGCTAACGGCAGATGACTTTGTTTTATACTTTGTAGATGTGACGTAATAAAATTAAATAAAAGTAAAGTAGAGCTCAGTGTCGTATTACATGTAATACGATACTAAGAAATATTTTCAAGGATAAATATTTTTCGCTATGCTTAGCAAACACCAGCAACGGTACAAATGCATTTATTATTTACGACAATCGATAGAAAATTACAGTTAGTATATTTTTAAAACGCTAAACCTCTAATATAGAACATATTAAATAAACCATTTGGATCGTATGAAATTATTAGTTACAGCTTATGAATAATCCCCAATGTTTGTGTTTATTTACAATTGGATCGTATGAAATTAATAGTTACAGCTTATGAATAATTCCCAATGTTTGTGTTTATTTACAATTGGATCGTATGAAATTAATAATTACAGCTTATGAATAATTCTCAATGTTTGTGTTTATTTACAATTGGATCGTAAGGAAATTAATAATTACAGCTATGAATAATCCCCAATGTTTGTGTTTATTTACAATTGATCGTATGAAATTAATAGTTACAGCTATGAATAATCCCCAATGTTTGTGTTTATTTACAATTGGATCGTATGAAATTAATAGTTACAGCCATGAATAATTCCCAATGTGTGTTTTATTTACAATTGGATCGTATGAAATTAATAATTACAGCTATGAATAATTCCCAATGTGTGTTTTATTTACAATTGGACCGTATGAAATTAATAATTACAGCCATGAATAATTCCCAATGTGTGTTTTATTTACAATTGGACCGTATGAAATTAATAGTTACAGCTTATGAATAATTCCCAATGTTTGTGTTTATTTACAATTGGATCGTATGAAATTAATAATTACAGCTTATGAATAATTCCCAATGTTTGTGTTTATTTACAATTGGATCGTATGAAATTAATAATTACAGCTATGAATAATTCCCAATGTTTGTGTTTATTTACAATTGGATCGTATGAAATTAATAATTACAGCTTATGAATAATTCCCAATGTTTGTGTTTATTTACAATTGGATCGTATGAAATTAATAATTACAGCTTATGAATAATTCCCAATGTTTGTGTTTATTTACAATTGGATCGTATGAAATTAATAGTTACAGCTTATGAATAATCCCCAATGTTTGTGTTTATTTACAATTGGATCGTATGAAATTAATAGTTACAGCTTATGAATAATTCCCAATGTTTGTGTTTATTTACAATTGGATCGTATGAAATTAATAATTACAGCTTATGAATAATTCCCAATGTTTGTGTTTATTTACAATTGGATCGTATGAAATTAATAATTACAGCTTATGAATAATTCCCAATGTTTGTGTTTATTTACAATTGATCGTATGAAATTAATAATTACAGCCATGAATAATTCCCAATGTTTGTGTTTATTTACAATTGGATCGTATGAAATTAATAATTACAGCTTATGAATAATTCCCAATGTTTGTGTTTATTTACAATTGGATCGTATGAAATTAATAGTTACAGCTTATGAATAATTCCCAATGTTTGTGTTTATTTACAATTGGATCGTATGAAATTAATAATTACAGCTTATGAATAATTCCCAATGTTTGTGTTTATTTACAATTGGATCGTATGAAATTAATAGTTACAGCTTATGAATAATTCCCAATGTTTGTGTTTATTTACAATTGATAAAAGTATCGTATGTTAACATTGTTACTTTCTGTTGTTTAGTTGTTTTAAAAAAAATATCGCTACACAAAATATAAAATTCCAAGCACGAAAGTTGCGTCATCGTTAGTACCAACACGTATGTATTTCAAAAAAATTGTCTCCTAAGTATACACAAGGATTCCTCTTTACTAATAATTGGATTATTATTTATTTACTTTAAATTGATTAATAAAACAAGTAAAACCTATTTAACCAAAGTTAATGAACTCTTTGTGGGACTAATAGAGAATTAATTGTAAATAAAATTAGTGTTACACCTCGTTTTTGGGTATAAGGTTTGGGTAAAACTCAAATGACTTCTCATTCTAACTGACTAAATACAAACCTAATTTTGAACATACTTAAACATATAGCAACATTTCTCTTTATGTATTACTGCATCAGTAATCGCCTCTTACGATGATTCCAATATTTTATCGTAAAAACTATTATTAAAATAATTCATCTACAGGGAATGGAAAGAAAAGGTGGAGGTTGAAGATCACGAAGACACTGATACAATAACGTACAAAAAACTTGACACTTTCTACTTCAAGAAAGATCTATCTGGACCGGGATTGACTGGCGAAGAACTCATTATTATGCCGCACCCTTTTATGATGGTAACAAATAAATGAGTTGCATACTCATAACCATTTATTTCCATCATATTTGTATTTTCCGAAAAATATGAGAGAATCTCAATCTCAATCTCGTAGGGTTCCGAGTTAACTTTTGGCTAAGAAGTTGCTTATTAACAGTAACAAACATGTGATATTAATGTTTGATCCTTATAGTCGCTTTCGATCACGATGATATCAGTTGTGTATAAGAAAATTTTATCGATCGACATAATTAAACAAAATTTTCTTATTACCGTTTTAGGTTTTAAATTTTACAACACATCAAACCTTTTGCAGGGCATGATTGGAGTGGTCCACAAAGATAAACCAGCAATGCTTAACATGATCGGAAAGGCTTTCAATGGTATTTTTGATAACCCAATAGATATCTTCGCTCGAGTAAAAGCCTCAGATATATTGTTCAGAGGCATTGTTATTAATTGCGCAAGAACAGAATTCGCACCTAAAGCTGTTTGCGCGGCGCTGAAGAAAGAAGCGGCGAATACGCTGATATTCGAACCAAATAATCAATATATTTTCTCTTTATTTGGTCTGGTATGATTTTTAAGCATATTTACATAGTCATCTGATATCAATATATTATTTTTATATCCAAGTAAACTTGGAGACCAATGAGCGATATTGTAATAGTCACTTGATGTCACGTTATCACTGTCACCTGTAAACACCTTGACTCAAGATCACCTCATCTAATATAACAGCATACAGCCCCAGTGCTTCGCCAGGTAAGTGAGAGCCTAATTCATATTCAATACGAAGTTTACTAAAAGAGACAGAGACCTTTATTACTGGTGACGAGGCATTCTCAGTTCTCAAAGGTGATAACGTATCCGCATTATAATACCTTGTCAATGATAAATGTAGATGATATGTCATGGACAGCAGGGATCACTTAGCATCAGATGAACTGTGTGCTCGTTTGTTACTCACAATGTAATAATAATGAAAATAAACAAAAACTAAATACTATAAAAAAACAAACGTAAAGTACAATAGTATATTTAGTATTTTCTCACCCATCGAAGTGAAAATTTTCTAATCTCTATCGACAGCGTAATGGTACAACCGACAATCACATAGTGACAGTTAAGAGAGGCATGAATAATGTTATGGACGTGGGCAAAGTGGTCGAAATCGACGGCAAACCGAACATGGACATTTACAGAGATTCATGCAATGAGTACCAAGGGACCGACGGTACTGTTTTCCCGCCTTTTTTGACACAATTCGATCGTCTCGAGTCATTTTCTGGGATTTATGCAGGTTTGCAATATTGTAATTATGTGAAAAAAAATAACAATACCAAAAATTCAAGTTAATCCAATTAACTTTTATCGTACAAATTACTTTATCTTTCGAATAATGTAAAATATTTTCTTAATAATACTATTAAAATTACATTTTCACTTTCTTATTATTTTAAAAAATAAATTATGAAGAATTTACTTTTTATAGTGAACTATCAATCTGCAATTGTCTATTGTCAGGCAATAGCTTTTTCGATATTGGGGTACTTGTCAGGCAAAAGTTTTTCCTATATTGGGGTACTTGTCATGCAATAGTTTTTCCCATATTGGGGTACTTGGCTGCCACTATATGATATATATAGCCCCAGCCACTATTAGTACTTTATGATTTATGAGTAATGTGGTTTTTATGTCATTAACCAGTTATACTAGTTTTGGTGGCATAATACTGTTCACCTGATAAATAAATAAAATCTGCATTAAAAATACCATCGCTACGAAAAGAATATTTTTCCAATTCTAAATTTAATTTAATAAGTTTAAGTACTAAGAATTGGCTTAATTCTTATTATTATTATTATTTACCAATAGATCATTCAAGCCGTGGTTTCAAAAAAAACTTCGTACAGTGGAATCAATACTAACCGATACATTGCTAACATCGGTGACTACGCTAATGACCCAGAACTACAGTGCTATTGCGATACTCCAGATACATGTCCACCAAAAGGACTCATGGACCTAACAAAATGTATGGGAGCTCCGATGTACGTCTCACTGCCACATTTTTTGGACTGCGATCCAAAAATAATAAAAAATGTGAAAGGTTTGAACCCAGATGTCAATGAACATGAGATCACTATTGATTTTGAACCAGTTAGTATTATCGGAATATATATATAATTAATAAATATTTTATAGTATTATTAATATATCACAGATTATATTATACAGCAAACTGTAGGAAAAGGAACGCCGAACCTAACTTCTTATTATGACACATAATGCGGACGTTGTTCGGAACCCTTTCATAAAACTGATATGATTTTAAAATATTTTTTTAAAAGGTTGCGAATAATACGAAGTGATATACACTTCCTATTAAAATAATTAAAAGGAATTAGATGTAAATTATTGTTACCCTATCAAGTAAGTTCATCTACCATACATGCAAAAGAGACAAATTTCTAAAAAGTCGATCCTAACATTTTTTTTATTACCGTTATAAAATGAGCTTTTCTGTGATATATACGAGTAGTGTTTATTACTTTAATTGATTTAATTCTGTTCCATGTGTCATAAATATTTTCGCAACTAAATGTCATTTGATTATATGATATTATAATACCTTGTCGATGTCGTTGTACTTCTTATCAGACAAAACTTCAAACAATAATTATTTGTGTACTTTGCAATTTTGTAAAATCTGATCAACTAACAAATATTGGAAACTTCTAGATAACAGGCACACCTTTAGTCGCTAGACAACGGGTCCAGTTCAACATAAAATTAATTAAAACAGAAAAACTGGAACTCTGCAAAGATTTACCAGACACAATCGTACCTTTGTTCTGGATTGAAGAGGTAATTTAAGATATATGTATGTAGTTTAGAATACTTAACCAAAATAACGTGTAACAAACATTGCTACTGCTTCCACTGTATCAATACACATTCGCTTCACTAGCACTATCTTATAATAATAAACATCTTCTGCCGCGGACGATCTTTTCTACGAGCTTAACTCGAAACTAAACATATTTTGTTAATATTTTCACCTATGCCTATTGTCAGGTAATTTCGTAAAGTATGACTACATAGGGTTGTGTGTATTATTTAAAAATATTTTATATCTAAGCGTTATGACATTTACCCTTAAATTACCTTTAGGATTAATCCTTAAGGTATTTTATATGCAATAAAGAGTAAATAAATAAAAATACTCGCGTAATTTAGTACATTGAAAAAACATTTATATCTTCTAAGTATTTTTCTCCCACAATTCTATAAGTACTCCTGCCTCTGTATTTACTTGTAAGTTTGCCAATTCAAAAATATGTAACTTAAACAAGTTTCTACATTGTTTAAAATTGATTAAAACTTTGATAAAACTAAGATTGACGGTTAATTGATTTTGTAATTATATATTGTCTTAGATTTTTACTACTATTATTTCTTTGCTCACCGTTTTATATAAAAAAAATGTATCTGACGTTAAATGGCGTCTAAAGGGTTAAAATACTTGCTGTCAGGTATGTCGCATTTATCGATGTATTACATGGCACCTTTTAGGGAGGAACGCGGTATTTCGTCATCTCTTTTGACTCGTAATTTAGGAAGTGAGCATCCCTATTATATGTATATATGGGAGGAAAATTCAGAAAGGTTAATGGGTTATAATTTTACATTAATTTTCAAAGAACGCTCTAACGGCATTTACGGCTCTCAATGGTATACAAAGCTTAAGAGGACTGAAGCAATTTTCAAAGTAGTACCTTGAACAGTGTGGTGTTTAGGAAGTCTAGGTAAGAATAGGTAAATAAGGTACACCTTTTTTTCTAATCCATTGAAGAATTTGTATTGTTATTTTTTTTGTTATTTGTTAAGTTTTTGTTTTATTTGCTTGAACAGTATGATAGGGAACGTTATCTATTATATATCAGCATAAATTAGTGATAATTTGTCAATCAGTTTAATGGAGCACCATTTTATGAACGCCCCAATTAGGACTAAGATTTCAATTTAGCATAGCGAATAATTCCAACCCCACCGCAAGCATTTACAATTATACGCCGGCATAAGCCGAGAGGGTAAGTCCCCGAAATTATTTTTAATTATTTAATACATAGGCATGCATGTTTTCTTCTTCTTTACAGTTCATTCCCGGGGTCCGTGCGGTAACTTCTCGTATTCTCATAATTCCAGTTACTATTCTATCAGACATATTCTGATAGAATAATAAGTAGAATTATGTTATGATTTTTATATATTAAGTGAATGACTTAGGCACTAGAATGACTTAATTTTGTTGACATACGTTAACACTTTATAATTAAAATAAGTATTGTAAATTATATTCAAAATATCATATATGATTAACGTTTCTGTTATATAGAGACGGACCATTACTGTGTATCAATCATTTTTTTACATGAATTTACCAATGTAAATGAAACAGAAAATGCAAAAAAAAAAAGTATCTTGACGATTCAAAGGTGTTTTGTATACACCTACTTGAATAAAGCTTCTTTTGGTTTTATTTGATTCGAAACATATTTCACGTTTTTTAGGGTTTAGCGCTGAACAAAACGTTTGTGGACATGCTAAAACATCAATTATTCATACCAAAACGTGTAGTGGGCGTTATACGTTGGCTGTTGGTGGCGTTTGGTGGCATCGGTGCTATGTGTTGTTTGATCTTTCACTTTAAAGGTAATGTATAAAAATGTAATGTGCAAATGCGTACCTCTCTACATATACCTTCAGTGTTTTGGTCAATGATTAGAATCACAATTGATAATAATACAAACAAACATTTATAGGTAGTTAGTTAGTTTGAATTATATAGTTGCTCTTTTAATAATAATATGTACTTCACTTAGAATATTATAATTTAATACGATTGCTAAACATTAATCTACATAAAATTACGTAATTAATGCAAAAACGGCCTTTGCGTAAACGATAGGAGAGGAATGTTAACTAAATAATACGGTTCACTGATTATATGTGTACGTTACAAATATTCGAGTTAAGTAAACTTCTAACTTCCTCATAAATTGCTAAGAGGTATAAAGTAAATCAGTAATAATACCAGTCCTCCAAGTAATAGTCGTACCTTTCGCGTATACTTATCAATGTTGATTCTCTATTCCCTCATAGCACCCAAACTGATTTTATTTATGCGATTCCGTTATATTCATTACATTCGTCAAAATGACTTTGGATGGGTGTAGTCACAAAACACACACACGTTCTTATATGATCACAAATATCAAAGGATTGAGTCCTTTGTTACTACATGAAAATAAATTTTATTGTATATTTCGTATTTTCATCGTATACGCAAATGGGCAGCACTGATGCTGAAGTTAAGTGAAATTCAACGTTGCCTAATGACTGATATCCTAAGATAACAACAGGGACCAGCAATTTAATGAGTTCTTTGAAGTACGATATCGCTCCGTTAAATTATTCGAACATAGACAATATCACTCGATGTGGTCTTGATAAATTGTGTAAATGGTTATATTTAATAGTTCATCTCTGATGGGTTCGCTAGAGTTCGTTGGTTCTATAGTGGTAGAGCTACGCTGCAGCATGTTTCTAGCTGCAGAATGAATGTGTCAGCACGACCGGGGTAGGACCACGCCCTCGCACAATACCAGCGTGAAATAGCAGCATAATGCTGCGGTGTTTCGTCTGGTGAGTGTAGGGTTCCGGAGACCTTTATTACTGGTGACGGGGCATTTCGTCTCATTCCTTAAGGGTAACAACGCACCTGCATTATGATTCCTTGTCAAGGATGAATGTAGATGTCTTGAGCCCCAGGTATCACTTACCATCCGGTGAACTGTGCCTGAGTTTGTTATTCCTATCACAATACCATCCTGTATGTAGAAGCTTAACGTTTCTGTGTTTTGTATAGTGAGTGTATGGATACAGAGACCCAATCGCAGGTAACTAGGAATTCCACATTAGTCCCCAGGTATAACACTGTTGGTGTATCTTGAATCATAATTTGTTTGATCGAGGATCGAGGACTTATTCATGGATAGGAGTTATCACTTATCACCAAGTGAACTGTGTGCTCGTATGCGAACCTTGAAAAACTTAAAGAAACAATACAAGTTACTAAAATAAATATATAATATGAAAATTGATAAAATTCCAGATCACATAATGCGCTTTGCAGTTTCATCTTCGTCTGCCAAAGTCAAGCCTATGGATATAGAACAGAAGGACAACAGTGTCAATGACCGATCTCATGAGCCCACTAATGTAGAAATGTAATCTATGATACGGCGGCTTCTAAGAATCTGTTTCATTTGCAGCTGTCAATATGGATCAGCGATGACTGGCATCTGTAGTCGTTTATTTATTTCTGCTTGTAGATATAGTCATGCAAAAATTTCTATATAAAATTATTTTTACCTTTTTCCTTAAACTTTCAACCTTATACACGATACATTGAATACACAAAATTACTTTATTACTGTTGACGAGGCATTCCATCTCAGTCCTCAAGGGCATTATGATACCTTGTCAAGGGTGAATGTAGATGCCATGGGCCGCAGGAATCACTTACCATTAGGTGAACTATGTGCTCGTTTATTACTCTCAACGAAAGAAAAATAAAAATATAAAAAAGAAAACACTAAATATAATCTGCACTGCACAGCATAAACGAGTTTTGTATTAATTCATATATCACAGAGAAACCACATAATATACGAAACCTATGCGAAAATTTGTTTCTTTCCTCGTTTCCTTGCACCACGCCCTAATGAGTCGATTGTATAAAATTTTGATCATCGTTCAAAAATCGGATCGGAATCGGAAAAAGGCGGATTATGCTCATATTCATCAATATGGGTTCACAAACAAAAGAAGACGATGAGAAGCGTACATAAATATAAAATCATAACTTGACGTGGCAAAGAAAAAATAAAAATTCGGTCCAAACTCAGTTACGTGAAAGTTACTTAGGTCCAAACGTAATGAAACACGTGATAGTTACTACAATTAATATTATTAATATGCAGCGTATCGATAGGTGGTACAACGACATTGCATCTATAAATTAATCAAACGATACGACGATCAAAAGTTACCCTGCCTCCTGGGGGAAAGACAGGGTTATGTGGTATTACCACATTTCTAACCAATAAAACCTCCCCGGTGGTCATCTTCAGTGCATTGGAAAAGGCTGCGGGATGCCCTATCGAACGCATCAGTGCCCCTCTGCACAGTGCCTAGTGCCTGGGCGGTCAGAGCCCGCGCGAAACCGAAGTCCACTTTTAGTCGTCTTGTAAGACAAGCAGGGGGTACTTTAGCCCTATTCTATAAGCCCGGGATTGATGGGCTGAAAGCAAGCCGAAAGCCGAGCGGGATCCGCCCTGTCCCGTTCACGTTCGGTGGTCTCTTTCTGTACCATGACGGCTTCACAGAAGGAGAACAGCGCCTTTCAGGCATTAACCGCCAGCGCAGCTGCTACTGCCTGTGGTGGAGAGAGACCTTGCCCGATCCTCTGGACCAGGATCCGTTGCTCGGACTCCCACGCGTGGCACTCGGCGAGCGTGTGCTGTGCGGAATCCGGTCCCCATCACAGTGATGTTGTCGGTTCTCGTCCAATCCTGGACCATTTCCTGGACGTCAACGCACCTAAGTCAAGGCAACATTCATATAGTTTTCCTTGAATTAAAGGCACAGTTTCCTATTTAACTAAGTAATAAAATAAACTTATATTTAAGACAATTTTCGACTTTTTCTTCTCACAAAAGATGTCACGATTGAGGATTAAATTTGGAAAACATGACAGCTCTTTTATTAATAATTTAAACAATATAATCCATAGAGTACTTAACATTTACGTAAATTACTAGAACATTGCGGAGGAACGTATGTTGTCCATACTCCCAGCGACATCACTAACTTTGAGCCAACTTAACGTAGAGCAATTTGCGTTTAATCGTATCTCACTTAATCAAATATCATTAATATTAAGATCATTAGCTTAATATGGCTATATTGGAAAAAAAATATTCCTCAGACATTCAGGTTTCCTTACGATGGTTTCCTTGACCGGCGAGCTCGTGATTAGTGCCGGTACCAGAACCAAACTCAGCGCTTAAATATTGAACGGTACGGTTTTGTTTAAACATGATTAATTATAATTCAATTCTATAAGAGTCTTTCACACTTTATTGAAGCATAAGGTGATAAATTTAAACCGACTCCAAAAAAAACTCAAGACAGTATTGATTCGACGGTACATTTTATTTTTTGGTTTTTTTCTTACATTATTAGATCCAATTTTAGATTCAATCTTGAGGATTTTTTTCTTGATTGTAGGACTACACTTAATGCTCTTAAGTTTAAGTTTTTAGATCCGATTAATTTCATAGGTAAACAAAAAAACATTGCAGAATAACAGGAAGAAATTCCCAAAGCGTTAAATTGTGGTATAATAATACCTAATGTTTAGAGAATGTGTAGTGACGGCAAAAAATTGTAAATTAAAATTTAAGAAAAGTAGTAAAGTAAGTAGTATTCACTAATGTCGTCGTATAATATGCCATGTCTATGCTGATATAGATAGACTGCAAAGAAGTCGTCGGCTTTTTATTTTGATACATAACTTTTATAAATTATACTCGTAACTTCGGGTAGATTATAAACTTTTGATGAATATTTATTATAATATCACAAATTCAAATTAATTATGCGACTAAATGTGTAATATGTATTAACCATAAATAATAATAATAATATTTATTTATTCCTTTTTAAGATGTCTAAGTGGAGGAGTAAATTGTTCCAACATTTTGTAGCATTATACCTATAACTAAAAGATACCGTTTTAAAGGTCGGAATAACTAAAATAAGTCTAGAGTTGCTAACGTCACGAGTAGTAAAATCCCTAAGCCACCTGAGTTTTTTGTATAGGTAAGACGGTTGCTGGGTAATTTACTAAATCAAATAGAAGGGTAGCCAAATGTTACTCACGACTTGGATATACCTACATATATAAGTACAGTACTCTCACGAACAATTAGATTAATTGAAAAAAAAAATTTGTTGTTTTATTATTTATTATATTTTGACCCTATTCCGCTAAAATATGAATCTCACTCGTCACAAGTGGTTTCACGTTTCAAATGTCACGTGACGTTACGTCATGTTCCAAGAGAGGCACTGGCTACTCGTACAAACGATCCAGCAGGGCACGATTTAATGGAATGCTATCGCTAAATTGTAATCTATATATCGAAAAATGAATGGATATTGTATGTATGCTCTCCTATCATTTACATAAATTATGTTAACATAACACTAAAGTTCACTGATAACTTATTATGTAATATTACCTACATATGTTTATTCATTATACATTAGTTAAGTAGCAGCTTAACGTTGTTGGCTAACGCTTGATCAAACTATCGTCTTGTAAGAATAGTTAAATTGCTAGCAACATGCTTAGAATCCAAACCCCTATCCCAAGAGGTGCCATTGAAAAAGTATTGTGCCTGCAGTACTTATATACGTTCTTTGGTGTGGTTTTCTTCAAATCCAGGTTTCACCTGATCGAGTCGATGCAAATATACAGTTTTACCTGAGTGTGTAAAAATGTAAGGTGCTTCAACAAGTCATGTAGAGCCTATCAAGAAATAATTAAATTCTCCAAACTGGGATTGTAATCAATATCGAATAAACAACGATCCCATCTTTCACAGAGGGTATTGACATCCATTAATAATTTAAATGTTCCAAATGAAATAAAAACGTAGATGTGAGCTTTTTATCTAACATGCATGTTTCTTCACCGCCATTGTCCAATTAACCCTTGGCAATAAATTGGATCCGATGGCAATCCCTGACGGACTGTCTCCAGTCCAGTCTCCAGATCAAAGCCCTACTTGTACAGATTCTACAATCCCGTCGTTATGTTCACATCACAGTGCCTCGGTCAACTACCATCCTTCATTCTATCCACAATATTGAGTAGAGTCAACAGGCATTTACTGAGCTAGTGCGCCTTACCATCCAGGACTGCATTGCCACTTAATACCAGGTGGGATCGTGGTCAAGCACTTCCTTAGAAAGTATATAAAAAAAAAACTTGTTCGTTCTTGCAGTGGCTACTGTTCATATTTGTGCTAATATACAGACCACGGAAATTATGAAAAATCTAATTTTCATTACAAGCAGATTGGAGTATCTTCATATTGATTATCAACTGTCAAGATCAAGCCTAAAAAAATAGAGCAGAAGGACGTCGGTCGGACACAGGACAGTGAAATATAATATGAAAAAATAATATTTCATTTACAGCCAATATTAATCACCGATGACAAGCGTTTGTAGGCTTTGTTTTGTAGGCACTTCTTAAAAACTTACTCAAGTACAAATACTTAAAAAATATAATTATATTGATAGGTTGCGCACACAAAAAAAAAATATATAGATATAAGAATAAAACTATAACGGTATGCAGATTCTATTTGGATTTTCTAAAAATTCACATTAATCTTGTAAACAAAATAATAAAACATAAAGTCAAAGAGGCAAATTGCCACAACTTTGGCTTACCCAGAAACTGGTGTATGTCAAAGCAGTATATTTTCTCTTTTCATTTATTCAATAGTTATCAACGTAATATATTCCTAATATTGAATGCTGACATTTTGCAGCTATGTTGTACGATCTCATATCGAAAATCTTCATAACGGGATTAATAATCTAAATTGTAACTTTAATGCTATTGATTGATTATCTCGTTATGGGCTAACTATCAATCTCTCGAAATTCATTTATTGGCCCTCTCGGGCACCCTCGAGTCAGACGCTCTCGCGGGACATGGTAACGGTCCAAGCCGAGGCTCCCTCTTGAGCTCTTGAGCTGGTTACTCACTAATAGAGATCTCGACTGAGCGCCATAAGCGCTCGGTCACTGCTCAACCCGGCGAAACTGTAAAAGCCCTCGGGCTAACAGCGGCCATCAGCTAAATAAAGAAAAAAAATCCATTGTATTTAATAAATGGAGAATACAAGTGATGTGTGTGTGAAGTGACTAAGTCAATACCAACTTTCGTTCACAACATCGTCTAAACCATTTTCTTGCCATGAAATGAAAGAGTTTTTTTTCGTTCTTTATTTTTTTCCCAATCTAAATCAAAGTATCTACATATATCAACCTATGCTTATTTGATTTTCCATACAGCAAAGTCCCAGAATTCTTCTTTTTTCGATTTTAAATAATCCATTTCTAAAAAACCGTAACAGTGTGAAAATTTCTAAATCTGATCAATAAACTTGGCCTTCCTTATTCAATTAAAAGTCACCAAAGGTTACAAATCGATAGTCAATAGTGTTTTAGTATTCTTCGATACTTATCACGTGAAAATGCTTTTTGGTTTCTTACCTCCATATTTCCAAAGAGACTTCATATTTATTATATTATAAAACTCGACACTACAATTAGAAATGAACTCCAAATATTTAACTTTATTTTAAAGTCGCATTGATTACTTTATCATATATAAACTGCAACCTGCTAATCGGAGAACCTGTAATTAAATTAACAAAAATAAACTACATATATTTGTAACAAAAATTTTATAATTAAAAGCTAATCCTACAAAATTAAATTATTGCAACAGCTGCCTCATGTCCGTTTTCTTTTAAATTTTCGTCTACAATAAAAACATCAATATCATCTAATTGATTTTATTATTTCATATAATTCAGCATTTCTCCAATTATTACAGTCACCTTTTTTTTTTTTTTTTATTACATTGAGAGTGACAAACGAGCACACAGTTCATCAGTTCAGCAAGTGATTCCTGCGGCCCATGACATCTTCATTTATCCTTAACTAGGAATCATGATGTAGATGCGTTGTCACCCTTGACGATTGAGAATGCCTCTTCTCCAGTAATAAAAGTTTCCCGGATAACCAAACAACCAAAAGTGGAAACACTCACCAGACGAAACACATTTCATGACACATTCAATGACATTTCACGCTGGTATTCTGTGAGGGCTTGGTCCTACTCCGTTCGAGCTGAATCATTCATTCTGCAGCTAGAAACAAACTGCTGTGTAACTCTACCACTGTTAAAATCACATTCACCTTATTTTTATTTAATTTTGTTTTTACAATAAAATCCTTAACTTTTACTGATAGTAGGGCCTTTATTCATTTATGTAGCATAGGACTATGCGTTGTGCTTTACAATTAATGAGTAATGGAGTAACAACTCCACCTTTACCACCAGGTATTGGCGTGCAAGTCTAATAATATATGTATGTTCCTATCATCGTGGTAGTAATCATTTGATATTCGAAATATTCAAAGGGAATAAATCCATTTTCATCCTCTGACCTTAGAAGCGAGTTAAGTATCAAGCTACATGGGCACCGTCAATATTATTTTACATTATATCCATCATTTATGACCTTCGTTTTACAGAGCCCCCACTTAACCAGATAAAATTCTATTTTATTTAAAGAAGGCTCAACATGGTGTAAAATTCCACTTGCAACGAATCACTATGGTTTTTGCAGTTACTATCTACACAGCGACATAGATTTTGTATGTACGATTTTAAACTAAGATAATTTACTACTACCTCCCTTATTCGGATATTCTTCTTTTTTCTTTAATTAATTTATAGTTTTAATGTAACAGTAATTCTAAGTTTTATTATAAATTATACTACATCCGGAGGGGGGGCTTAGCAGCTGTAACACAGGTTTAGGACCTAGCAAGGTTGCTAAAGAGAAGAAATAAATGGCTGAAATTATTGTATTATTGTAAATCAAATAAATAAAATAAACATAACGGCAATTTCATAGGTATAGACCTATTATGTATTTATTTTGTCCCTTTCACTATCTCAAGACATGCATCTTAGTGCATATATAGCATTATAATCGCCCATATTCTGCTGGCAAATAACCAAGCCGTCACACCTGGTGGTAAGTGATTACTACCACTCGCGGCAACATCAGAAGAGTCGCAAATGCGCTACCTTTGGCCTCTAAGAAAGTAAATGGTTTCAAATTAGTTTCCAGTACACAGTACACAGTACAATAAACTGGATTTTAAAAACAGAAAAGAAAATAATTAATTAAGGAAAACAACCAAAAAATGATAGGTTATAAATATTATGTAACTAGTCGTGCTAGGAACACAATATTAACGACATCTTACTTAAGTCTATTCATTGTTGCGATATTTGCTCACATCTCAAGTATTTATGAACTTTCCGAGTTCCAAGACAAATAAATCTTTATATTCATGGAAGTAAACTAATAAGAAAAGTCTTATTACAATAGAATCTATAAGATACAATATATTTCCTTACTTGTAACGAGTTAACTTTACTTATTTATATATAAAAATAAATAAACATAACGATTGTTACTCAGATAGATAAGTGAAGACATCTATGCATGTCAGAAACATCAAATGGAACTAGCCAATATGGATACAAATTGTATTGTTGTATTAATAGCACAAAAGTATTACAATGTAACTTAATACGTGTTATTTATTTATTACTAGATAAGATAACAAATAAAATAAAACTGTCAAATGATGATGGCACATTACACTTTTTGTAGAAAGTTTAATCTCTAAGCTTTCAATTCCAGATAGCTCACTGGTCTTCCTTTTACCCATAGTTATAAGTAACTAAACAAATAACATCCCACGATAAAATTAAGGTTGACAATGATTACAATAAACCTTGCCAAATAAAAAAAGAGGCACATTAACAATCCACGCAGTCACAAGGATAATGGGGACAGTAAGCAATATAGCGGTGCGGCAAGGTCGTAGAAACCATAACTGTGAGACAGTCCAGACACATTCGACGCTCAGCAGTCGCCGAGAACGGTCGCCCGGCTCCCCGCCACGATCGTCCCGAGCTACCTGCCCCCGAGCAAGCCACCTGCGCACCCATTGTTCCGAGAACAATACACCGAGCAATTTTTATTGCTGTTGCTATTGTGATCGGAATTTAGTTTCCAAGAAAGCTATTGTAAAGCCACCTGCGTGGTTATACTAGTGGATACCTTGCGGTGTTAACTAAGCTAGTGTAGGGCAAGCCCCGTACGCCCGCGGTTCCCCTTCTGGGAAACGCAAGATAGCGGAAGGAGTCAACGTAAACTTGGCCTTGGGTAGTGCCCTAGCCAAGGTTGACCAACCCGCTAGACTTATAATTGTCTCACGCGTATTTTTAGTTAGCTCTAAGCACACACCCAAGTGCACAAATAAGATTGGCACTTGGACGCACTAGGGCTACACAACTAGGCACTCATCCTCCCTGCCTATACCCGGCAGGGAGGGAAGTAGGCTACTCACCCCGGCACCCCACCGGAGGCCACACATCCCGCGTAATAGTATTAATATTATTAATAATTTGTGTACAATGGAGAATCCAACAATGGATTTCCTTGTACACTTGGTCAGCTGCCTGAAGAGTAAATACCCCGATGTCTTCGAAGACATTATGAAAGAGCAACCCCTACAGGAGGGGCAAAATCACCCTCAAGGTCCTCCTCAAGGGCCTCTGCCTCATCGTCCTCCTCGGTCTCCGAAATGGAGCTAGATAGCCCTTCGTCCCCGAGGACCTCCCGCAAGACACCAGCAACTTCACGCTGGTGGAAAAGAAGCGAAAAGCGAGCTTCACCTGCCCCAACGCCGCCACCCAAGGCGAAAAACGGGAAAGCGATGTCCCTCTCCCCGGCCATCGACATCTGTGGCCCAACCCCATGGCACCCTCTGCAGCCTCACAGCAAGCCCCCGCCGCTCCTCAGCGCGCCCCTACTGGCTCCCCAAACTTCGGCTGTCTCACAGCCATCGAACGCCCGCCGCCTGTCTTCATACAGGCACAAGATAAATGGCCGATTGTCGTATCGGCCCTTTCCAATCGCTACAAATATCAAGCGATCCCCACCGCTGTAGGCATTAAACTGCAGCTAGAAACCACGGATGACCATAGAGCGGTCACCCGCTACTTACAAGACAAAGGTGTATTCTTTCACACCTACACCCTGGCAGAAGAGCGCCAACTTAGAGTGGTTATTAAAACCTTCCGCGGGAAATCCCCGCAGACCTCATCAAAGAGGACCTCCAGGCTCAGAATTTACCCGTCCTATCCGTGCATAGGATGTACAGTGGGCATAACAAAAGCCATTCAACATGGTAATTGTGGCCCTCGAAAGGTCCGAGGCAGGGAAGCAGGTATTTAACCTGAAAACGTGCTGCCACCTTTCTGGGCTCACAATAGAGCGCCCTCATAAAACATCTCCGCCAGTGCCACAAATGCCAGTTATATGGCCACTCTGCTCGCAACTGCTTCGGGAAACCCAGATGCGTAAAGTGCCTGGGTGACCATGGCACCACCGACTGTCCGAGACCCAAGGACAAGGCCCTTTGGCTGCTTTCGGGCCCCCGCATGTGTCCTGTGCAACTCAGAGGGACACACAGCCAATTACCTTGGCTGCCCAAAGGCTCCTGCCGAAACGCCCGGCACTTAAAGTCGCACCTAAGGTAGCTACACCGATCGCCGCTCCAGCGCCTATTCTCGCTCCTGTTCGTCCTCTACGTCCCGCATGGAAACCTCCTACTGGCGTAGTGACCGTCGCTCAACCGGTTGAGCAGCCCTCCATCAGCCGGACGGCCGGTTAACGAAAGCGACCTCGACCTTGTGTCGCTTCGCCGCCGTTTTCAACGGCGCCGACGTCTCAGCCCTTGCAAAAGCCCTAAGGGACTCCAATGGCAAGCCCGAAATCAGGATTGCTGCCACAATGCGCTACCAACATGTAGTGTCAGCCATCGTCAATTTTCAAGCATAGAGGGCCTTTATAACGGCAGAGTAAAACCGCGTTCCCTTTAACGTCGCATTTTTAACGCGAACGGTATTAATAATCAACGCGACGAAATCTTCAATTTTGTTCGCGATCACCAAGTCGACGTGCTCCTAGTGCAAGAGACATTCCTCAAACCGCACACTCGCAATCCCAACATTGCGAATTATAACATCATTAGGAATGATAGAACTTCCGCCGCTAATGGCGGAACTCTCATCTACTATAAAAAGTCCTTGCACTGCGTGCCCGTCGGTACGCCAACCCTAACCTTCCTAGAAGCCTCGATCTGTCAGCTAGCCATGACCGGCCACGCCCCCATCACAATCGCGTCCGTCTACCTGCCTTGCAGACGTGACGCACAAGTATTACGAAGCGACTTCGTGGCGCTCCTTTCCCCTTGGAAACTCAGTCATTTTGGCAGGAGATTTCAATAGCAAGCACACTCGGTGGAATGCAACTAAAATCAACCCCCGGGGGTTGGCTTTAGACTCGCTAAGCGACGCACTCGACTTCGACGTCGTAGCGCCTACTACGCCTACCCATTTTCCATACATATTGGGTCACGCACCGGACGTGCTTGATATTGCCATCTGTAAGAACATCAATCTCGCCTTCCAAGGCATAGAGGTAATCCATGAGCTCGCTTCCGATCATCGCCCTGTTCTTCTTCGGTTAGGCCCTCCGCCCCAACCTCACCCTCCACCAAAACCATTGTAGACTGGCACCGACTCAGGAACGCCCTGAGGGAAGCCACATCACCGCACCTAGATGCTATTCCTAGGAACATATCTTCAGTCAACGACACGAACTCGCAGTTCATGCCCTCACTAGGCACATCCAGACCGTAATCGTGGATTGTTCGAGGCAGGTTCCCTCGGTGGAAGACCACCGATGGACCCTGCCAAACGACATAAAGGACCTAATGAGGCGCAAGAATGCGGCGACTCGTGCCCACGACTTATATCCCACTGAAAGTAACCGGCTGGTGCTACGTACCCTTCAGCGTGAAGTCCGATCACGCATAGCCCAGTATAGGAACGATCGGTGGATAATCACCTCTCCAACATCGAA
This sequence comes from Teinopalpus imperialis, assembly GCA_029286865.1. Classification (NCBI taxonomy): domain Eukaryota; kingdom Metazoa; phylum Arthropoda; class Insecta; order Lepidoptera; family Papilionidae; genus Teinopalpus; species Teinopalpus imperialis. The sequence goes on along the minus strand of JAGSMU010000035.1, from coordinate 5,155,523 downwards.
CCTTCCCATCTCGCCTACTGGCGACTTCCCAAATCCCTAAAAGGGGGCACCGCCCAAACAATGCCTCCCTTAGCGCGTCCTAATAAACCACCCGCCTTCTTAGACGAAGAGAAAGCCGAATGTCTGGCTGACAATCTCGAGCTCCAATGCTCACCGAGCACCCTACCGATCGACGCCGCTCACCTTGAAATGGTTAACAGCGAGGTCGACCGGAGGAGTAAGGAACCACCTCGCGATTCCGTCACTCAAGTTACATGCACCGAAGTTGAGTCCATAATTAAAAACCTGCGACCACGCAAGGCTCCCGGCCCCGACGGTATCACCAACAAGGTGATGAAACTCCTACCCATGTCCATTTTACACCTACTGGTGATAATCTACAACGCGGCTATATCCAAAGGCACCTTCCCGAACACCTGGAAGGAAGCCGATGTCATAGGGATTCTCAAGCCCTCAAAACATCCAACCGATCCATCAGCCTATCGACCCATAAGCCTACTCAAAGTCTTGGGTAAGGTGTATGAAAGGCTCATCCTCACCCGCCTCAAGGACTTCATGCTGTCCCGAGGGCTGCCAATCAATGAGCAGTTCGGGTTTCGCACCCAACACTCATGCACACATCAAGTGCACCGCATCACGGAGCACATCCTCAGTAAATTTCTTCAGGGCTACCAAACTGGGGCACTTTTTCTCGACGTGGCGAAAGCTTTCGACAAGGTCTGGCACAACGGGCTCATATACAAACTATATGAGCTCGGTGTGCCAGATCGACTCGTACTTATCATACGAGATTTTCCGCAATCGAACCTTTCGTTACCGCGTCGAGGGAACGCGTTCCGAGGTTCACCCCATTTGTGCCGGAGTACCACAAGGCTCTGTCCTAGGTCCTACTTTATACACACTCTACACCAACGACATACCGCGCACTCGCGGTGTAGAGCTAGCCCTTTTCGCCGATGACACCGGCCTCTACGCGTCTGGATTTAAGCCAGACGCTATTTGTAAACGCCTCCAATCTGCAGCCAACACCTTAGGGAAATGGTTTCGGAAATGGAGGATCGAGGTTAACCCCACCAAAAGTGCAGCCATTTACTTCTCTCGGCGCAACAAAACGCCGCATCTCCAAACTATAGAGTTATTTGATCGTCCAATCCCCTGGGAAAAGACAGTCAAATACTTAGGCGTCACATTAGATGAAAGACTCACCTTCGGTCCGCATGTCAACCGCGTACGGAATCGAGCAGCGTTCGTCCTAGGTCGTTTGCACCCGTTACTTAATAAAAATAGCAAAATGTCCCTGCGTAATAAAATTACACTTTACAAAGCGTGCATCCGACCCATAATGACATACGCAAGCCCCGTCTTTGCGCATGCCTCCCCGCGTCACATTCACCGACTTCAGGTAATACAAAATCGTTTCATGCGCAAGGCCACCGGTGCGCCGTGGTTCTTGCGTAACGAAAATCTACACATAGATCTTGAGCTGCCGACCATAGCTCAGTACCTGAAGCAGGCTTCTCGCCGATATTTCGACTCTGCCGTCACACACCGAAACCCTTTGATTGTAAGTGCCGCCACTTACAATCCCATCGCGAATCACAAATTTACCCGCGTCCGTAGGAGACCGAGGCACGCCCTCGACGACCCTGACGACGAAACCACCAGGGCCCAAGCCCTTCATAAAACAACACACATACATTGCACCCTCATATCGCCCCTGCCGACGGCGAGGGCGTCGCAAACAAAGTTATTCGCGATACCGCCATGTCACTGGCCGGTTCTCCAGTCCATACAGATAGAAGCGTTGCTGGAGTTTCTTGCGCCACTTCTTCTCCAGCGCCCACGCATTCTGAAGTGGTGGTACAGGTAGTTAATAATAATAGTGATATTAATTAAGATAATCCTCTGTCAGAAGCAACTGACCGAGCCGAGGTTCGGCCCTCTTGGGCACCCTCGAGTCAGACGCTCTCGCGAAACAGGGTAACGGTCTGGTTGAGTTCTCTCGGGAGCCCTTGCGCTGGTTACCCATATATAGAGGTCTCGACTGAGAGCCATAAGCGCTCGGTCACCTCTCAACCCGGTGAAACTGTAAAGCCCTGGGCTAACAGCGGCCATCAGCCCGAAAAAAAAAAAAAAGACAGTCCAGACAGAGGCAAACATGTAGTGCAGGCCTTTTTTCGGTAAATTATCTATATGATCGATTACACTCATCGAACGTGGGTAGATAAGAAAGTTATAAAATACACAAATTATAAATAAGAGATCGCTTTGGAGATGTTGACTTTTTAAAAATCACATTTATTGGAAACAAGAATTCCGAAAGCCATTAATAGCCCACTAAATGAAATGTATTATTTTCATATTACATTTCTTTGTGTTCTTTGCAGTAATTGATTAACAATGCGAAAAATACAAAATCCTTTTATTTTTCCGTTCTGTAATATGTAGATATTTGGAGTATGTTAAATAGTCCCTACGGCGGGATTTAAATACAATTACACAAGTTAACGGATACGTAGACAACTAAACCATGTATTTGTGTACGATAACAGGCAACTAAAGGAATACATTAATTAAGCGAAACCGTAAACTAATAACTGGTAACATACTTGCCAAGTACTTCATATTCTGTATTTATCCAAATCAACTGATTTGAGAGTTGTGCCTCAGTGTCTAATCCCTCGCTTTCATTTCTCTTCACGCGAGCAAACTGGGTTCGATCTCTGGTGCTGGCACTAATTAATTTATTAATTACAATTTTAAATGTTCATCAAACACGTACTCGGCAGTGAATGAATACATCGTAAGGAAACCTGCATGCTGAGAAATAATAGAAAAAACCATATCGAAGACACGTGATGTCCGCCAATCCGTATTGGGACCGCGGCTTAAATGAGGTTTATTCACATCGGCTGTTATTTTACTTAACATTTTTTACTTTATAGCCTTTACATAACCCATTACTAGAATGAGCTTATATATAATATTATTGCTATACAATCTTGCGAGTGACAATTCATTATGCATGAATGTTTTTTCAGACTGATGCCTAACAGCGGCTGTTAGCTCGCGGGCTTATACAGTTTCACCGGATTGAGAGGTGACCGTGGGCTTACGGCGCTCAGTCGAGAGTCTATTAGGGGGTAACCAGCACAAGGGCTCCCGAGAGGGAGCTTCGCCTTGGACCGTTACCATGTTTCGCGAGAGCGTCTGACTCAAGAGGGAAGCTCGAAGCTCGACTCGGTCAGTTGCTTCTGACTTAGGGTCATGTTAAGTATACAAGAACACGATATTTTTTTTTTTTATTTTCTAATTTTAAAAGTGTATTTTACAGAAATTTTGCTTTTCTTTTTTCTTAGTTGATTGTCATGAAAAACGTTTATCACATGATAGCGTGTTCGCCGTCCAGCGAATATATATCCGGACTACTGTCAGCTTTAAACCGATCCGATCCGAACAACGCAGATAGAGGTCACAGTGTAATGAGATCTTGTAATAATATTTTGGGGTCTTGGTGAAAATTTATTAATCACGGAATGTCATGCCTATATCTATTTCAAATCGGGATATTTTTTTATTTAATAGCCTTACGAATCATTCTTGATAGGAATGAGCTGACGTTAGCACGGTATAACTTAACCATCGAGACGTCAAACACCTCAGACCCCCAGGACTTGGAGTGCTGTAAAGCTCAAAATTTGTCGCGAATTAAAATACGAAAAAAATCGTGATAGTATTCTGAGTAGTTTTATTTCTATACCTAATGAACTATATAAAATCCATCATAAAGTCAATGTTGATGTAAATTTGACTTCTATGGACGCAGGAATCACATAGCTTTCTCTCATTTTACACAATCTCGTAATAATCTAAAAACATCGGATTGTGTTTTTTTTTTAATTTACAATGTCTCACCACCATGCGTCATCATTGCAAAAAATTTTTAATAATTATTACAGCAAATTGTTAACTAAACTAACCTTGCAATAGAGATTATTATTTGATAAAACTTAATATCAAATATCATTCACAGTAAAAATGTTTCGAGATGTTTGTATATTCTATTTAGGGCAGATTTAGCACAACATTTACAAAATAGATATTCACCGGAAATCCGGTTTTAATAGGCTTGTTCATAGTAAATGTTGCGCGTGAATTGGGGTCAAACTGATCGAAATTTTGATATTCGTTACAAGCATTGTTTGGCCATATACAAGAATTGAAATATCAATAGGTCAATCTCAAATGTGACTTAGAAAATTGGAAGTAACAAGAAAGCCATATTGAACTTTTCACATTTGGATGAACACACGAATACCTTAAGAGATTCGTGTCCCCATTATTTGATATATAGAGTATGTGTTTTTTCCAATTATTGCTAATTTGATTTCTTGGTCTTCTTGATCTAATTTTTGCTTGGATTAATTAGAGTTAATTAGGCCTACGAACAAGTTTTTGCTTTGCAGGATTTTGAGTATCGTCATATTAGAGTGTGTTACTTTAAACGAACCATCCTCACCTTACACGTAATATTTTTTATGACTAATGACTGAGCTTGGTTTAGTTAAGAATTCGTTCATTATTGTAGATAAACTATTACCCGGAAACACCAAAAATCAGCAGAGAGTAGTCTTGTATTTAATAAATAAATATCTTAAGACTTTTCTCTCGATATTCTTACACAGATTATAACTTGCCATATTTTCATACTAGTTACAAGTGTCAACAATACGATACAAGGGTGACAAACGAGCACACAGTACTGATAATGGGTGATTGATGGTGATGAAAATTTAAAAGCTTCGTCCTCTTGACGTCTAAGTTCACGTCTCTTCACCAACATTTTGGTCTAAGGTTTCTTTCACTTATCACAAGAAAAACAGTATAGATCAAATGCTATTTTACTACATGAGAAAACTGATGAAAAATGTTTAAATAAATAATTAATCTCAAAATAGTTGACAAGACAGCGTAGAATGAATTTTAAAGTATTTATGACCCCAATTTTACTCTAAATTTAACAAGACAAGGTCAAAAAGGAAGATTCCCAAAGCTTAGAAATACTTGTCGGGTACAGAAATCTTGAAAGATGTTATTTGAAAACAGTAAGCTTGATTTTTTTTTAATTTTTTCAACATTTCAAGAACTACCATACCTTCCAGTTGCTGTATTAAAATATTATTATTAAAATAATATTTAAGTAACTATTTAAAGATGGCAAGAAGGAAACGTTCATGTCTAGTCATTATAGTAACTCTTAAATAGAAATTGATACTAAAAATCGATAAATTAATATAATAATAATATAATAATAATATAATAATAATATATATATATATATATATATATATATATATATATAATAATTAACATATATGGACGCTGGCTAACCTAAATCTAGCCCGCAACGCCATAGTTTGATGCAATGACTTCAGGAGATGCCCTATTTCTAAGTAAGTATATACTTAACAAATAATCAATTTATAGAGGAAATATATGTTTTAAATTAAAATTTTCTAATAACATGGAATTCAATTTTGTTTTATCAATACATCAAGCCTAGTTCATGGGAAATTAAATCAGTTTTCATAGCTGGTGTTACGAATAATTTTAGACATTTGATTCCCAAAAGATAATTTGTGTAATAATTCATATTTAGGCAACCCACGCTTTCTAAATCCAATCCTGAATTTCAAAATGTTTACGTTAATATATTTAACGCATGTAGTAACGTGAAAACGAAATTTGACACACACAAGAACACATTCGGAAGAACCACATGTTCTTCAGAATTTGATAAAGAAGATCGAGTTTCTTTTTGTTTGACTTCCACGAATGTTTACTGCACTGCAATATATCCTGCATGTTTGGTGATCGAAATAGACAAAGAAAACATCACATCGAAGAAGAGAAAGAAAGAAAGTCTAAATTTCAGTATCGAAGAGCAGCCGTGGTACAAATTATGTTCTATTAACACAGTTCCGATGTCGGTTATTGATTATATATGCCCATGATAACCAAAGTTACCACTGAGACTAATAATGCAGATGCAGCGTCATCCCTGTGGACTAATAGAATGATATAATAGATAGAATGTTTAACGTATAATGGAAAATTAACGGTAATATTTCAAATGAGAAGCGTTGCGGTAATATTTTATAAAGGCGCTTGAGGGATATTCACGGGTTTGCAATGCACAGGAAGCTACTTCGACGTCTTTTTCTCTTTGATAACATATATATTTTTAGGTAACATAATTCGCTACCCGCATGAACGTTCATTTCTTATACACACTGCAAATGTATTATAAAGATCAAATGTAAGAATATTACATAATAAACAATTATTGTTTAATATTATTACGTAATTCTTCTATTCTTGTTTTATTGTATATTTAAGGAAGTATTAGTCGAAGAGAGGATATTGAGGCCAAGTAGACAGCCCGCGGCGAATGCTCGTTTATAAATCTATAATATCTAAATAACTATGTCAAATAAAATATACATTGTTATACATTATTATACAATGACAATTTTTGTAATATCTATACAATATCAATTTTATTTTTATGCGGGCGATATAATGAAGAAAAAAATAAATTATTATAACCTCTTTATTACACTAAATAGATTAAATATTTACAATCTTTACACAACAACAGTTTAAGCTTATTAATAAGTCCTTAAAACTTAACTCCTTAAATTTAAACACTTCCATCACTAGATTTTATTGGTAATAGACAATCTCGTATGGTAACTCTTTCGGTAACTTTTTTGCATAAATATTACTCTATGTTATCGATTCCTACAAATTCTTTTTAACTATCGACGTACTGCCGATAAACTTTTTTGAGCTTTTCAACAGCTCCTTTGAATTATTAAGCAATTTATTCATGCGTCTGCTTTGAACATAATCGACTAGACGTTTAAAACTGAGCCTTACCAAGAAAGAAATAAGAGCTGAAATCGTTATGAGAATAACAATGAATACGAAAGCAACATCTAATAGATAGTACTGGAAAAGTTCAGGTCTTTCGCTGGTGATAACAAGTGGTAAGCTCCTTTGTGCCTGATGACATATTCAGTCCAATATATCGCTCTCTCTAGCGGCGTCTCTTTCTGATCTCTTAACAGTATTTGCCTCTTTTTCACTTCAATTTTGTATTTAGGTTCGTCAATAACTTCTTTGATGGCTTTGTACAGTTTATCCGAATTTAAATGTTGAAGATCGAGTATTTTAGCGTAACCGTCTACTTTCGCTTTCGCAGCGTTGGCCTCATGGTCGCAGAAGACTGGAATAGATACGATGGGAACTCCGTGGTAAACGGTCTCGAACATACTGAGAAGTCCTCCGTGAGTGACGAATGCTTTGATCTTAGGATGACCTGAAACGAAGATGAGTTTTATATATTTTTTTTTATTACATTGAGAGTAATAAACGGGCACAAAGTTCACCTGATGACAAGTGATTCCTGCGGCCCATGACATCTCCTTATATCATTAAAGTATCAGCAATTTCCTTAGATTATGATGAATGGATGAAGATGGATTAGCATAAGGTAAATATGAGCGAGTGCTCCAGCGAACATATGTACTTCGCCCCACATGAATGAGCAGTATAGTTTGTCTTTGCGTGTGTGTAAGCGCCTTTATATTTCTACTCAGATACTCACGGCATTATAATATCGCAATTTTTTATTATAAAATATGCTAGCTGTACTATTATTAATATTACCTATAATCCCGTTAACCACTCCCATTAAGCTTAAATGCTTGTGCTAGGAGATGGTAAATGACAATAATTGAATGACGAAATCAAAACAACGACCTTAAATTGTTCTTAATATACGTCATCTAGACAACCTCATCTGGCATATACCAGAAGATGAAGCACATATCACTTGAACTTTATGCCACAATTCAAATTTTCTAATAACATGGAATTCAATTTTGTTTTATCAATACATCAGGCCTAGTTCATGGGAAATTAAATCAGTTTTCATAGCTGGTGTTACGAATAATTTTAGACATTTGATTCCCAAAAGATAATTTGTGTAATAATTCATATTTAGGCAACCCACGCTTTCTAAATCCAATCCTGAATTTCAAAATGTTTACGTTAATATATTTAACGCATGTAGTAACGTGAAAACGCAATTTGACACACTTTCCTTTACATGTAGTGCTGAGAATCTGACGTTCCCAACCTTGTGGTTTGAGAAACTGACTTCTGTGTCGCTAATACAAATTCGAGACGTTTTGGGATCTAAGTATGTTTACATGTCATGTCCCTGATATCTATACTTTACTCCAATCTGCCTATTTGCAGTATCAACTCTAAGCAATCTTTTTCTCCAATGCTCACAAGAACACATTCGGAAGAACCACATGTTCTTCAGAATTTGATAAAGAAGATCGAGTTTCTTTTTGTTTGACTCCCACGAATGTTTACTGCACTACAATATATCCTGCATGTTTGGTGATCGAAATAGACAAAGAAAACATCACATCGAAGAAGAGAAAGAAAGAAAGTCTAAATTTCAGTATCGAAGAGCAGCCGTGGTACAAATTATGTTCTATTAACACAGTTCCCATGTCGGTTATTGATTATGTATGCCCATGATAACCAAAGTTACCACTGAGACTAATAATGCAGACGCAGCGTCATCCCTGTGGACTAATAGAATGATATAATAGATAGAATGTTTAACGTATAATGGAAAATTTACGGTAATATTTCAAATGAGAAGCGTTGCGGTAATATTTTATTCAGGCGCTTGAGGGATATTCACGGGTTTGCAATGCACAGGAAGCTGCTTCGACGTCTTTTTCTCTTTTATAATATATATATTTTTAGGTAACATAATTCGCTACCCGCATGAACATTCATTTCTTATACACACTGCAAATGTATTATAAAGATCAAATGTAAGAATATTACATAATAAGCAATTATTGTTTAATATTATTACGTAATTCTTCTATCCTTGTTTTATTGTATATTTAAGGAAGTATTAGTCGAAGAGAGGATATTGAGGCCAAGTAGACAGCCCGCGGCGAATGCTCGTTTATAAATCTATAATATCTAAATAACTATGTCAAATAAAATATACATTGTTATACATTATTATACAATGACAATTTTTGTAATATCTATACAATATCAATTTTATTTTTATGCGGGCGATATAATGAAGAAAAAAATAAATTATTATAACCTCTTTATTACACTAAATAGATTAAATATTTACAATCTTTACACAACAACAGTTTAAGCTATTAATAAGTCCTTAAAACTTAACTCCTTAAATTTAAACACTTCCATCACTAGATTTTATTGGTAATAGACAATCTCGTATGGTAACTCTTTCGGTAACTTTTTTGCATAAATATTACTCTATGTTATCGATTCCTACAAATTCTTTTTAACTATCGACGTACTGCCGATAAACTTTTTTGAGCTTTTCAACAGCTCCTTTGAATTATTAAGCAATTTATTCATGCGTCTGCTTTGAACATAATCGACTAGACGTTTAAAACTGAGCCTTACCAAGAAAGAAATAAGAGCTGAAATCGTTATGAGAATAACAATGAATACGAAAGCAACATCTAATAGATAGTACTGGAAAAAGTTCAGGTCTTTCGCTGGTGATAACAAGTGGTAAGCTCCTTTGTGCCTGATGACATATTCAGTCCAATATATCGCTCTCTCTAGCGGCGTCTCTTTCTGATCTCTTAACAGTATTTGCCTCTTTTTCACTTCAATTTTGTATTTAGGTTCGTCAATAACTTCTTTGATGGCTTTGTACAGTTTATCCGAATTTAAATGTTGAAGATCGAGTATTTTAGCGTAACCGTCTACTTTCGCTTTCGCAGCGTTGGCCTCATGGTCGCAGAAGACTGGAATAGATACGATGGGAACTCCGTGGTAAACGGTCTCGAACATACTGAGGAGTCCTCCGTGAGTGACGAATGCTTTGATCTTAGGATGACCTGAAACGAAGATGAGTTTAGACGATATGTAAAGACTGTTTAAGTCTCTATCTATAAATAATCCTACTGTCTGAGTAGTCCATGGGCCGCAGGAATTACTTTTTTTTTATTACATTGAAAGTAATAAATGGGCACAAAGTTCACCTGATGACAAGTGATTCCTGCGGCCCATGAAATCTCCTTATATCATTAAAGTATCAGCAATTTCCTTAGATTATGATGAATGGATGAAGATGGATTAGCATAAGGTAAATATGAGCGAGTGCTCCAGCGAACATATGTACTTCGCCCCACATGAATGAGCAGTATAGTTTGTCTTTGCGTGTGTGTAAGCGCCTTTATATTTCTACTCAGATACTCACGGCATTATAATATCGCAATTTTTTATTATAAAATATGCTAGCTGTACTATTATTAATATTACCTATAATCCCGTTAACCACTCCCATTAAGCTTAAATGCTTGTGCTAGGAGATGGTAAATGACAATAATTGAATGACGGAATCAAATCAACGACCTTAAATTTATCTTAATATACGTCATCTAGACAACCTCATCTGGCATATACCAGAAGATGAAGCACATATCACTTGAACTTTATGCCACAATTCAAGTTTGTCACCCTTATTCAAATAAAGTTCCACAGGAAGACGTACTACAGATTCTCTAACACCACCACACGGCAAATTGAAATCCGTCATATTACAAAATGTATACGTTTTTAAAAAAATATAAATTCATTATCAACGCACGGCGGCTTGCGTCACAAGTGTTCACTAACAGGTCAATAACGAAATCGCTTTGATCGCATAACTGTGACATAACTTCACCGTTAAAATATTATTAAGCGTTTTAAACGATCACAATCACGAGATATTTTTCCTGATTAGGTAACGAATTTATTGGTTAACGAACCTATATGGATATCATTTCATACGGTAGGTACAGTGCAGTAATATACTATTACGGAAGCATATACAAAATAAATACTTTTCAGCTAACGGACCTCCGGATTATCCCTATTCTCATTCGTAAGGGGGGGAACTACTCCTCCATCCTTAATTCAAATAAAAACTAAGATAGACCACTCTTCATTCAGCGTAAAAAAGCATAATGCTTTTATGATTCAGATAAAGTATTGTAGATAAAAACAATTACGGACATTTTATATGAGTTCTCCCTGATAACAACATCATATTGAATTTTTAAACTATGATCTTAGCAGTGCTCTCTTAACCAAATATCAAATGCTTATACCAAATGGATCACAGCAATGTTCGAATGGTGAATTCGAACCTACGACATTACTAACCGAAAATCGTACTTTGCTAGCCATGATGCTTATAACTAATAATCTACTTTATTCGTATGACAATAATAAGGTGCTTCACGTTGTGAATTAAAAAATAGTAACAAGGATACTTTATGATGGTAATAATTGAAAACATTTAAATTATAAATCATATAATTGATGTTTCAATGCATATCTGACTATAAAACAAGTTGTGCCAATCGACTAAACAAAACATAAGGTGCAGCGGTTTCAATGACCGCATTAAAACCAGACGCCATCGCAACTAGAATCCGTATTATATGTTATTAGCTTATTAGAGAAACAGACTCAGGGTCTGCTGTTAAAATTGATACAATCCAAGGTTTTCGAAGAAATATTTCACCAAATGCTTACTAACGACCCATTAAGGACAATAACTTTACATCTCCCACGTGTGATGTCTGAAACTACCCAATTTGTATAAGATGTGCGTTATTGTGGCCTCTATTGCCTCATTGTTTGGGAACAGTTACTTTTAACAGAGATTCTGATAATAAATCATTAATTTAGCTCGTTAACACCTATATCGATTCTCAACAAAAGTTTATCTCCTTTGTCGGTTGTCTCTCCTGAGAGCTAAGATTTATTCGCTACCATCAACTGGATGTCTCTCTACGCTCACCAAACGAAACACAGAAATAGTGACATTCTGCTATTTCACACTGAAATTCCTTGTGAGCTACTAAGCTCACAAGGAATTCAGAAGTTGTGAGCAGGTTGGCTCGTATGGGTAAGGACTACCTTACCCATACGAGCCGACGCATTAATGGTGCAGCTAAAATCAAGATTCAGCGTGATGCTAAAGTGGTTTATTTAAACTTAGTAATATTAAGGTCGTTTTTGTCATCTTTTTTATTTAAGTTTTCAGAAATTGAACGCAAAATAGAAAATATATTATCATACATTATATTACACATTACATATTATTTGCTATGTGGTGGAATATTTCCAGAATAATCTCATCTGTCTTTCCATCGTGTACCATAGTATACCAAGAGATTATTAAAAGATATAGCTAAAGAAGAAAGAGAATAGACGTTAGATCTTTCCTTATTAAATATTATAATAGTTAGATAGCTTTATGTTACAATATGAACGGAACAAACAGAAAAGGTATAACCTACGATTATAAGCTGGTTTCTTTAAAATACACTACCTAACTTTTGATTATCTGAAGTAATAATATGAACCACAAAGTTAATTAAACGTTTAGAAACCTTGGTCTTGTTAACCTTGAATTTATTTACTTTATGATATGGGTCGTCTTTATATAGCACTAAATTTTCATTATACCTCTAAAAATAAAAGACAATGCTTACCAAGCAAGTCTTGTTGTGGCAACCATTTATACAGCCTCACGTTAGAAGGAATATCCGTTAAGTTTTGTTCTGCATCTTGCTTCCATAGAACCCTTTGTGGTAAGCGACCTAGGGCCTTGACGATCATTCGATGGGCAGCTAGTGGCATTGTGTTCGTCCTCACCGAAGATCCCATAGACACGTAGACAAAACCAGCACCACCTGCACCAGCTATCCATTCTTCAATATCCTGGAAAGAATCAAAACTTATTAGCTGATATAAATATACCCAAATGAAAATAGTACCTAAACTTTTGTTACAATACTTTGTGTTGTGCAATTGCTTGATAAAAAGAATTACCATAGCGTAGAATACTCACAGAATTCAACATCTTCGGCTCCTTACAATGGATACAAGCTACTTCAGCAACATTTGGTAAGTAGGGGCGAGGATACGACACAGAATAATGTCCATTTTGTAGAATGAAGCTCACGTTCTTTGCCATATCATATACATGAGGAATTTGTTGTCCAAAATGCCTCCGCAACACTCCTTGCAGGATCGTCATACTGAACCCGTGAGCTGCTAAAGATCCAACAAGCCAGGCAGTATTCAGGGCCCTATCAATAAATCCCATATTGTCAGTGAACGCTCTTCCAAAGAATGGAGTAACGGAGTAAGGGGCCGGACTTCCGGACATGCTAGCAGGTCCAGAGTAAAATCCAACAGTGTTGATATACATGAAAGGAACTTTGAGTCGATAGACTACTCCTAAAGCGCATTCAGGATACGCGCCATCGAGTATAATAAGATCATAGGTTCTTCCAGAACGAAGGAAGGATCTTGTCTCGAAGTCGTCCAGGAACGCCTCACAAGCCTAGAGAAGATGCAAAATTTTTGATTAGTCTTGTATCATTATATATTTTGGATATTTATATTTCGAAAAAAAGATTGAAATCAGCCAAGTGCATACCATCCTAATTGATTAGTATTACCTTTTTTTAAATTAAAACTATTCAAAGATATAAAAATTGCTTAGTCAGTTTATACGATATAAAAGCAAAAGTATAAAACTATTCTTAGACAAACTAAATATACTCAGCTTCTCGTAATCTTTTTACCTCATATCCATAACGGAGTATATCGTATAGAGGGAGAGGTTCTTCACCTCTCATCCGAGCACCCACCAGGTCGAACGTCATATACCCGCGCACATATACAGCCAGTCCTTCGGGAGCTATCTCTTCCAAGCCCGGTATATGGAAATCAGGGGCGAATGCACTCATAAGTGTTATGTTGTGACCCCTGAAATTACATATCACTTGATTTAGTAGTGAATTTTCTTGCTAATAAACATTAATAATGTGCTAAGTACGTGTGAGGTACTAGAAGTTTCTGGAACTGATCGATAATATTAAATATTTTAAAAAGTAAGATACTCTATATCTGTAGAACACATTTTATATTCTGTGAATGTCTTTTATACTTCTCGTTTTGGCTTCTTTTGGAAAACTGCGTGTTTTGATTTTTGACGATTTCCGCAATAACTTAAGTTTTGCCAGAGACTTGAATAAGCATTTTACTTTAATTAAGTTACCTCTTGGTTTAGCTAAAGTTATATAAATTTTCACATTACTTTAATAATTACTCTAAGAACTTTTTTTATTTCGTGCACGTAATTTTGTTCACATAATTTTTTACTGATACTTAAGAAGAGAATTTACATATTTAATTAAAAAAATTATAGCTAATTGACTAACGTTCCATAGATTATTAATTTTAAAAGATATACCTCCGAATCATTCCTCTGGCGAGTTCCCAAAACGGCATTTTGTGTGATTTGGTGCCGCCCATTGTGATCATGAGGATATCACTACCGCACGCTGACGCTGCCAAAAATATTGGCAGCCAGAAGATCGGCCATCGTGAACCCAGCTGAAATTAAAATTAAAAAAAATTACATAAAAAAATTTTAATTTCTTAAAGTACTATTTTTGTATTTCGTACTGGCAGACAAGAAAACAAAAAGAAAACGATCCCTCGTTTTCTTTTTGTTTTTTTTCTTATGAAACAGAAATTACCATTGAAAATTATTAAAATATTATGAAAAAATGTAATGTAACTTCGAATAATTAGTTTAATTAATAAATAAAATGTTTACGTTTAATTATATGGGAGATATAGATGAGTATTGTTTTGTTTCAATCGGTGAGTAATGTCGTTAGATACCAATGTTTCAATTTTCTATCGAGTATATTATATGACAGATTATTATTTGTTAATTCATCATATGATAATTGCGATGTATCAGTAGGCTATCGCAAATACTATTTGATGAAAAGTAATTTTGCTTTCAATATCAAGGTGCGAATCGACCCGGGTGAAAACATTATATTTGATATATAATTTTTTTTCACCCGGATCGATTTCGACTGCGGTATCATTTTATTTATTAAGACCTGCGCAAGATACTATTCATAAAATAAACGTGATAGGTTCGAAGGAAGTTTCGGAAGTTTACACAAATTTATTGAAATCATGCCTTACGACTTAATCAATACGGTGAAACTAGCTAAAATAAATAAATACAAAAATAAATAAAAATACACCGTCAACGGTTTAAAGATCCATTCATTCACATTGTGAGTGAACAATAAAGAATGATAAGTTTTCACACGGCTAGGAAAAAACAGAATATGTACTTTATCGTATTGTCTAACATACGTTGACACGGTAAGTTATGAGAAAATTTTGTTTAACTTAACTTATGACGGCCTCCTCCGGTTGCGAATAAGAACATCTTCTAGTCGTATCTCGAATGCGTCAATCATTAAAAACAAATTTAATAAAAAAGTATCTAAATGGAGCCATTGCTGAATTATTTAAATAAATTTTATATAATTAATTTTATAAAATTAGAATTTTTATTACAAAAATACGTAGTCTACTTACTGTATCTGTGGGTAAGTTCGCAATAAATAACGTAACATATTTTCAAAGTAAAATTTCCATTTATTATTATTTAATATCTTACTTAAGTAAAATAAAGACTCGTCTCTTTTATTCAAGCGGGACAGATGAAGATAGCAAGCAACATTTCACCTTGAGCCACTAAGTTTGTCTTTCATCGTACCAGTAAATTATTAATATAAAATTGTTTTGTAATTAACGGCGAAAATTCATTAATACAAGCCAAATGCAAATTAAACTCAAAACCCCAACCTAGTCCTTATAATAATAAATACAAATTTAATTTAATATATAATTAAGCGTTGTTTCGATATCTGTAAAGCATATAATCTTCGGCACTAACAACTGGTTTAATAAATTTGCTTTATGTACCTTTCATTGAGAGGGTTACGAACATACTTTGTTGTCATAATAGCGAATGGTTTCTGTGTCTCATAGGTATCTATAATACATCGTTGATAACTTAATACTGGCAAGTGAGACATTCCATCTAAGATCTCAGGGAAAACAACGCATCTGCATTATCGAGGATGTAGGTGGTAGTAGTAGGAGACATGGGCTGGAATCACTCACTATCGGAAAAAATATATTAAATTTGTATGTATATATATATATATATATATATATAATATTTTTAATAATGTCTACATATATGATAGCAAAAATCATTCACAACAAACTGTTATTCATACAAGAATTAATTTGCGCCTTATCTAATGAAATAGATTAAAATATATATTATATCCATTCTATTTTATTATTTTGTAATGGTATCAAATCAAAAATTTCTATTAATATATCTAGATCTATTTGATAACAAAAATCTGCCACTGAACTGAATCCGGGCTAGTTCAATATATACTATTTGGATTTCCAATAAATATATATTAGCTTAACAAGTTTTCAAATCAACTCCAGATTTCTTTACAAGGCAACATTATTTTGCATCGTAAATATACGCACGAGTGGAGAGTGAATTATGTCGTAATATTTCATCGTTCGATATTTTCATTACCAGTTCACTTCGTCAATTTCCAAACGAACATTGCAAAACGAGAGTATCCGAGGCGTTGCAGAGTTCAATGAACTATGTGAAAATATTTTAAATTTTACTTAACATAAAGAAAGTAAAGTAATTTAAGTAACTCACGTGATACACCTTTATTAATGAGTCCGACAAATAAAGAAAATATCATAGAATCTTATTTCAAAAACGTGTTCCATAGTTCCAGTGTTAAGTTAGTTACATCACCATAAGCTCGTGTCACCTACATCTATCCCAGAATCAAGTTGCAGATGGGTTGTCACCCCTGAGTACTCATTAGTTTTATGAAATAGACATATTCCCAGTAATTAGTTCTCCGGTTTCTTCCACTAATCATCTATTACTCTAATGTATCATCTTGTAACCAACAAATTTAATATATCGCCTTGCGAAAAGTTTATCAAATTACAGGGAAGGTCCTATAATCCGATAAACTTTTACCAGAAATCTGCCAAGTAGGTGGATTTTTTTTTTCGGGCTGACGGCTGCTCTTAGCCCGAAGGCTTTTACAGTTTCACCGGATTGAGAGGTCACCGAAGGCTTATGGCGCTCAGCGGAGACTTTTATTATTGGCTAACCAGCACAAGGGCTCCAAAGAGGGAGCCGGCCCGTTGGACCGTTACCCTGTTACGCGAAAGCGACTGACTCGAGGGTGACTAAGGGGTGGATTTTTCGAGGGTTTATTATAAATAATTTGTTAATGGAAAATCACGGTGAAGCTAGTGTCCCGCATCATCATGAATGAATGGGTCAGCTCAATTGGGTAAGAACCCCAACATTACAGAATAGCGGCAAGACGCTGTTGTTTCGTATACGGAACCGGACGTCTAGTTAATGATAGCATGATGTCCTCCTTGTCGATTTCGGCCACGACGACATCTGGTTATTGTCAGATGACCTACCCTCCACCTCACCCACCGATCCTGAGGTCATACGGGCCGAAGCGCGGGTAGCGCCTGTAGTCTGGCCGTTGCTCGGCTCTGCACGCGCCTTTCTTGACTCCCAACAAGTTAGTATACCCTTCTTTATTGCCAGATGATATCTTTTTTCTGTAGTATCTGTGATACTGTGGGTGCAATGGCCTTTATAGCTTTACTGGGGGACTGTGCAGAATATCTTAATAGTACCGTTTATAGCGCGAACACGCAGACACTTATTTGTCGTCCACTTCTCTATTCTGATTAAACCTTTTAGATAAGGCTTTTCGATAAGACCGGATAAAGGTTTAATTGCAGTGTCGGGACGTACATACACGAAAACATTCCAACTCAATCCTCAGGGATGACAACGAATGTACATCGTTGAGGAAGGATTTAGCTGTTTATGGGTTTATGTTCACTTCCCATTAGCTGTGTGCGCTTGTGATGTTCTTACCCTTACATTCAGGCAAAATAACTATAATATTAGAACTATATTAATTTACTTTATTTTTTTTAATTACATTTAGAGTAACAAACGAGCACACATTTCACCTGATGGTGATTCCTGCGGCCCATGACATATACATTCATCCTTGACAAGGATTTATATTGCAGATTCGTTGTTATTGCTACTATTTTACGCTGGTATTCTGTGAGGGCGTGGTCCTACCCCGGCCGATCTCACCCATTCATTCTGCAGATAGAATTAAACATTCTAATCCCTATAAATTATTTGTTTAAAAATAATGTAAACTGAATAATCCAGACGAAGGCGGATCGGATTATTTGCTTATAAAATAAGCATAAATATTCGTACATACAAGTGTTAGGTTTTGAATGTAGTGAAAAGGGTCAAAATAATGTCGGTCCCTACAGTCCTCTATTATTACCGACATTATCTTTGTAGGCCAATATAGTGTTTACAACAATACCCTGACGTCTGTCATTTTTCATCCCATTGTATGTATAACAAACGTATATTTACATTGCACATTTGTTTTGAGCTGATATAATTTACGACACCGGACGGTAATTACTTAAAAGATTTATTTAGTGGGCAGTATTTTGAAAAATACAATTAACACTATTGACGCGGAAGCTTGGGATGTAGTTACGATTTATGTCATAGATCTATTAAATACTTGCATACTGAAAATTTCTGGAAATGGCAATAAAAAGCAATTTCGGAATTCGAGAATGGATCTCTCTGGCAATATGTTACTTTTTAATTCGTAAAACTCATTTTAAAGGCGGCCCTTAGAGAATTATGTGTCGCTATTAGAATCAATTCTCTATTTTTCGCTCAATGATTTTTTACCACTTTGCAAGTCACAGAGATTCTTGTCTTCAATCGGCATTTGGTGATGAAGTTCAATGTCGCAGTTCTGTGTATTTTTGTTTCGGAGAATTTAGATATACTATATCTACATACAGTCATACAGCCTGGACCTCGTACCTTGGGACCTCAAAATTAAAGATTAGCTTAGAAGAAAATTTCTGATTAATAAGCCCGGAAGCGTTCCACAAAACCATCCAAAAGGTCTACTGAAGAGTGGATCCACTACTTCATAAAATGGTTCCAACGAATACAAAATTGTGTAAATAGTGAGGGTATATAAAGGCACTTCGAAAGACAATAAATGTATAATAAATAATAATATCTGGTCATGTTTATTAAGTAAGTAATGTTAAAAAGTAGAAGTGACTTGCCACTAACAACGTACCATTTACGTCGAAAATGTATTCTGATTTCACCCTAAATTTATATGCACAACCCACTTATTATACATTTGTAACGACTCGATAAGGTAAATCATGGACTTGAAGAGTAACAGGAACCAGGTAAGTTTGGAATATTTCTTTTTCTAATGTACTTTTTACAATGAGTTTTCGCTCTACGCTCATTGCTAGTAACTTGCGGCTAATCTACAAGGACGGTGATTCCGGATCTTTACTCGGATTGAATGGACCGCAAAATTCAAAAATAATTTTCTTGTTAAGTTTTTTGTAGTTATATAAATTGCCCATTTTGCACGAGCATCTTTTTGAAAACGATAACTTTTCTCTTATTAAAGGTGAATAGCAACCACACTATTCCAGATAATACGAAGCACAACAGCGCTACATAACTTTTTCATACTGGTATTCTGTGTGAAAGTGGTTCTTCGCGGTTGAGCCAATATGTTGCGGCTTGGCTCTTTCTAAATTGCCATTATGACTTTTATTAGTAAGTGATCCTTGCCGTTTAATTAAATTTAAGTTAATTTCAATTAAAGAATCAATCATTCCAATGCTTTTGGTAATGGTAATGTTACTAGCCTAACACAACTATGAAGCTTTTTTGTGGCAGTATACTGTGGCAATGGTACCTGGTAAAACAGGTACTACAACCAACCAGCTCCTAGATTCAACTAGATTTTATCCCATCGGAGACCCGTTAGAGCCGATATCAATATATTAAATTAAATCTACGAAAAAAGACATTGAAGATTTACTATTTAAATACTTTAAGAACCAATTGAAAGTAGTGAAAACCTCTATCAAACATTCTCCTATTCCAAACGAAAAAAAATTTTTTTGGTACGTATCAAACGAGCACACAGTTCACCTGATGACAAGTGATTCCTGCTGTCCATGTCGTCAACATTAATCCTTGACATGGAATCATAATGCAGATGCGTTGTTACCCTTGAGAACTGAGACAGAATGCCTCGTCACCAGTAATAAAGTTCTCCGAATCCCTGCCACTCACCGGACGAAACACAGCAGCGTTATGCTGCTATTTTTCTCTGGTATCTGTGAGGGCGTGGTCCTACCCTGGTCGAGCTGACCTATTCATTCTGCAGCTGGAAACAAACTGCAGTGTAGCTCTACCACTGTTGGATATAGTTTATAAGTTTAAATTTCAACCATGACTACATGTACTGTATAAATATAGGCTAAATAGTGTTTTCGGTATTCGTGTAAATACCGAAGCTTTCGACGATGTATGTATCTATTGTATTAAAGTTGGAAGGTTACTTAAACGCAACGACTCAAAATGTTCGCCACACAAACACGATTAAGAATTTCCACAAACATTGACTACATTGATTAATCATCCATCCACTCGAACAGTAAAGTGTTGCAGTCACGCAAGATATACGCAAAATATAATTTTACCAAGTCACAAATTTTATTAAATTCAATGTATGCGGGCATCGTGTGAATGGACAAAATTTTAAATTAATATTCAGCACAAACGTACAATGACGGTGTACATTAGTCCCATTTATGTCCTCGTATGAATCAGCCTTCAATACTGTACAAATATTACACATTTATATGTAAATTAATAAAATTTTAGAAGTTCATTGAACTTGTGCTTTAATTTAAAAATATATATATTGTATCGTTTTTTTTTCCTCTATTCCTATCTAAGGTCATCGCCGACGTGTCAGTCTATAAGTCTACTGATGAACATAAGTCTTCCACATAGTCTGCAATGAAACACGATCCTGAGCAACCGATATTTTAAGTCACGTAAAGTTGCGTAGTTTGATAATAACTCAAATGAAGTCTCTAAAATATTTTCCACAAAATTATGGTAATTTGTTAAAAATTAAAATTCTCATCTTCACAAGTTAATGCGCGCGGCTATACCTTCTTAAAAAAAACTTATAAAAGCACGTTTCTTACCAATACGAATAAGTTTCTTAAAGGTTTATAACGTCACCTTTCACACTAATAATGAAGTCTGAAACATTTTCCTCAAAATTGTCTTCATTTGTTAACAATTAAAAGTTTTTATCATCACATGTTAACGCGCGCGGCTATACCTTCTTAAAAAAAACTTATAAAAGCACGTTTATTACCAATACGAATAAGTTTCTTAAAGGTTTAAAACGTCACCTTTCACACTAATAATGATGTTTGAAACATTTTCCTCAAAATTGTCGTCATTTGTTAACAATTAAAAGTTTTTATTATCACATGTTAACGCGCGCGGCTATACCTTCTTAAAAAAAACTTTTAACAGCACGTTTCCTACCAGTACGGGTAAGTTCATAAAAATCAGACATTGATTAGTATCGATAAACAAGTTTTAACAATGTTCGCATGAAACCAAAATCACGTGACCGATGAACTCTGCAAAACAATTCGCATTTGGTTTCCAATAAACCGTGACACGTGACAAAGAATCGTGAATTCCAACCGCACACGTGACAAGATACGTGTCAATGGTGGTCCGCACCGAAAATGAACGTCAATTATTCGAATAGGTACATCCCTATTGAGCTGAGACGGAATACAGTGATAATGTAATGTAAAATTAAATGAATTGTTTACAAACATTGGATAGGATTGATCGTTATAGTCTAATATGGATAGTACCAGTGGGTCGTTAGTATATGATCGCACATTGAAATCTACATGTATCTAATTTAATAAATGTGTTGTTAATTTTAATATCATTTATTTTTTTATTTATTTATTTAAACTTTATTGATCACACCTTACAAAAATGAGTACAAAGGGAGGACTTAAACCTTGAGGCTTTCTCTACCAGTCAACCCGTGGGGTTTAGAAAAATTGTGGTAGTGCATACGTTGCAAAAAAGAAAAAGAAACTAAAAACTGAAGTATTATATATAAGAATAATATTATAAAAAATAAAATATTTATATCAATAAAAAACATAGTTCTTTTATTCTGTTCGTTATATATGTTTGTAAAGTACAGATAATTTTAATTAATATAATATAATTTCTATTAATATATTATTTATTACATTTATGTACTCTTAAAATTAAAATAAGTATTTTCTTGCAACCACAATATATTCTCTACTCAATCCTTTCGGCATTATGTGCGCCGTTTTGTACAATGTTTGTTTTGTACTTGTTAAAATAAAAAACAAATAAATATATAAACATAGGTTTGTTTTAGCAAATATTTTCAATATAGAAACAACTTCACGTATAAGCTTCAACTACAGTATATAAGAAAAATTCCATACAGGCACGTTCAAAATTATTAAAGCTTGTGAACGTGCCTGTATTGAATTTCCAATTTATGGTATACCGAGGACAATCTACATACCGCAACTACATACGCAACCTAAGTAATTTATTTTTATTGCGTGTTTCATACGTTCTTTGTTATTCAAATGCGCGAATAGTGCAAAATTGTTACGAAATAGAGTATCAAACGAGCACACAGTTTACCTGATGGCAAGTGATTCCTGGGGCCCATTATATCTATATTCATCCTTGACAAGGAATTACAATGCAGATACGTTTCAGCCTTGATGACTGCGCTGGTATTCTGTGAGGGCGTGGTCCTACCCCGGACGAGCTGACCCATTCGTTCTGCAGCTAGAAACAAGCTGCAGTGTAACTCTACCACTGTCAGTTAGGAACAAACCGCAGTGTAAGTCTACCACTGTCAAACAAATGTGTATATGTGTGTATATTGATATATCAAAAGATTTGTAATATACGCGAGCGATGTTTTATTTGTTGTTAATATTTTTCGACTATTATCAGGTCAGATCAAATGTCCGGGATATCATATCATATTATAGCGTCGTAGACATTCTAGAAAACGCAGACAGTCCCGGTACTCTAACTAATACAACACGTCACATTTATTTTATTACGGTGGTGGTGTAACCTTAACCTGTACGAGTACATATAATCTTATCCGAAAACTGAAAAATATGAAGCACAAATATTGTTTCTGGGCAAGAAGTTGAACACAAAACCTGTGGCGCTGCAGCCCGGTACTCTAACTAATGCGATACGGTGACGTCACTTTTATTTTAATACGGTAGTGGTGTAACCTTAACCTGCTTCATTATCACTCGGGGCTCAATTGGTTGGATAATGGCGGGAATTGGTGGGATTATTATTTTTTATTTTTTTAACTTACTATATCCAAACATAGATGTCATGCCCATATACTCTGGTACAAAAAAATATTATTCACAAAAATTTTACTAAGATTCCCCTATGTGACCGGTACACTATTTTCTTTTTTTTAAAAAAAAATTCTAATTGGTCTATTAATATTCTCTTTAACGACTCCCAACTAAACTTAAATGCTTGTGCTACGAGATGGGTCACGTCTATAGTCGAATGGCAGATTCGAACCAACGGTCTTTAGTTTCGGATACCGTGCACTAAACCATTAAGCTTTTGACGCTTTAATCTAATATATTTTTTAAACTTGACGCCCCAACCTTTTATAATACTAAATACTTTATCATCAAAGAATATTTATTTTGTAAATTGTTTGTAGTTTAAAAAATGTAGGACATACTATAATAAATGTAATAGTGTAAAAAAACTTTGAACGAGATTTTACATATTTTTTTTTTGCAATAAGCTTTTTTACATATTAATTAACCGCACGACATTGAAAGTAAAGTCTGTGGGTTATGAAATTTAGTATTAAATATCGTACATTAGTAAAGTAAACACGAGACAAATTTATAACAAGGCAAGGGCACAAGTATCGTACATTCATTTCCGGATTTTAAGACAGGACTGGTACCCTCGATTTTTTTTAATTCCTTGTATAGATAGTTTCATCATCATCAAGTCATTTACGTTCCATTTAATTAATATATTTTAATACGTGTTTACAATTATTAAAAAACATGAAATTACAAAAGACGGTTAAATTATTTTCTAAAAAAAAATGGCCTTCCATTATTCCTTACTTTAATACTGATAGCATATTCAAAAGACTATTAACAGCTTATTTGTAATTTCTATTAAAAATAATAACTACATAAGATTACTATAAACACTATTCAACAATATTTTTTTTTATTTAATGATTAGTGTTACTCATTTAAAATTAATTAATAAAATATTGTCACATCAAGTCGTATAGACAAAAGCTTTTATAAAATCAATAAAATGCTTGAAAATCATACAAAAATACTCAAAATTTATGATATTTTTTTTTCTATTCAAACACTATTTTTGATTAAATAGTTTTGTTCTTATCAGTTTTCGGAGTATCCCTCTGAAGACGAGACAAGAGAAATCAGCAAGCATAGCTGGTTCCCATTAATCTTCATAACGCTTCTCAAACTCTTAGTGAAAGCTATGTCCACGTTTATGGGTAACTGAGAGATTTCCGGAAATAAACTCGAATGTGTGTAGATAATGGATTTTTAATGGCATATTGCGTCTTAATCCATCATAGGCACTCAGCATTAATTTTATTTATCCATAGATTTCTGGTGATTTGTGTTAGCCGAGGAAACTTTTCAAGACATCAATAAAAACCAACACTACCTATTTATATATGGAATTTATATTGGACAAATAGAGGGTCAATAAATCTTATTATATTAGGCCCTACAAAATTCTTCATTTATTTTAGTATCTAGCCTAGGAAAGGTATTTATGGGTAACCGAAAATGTTCTTATAATATTTATACACGAAAATGTAAAATTTTTACGACTATCCATTAACAATTGATACAAAGAATAAATAAAAGAATCACACGTTTACTAGGTTATGAGATATGCTGTCGACATAAAACTTTTTCGATATACTAGGTTATAGTCGTCTATATTTCCTATATTAACTGATCACCTTAGGTTCGAGATCTTAAAAGTTACTTTTAAATATAACACCTCTGTATGTATCCGTTGTCTAATTAATACATTGAAATATCTATAAAACATTAAAGACGATGTAAGAGACTATTCTCAAGGGTATATAGGGTCAAAGTAAATCGAACCTTAAAATCTGCAATATTGTTGCGTTTATACCGTACTACGGTCTTGTTTACGTGATTCGTGCCGATACACGTCATTATCTTGGAAGTATCCCGAATTGCGGTGCTTGGCATATCTCCATTCCAGAATGACCGATCGTAAACATCGGTGACAGAGCCATTTCTTGTTCTCACGAGCTACAATGCGATACGATTAGTGACAAGATATAAGACCTCTGCTGTGAATTACACAATAATATTATATTAATACCATCTTATATACACATATAAGAATGTCTTAGGCCATCAAGCTTCATAAAATACTAAAAAAGCTCGGTCGTTGTACGGAAACAGCTACCAATATAAACCCGGACATAATTAGTTCTTCTATCATTCTATATCCCTTCTGTCACTGACGCGGAAACTATATCTTAAGTAAAGTTATTACTTTGCAATAACTTTTGCGAGATATATTCCGAAAAGAAATCTTTTTTAGATTAGGACAATGATGACAGACTATAAAAACATAATCTTTCGTGTGACTACGAACATGACGAAGGTCCTATTATAGTATAGGAATTGACATAAAAAAATCACGGGCTACTACTTAGCTAATACTAACTCTCAACCCGGTGAAACTGTAAAAGCCCTCTGGCTAACAGCGGCCATCTGCCCGAAAAAAAAAATACTAACTAATACTATAATAAGCCGGGACACGGTTCAACTAACACTGGCCACTGATGATTATTAAAATTCTATTTTTTTTTAAGAAAAGGATATTAGCAATGCTATTAGGACTACTAACATTCCGGTTAACCACTTCAACTAAGCTGAAAATGCTTGAGATGGTTCTACTATAATAGTCGAATGGTGGATTCGAACCTACGACCTTAAGTTTCTCAGACCTTACCCTAAACCATTAGGCTATTGACCCTTCATATCTTTTTGTATCGTATAAATTATAAAAATGGAACAATAAATTCAAGGGTGTATATTTATACACGAGAGGATTATTTATACACGATACTGGGAAAAATGGCAAGTGAAACGCTTCATTTATTAATTATTTATAAATTAGAGTTAAGATATAATGTAGCTAAAATCGTATTGAGTATCTCTAATGAAAAATTAAAAATTTCCAAATGGGAATTTTAAAATATACCCCTGAATATCTGCAGATATTCTTTACGCATAGTAAACATGCTGACACTTGAGTAATGAAATTTTAATTTCTCCCATTTCCAATACATGTTACTTTATTATCGATATAAAATCAAGAAACAGACGTTTTCATTGGTACTTTAGGATATTAATGAGGACAAGGAATGGCTCTATGCCAATTGGTTTTCCATTTTTCTTTTTCATCTACAACATAATGTAGTGACAATGTTGTTAAAAAATACCAGAAAATAATCTTGAGTTACAATAAAAATTGGAAACTACTTTGATATATTATGGTAAAGAACAGGAGTGACAAAGTTTCTCCAATTTTTCACAAATTATGGCGATTACAATAGATCTTCCCAACTCGTTTGAACCCTTTATTTTACTTCATTATTTCATTTTTTAATTACCTGGAGTATAATAAACGAGCACACGGTTCACAGGATGGCAAGTGACTCCTGCGGCTCATGACATCAACATTCATCCTTGACGAGGAATCATAATGTAGATGCGTTGTTACCCTTGAGGACTGAGATATAATGCTTGGTCACCAGTAATAAAGGTCTCCAGATCCCTGCCCTCACCGACGAAACACAGCAACATTAAGTTGTAATTTCACGCTGGTATTCTGTGGGGGCGTGCTCCTTCCTCGGGCGAGATGACCCATTCATTCTGCAGCTATTAAGAAACTGTGGCGTAGCTCTATTGCTGTGGCTCGCACTGTAAACCGGCTACTAAAGAAGTATTTTTATAAAACGAAAAGAAAACATAGGCTAATTTATTTATAATTAGATATCGATATATATTGGATACCGGTGTGTAATATCAGATTAACTGAGCAGTGTTTCTATTCCAGTATAGGGATCCAGCTTACAGGCAACGAAGTTTCATTCCTCAGGAATGAAAACATGCATTGTTAAAAATACCAATATAGATGCGTTCATTCCGTAACGACGAACATTTAAGTCAATATCACTAATTTCTTTCGCCTCCAATGATACACAGAAACGGTTACATGGTAAAATAATGGGGTTCAAACTCTTACAGAAAGCTCTAAATTCGAATTTATTTATATGACGTTGGGTTGTTCGTAAATAATACCTGCATCTCAATGTCATAACTTCTCTCAAACTCACCAACATAAAGTAATCCAAAAAGCGTTACAAAGCACAAGGGTTAATCACACATACACGGTTCTACCGTTACTACACTTACCAGTTGAAACATATCAACAGTTAGCCACAATTTTATCCTGATATTCTATGAAGCGAAATCATGCCCAGGTCGAGTCTATCCACATGTTTGCACCTGTTGTTTTTAAGTTGCAAGGTTTCAAGGGTTATGAACAAAAAAATAAATGGCAATTGGAATAAAACTCGCCAGTTTTTATACCATTTTTGTTTCCTTTAAACATCATTTCATCGCAGACTTAACTTAAAGGGCAAAATTACACGCAGTTGACGTTGCTCGTATATAGAACAATAACTTTTTTATTTTTATTTTGTTCGTTATTTAACAGCGAATCTGTTTAGATTAGTCTTGCTTGTTGTTTATATACTACATAGGCAAGCAATCATTCGTCGTCCTCTTCCCGAGTCCGTTGATTACTAAACATTGTATGCATTAGCATATGCATTAAGGTCGGATCACGGCTTTGATACGGTGTCAAATACAAGGGTCATATAACTTACTCAGACCCCAAATTCAACAATTTGTGACACCGCAATACAGCAACCGGATACTTAACCACTACGCCTTATATAAGGTGAAGTAATAGTATATTATCAAAAACGATCCAACGACACAGAATCGCTTCCTGCATCTGACGCTGTCTTCCTCGAACAAGTTGCCATCAACGGTCACCAGTTACATCATCTTAACCAGACAGTTACGTCACATAGGTGAGTTCTCTCTAATATTGTAATTTACGATATAATAACTATATGATTGTACCAATAATAGATTAGATTAATCTTACGTATGATATGTACTTCAAGAACTCGGTGAACTTGCCCTTCTACTCGTGTTTGTTATATGTTATAGGACTTACAACAATCAATTTAAAAGCAAATAGAGCAAGTAAAACTTACTGATTATCCAAAGAGGTTTCGCAAAACATAACGTCAATAGTAAGAAATTACAATTATAATTACGCTTTGGGTAAAATCGTGATCTGGCGTGATCTTTTCATTACGTAAGGGTAAATTTTTACGTTTATTATCCCATTCTAGATAGACACAGAAAAGAATATTAAAACTCAGTTTATTCTAGAGTAGTTAACTCGCAAGTTTGAGTATTAGGACGTTTTTTAAAATTTACTTTATAATACTTTTATTTAAAAAAAAAGACGTGAAACAATTACAATTACAAATGATTGAAGGAGTATCACATCTAGTAATAATAACGTCATTACAACAACTTATAAGTATAATCCGTCGATAATCTTTTATTTCATAAAAAATCAAAAAAAAACCGGACAAAAATTTTATACCAAAAAAAGGTAATCTAGTTGTGAAGGAGTGGGAATAACTTATTGTAAGTATATAAATATAATACACCTATTAATCTCATTTAATAAAAAAACCAAATTCTAAGCAATCTTCATCTTATCATGTAGGCAATTTGTCAGCCGCGGTGTAGGAATTTTAAATCCCCTGAAGGCCTCCGCAATAGCTTAACGATTGCTATTCTAATATATCGGTACGATAGTTTAATGGTCCTGCAAATTACTGAAGTGCCCACTTGTAAATGCTTAAGGAACTCTTAATGCATAAAGACTAATGTACCAGCTTAAAATATTAACGACTTACTAAGTCACCGCCGACCTGTGGCCGTGTTCTATAATATCTAAACTTTTCTGTTTAACGTGCGGATATTTTTCGGGGCCTTACCTGACTCCTAACAGGTAAAACATGTGCCTCTCTACGCTCTGAGTAGGGATTACTATCCAAGTCTATATACACCTCAAGGAAATGTTAGGCCGTATACTTTTCTTAAACAAAATAGTAGAACGGTACGGAGCCGCCGTTTCAAAGCCAAATGTATTTGTTAAAGCACATATGCTTTGAAAGCTCCAACACTAGCGTGTTTGACTTTGTAAAATTACTTGTCTGGTTTTTACGTTAAAGAGTGCGGAGATTTTCATAAACACAAAAACATGGATAAACTTAACTAGCTCGCCATAGACAAAATTAAGTACAACTTACAATTTATCTTTTCAACGCCTTGAACGAAAGGGAATGGCTTTTTCTTTGGCATATTTAACGATTTAACGATATTCGAGGTAACCAGTTTTAATTGTATAAATATCCCACAGAGTATTAAACACAGACCGCTATTAGAGCTTTGATTGGCAGACTTCACATGTCTTGAATCAATATTTTCTTTTATATTTTTTTCACCGCGGAGCATGTAGTAAATTGTCACTTAAAATAACAATTAATAATTTCACCGGGAATCAAAACGGGAAAGAATCCGCGACACAGTAGCTAAAATCCCCAAACCACTAAGCTACGTGGACCTTTGCCATGAGACGTTACCACCACCAGAAGACAACGTTTGCCGATTAAAAAATTTACGAATATCAAGTTAACTGGGACGAAAGGGAGAGCTTAAGACAAACTCGATCAAAACCAGTCGCACGAAGGCTAACCGGGGAAGGTCACGTGGTACCCATATTTGCGCTTAGTGTTTACGTTGAACACATAACCATTTAAAGTGGAAATAGTAAAAAAAATAAGTTTGTATAACGCTCAATAAAAAAACCTGCAAACTTATATATCGTTGAGTATGTTTGCATTAAAAAAATACGAGAAGGAAAAGAAGTATAGAGCATCAATATAAAATTGGAGAAAAAGTAAATAAGTTTCAGATGTTAGATACTTTAGTGTTACAGCTGAAATGCAGTTGGTTTCTAGCTGTAGAATGAATGGGTCAGCTCGATTGGGGTAGGATGACGCTCTCACAGAATACCTGCGTATAATGGCACCATAATGCTGCGGTGTTTCGTCTGGTGAATGTAGGCATCCGGAGACCTTTATTGTGTGTGACAGTATAGTGACAAGGTATTCCATTTCAGTCCTCAAGGGTGACAACGCATCTGCATTATGATTCCTTGTCAATGATGAATGTAGATGTCATGGGCCGCAGGGATCACTTGTCATCTGGTGAACTGTGTGCTCGTTTGATATTCTCAATGTAACAGAAAAAAAAAATCCATTTGGAATAGGAGAATGTTTGATAGAGGTTTTTACTACTTTCAATTGGTTCTTAAAGTATTTAAATGGTAAATCTTCAATGTCTTTTTTCGTAGATTTTATTCGTAGATTTAATTTAATATATTGATATCGGCTCTAACGGGTGTCCGA
This sequence comes from Teinopalpus imperialis, assembly GCA_029286865.1. Taxonomy (NCBI): domain Eukaryota; kingdom Metazoa; phylum Arthropoda; class Insecta; order Lepidoptera; family Papilionidae; genus Teinopalpus; species Teinopalpus imperialis. Next base: position 5,124,714 of record JAGSMU010000035.1, on the reverse strand, counting down.
TGGGATAAAATCTAGTTGAATTTAGTAGCTGGTTGGTTATAATATTTGGTTTTACCAGGTACCATTGCCACAGGTTACTGCCCCAAAAGAGCTTCATAGTTGTGTTAGGCTAGTGACATTACAATGCTTTTAAATACCAAAAGCATTGGAATGTTTGATTCTTTAATTGAAATCAACTTAAATTTAATCAAGCGACAAGGATCGCTTACTAATAAAAGGTATAATGGCAATTTAGAAAGAGCCAAACCGCAACATATTGGCTCAACCGGGAAGAACCACTTTCACATAGAATACCATGCATTAAGATTCATTGTTAATGATGAAAGTAGATGTAATGGGCCGCAGGGATCACTGACCATCAGGTGAATTGCGTGCTCGTTTGTTACTCACAATGTAATAAAAACAACTAAAAATAAGTCATTTGTCATTACTAATAATCTGAATCATTGATATATGTTATTAATAATAATAATAACGCTTGTATATAAAGTGTGATAATATGTTTTATATTTTAAACTACACTCGTGAGCAAAAATATCAACACCAGTGTCATTTACGAGGTTATGTCTTTAAAGAAATAAGTGAGTCCTGAATTATAATTTTCTTTTTGAATTATTAAAGCTGTATTTTGTGACTTCTAAAAAAATTATACTCATGTTATCTTTTCCAATAAAAGAATACGACCCAAAAACATGTTGTTATTGTTAATCAATCATTTTTTCACCTGCTTACAATAGCGCTATTACGGTGTTATCATGTCTTATAAAAGGTAATTTATGTGATCTACCCTTGTCAGTTAGTCGTCAAACGTCAACCGGTACACTTATCCCTTATTATTAAATACAATAACTGCTAATAAAATGAAAAAATAAAAAAGAATTTATTAATATGAATGTCTTCTCATTTTAAAGCTAAAACTTTCACCTGTAATCTCAACAACATTTTTCAAGACAATATTTTGACCGCAAGCGTACGGCGTGAGTCGATTTTTTGCTCAAGACTTTATAAGCTTACATATAGTGGTGTAGATCGCAAAAACAATGTCAATATGGTTCCATGTAAGGGCACGAACAAAAGTTGCACATACTGTTTCTTTTAATAATTGTATTTTATTCATATAACTTAATAAATTCAAAATTGAATTATGTTGTCTCTATTAGGGCTATGACTAGGGCAAAAACGGTTATGATAAAACTGTCATATTAGTCTCGTCCTACAACAATGCACAATTTTAAGTCGCTATTATACGCCAAAAGTATACCATTCGGTTAGAATCCGGGGTACATTAGGATAACAACATGATAATCTGCACACACGGAAAGAGATTTTCTAGTTAGCAAGTAGCTTTAAGGAAAATGAGTAAAAACAGCTTTGTATGTTTGTATTAATTAGAATTTAAATACAAAAATTAATTTAAATCTTAATAATAATAATATCGTTATTAATAGTAAAACTGTCTGATTGAAAATGATATTATTATAAAAATAAATTTACAAACAAAAAAATATATTTAAGATTAACAAGGTTGTTAATACTGGTAGGCATACTTATTAAAGTGAATGTGTTAAAAAAATGTTCTTATAAAAACGTTGAATTCATCGATTCATTAAACCGGCCGACCTTTCATTTTGGTTAACCGACATGCCAGTGGAGTTATTGTATTTATCGATTTATGTAATTATTACTCGATACATTTGACATTTATGAATAATCGAACAAGCCTATCAATGATCATGTATAATGCAATACAAAGCACAAGATTACCACGTAATGTGACTTATGGTAAAGCGAAAAGTTTAATATATGCCCCTTATCTTGATTTACCGGTATTCTAGCAAATATTTACGGTTAGGTTAACCTTTAAGTTCTGGCAGCACCTGTGCGATTTTTGTGCGAAATTTCATGTCTCTGTAACATGAGTTCTATTCTATATGCCGTACTATTAATATTGTCGGTTATACAAGCTGGATTACTGCGGCGAACGAAACTTGGGGTTTCAAGATTTAATTCATTAAAACATTAGTAATAAGCTAAGCCTCATTGTGAATAAAAACTCTGATGCCTTAAAGCTTTGCTTTCCAGAGAGGCATTAACTTAAGTGGAGTAAGCATGAGATTATCATTATGATGAACATAACCAGAAGAGCTAGTAAGGAAGAGGAAGTAAAGAGTAATAAAGAGTTACTATCGTGTTTAGGTGGCTCGTTTGTCATCAAACAATATAAAACAATACATTTTGGAGGGTGGCTGGAATAACATTATTTCCTTCACCCCTGTTCCATCTCTTACCTACCTACCTTGTGGATTCTCTCAGCATTAAAACGAACTTTACAGGTGGCAAACGAGCAAGCAGCTCACTGAAGTTAACTGATTACAGCCGCCCATGGACATTCGCAACACCAGAAGAGTCGCAGATGCGCTAACACAACAGCAAGGGATTGTAAGTTTCGATGCAGCTAGTGCGTTAATTATCTAGGACTACATTGCCAATTATCATCAGGTGGGGTAGTAGTCAAGCACTAGTCAGTTATTGTTAAAAACATATTCTGTTGTATTTAGTTGAATGATCATTAGAATCATAAGTTAACATGAACGCAAATAATTTTAATCTGTGTGTTTAAAGGACAAGTTATGTTCGCAAATGTTTGAATTTAATACATAACAGTATATACGTAATATTTTAATCTTAATATAACTTTAATATATCTCAATGTATTTTGTATAATTGGATAGTAAAAAAAATAATTTATTTATACAATTCATCACGCAACGGCACTCGAGTGCAACAAAAAACAGGATTTAAATGTCGGGACATAAAAAATCTGTGTACTTAATGTCTTTGGTTTTTCTATATCCAGTATTCATGCTAAGCATAATAATGAATACATGCAATTCTGCGTGTTACCTTTGTTAAGAAGACTGCCAATTATTTACACATACTAAGATGAAACAAAGAACTTAGAGGAAACCAAAACAAGTACATGGTGCTAATATGAATCTTGAAAGTAAAGACTATACTACCATTTGCATTAGAGGCGATGGATACGTAGGGTCCTTTGTCGATAATAATTTGGAAGAACTAGAGACCGCTGGTGAAAAGAGGGTTAGTTCTTTACTCGCACAAAAGTTGAGTGTCACAATTCAGCGAGGAAATATAACCTCTTATTAATAGACACGATGAACGCTACCGCAGAGGAAAGAGCTTTATGATAATTTTAGGTTTAATATTATTGGCATATCATTTTATTGTGATGTAAACCTGTGACACGGATTAAAATGATTACTTTTCAAATAACAAAATTACATAAGACCGTCACTAAAAAGCTCGTAAAATCTCGTCAAACAGAATTTTTAATATTATACAATAAATTGTTCTGTAAGTGGCTCAGGATCGTACTCACTGGTAGTCCGTGGGGGAAGTCTAACTTCAGCCGTAGGCTAGTGATGGGCTGAAATGGTGATAACGATTCGCATAACCTTTTGGTCGTTACCAGGTGACATGAACTGCGCAGAATCAGTAGCATCGACTGCGCATATCATAGTGCTGTAATCATTTACGCAAACACTATATAGAGGCAATCACTCGTAGTCACCTTCGATGGTGATATGTAGTCAGATAGTATGTAAATCAAGTGCTAAAAGATAAGAGGAATGTTCAGATCGAGTGTCAGGGACTCATGACAAATGCAACACACTCAGACTGGAAAAAATACAATCTGTGAAGCACAAATATTATTCCACGGCATCCGATTCCAATCGCACCATACACATTGCCCACTGCATCCAACAATCTTTCTCTCATTTTAACATTTGCAACTAATTAGTATGGCCAGAGGACTGTCACGAGCTGACCAAGATAATGATAGGTGCTCAACTCTCCAACAGAGGATTGCCACAAGCTGGTGATGATGACCACAAATGCTCTGCTACCAAGCTGAATTTTATAAGCTCATAATGATATTGATGAATTCTGCCCTCCTGTTCAGCGGAGGATGATAATATAACGATATGCGCTATACTGTCCAGCGGAACACTGCCATAAGCTGATCATGATGACAATGAACGCTCGGCTGTCCAGCGAAGGGCTGATGATGAAACTAATATCTTAAACATTAATTAAATAATTTCAAAATCACACAAACTCTGTCAAGTGCTAATTAATATAAGATATTTTTGTAAAATTGTGATCGTTTATTGCCTTGTTAAATTTCACAAACAATTTCGTTATGTGTGAGAATTCCACAATAAATACAAATATATTATGTATTGTTATAATAATCCTAATATATAAATAGCGAATATATTAACACTTTATGCAAGACATTCACTTTGAAACAAGGTCGTTTGACGTAGTCATAAAAAAAACCGTAAAATGTATGGGACCAATAATAAACACGTTGTGCGGTATTTATATAACTATTTTTTAGTTCATTTGGTAGTGCGTGTACGGAAAATTACGGAATATTCTATAAATGAAAAAATTAAGGTCAATAATCATATACGGTTCAATGACGTTTTTTAATATAAAAAAATAGGGTACAATCGATATGTTATTAAGTGATTACCGCAGGTTATGATACTTTTACTTCCATCATCAATAACGATTCAAGATACAACTGAGTCACGCCTGATGACTGAGATGGAATACCTCGTTATCCATAAGTCCCTGAATCCCTACACCCACACATACAAAACGCACCACAGTTATTTTGTCCTTCGCTGATCAAGGCGAGGTTAGTGCAAGAAATTAGCTGCAGTGTAGCTTTAGCGTCATTAGCGAAAATGCACTTAAGATTGATCGACAGACCTAAGAGCTATAATGACCTACAGCAAAACAAGTGTTTTGTTAAATAAGATTTCGTTATAAGATACTTAATGTAACGACAAAAACGAGAATTAATTAAGTTCTTATCGTTTAGATAAATGATCTACCCTAGGGTAGTTTTAAACTCTCACACTAGTGTCAGAGAATAAAACTCACGAGGCCATTAAATATACCTTAAAGACAATGCCCATTGCTTTATATACCCTCCTAAAGTCGGCACATACATGTAAATGTATCGTTTACTCTTCCAAATGAAAAGAAAGATAAAAAACTTTTCCAAAAAAAAAATTCTTCATGGACATTGCAAAAATTAGCAGCAAAATAAGCAACACCTCAGTATGTGCTGTGTAACAAATCTATAATATATATATATATATATATATATATATATATATATATATATATATATATATAAATATATATATAATGTTTCTTTCTATTATTGTCGGTGAATAAAACCATGTGTTGCTCTGTAATCAAAGAAACGACATTTAACGTTTATTATTCACAATCTCAATCTTTTCTTCAATATTTTTTTAACACTTGAACACAATAATATATTACACTCTTATATCTTTCAAACCTCTCAGACAATGACAGCCCCGCTTTACCAACGTAGTAGATTGCATCCCTTATACCGCCATCTGTCGACCGAGCCCGACTCCACACTTCTTTACCAACGGAATGAGTCACGGCTAAATTCAAATTAAAGAAATGTTCTATAATAACTATTTCTTTATATATATATATAAATATATATATATATATATACAATAAATTGGATCCAGATTTTTTTATAGCATTAATAGTAAGAAACGAGCACACAGTTCTCCTGATGGTAAGTGATTCCTGCGGCCCATGACGTCTACATTCGTCCTTGACAAGGAATCATAATGCAGATGCGTTGTCACCCCTGAGGACTGAGATGGAATGCCTCGTCTCCAGTAATAAAGGATTATTATAAAGGATAGATTTTATAGATATTACATTAAGTATCAGCAAATTTATTTCTCGCGTGTCGCGAGTAAATGCTAATGGAAAATAAATATATCTCTGATAAAAATGTTACAACCTTAACAATATTCAGTTACATGTAATCTTACATTGCAATCATGAGACCTGTTTCTCTTCAAGATACAACTCCGAGAGATACTATGTAAATCCTTTACGTTACATTCGCCTTACATAATGCTGATGTTTAACTGCAATATATAATCTTTTATATTTTTATTGACGGAGTCTTTGAACCTTTTTTTATGAGTGTCCTCCAGTCATGATACATACGACGTTATACAACGGCGATATCTTCTGGTTATTACCAGATGATATCAACCGGACAGGACATAATATAGTGCTGTATGCATTTTCACAAACAGGGATATTGAATCGTTTGCTTTTACAACAGTATGATGTAATGCATGTGCTGATAGATCAAGATCAGATCAAATTTTAAAATACTGTGTCAGGGGGGATATGGGACACATTTTCAATACAACTAGATCGCAAAATAAAACAGTTTATAATGCATACTTTTTTTACTTTGGTTGGTAATCGAACACAAAACTCATACCCAATAAATATTACTAAGCTATATGCCTGTATTTTTTAACAAACAATATAGTCCACCTAATGGTATGTGATTAAAGAGACCCTTAACGTCCGGAAGTAGTGCATTGAAATTTCCCATCACCGATAATTAGAGTCTGGTTCCTCTCATCATCAGAAGATACACTGCTAGTTGCTATTTTACTGCTAGTATTCTGTTAATACAACAGCAATCTTAGAATTTATAAGCGGAATAGCGGAAAAAGAGCTACACTAAAACGACAGGGTGAAATTAGGCTAAATATTATTTTTAATACAGCATAATATGTTATTTACTCTGATATATTGCTATATAAAATTTTATGTGAAAGATCATGATTTATTATTATGTGTTCAATCCTTTAATATTCTTAACGTCCATTTCTCTTCAAGAAAGTAATTGTATTTTCATTAAAGATTCTTATCACAAACCATTAATAACGTAATCTGCTTAGCAAGATACTTAAGCCTTTTTACTTAAGCTACATTTTAATTATCCCTACAATACCTTGTTGTTGTCCATGGATTCGCTGTAAGGACTGTTACTATAAATACTGTTACAACCCTGCCGTATGTCATTTAACATTACCCATTTAATGTGGTCTTATAGTGCTATAAAAGTAATATATGACCGCGTTCAAAATTAGTAGAAAAGTATATATTTACGTTTATATAATTTTATATGTAACGTTTTATTTTTATTAATATCAAGGGTGACAAACAAGCACACAGTCACCTGAAGTGTAATAGCTGATATATTTAAGTGACGATTGCGGCCCATGATATCTACCTATTCATACTCAACAAAGATTTAAGATGAAAATGCCGTGTCATCCCTGAGAACTGAAATGGAACGTCCTGCTACCTGTAATCGAGTCCCTCGAATTACACTCATCATACTTAATACAGCAGCCTTATGCTACTATTTCACGCAAGTACTCTATGGGATAAGGTTGGTAGAGTCACACTGTAGGTGATCTGAAGGTTAAACAGTTAGGGTGGTACACCTATAATGATGGACGCTTTCATACAATATCGTTAAGTAACAACTTAGCGCTGCTATTTTTCGTATGGTGACAGAATGATACTGGTAATGGGGTAATTTATGTTAGTCATCAGACATGACAGGTTTTGCATCTCTTTTAGTAATTTCTTACAAAAATAATAATGCCTTCATTTATGTAGTATATCGTTAATATTCATGAAGACACAGAGGCCTTACTTTTTTTTATAGAATTTTTTCTTATACTGAACTGATGATACTGGACCAGTTACTAGTAGTGAGGCCAACCATCTCAGTACACAGAAGTGACGACGCATTAATCTTTGTTATAAAAGTAAAGTTAAAAACTATGTACTAAAATTTCACATAGAAAAGTAAGAAAAAAAGATTTCCTACGATTAAGAGAGAGACAAGAAGCCAACCAGGGAAATAGTACTACAAAATACACGTACATACATTATTAACATATATCTTCTTAAGTATTCACAGGTATCCACCACCGGGACCATATAAAAGGGTACCCACATTAAATAAAGTAAATGTTCCACGACAAGCGCACCTTTGACCTAGTAAGGATGAAATAGATGAAAAGTAAATGAGAGTGAGCGTAGAAAACTTGTGAAATTGTTTGGAATGTACCTTCGCAAAGTAATGTATTTCTTTATCAAATAAAATTTATCAAATAGTTGGTTTTAAGTAATATTTCTTTTTGACAGACGTAAATATTTTTGGATAAACATCCTGGATTCTTTACAAGATATAGGATATACGAGGAACTGGTTAAGCTATGCTTTTGAAATAACATTATAAAAATAATAGTGTACTAATAGATTTTAACATTTTTTAAAAATGAATAATATTTTGTGTAAGAAATATCAAGGTTTTTCACTAAAATTTGCTAGAAATATTTTGAAACGCCTTCAAAAAGGAAGTTTGGAAATTGGCTTGTATATGTAATTAGCTGACCCGACAGACCTTGTTCTGTCCAAATGTTGATAAATTTGTAAAAAAATTATGTGATCGTTTTGTGAAATTATGAAATTTATCTATCGTTCGAATCCTGAGTTACGGTCTTCATTAAAAAATCCTATAGAGAAAGTTTCTGCTGAATTTTCCGGGAAAATTTTCCAATTTCTCTTTCCATAAAAACCTAAATTGGACTCTTACGAAACAGCCATTCTCAAATGTTATGCTTACCAACGAACAGCATTTAATTTTTATTTACATAGATATTGTAGCAAAGTATAAATTAATATAAACATTGTATGTATGTATATGTGGACATGTAAACAAATTTCAAGCATTTACGTACGTTCATATATATTACATAGTAATAACAAATGTAATTACTATATTTCTTTTGATCCTTTCGAAAATTTTCAAATTTGGGATTAAATCAGTTCAGTAGCTCAAAAGTGTACACTGCTCTCCGTAAGTTTATTTTTCATTTTTATTAATATTATAATATATTAAATTAAATATATTATATATAAATATAATAAATAATATATGTATATATATATATATATATATTATTAATAGTAATAAATTATAACTTAAATAGCTAATCATATTTTTTTTTAACCTTTACGTTTGCCAAAAGGTATGAGCGTTATAAATCTTTCAACTATACTTGAATGCATTATTTGTTGAATGGTGGATTTGAACCTACCACATTAATTCGTTCGTGCCCCAGATATACATAATGTACATAAAACATACTGCTTGTTGTTCAAATAATTAAAAAATAAACTGATATATGAATGCACACAATGCACATACGTGCTATATAATTTATCACACTATATAAATGTAATGGCCATAAATGTTATTTTATTATAATATTAGGGGATGGAAAACGAGCACGCGGTTCTCCTGATAAGTGACAATTGAATCCACGTCTATCCTCAACAAAGGTTCTAGATGTGCATGCGTTTCCGCCCATGGAGGCTGAGATATAACGCATTGCATAAAAGGCATTGTTACCTGTAATAGGGTCACCCACTCACAATACGAAACACAGCAGCTATGCTGCCCCCTGGTATTCTGGTTGAGCCGACCCATTCATTTTGTAGACAGAAAATAGTTAAAGCATGACTCCATCACCGTTAAAATACTATCCGTGTATTGGGCATTGTCCATTATGGATGTAATATCAGAAATACATACATAGAGTTGAAACCGTTATTCCACTATCAAGGATCACTCTGGTATATTCTTTACCAAAGACGGTAGACAAAAAGACATATATACGAGTATATATATAATTACGGGCTAGGCAAGAATTTGATATCTGTCAAATGTTTTAATTTATTATGTTTCGTTGTACAAATAGAGAGTAAAAGTACAAACACGGAAAATATATGTATACTATGAAGAAAATCGTGAGATTATTCCGTGTAATATGATAATTGGGAAAGTGTAAGATAAATTTACATAAGATTACATAAATAGGTACACTACCCAAACATAATTATTTACATTAGATAACAATGTAGAAGCCATGGTAGCTCAATGTCTAACCGATCAATTCACGGTACGCGAGCAAGCGTCCGTGAAGCAAGAGTCCGATACCCCAGTGCCGGTATAAAAGAAATTATTAATTGCAATTTTATCATCATTTGTTGATGATAAAATTGCAATTAATAATGACAAGTGAAGTTTGTCAATGCGTGATCACCGCGCAACTTATGCCCTTATGCATTACTTATCACAACTCTACTTCAGAAAAAATACCGACGTCTAACTCTATTAAATCAGAAATACACATTTGGCTCGCCGCAAACAATATTACATTTGAAGCAAATTAAAAAATATGGAACTATACGATATGGTACGACATTATCAGAGTATAGTAATACTCTGATACCCTCTCAGAAATAGGCGGCCAGAAGTGAGATTTATATGTATATAATTTATATATATACTTTAAATTTTTTTGCATTACGTAAGAAATTCTAAAATTTAGGTTAATAAGGAATGTAGCAGGCTTAGCTGCTTACTTTTGCGCAGTGGTTAGAATACCTGATTTTTGCGGTGTGGGTTCTGGGTTCGATTTTCAGCCGAATTACTATATTTGTGTATTACAAATTATTGGTTTTTGGATTTGGCTGTATGTATGGTGTGTATTTTATATGTCCCGTGTCCCCGACACTAATTATCAGTCTTCCTTTTATTCTTATTACACATGCATTGCATCGGACAAGAGAACGTGATAACGAGTGGATACCTTTCAGTTGACGCAAGACTCGGAAAAACCTTAAATACCTTAAATATCTCATAAATTTAATTATGTAAATACGAAAAAATTCAGTCAACATGTTTCATAAATACGAGTATAACGTCCAACAATATATTTTATTCTCAATTTTATTCTATTTTATGAAAATTATTCCGTAAGCAATTATGTTAGACCTTTCAAAGGTCTAACATAATTGCTAATATGACATTCAAATGGACATTAAAACTATTTGAGATTAAACGTAATAATAGCATGCAGCAATGGTTTAGGGGCTTATACAATTTAATAAGATAATGATGTATTTAGTTAAACCGAGCTAAGTTATTGCATATAGTCATTATCAGATTTTTTTTCCACTTACTTTCGACTGTGAAAACTTTTATGGAACAGATTATCTGAACGCATCACATGTGTCTCTCATTACTAGTATGTCAAATTTTGTCAAAGGATATTTTGATAGATATTCGGCTATTAATCATTGGTCAATCTCGTTCTTTAAACAACACGGTTGATTGTATAAGGTTTACAATTTAGAACAGATCACAATATTTTTTCGCATACCTAATATTTTTTTAAAAAATGCGTGGCAAACGAGCGATCAGCTTATCTTACGGTAAGTGACCACCGATGTACATTCGGAACACCAGAGGACTCGTTGATGCGCTTCCGGGCGTTAAGAAAGGTCCATTAGTAGAATCGGTTCGGAAATACCGCTGGTGACAGCTGATTCCACGGAGGAGTTGTGCATGGCAGAAAATTTCACTTAAAGTGCCCGGTGTTGGATTGCCAACCATAGATGGGGATTAAATATAAATTCTGTCGTGATGATGTACGATGTTTAAACACAACGGATGGAATTAATTTGAACAACTCCTGAGAATATTCCCGATGGTAAATTAGATAAAAAATACATAGAGATGCAATATTTTTTCCCAATGCCAGTGAATCGAGCCGTTCGGAAAGTACCTGGTCGTCAACGTAAAGAGTCGTTCGTCATTGAATGCATTCAAATGAAAGGAGCTGTGTGCCTCAGTCCAGAGATGAGAACAGGATTCTATGTGTGGCCGAACTTGTAAAGACACTAAACACTCTCTTGCTCTATTAAGAACACCAAGTTTTATAGAGGCCAATTTATCCTTGCTTTCCAGTGAACATGGAACTGAACGTCGCTTAATATGTCAACGCCAAGAGTTCCGATACTAGCTGAATTAACAAGAAGAGTATTTTCAAAATTAGGAAATGGGAAAAAAGGGTTCCTTATTGCGGGTAAACACGCAAACTTGTGTCTTTGTAAAGTTAAATTGGACTAGATTTTGTCGGGCGTAATCTCGTAGACTTTGTAGCAATTTATTACGATGTCTCTTAGATCGGATCACCAATTCTAAATTTCATATCTCAAATTGTTTTCTGTGAGTCCGGAACTATGATATGAGCAATAGAATGAAAGTAACCGACTCAACTCAAGGGATCTTTAAACCGAAGGGACAATTGATTGTTCCACGCTTTAAAAGTCGATAATCCAGGCGGTTCTATCAAACGACAAATTCGGACGTGTAGAATAAGAAAGCAAGGAAGAAAATAAAAACTGAATATATTTTAAATAAGGTGTTAGGGAGATTGTTTTAATCAAGACTTCAATTCGCCATTCGTCGCCATCGATCTTTCGAAAATTTAGTTTTTCAACTTTAAAAAAGAATGTGATTATTGCCATATATGGGGATAACTGTGTTTGTTCAACCGTTGTTACAATAACAGTAATTAGAAATATAAATGATATAATTTTATTCGTAAAAGTTATACCATCAAATATTTTCAGTCAGTAAAATTGACCACATTACGACTTGAACGATCATCTAGCGCAGTGAAAGTACGTAATTACTAACATGGATTCTATGAGCCATATGAACAATCTACATAACTATATGTAAATGGAAAGACAAGTGAAGGAACATCTTTCACATATTACTATGTCGCTAAATTAAAATATAATTAGGCAAAAATAAACAACTCATGTTTGCTAAAAGGTTATTATTGAGAACTCGTTATCTACAATGAGTGCTTAGTGAATTTTAGTTTAGTTTAGTAAATAAAACGTCTAGAAACATTTACTAATTTCCCATTTCAATAATAATAACTTCCTTGGAATAATAATAAATATGTTTATTAGTACTAGTTTTTAAGTAATAACCAGTTAATAATACTATTATTATTTATTGTATCTGGATATTCTCTATATCTTACTAATAATTATTATGTCCTTTCGTCTTTAACAATGGTAGAGACACGTTGCAGCTTGTTTCTGCAACATGAATGGGTCGGCTCAACTGTGGAAGTGATCACACACTCGCAGAAAACCAGCGCGAAAAGCAACATAACTCCGTTGTATTTCGTATGGTTAGCGCAGTGATCGGGAGACGGTACCGATATTCAATCCAAGTCCACAGGGGTGACAAAACCTGGAATCAGGGACTTTAACCTCTACCCCACGCTGCTATAGTAATAATAGTTATTCGCAAACACAGTGGCTCTTTGATTATTTCATCCTTCTTTTGTACGGCGCAGCATGGTATGCCTGAATAACGCTGCTGTGCTGAGGATAGTATGTATGTAGTTACTAAGGGCCGCACTTACCGAGAGGTACTGTTTGCCCATAAGTCACCATAAAAGCAGTCAATTTCTTTCCACTCACAAAAAGATTTGATTTTCAATACCCGAAAATTACTGAAAAGGACACGAAAATGCCCTGAGATTCCTAATCCCGCTACATTTTTCTTGACACTTTAGATTTGCGCAATCATCATTTTATATATTCCTGAAGCATTTATGCAAATAATGAAATAGTGACGCACGATTACTAATAAATTGTGTATGTTATTGTGTTATTTAATGTTGATTTTTGCCTCGATGATTTTCTTTAATGGCGAATACGTGATAAAATTTTCTACACACTCCTACACAAGGTGTCAGCGAATAGAAAATATAATCGGATAGCTTATGTATTTATAATCGTGTATTTTAGTCCTGAGAGTCCACGTCTAAGTTACTTCGTTGCTGGATATGGATGGGTGTCATAGGCTTCAGGTGTTACTATCAGCTAAACTATCAACTATTTTGCCTTTCTCAATACAATAAAAAATAAGTAAAAAGAAGTGTTACATAAGTCCCAAAGGTAAAGACTCGAAATTTGCTTAATTACAACATTAAGTAGATTCGGAGTGTTTACTTTAGTTCGTAATTAGTCTTAGTGTTCTTCTATTTTATATCCCTTGCCTACAAAACTAATAAATTTCCCATAATAAACATTAGCTTTGATTCATTCGTTTTTAGTTAAATATATTTTGAGTAGACAACCGCAAAGTTGAAAATTGTACCTTCTACTAGATAAAGCGATAATCAATTCAACATTACCACAAGGGAATCTACGGGTAAAAATAATAATAAAACCTTATCGAAGATAAATGAGGCTATCGTGGGAGGATGAGGAATCACGTACCATCGGGTGAGCTGTGTTCTCGCCCTCAATACAGTAAAACAGCAACCTCAAAACAATAAAAAGTAATCATTAAGCATATTTAACAACACGTGTAACCATTAATTATAGATAATATTCTCATTAGATATAATAACTAAATAAATTTTCGCATCATTAGCTTCCTGGTGGCCGTCCTAAATACACAAACTGATCAACAATTTTGGATAAATATAACGAAACATGAATTAATCATGAAATTTCCATATTAATTAATCGCTTGTCTTTTTAACGACTAATGAACAAAATAAAATAACAAATTGTTCCCCGGTATCACCACCATTATTCATTAAATTACTAACATTCTTGTTTGTTTGTTTGTTTTTTTGGTACAAATTATGCCAACGATTTTCAACAACCTTTCTGAGAAGCTAGAAAACTTTAAACATTCAGCTCTGTCTAGCTAAACAGACAATGTAGTAGTACTAACTGTATTTAAATACACAAAAAAAATTACCACGTTTTTAAAATGGGACTAAAATGTATAGAATAATTTCTCGTAGCCCCGTATAGATTATTTGTTAGATTGAGACAAAAAAGGTGGGGCTACGAAAAATTATTGTATACTTTTTAGTTTATAAAACGTCAGAAAAATATATTTTGCTCAAAATATCCAACAGTTGGCCAACGAATGTTAAGCGAAGACGAGACCTTAGATGATTAACACCTAACACGTATAAAATATAACAGATATATGTCATATCAATAATCAGAGTAACACAATGCATCTCTTGTTACCTGCATCCTTCGACTTCCCGCAAAATTCATTTAGGTCTGAACGTAGCCGATAGTCAGATTCAATCTTTAGCTGAACACATTGTTATGAAGGTAGTGAAACTTTTGTATGAATGCGCATAATGTAATGTAATCGGGGGGGTGCTCTCTGAATGCCTGGATGATGTAAGGAGGAGGTTAAAATTAATTCATCTGAATTGTTCAATGGTAGAGCTACGCTGCAGAATGAATGTGGTAGAACCATGCCCTAACAGAACACCGGCCCAAAATAGCAACAAAATGCTTCTGTTTGCTGTTTCGTCAGGTGAGTGCGGGGATCCGGAGACCTTTATCACGGATGCATTATGATTCCTTGTCAAGGATGAACGTAGATATCATGAGCCATGAGAATCACTTACTATCAGGTGAACTGTGTGCTCGTTTGTTACTCGCAATGTAATATAAATAAATTGCATCCTATAGAGAATCCATCGAGGAAACTCTCAATCTCTATGTTCTAGACTTTTGTCGATTTTTAACAAAATGACGGATAATAAACATGCACACAGTTCTTCTGTTGGTAAATGACTTTATTGGCGTTACGTTGGCATCCCTGCAAACTAACATGGAATGCCTGGTTAGTTGTAATTTATCCCCAGATCCCATAACATACGAACCACAGTAGTCTTATGGTAATATTTCAAACTAGTATTCTGTGTATAATATTGCATTTAGAATTAGCTGCAGCATGAATGGGAATAGATATAGAGAGATTTTAATGCTATTAGTGGTTAGTTTAGTTTTTGTAACAATTACTTATATAAAGAAACACTCCGGTATTTTAGCATCCGAGCTCTCGGCTCTACTACGTGACTGCGATTACCATTGCCTAATTGTAAATTTAAGTGCAACCAATTACTTGGCAGTCAAGGGACATGAGGAAATCTGTATGTTTAATAATTAAATAAATAAAAAAATATTTCTTAACTATAAGGGTGGTAGACGAGACTCTAACACATTCTTTAGAGAGGAGCCCTGCTCCAAACAGTGGGATACTTATTCTCGTAGAATAACTTCAGTTTTAATTTTATGACACGAAAACATTGTGTAAAAATATATACCTATACAAGCATATATGATACCCTAAAATCTAAAACTTTGGTTTCATGTTGGGCGTAAGTTCAAAAGGTTTGTACTTGAAATTTTGCAGATTCCTTAGAAAGATACATCAGGTGGGATTGTGGTTTAGAACTGGCATATAGATTATAAAACAAAACTCTCTCACTATATCTTCTTACCGAGGATATTGGTGTTAGGGCACACACAGACAATGGATACAAATAGACACGTCCTTTTACCTCGTGTCAATAAAACAAAGGTAAAACAACGCATCAATCATCTCTACTAATTTTATACAACAGCTAATATGTTAAAGCTAGTTCTATGTTATATTTAACAATTCTGGTATAATTTGAAGAAATTTTGATGATTAATTTCGTGTAGATTATTATAATGAAAAGGTTATAGTTTTTTTTTTGTAGACATGCATATTTTTGTCTCGGTTGTGTGAACGTAAACACAATATGTCTAAAGACTTAATGAATCGTTTTATTTTATTACGTTGAGAATTTAATACAATGTAACCATTAAAATAGAAAATTCAATGATTAAAAGTAGACCGTCACTATTATTGTTTGTTTACAATTAATAAATAAAAACACTTTCAGTCTTAAAATATTCACCGTCTACGAGGTGTGCTTTTACATTTGGTTATTCCAAATTTTTAATTTATTTATCTTTGAAGTACATTAATATATAAAAGATATCAATCAAAACGTATTAACGAGGCTTTTATAGGGAACGTTTCCCGTAATATTGTACAAAATTTAAACAGTACCTTTTGCCGTAAAAAGGAAAATTCTTGTTAATTTAATTTTAATTAGTTTAAATGAACAATATTCTTTGGATAATATTCTTTCTTCCTTTTGGAATGAATTATAACTTTGATTACATTTTTATTCCGATAATCCTTTTACAAACGTGCTGCTTACTTGCATTGGCAAGTGATAATTGAATGTAGTAAAATGGCGTCACTGGCATGGCGAAGCTCGCGGCGGCCAATGACGTAGACGCCGTTAGAGAGAGGGCGCGCTACCTAGTGCTGCGCCGAAACATTCTTGTGTTTCTAAAAATATTCGTAAAAGTTCTTGCTAGGGACAATATCATATTTCGTAGCATCCTGGCAGTTTGCTATATACATATATATATTATTAGTCATAATACATTGAATATATCGAATTACATGAAATTTTAATGATTATGATATATGCTTTGTCTTGTACTTCGAACAGCGAAGGATATAGGAATAATTTTAGCGTTCAAGAGAAAAATGATAAGACGTTGCGCTCTACTATCAACGTCTACGTCACCACTTAATACCAGTTGAGATTGTAGACAAGCCCAGGCTTGTATTAATATAAAACGGTCCTCGTCGTAAATGGCGGTAATCGATTAAAATGTTGCCACTTCAAATATAAAATTAATATTTCTTATGTCTGAAAATAAAGCATTTTTGTCATTTTCGTTCATTTAATTGGAATTCTTACGATTGTATGTCAACTCGATATGACTATCTAGTACACGTCTAGTCCAATATTCTCTTTTAAAGGAGGTTTTTTTTATGAATTAGGGGATAATTAATGAGTGTTCAACTGATGTAAGCGGTCATGTGACCTACGACACGCAGATGCGGTGTCATCCCTGAGAATTAAGAGGGACCGCCTATTTTTTTTTTTCGGGCTGATGGCAGCTTTTAGCCCGAGGGCATTTACACTTTCACAGGGTTGAGAGGTGACCGAGCGCTTATGGCGCTCACTCGATGACTTCGTGGGTAACCGTGGGTAACTCGTGGGTAAGGTACGAATATTTTTAGAAACACAAGTGCTCCCAAGAGGGAGCCTCGGCTTGGACCATTATCCTGTTCCACGAGAGCGACTGACTCGAGGGTGCCCGAGAGGGCCGAACCGCGGCCCGGTCAGTAGCTTCTGACTAAGGGAAGGCCTACTCACCAGATATATAGTTTTTTTCTTAAACTAAATTTCTTTCACTCCAAACACAGTAATATTTACTTCGGTATTTTATAAAGGCGAAGCTCTGACCCCGTTTACCAGTGCTATAGCTAGTTTAGAGCCATGCCGTGGTGAACGGAAGTCTTAAATATTTAGTTCCACTTAAAATTCTAGTCATTTCTGTGATCGGTCTTTGTCTAACTACATTAAATGTCTTAATCAATTACATGAAGTGACTACGAATCACGAACAAAACGTTATTTACGACAGGGTTTTGAATTCTTAATGCGTTAACTCAGAAATGGCTCGCAATTTTGTATTAAGTCAAGCCTCAATAGTCAGTGAAGTCTATGTGAATTATGATTTGAAATTCCCGTAGCTTTAAGGGAATAATCAAAAAGTAAGATCCTACTTAATTTAAGCATAACAAAACTATTATATGGATTGGCATAGAATAGGGTTGAAAAGAAGAGAAGAAAAGATAACAGAAGAGAAGATAATAGAACAGTACAGAAGAGAACAGAACATTATGTAATAGAAGAGGATAAAAGATAATAAAATATAATAGAATAGAAGAACAAGAAACAGAATACAACAGATGGCAGAGGATAGGACATTTCGCTCTGATAGATAAGGACATACCAGAATAGAATACTGTTTACCAGAGAGATATATAAATTACAAAGTGACTTCATTTGGAAGAAAAAAATATTGCAGAAAGCAAGTTCTTTTAGATAACCTTTAATATAAAAATAAAAATCTTATATCTAAAAATAAAAATTTATATAAAATGGCTGTGGAGTAAGAGGCCAATTAAAGTAATATTCTTAAGCAATTATTCTTATTGGCAGGATATCCTCATAATCTCTACTAGTGCACAGTACGAAGGTATCGATACAATCGAACGATATCGAACTATCTAGGTATTCCTAGATACATTTACACTTTCCCATTCGTCTACCACTTGAAATATACCAATGACCACTCTTTTTTATAAACCTCAGAAATCTCAAAGTTATAAGGTGCACTTTTGATTGCAAACCTCCCTACCTATCACATATGAATATTTTTTTTTGACAGCTTCAACATCTTGAGTTCGATGTCACACCATCTACAAAATTTCCTACTTTTTTAATTGAGCAGACCAATTAAACTGTTGCTTGTGAGCAAACGGTGGTAAAAGTTTCAAACATTCTTGCAACTTTATATCTATTACTTTTATTTATTTATATCTACAACTTTATATATATTCATAATAAATCAGAACGCGGACATCACATCGCGATGTTGTGCAAAAATTCCTACCTCCCTCGATTAGTAGTGAAGTAGTGAGAAATTTATCAGAAAATTAGCCTTTACGTGTATAACTTGCCAGTATATAACAAATGAGTAAGGAGTATCTAATTTCTTTTGGCATGACCCTCTAATGAAGGTACCCTTACATTGCCCGCTCTATACACTATGACGCAGTAAAGGAAGGACACCGTATAATGACTTAAATATATATTTGTTGTTATACAATGTAGCTCTTTCTCTCTTCGACTGTAGGGAATTTCATAAAACTAACGAACCTTTATTATTATAATTATGATATACAGCGATAATATAAAAGAGACGGCTATCTTATACTTTAAAAATGGTAATTAAATAACTTGATATAACATGCACGTTCTTAAACAAGTAGAGTCGTGATAATAGTAACATCTGCCCTAAAGCGTAGTGGCCATAGAGAAAAAATTGGAATAGTACTTGCTCCAGTGTTGTACTCATTCAATTTTTTTTATATAAATATAAAATAAGACTTCATTTCATATTTATATAATTATATATTCATTTCTATTTATATAATTCTAATCTACAATACGTACAAACATACATATAATATGTGTTAATGCTATATAGAACAGTTCACGGCTTACAAACTAAAGTATATTCGAAACAAACGAGAAACACGCGCTAGGAGAATTATTTTATTTATTTTATTTTACTGTAGTATTGACACTAGGGTGAATAACATTCTGTTATGCTTATTCATTACAAGCATTCTACAACAATGCGTACTTTATACGGACGTACTAATCATACGTACTTTCAATTTTGTTGCGAACATATCTTTATAATCACTCTCCGCTATCTGATATTACTCCCAGGTTATATTATATAATGAAAGCAACTAGAACGGAACCTAAGAATAAACCTAAGATTACGTCATCAACGAAACTTCATGAACAGTATGGTCAGATGTTACATAATAAATTTAAATACGCTAAGTAATTCTCGCTTACGCGATCGCGTTTGGCGCGCTTTTTAGCTCAAGTGTCAAAATATATTTAAACTAAGACCAAAAGAGGCATTAATCATAGTTATATACGGTTCACTTTTGAATATCGCATTCCATGTTGAGAGATACAAAAAGAATGGCAATCGGCCAAAACGCGAAAACTAAGTACGCCTTTACTGACTTTGGATAAATAACGCTGGTTTTGTTAGTTTATTTTTTTATGATAAAAGTTTACAACTTTGAATATTTTCATTAGCTTGAGGAAAATAAATTAAGGGTGTTAAAGGAACTTTTATGAGTGATTTTATGTACGTGTTTTAAAGTAATTTGATAATATGACACCCTTAGGAACGCTTCTTTGTAAATAATGTTTAATTTAAATTAAAATTGTTGGCTGTTATTTTATTAAAATAAATAAAATAAATTACTGTAACGATTAATTTAGGTAATTCTCTTAATTAGAAACAATGACACACTTTATATTTAAGTATTTGATATACGTAATTAAACAATGGATAAAACATTTCTGAAAAATTAAACCTTTCATTTATTTTCAGCTGCAATAATTGATTACTTTACTAACAACCTATACGCATAGATCCCACTGTTGGCCTCAGGCCTCCTCTCTAGATGGTATTAGAGCATAGTAAGCCATGCGTCTCTAATGCGAATTAACGACGACGTATGAAATCACGGCGTCAAGGGTCGAATATTGCACGCGTACCGTGAAATTAAAAGCAAGCGGTTAGGGACTGAGCTACCACGGCGCTGCACAAATAGATATCCACTTAATTTAACTCGAAGTGAGCGCGTTTAGGTTTTACTGGCCTACTGAGCGTGCCTCCAGCTCGCGAGTCCATTCAGATAAACCTGTAAAGATCTCTGGACTAACAGCATCACATTTACACAAAACAAAAACAAGGTTTTACTGGTCTGTTCTCGGTGCACGGCTAGAGGTACCTCTTACGTCAAAAAACTAGTTATCACAGTTGACCTTGAGATACCACGGAACCGAAACCGAGCGACAAACGAGCACAAAATTCACTGCAGTTTGTTTCTTGCTGCAGAATTAATGGGTCAGCTCGACCGGGGTAGGACTGCGCCCTCACATAATATCTGCGCAAAAAAGCAGCAGAATGATGTCAGGTTAATGTGGCGCATTATGCAACGCATCCGCATTATGATTCCTTGTCAAGGGTGAATGTAGATATCATGGGTCGCAAGAATCACTTGCCATCAGGTGAACTGGTTGCTCGTTTGTTACTCTCAATGTAATAAACAAAAAGTAATTCCTGCGGCCCATGGACTACTCAGACAGTAGGATTATTTATAGATAGAGACTTAAACAGTCTTTACATATCGAAATAACTATTCATTACTTATATTATAGGTATGTACTAGATTTTAATCATGCCGATGTATGGCGAGATTGACATTCTTTTGATGGTATCAAGATTGAGAAATTACTTTAATTCTAACTTTCGCTTCATCGTCCGCGCTTAAATGCTTATTTCTAGAGAGAGTCGCATTTTCATTGTATTTCAATACTTTTATCTTTGACCTTATTATACATTTGTCGAATAGTAATAGCAATTAATTTAAAAGTAAAAATAAAAAATACATCCCCGCGTAACAAGATGAAATCCACCCTAATATTAATAATGTAAAATGAACAAAACGTCATCGCTATCGTGAAACAGGGTAACGCTCCAAGCTGAGCTGAGCCCTTGTGCTGGTTACCCATATATAGAGGTCTCAACTCAGTGCCATAGTGCTCGGTCACCTGTTATAAAAAAACTGTAACTGCAAAAAGAAACTATAAAAGCTCTCGGGCTAACAGCGGCCATCAGCCCGAAAAAAAAAAAGTAACGCACATCTCGTCTCGCACTCTCCCGCTCTAACAGGACTGCGCATTACGAACGATACTCGCATGCGCCTAATCACATTTAAGAAAACAAAGCGATTGAAAATGAAAACTTAAGAGATTGAATCCCTAGTACGGTGAATATAATGAATTAATTGAATATTTTATGTCACTTTTTGTTAATTGTATATTTTAATAATTATTAATTTTATTTTTTAAAACACGTTTTTATACATTTCATCCTCAACGCATGTAATGTTATTTAAAAAAAAACTCACCCACACTAAAATCAAATGCAGACATATTTGGTCGATCAGTGTTTTAAAAAAAACCGTGACCGTCATCAATAGTGAGAGTAAAATGTGAGGCGTTCAAGCTCAAACACTTTCGCCCACTACTAAACTTTGTGATATAATTCAAGCAAAATTGAACTTATTATGTAAGTTTTAAAGTTCATTTTAGCATGTATATTTGTACCATACGGATATCTTCTACCATTTATACAATAAACAATCTAATCACATTGAAATAACGTTTATATTTAAGTAATAGGAAATGAGGTTATTGCATAAGGCGATCCAGTTATATTTCGAACGATAAATAACATATTATTATTATGTATGATAATACGACGGAGCATCGAACAACGCTTATGGTTATAAAAAAAATTAAAAATGTTAATTTTCCTATTTTATTAATGTAGCCTTTTGTTAAGAAACGCTAAAACTCTTTATAATGATACCTATATTTGGTTGGAAAGTTTGTGAAAGTTTAGAATAATTAAGCCGTAGTCACGCGTTTGAATCCCTATTGATTAAAGGAAAGGGTACTGTTCTATATACAGTATATGCTATCTAATTGATAGTGGAAATAACAAGTCACACAATTATAGTTCAATCTAAAAAAAACTAATAGAAATAATATCACTACATCATTAAAAAAAAGTTCACTAATATATCGAAAACAACTAAACAGATTCTAATCGCGTTCTCAACAGTTTACCTGACAGTAATATACAAATTATCCAACGACATTGAATATAATAGTATAAAATGACCAAATAACGTTCATTTATATTTATATGATACAATTTGACGCTAAGTATATCATCATGCGTAAATACATTTCGCTACTCATTCTTGGTACTATTACCTTGATAGGTCAATATTAATACTATGTTTTAAATGTATTTGAATTCTAACTGCAAATTGAAAATAGTGATGCAATGCGAAATCAGTTTGATAACACTGTGTATTTACAAAGGTAATTCGTGCCTTTTAACTAGTACTAGTAACTATATGGATGATCAAACAGTTTTAAAAGGGTCATAAGAATGGATGAATAACGGTAATAATTGTACCATATATATTTGAAATTGGTTTTTTTTATTACAATGAGAGTAACAAACGAACGCACAGTTCACCTGATAGTAAGTGATTACTCTGCGGCCCTCCGGCATTCATCTTTGATAAGGAATCATAATGCAGATGCGTTATTACCCTTGAGGACTGAGATGGAATACCTCGTCACAAGTAATAAATGTCTCCGGATCCCTACGCACCAGACGAAACACAGCAACAATATGCTGCTATTTTACGGTGGTATTCTGTGAGGGCGTGGTCCTACCCCGGTCGAGCTGACTCATTCATTATGCAGCTTGAAACAAACTGCAGTGTAACTCCACCACTGACAATAAAAATTAAAAACCATATTATCAAATATAAGCTGTATATCAGTATTAACAGCTAGAGATACACTAGCCATATCGAGTTTTCTCTCAGAGAATTTAATTCACAAATGTAACAAACGGAATACAAAGGGAGATTAGAATGATCATTGAGACGTAAGATTCTGAACAAACAAAACTGAACCAATTTGCATAGAATAGGAAACGTATGATCTCCCAATCGCTAACCACTATTTCTTTTATAGCAATAGCGTCAATTTATTTTTGCATTATTTAAAATATTATAAAAATTAAATTAACGCGGTTGGATAAAAATAGATATAAAATTTTACATAGTAATATAATATTATGAAAAAAACGATATTTGTACTGGCATAAAATAAAATAAACAAATAAAAATAAAAAAAACTTTACAATAGTTCTTTTCGCTTGACAAGTACAAAGATGGCGGAAAAACTTGACCTAAACCCAAATGTCAAGGACGCAAATTTGTCTCATTTTCGTTTCCGCGCGCGTAACTTCGCCCGTACGTCAAGACGTAATTACGGTTCCGGTTTCAAACCGTAATTGTTTTAAAACACTGTACTGGATTTGCTGCAATTTCATTTCTGCGTGTGCAATTTAGCCCGCAGGACGACATGCAATTATGATTTCGGTTTCTGAACATAATTGTTTTAATAAATACTTTTCATTGATAAATAAAAATATGTAAATTTAACGCCAACTGCGGCCATTTAAGGGGAAGATTTATGCTCAGCACTAGACTGATGATGTACTGTTATAATGATGATGAATATATAGGTACATATACGAGTATACTTATATAGCATAGACTTACGCCAGCGCGACCATGGGACCAGTGGCTCAGCCCTCACAGAATACCAGTAAAAATAGCGGATTAGAGTTGCTGTTCCCTCTGGTGAGTGAAAGGAACCGAGGACCCAATAACTGCCAACGAGTCACTACCATTTTGGGCCTCGTTTCAAACATCAGATTCATTTATTATAAGTGGTTGTGGCCGCAAGGATATCTTAGCCATGTAAATGCCTATTATAAAAAAACCCCGATAAAATAACTAAGATAGAAAATTCGTAACGTGTTACCTAACGTGGATCTGCTTGGTCTAATGAAACTCTCAAACATTACGATCGTAGGAAAGTTTGAGAGTAAAGTACTTTAGGGGCCTACCAAAATACAATCATAATTTATTTGAAGGTAACTCATATCTTAAACTTTCTTATTAGCAATATCAATAATCTTAAAAACAATAAAATTATTTATTTAGAGATTACGCCGAAACCAAATTTAATCTATACAATAATATTTTTGTACGAAATGGAATTGGTTATTTCCAGCTACGATTATTAGAAGTCTTGTGTTTGTTTTCAATAACTCGATGGAGGAACGAATGGAGGTTTTGATGGGGTTTGAGTTCAATAAATGAGGTCTTATATATTATAAAATTTGATAATAATAATGTTAATTTTTATTACGTCCATCAATATTTAATACTAAATGCTAATTTTATAATTATACTAAACAGAAACAAATATACTTTGAAATACGAGGTGCGCTACATAATTTGATTTTTATAATATTATTTATTATTAATATTATTAGTGATAAAGATACAGTTCATCTGATGGAAAGTAGTGACTGCCTGTCCTGGTACATCTGCATCAACAAAGATTCAAGTTGGACTAAGATGAAATACCTCGACACCTGTTATTGTGTCCACAGTTTCCGAAACTCGCCACACGAAACACTTCAGTGTTATGCTCCTATTTCAATCCGGTGTTTTATGAACGTGTAGTCCTTCTCCGGCCCTACCCATTAATATTGCATGTAAGAAACTTGCTACCACAAACATGGAACCGTCTACCATTGTATAATGTATGTGTATATATTTTTCAATCGTGACCTTCAATTTTATGAAGTTCTGATCTTCCTTATTCCCTAGTTATTTATGTAGGTAATAATCCAGGTCATATAAAGAAAATTAAGTGTCTATTGTCATGGGACAATAGTAAGCAGCGATTAATGAGCAATAACAACTTAAAGGAAGTGTGAATATGACTTGTGTGACATTAATCCAAGGTTAAATAATAACAACTTTGATACGATTTATTACAATTCATAATTGTTAAAACATTTCGATTGAAATATCCTTCCCAACACAATCTTTTAAATCGTTCCTTTTCAGGTGGAACAACACGGTACATTTCAAGGAAACGAATCGCAGTGCGAATATTGTTGCGTTACTAATTTCTAAATCGCGTTTTTATTTTAGAAATTAAAATAATTTTAGGCATTAAAATTACATTAAATAATGGACGGTATTTTGGTGCTTCTTATATTTTTGACACAAACTGTCAAAACATATTAAAACAAACAAATAAAAAAAACCAAATTAAACTAATAGCCTTCTTGTTTGTGGCTATATATCTTTGACGAAAATTAATAAAAATATAAGTTGCTTACCATGTTTAACAACTAGATTTTAAATTAATACAACACCATACAACAATTCACTTTTTAATAGCACAGACTGAAAAGCGGTCAATCACTTTAATTTATTTTCACAACACTGCCTCTCGATTGAATGCACCAAAAGCCTCGCTTCCTTTGGCTCTCCACTCTGTAAGAAAAAAAAAACATAGTGACTTAGTGAAAGTGAGAGTTGTTGAATCGTTGCGCTTTGTTGAGATGATTTCGACAATGCTATTCGCTTTTTGACATTGTTGCCAAATAATTAATGCCACGGTATGATTGTAACTTTATGCACCAATTAGTTTTTTTCAACGGGCAGTCGGAAAATTTTATAGTTAAGGGTAACGATAAATTTTGCCATTCGTTTCGGAGATTTTCTTTTTCAAGGCTTCTTTTTTAGATTAATAATTTTTAAATTGCTTTAAGTACAATAAATTTCTCTTTTTATTGTTAAATTAGAACGACATCTTCATCATCTACTTATGTTTGATTTGACGGCTGATCAACAACGATATTTAACAAATTAAATAAAAACAGTTTTCCTTTAGGTTGAAATATTTTATTTTCAATATAATAACTAGAAACATTTCTTTTTGAAGCTAGTAAGGTCTACTATAAATTACTTTAGGAGTTTTTTAATTTATCTATAATTAACCTTTTAATTACTATAAGAATCAATTTATTAATTAAATCCAAATCAAATAATCAATTGGGTTTATATAACAACTACATATACACACATACTCGTAATAACATCACAATTACTGTACAGTACTGCATAGTAACCTGAAAATTATGTGTAAACTGAAGAATATTCTTCGTTACGTCAATTAAGAAAATTAATAGATTTAAATTTTACCAAAGAAAAATTGCAAAAAACCTATCATATTCATTGAAGGATTTTTTATTTTAAAAAAGTATTTTTTAACAAAATCTATTATATCTATCTATCCCTCTCGTCATTGTCACTGGGTGTTTCTTTGCTCTCTCAAAGGTTCTTGATTCACCATCACGAGAACAGGGCTACTATATACGATTATTTTAGTTCATGGATTTTTGTTACGGTACATATTTTTTTTAGTTTTGATTGCTTTTGTTTAATTTGTCTTTAATTGTTTATATACACGAGTCACTGTTTATGTCACATAGAGAAACTTTGCGCATAAATTTGTAAGAATAACAAACTCAAAGGTAATTCGTTCCATTAATCGTAGGAAGAACTTCATAATCGTGTAATTAAAAAAATTATCAGTCATAAGTTCTCAGAGTAGAACTCACGAGAAGGATTTTGCAAAACAGTCAGTCATCGTTTTTGCAATTTCATATCTAAATTTCTATACAAATCAATATCTAAAATGTTTAATTTTCTATATAAAACAGCCTGTGAGTATAATTAGATAAATCGTGTGTATCTACTATTGTGTAATATCCCTTAGTATCATAATTTTGAATTTATAAAAACTTAATTTTTAACGTTATTCATATCATTTTAGTCCTTAGGGGTGACGTTTATTATAATTCCTGATTCAGGATGAAGGTGTGTTCAAGGATACAATTGTCAACCTCGATAAAGCGGACGGTGTGCTCGTTTATTCTACTTTAGTTTCCATAATACTTTACATTGAAATTCAGGAAAACGTATTCCTATTCTGATTCAGTACACCTATTTGTTCTCCAGCAAGTTTATGACAAGCGGCATGATTCTACCGCGTGCAAAATTGTAATATGTAGTCTGTAAATTGTAGTATGGGTCCTTTATAGTGCCGAATCTCCTAACACTTTGGTGAATCAGAGGCATAGATTAATCATAACTCCCTCTCAGGGGCCCCTTGTGCTGGTTACCCACTAATAAAAGTCTCGACTGAGTACCCTAAGCGCTCGGTCACCTTTCAACCCGGTGAAGCTGTAAAAGCCCTCGGGCTAACAGTGGCCATTAGCCCGAACGATTTTTTTTTTACCAAAACGTGAGAACAATTATAGCTTTGTTTCGAATATAATACGCCCATATTCTGAAAATCCATCCTCCCTTTAGATAGCGATCCCAGTCGGTTTCGTACCTCCTTATGAGGGGCTCTCGGATCGTATTATCGCCCTCCTCTGTTGCTGTCGACGTTCTTCGTCTACAGGTGGTGCAGCAGCAGTTTCCGCAGCATCATCGTTGTCTCCCTACTCAGCGGGCCTCCCGCTCACGATTCTAATTAGATAAAGCTCTAGAGGTCTCTGGACCAACAGCAATACTCATAAAAAAAAAGAAAAAAAACTGAAAATTCAACCCAGTAGTAAAATTTGAGCCACGCAAATGCCATTTTAGTTCTACAATACGAAAATGCATTTATTTTAAATTAACATTGAAATAAGAAAGCATTCGCAATAAATCCTTTCGCGTATAACCATGACCGCTTAAAAAACATGAACCTATAAAATGTTTTCGGTGGCTGAATACAATTTTACCTTCATTTAAAATTCATATTGAATTGAATGGCTTGGGATAACACGTTGACCTCTACCTCGTCACTTTCCACTTTTAACAAAATATTATGTAATTATTTTATGGGCAATTCAGACCAAATGTATAGACGGAGCATCACTAACGAAATATTGATGTCAAAAAATCAACAACGTTTACCTACATTAACACGAAATATGCGATCAAACCTATCCGGTTTAGTGGCTTCAACCTTTTGTTGGTGACGCTTCGTCATACACATGTTGGTCTTAAGTAATTGTATTTAATAATACTATGCATCACTGCAATATGCTGCCATTTTATACCAAAACGGTTGTGTCATTAAACAGTTTTAAGAGATAATCGTAAGAGATAACTCTGTTATCGTTTTCTTTTAGTCTCTACTTTCAATTTAAATGTAGCTTACGAACATAGTTGCATAATTTAAAATATTCAAAATAAAATATAAATATGTAATGATTGTACTGCGATATACTTTGTTTATAACTAGATGACATCAACGCAGTATATATTCGTCAACATATCTGAGAAATTATATTCTTATCAAAGATGAGGTCTCATGGACCACAGTAATCATTTATCATCTATTTTTCACAAAAAAAAAACTGTGTGCTTTTTTATCACCGCCCAAAATTTTCGATTTCGAAACATATAATAACAGGAAATGGGGCTATCAAGCACTAGCCGTGTAGCCAATAATTACATAATTATAAATATAATATATATATATACATATATATATATATATATTTCCGGTTTTTTTGAAAATTCATTTGTTGTTCAAGCAACGCTACTCTGGAATTACTTGCCCGATGACATCAGGAGAAATAAAATCAGTTTAAAGTTTGGTCATGACTTCTTACTTAAGTTACTTGTAGTCAGATAACTTCATCATCTGTATATACATATTTATATATATATATATATATATATATATTGTATTTATACGTCATCATATTTATATGTCATAGCTCACAACACCCTTTGTTGACCGGTAGAGAATGCCTTTGGCATTAAGTCCGCCCTTTGTGAACCTTTAACTTTGTTAAGTTTAATGCAATAAAGAGTAAATAATAGATATATATATATAAGCCCAGTGACTTAATTGTAATTATACTATACGTATATATAACGAATTATAGTTTTATAAGTTATAGAATTAGCTACGATTTTGCCTCACAGCATCCTCAAGACACTCAGATGGATTTGTTAATTAAAATACATTAGTGTTCAAAATTTTAATCTAATAAAAATAAAAAATATGTAAAATAATATGTAATATAGTGTAAAATAATACCGTTGTAATTATTAGTGTTAATTTTAAACTTTCTAAGCAAATTACACAATTTATAGCGGTTTGACACCGATTTTCACTCGCGTGACGGCCGCCCGGGCAGGAGTACCCGCAATCGACTAATTCAATACTTATTTAGCGTTTCGTGTAATCTAATACCGGTATTTTATGCAAAAACCTTAAATGTTTTATCCTTTTCCTTGTATTTTTTTTATTACATTGAGACTACCGAACGAGCATACATTTCACCTGATGGCATTCCTGCGGCCCATGACATCTACATTCATTCTTGACAAGGAATCATAATGCAGATTCGTTGTTACTCTTGAGGATTGAGATGGAATGCTTCGTCACCAGTAATAAAGGTCTCCGTATCCCTACACTCATCAGACGAAACACGTAAAAAAGCATTATGCTGTTATTTTACGCTGGTATTCTGTGCGAGCCCGGTACGGTGCGTACCCCAGTCGAACTGACCCATTCGTTCTGCAGCTAGAAACAAACTGCAGCATAGCTCTACCACTTGTATATGGTTTTGCTCTGCTTAATGATACCTGTAATATTATTTGTATATTTAATTAAAGGAGCCAAACGAGCACACAGTTCGGTGATTATAAGTGATTCCTCTGGCCCATGACATCTATATTCATCATTCGGCTTCGACATCAAGACGTCAAACACCACATTCCCCTTGTGGTCATTAAAACCAGACCATTACAATATAGCACTTTTATAAAAAATAATGCGATAATGTCCGTATGATTAGTTTCTTCAAAGTATTCTAAAAAAGCTTTGAAAGCTCAGTGTCCGCTCACTTGCTTTTTCGCAGTATGCCAGTGCCAGCACCTGTTAAATTATTAATTGTAATTTTATTTACTAATTTACTACATTTGTGATACTACGATCATGAAGGAAAACTTCGTGAACGAACTAGCATGCCTGATGATAAAGTATACATCGATATGACACCAGTTATTTCTTTTTTGGTGGGCACTATTGTAGAAATCTTACTTGAAGACAACAATAGAATAGGCTTGAAAATCTCGAAGACAACATTATTGGACTGGAAAGTGACACTTAGTTGAATTTAGCGGAAAAAGACTTAAACAATACTATTGTGTCAACATACAATATGATTACGGTTGGATTGACGTTAAGTATGCATAACATTTGATACCGGAACGGTGTACCGAAATAAAGGGCATCAGAAAGCATTTCATCTATGAGGTAAAGTCACGTTGCTGATGAAAACTAGGTGACAGATATAATAGAGAAAAACGCTAAAAGCTCATGCTCTAACTAGGTTAACTCTAATTAAGGTAAAACGAGTAACATTGTTACGGGGCGATACAATCATCGTTGACTTCAGGGTTCCCTAAGCCCACATTTATGCTCGATAAGGGCTCTGATATTATATCACATCACAACTGTTTGTCATTATCTTTTTAATTTTATAAAAAATATAGACAGGAAATTCAGTACACATGACAGAAGTGATACTCCTTTAGCGATCTATACTTAATTTTTTTGTAAATATATGGTAAAAAAGCGAATTAAACACGAACAACAAAACACAATAAAACGAAAAAAAATAGTTGAAACAATCGGTAGTGAAAGAGAGAAAAAATAGAGAAAATAGAAGAACAAAAACGAGCCTAGCAATTTAAGAAAGTAAAGTATATTCAGCCGTCCAATCACGAAGAAACGGTTAAGTTATATTAAATCAATGTTACTTCACGGTCTTTAAGTAATCAGACAGCGTTATATCATATCATATCATACTTCTCTCTTTTTCTCTGTCTGAAAATATTCCTTCATTTTATGTTAAAAAAAGTTTCTTCTTAATTTTGTCCCATCACATCGATGAAAAAGAAGTCACACTTCAAATATTTAAGGAATATTATATTTTATTTCAGATGACGAGTGAAGTGTCATAAACAGGCTTTTAACATACGGACTTTTCTGAGCCAAAAACTATAACCGATAACAAGATGTATTTTAAATTGATAAAGCGCCAATCATGATATCTCACTTTTTAATTAAAAAGTAAAACACTTACTATAGGTAAAATCAATTATAAAATTAACTGAGTGCATGTTTATCATCGTAATCAATATAAAATTTAAATAACATTTGCACATTATTTTTTAAACCTTCCCTACTTTTTGATTTTAATTTATCCCTTCAATACTTACCTACTGTTCTTTTATATCTTCTCGTTCTCTTGAAAAGCAATTTTAAATTCAAATGATTCACAGTAAATATACCGCATTTCACGCTCGTACGACCCAATTGCGTTTATCTAAATGAATAACGCGCACTCTGAGAAAACTCGAGAAGCATGAGGGTGTAAGTCTAGATCTTCTTTATATTTTCACAGAATACTGTTCTACACTCCCACAGTCTTAGACATCTATATATTTTACGTGGTCATAATGATTTAGAATATTTTAAGTTATATGGATATATACAAAATGTTAGTGGAGGCAGAGTTAAAAACATACACACACTCACGCACACACACACACGCGCACACACTCAAACACACAATAAATGCATTTTCGCTTGGTATTCATGTTATTTTTTGCTAAACTATTTGATATTGAATTACTCTAACTTTTTTTGTTTTTATTTGCAACGCTTATTGTTATTTTATCTATGTATTGAAAGTAATTACTTGGTCTTATTTTAATTTGGTTTTGTTTGCTCTTAAACTGTTCATTGTTATATTTATATTTCTAATTATCTGAATAATGTAAATCCGTTCTTGGCTGATGTAAAATGTGTATATTATATAAAGGGCTGTGGATTTTGTTCAACGATAAAATAAAATAAAATAAATATTTGCAACCAATAATACATCCATCCTTTATAAAAAAAAATAGATTATATTTATATACGTCCAGGAGTATAATTGAATGCCTCATAACCAGAATATAAGATCCCTAGTGAGGTTTATTATATATATTCGTATTTTGAAGACTAAAAAAGTCAAAAAAGATCTGTGTAAGACAAGAAACATAAACATGCTTAGTTTTTATTTGGGTTTATGCATAACAGCATTCAAAATAATTGAAACCAGGGAATCCCAAAGTGGTCGATATTGGCTTCTCAGGAGTCGACATAAACGAAATCAGATTATGGGGTCGACGAGATCAAAAAATCGTCCCCTATTAATTAACACAAGTTCTTATTTGAAACTTTAAAGTTACAGTACAAGTTGTATTACATGTACCAACTTGTTATAAGAATGACTTGAATGAATTTTAGTAGGAAGTATCATTGTTGTACTTTAAAAAAACTCAAGCGTGCACAAGTTCATACACGATGAATAACTCGGCAATTTTATGTCCATTTATATTGTTTAATTTTGATGAGAAAATGATGTCAAGTTAACTCACTTAATCAACCGCAAAGTTTTTAAATTAGTGAGTGTTTTGTAGCATTAGGAAAAAAAAACTAGAGATAGGATTTTTAAAGTAATTTGGCTATGGGGGTCTGAGGCATCAGTTCATTTTGGAAAAGGAGTCTCTTGCCCGAAATAGTTTGGAAATCCCTGAATTAAATTATAAAAACAATTTACGCGAAAGGCATTATTTTCTAAATATGTATGCCATTCGAATATTGTCACGAACGATTTCCTAGCACAAGAATTTAATCATAGTTTAACATTATTGGTTAGCCGCAATATTGGTAATATTAATAGCACTTCTAGCATTATTTTAAAAAAACATATAGATAATAGAACAATCTGTAGTTTCTGAGTAATATGTGGAACGGAAAAACCTTTAGTAAGAACACGCGAAAGTGTTGGAAGCGTTGGAGCAAATAGGAGATTACGGCTTACTTGAAACGCTGTAGCGGGCCCAGTGAAATGGATCATTAAATCCGGCCGGTACGCGGATTAAAACAGATCACAATCTACCACTTAAACTCTATATCCACTAAAATTTATTCTGTTTCCGGGAAATCTTCCATCGTGAAGGGGTTGGATTTCAAGACATCTATTGTATTACACAAATAACAATTACAGTTCATTTACATTGAGAATAATCTGATAAATATGTTATAGACATGCATTATACTAACATATAAAAATGTATTGAATACGTAAGAACTTAACTAAACTTAATATTTATTTTTACTTGTCCTTAAGTCCTTTATTAAATAATTCTGTTCCTAAGAATTAACGTCCTGCAAAAATTTATGAACGATATCACACACGTTCAGAATTGCTGCCTATAGCATCGTTTTCGAGATGTTTTGTTGATTGTCTTACTTAAAAAGACCAAAGACGCATTTTTTTTTATGGGAAATACTTTTTATAGAGAATAATTATTTTTATCCTTGTCTAGTTTGAACACGAATAAGATACACATAAAGTGTAAACAGTGATATATAAAGATAAGATAAAATAAATATTATTATACATTATTAAAATATATGTACAACAAAGGGACGTAAGATACTGAAATGTTCCAATCGAGAATTATTACCTGTTACTACGTAACCGAAAGTGGTGTCACTGTGTCGAGTTATATTACGCGGACTGTTTACACCCTATTAACATCCTTTCACGCGATATTTATCACGTCGTTCGAGAAACGTTAGTACGAACAGAATAAGCCGGTACTGCGGTAGTGATATAATAAGTAACGAACGAATATATGTACATATTATACATTATATATATAGATTTCCCTACGTTGTTCCCTTACTATGTATGAAACATCAATTCTATGTACTTTAATGGAAATACATACATTTTCCTCATCGGTATTTTTTATTTTTATATATAAAATAACATTATCAATCCGCGACGTGATATTGATCTAGATATGTTGAGATTTATAAATGTATATTATTTAAGTAAGTTTATTTAATTATTTTCAATGCCCAGTTGTACCGTGAGGTAGGCCTCTCAGATCAGCTTATCAGTGAGCTGATAATACCTATTTGTTCACTAACTTCAAGTATTAATATTAATATATAATACACAATCTAATCACTTATGTACGGTTGTTCTCATTTTTTGTGTTCATCCTATTTTTCTCTAATATAACATTACTAATATTCCCATTAACCATTCCAACTAAGCGGAAAATGCTTGTGTTGATGACCTTAAGTTTTGCAAATGTCTTTAAGTTATATATTTAGCTCCAGAATGAATGGGTAAGCTCTACCGGGGTAAGACCACGCCCTCACAGAATACCACCACAAAATAGCAGCATAATGCTGAGTGTAGACCCGGAGACGTTTATTACTGGTGACGAGGCATTCCATCTAAGTCCTCAAGGGTGAAAAGGCATCTGCATTATGATCCAGATTCAGTTAATGTTGATGCTGTTAGCCTATGCGGCTCTTACAGCTTCATCGGACACAGGGCTCACGGAACTGAGGGGTCCGTGAGCTGGTTATGTCAGTGTTCCCTATTTGAGGTTCTCTTACTTGCACAAAGCGCTCATAAACTGAGCGTGTCGGTCTGCTCTGAACTCGGCAACTTGGGTGGCACCATCAGATAGGTCCAGTTCCCTAGCTATCGATAGATTCTCCCGAGTGGAGAATGGATGGTGATGACAATTGACCGTCCGAGGTTTTGGTATGCGGACTGGCCTCTGACGGACGCCACCTGTTGTCTGTCAACTGGAAGCTGTGGGCGGTGAGAACCACCCTGACACGCGGGTGTATCGAGTGTACGCGGTGTCGCGAAGATTGCGTCGCGCTCGAAGGCGAGGGCGGCGCGACGAGATGTCGGTGGTGTGTGTAGGTCCGGGTCCGTTAAAGACGGACTGGAGCTCGGTTCCCCCATGAAGGAGTCGTCGTGGATGTGACGGGGTCGATGTTAATCCTAGTTTCCGGGTTCGGTTCCGGATCGTAAGTCGCGGCGTTTACCACTAGCAGGTCTGGAGTGCGAAAGCGCTTTCGCGAAGAAGCGCTGCGAGATAGATTGGAAATATTCCTGAATAGTGACGAGATATAAATCACTGTGCAGATATTACGCTGATACGGTTCGGCTCCGGTTGCGATTCTAGTGAAACGTTTTTGGACCGACTGTAATAATTTTAACTTATCCGCGGCTAAGTGGGCGAAAACGAGGCTGGCGAGGCCATAATTGGTCTTACGCAGGACTTGTATAGCAGGAGGTTATGTCTTAGGGACATTTTGCTATTGGCGCAGATGAGCTGGTGAAGCCTGCTCTTGTTTCTCGCATTTTAATATACGGACAAAAGCTACGCTTACGGTCGAAGGTAATCCCTAGGTATTTGACCGTTTCTACCGACGTAATGGGTCGGTCGAAGATCGTGATTCGTCCTAGCTTTCTACGGCTAGGTACTGGTGTCGTGCAGAATGGATCGGCTGAGCCTCTCCAGAAGAAGACTGCTGCACTTTTGTCCGGGTTAATTTCTATTCTCCATAACCGAAACCAGTCGGCGAGGCGGTTGGCTGCGGCTGTGAGACGAATGATGATACAGCCCTTGTGTATGTTTGAATAATATAAGGCCGTATCGTCCGCCAAAATCACTTGTGTAGAGTGAGAATAAGAGGGGGGAGTGAACTGAGCCCCCGGAGACTCCCGCTAGAAGCGGCCGGCTTAGGACCACGTGCCGTCGACTCGAAATCGGAAAATGCGATTCCACAAGAAGGCTCGTATGATGTGCACGAGCCTGTCCGGCATGTTGAGAGCGTGAAGTTTATAAATTAAACCGTCATGCCAGACTTTGTCGAATGCCTTTGCGACATCGAAGAATAGTGCACCAGTACCTACTGGGTTTTTGAGGGCTAGCCCTGCAAGAATATGTTCCGTTAAGCGGAATGCCTATAAAGCCTGTTGAACGCAGGAGTGCGTATTCCTAAACCCGACCTGTTCGTCGGGAAGTAATCTGTTAGCTAGTAATTCTCTCGTATAACTTTCCCACGGAGTTCACGAGGCTGATTGGGCGATGACTGAGGTTTTTGATAATGTCTGTGACCTACTCTGTGGTCACAGGTTCTAACGGTTCGCCCGCTGGTGGTAACGACGCCCTAAGTGTCACGTCGACGTCCACCTTACGAAGGTGGTCGGAGTCCGCGGGGATGGGGAGCATTGGCTCTCTAGACTGTCCGTGAGATATTCGGCTTTCTATTCGTCGTCGAAGGCGAGAGTAGCATTGTCCTTTAAAATTAGAGGGGGCATTTGAGTGATGGTGTCTGCTTTGAGACCCCGCGCCAACCGCTAGTAAGCAATATTCGAAGGCTCAAGGTCCGGTAGCAGGTTGCCCCATTTATCGTCATTGTATGATTTTACGCGCTCTTTGACCTCCCTTTGGAGGTAGCGCAGTCTAACGCGATTAACGTTTGTCGGGTATCTATCGTGAAGCTTTGCCGCGCGATTTTTTGACCTTATCAGTCGACGGAGACTCGAGGGAAGGACCCCGAATTGATCGGTCGACGCGGAGGCCGTCCTTTTCGAGTCTTCGACGGCCGAGGTAAGGTGTGAAGTTAAAGAGTCGTTAGGAAAAACGTCTAACTATTGGGTGGTCGTGGCTCTGAGTTTGCCTTCGAGGGCACGCCTGCATTATGATGCCTAGTCAAGGATGAATGTAGATGTCATGGGCCGCAGGAATCACTTGCCATCAGGTGAAATGTGTGCTCGTTTGTTACTCTAAATGAAATAAATAAAAATATATAAACACACAGGAACTTTCCTCGTCTACCCACATATAATTTAAATGTATATTATAATAAATGTATATTAAAATATATGTATATTAAATAAACCCGTCAAAAGTGTGTGCAGCGAATTAAGGTCAGATTTATTGAGTAACAGTGTGTAGATATATTTTATAGTTTTTTTAAGTGATTTATGTAGTGTGAATATGCAAACATAATATAAAAAAACAAACATAAAAAATAAAAAAAAAATTAAAAATATAAACAAAATAATAATAAACAATATTTGTCACCATAAAAATAAAAACTAAAAATTGAGAGCCTAGTTATACTTCAAACGGTGGTACGACGTTGCGGTGCCTTTCTCCTGCACGCTGGTGTTGGGTTCAATTCCGAGCATAGGTACAATATCACAAATTATTGGAAGTGGGCTCTGAGTGTGTTGTACGTGTCCTTGACCACTCCATATGAAAGTTGTTCAGATTTTATCACATCGAATAAGGAAATAGACGACGGGCGAGAGGTACTATGTTTTCGCGAATTATCGGCCTGCAAAAATTATGAACTCAAATACGTTTTTAAGATGTGGTAAAAATGTGCCAACTATTCTTTCACGGTAATTTTTGTTTAATTTTTTTTATAGACAATATTCTTATATCAAACATTTTTTGCAGTTGATTTTATTTAATAATAAATAGAGATACCTTCCAATGATCAGAATCCTTCCTCAATAATAAATAATTTATTATATGCATTATTGTGCCCGACGTTTAAGATAGAATACGTAGTCACAATAATTTATAAAATCTCCAGTTGCCTTAACTTATAAGACAAAACCCAACAACGCACAGCTAAAACTTTATCCAGCGATTTTTTTTTATTACATTGAGAGTAATAAATGCACACAGTTCATCTGGATGTCAAGTGAAACCTGCGGTCCATGACCACATCTACATTCATCCTGATCAAGGAATCATAATGATGCGTTGCGTTGTGATACGAATGAGATGCGTTGTCACCCTTGAGGACTGAGATGGAATGCCTCGTCACCAATAATAAAGGTCTCCGCATCCCTGCACTCACCCGTCGGAACACAGCAGCATTATGCTGTTATTTTACGCGTGCGAAGGCGTGGTCCTACCCCGGTCAAGCTGACCCATTCATTCTGCAGATAGAAACAAACTGCAGTGTAGCTCTACCACTGTACGTAAGTATATAAGTGTGACAAGACAAACAGTTTGCATGATGTTGTGATGATTACGGTCCATACACATCTACACCTCATAAGCTACAGCGTGGCTCTACCACCGTAAGCCACTGGTATTTTGTGAAAGTGTGGTCTTACCTCTGATATGAAGACCTATCCGTGCTGCTGCAAGTTAATAGCTGTGATGTGAATCTATTGTGTAAATTTGTGGTGTTTACATGCATATTACGCGTAAAAAGGTTGAAACAAAAAATTAAAGTAAAATCGTTTTGACTTCGGCGCAATGAACGCATGTACATATTTTGAAACATCGATTTTTATCGGAACCTAACATAAATTCACATCATCGACGGTCCATTACGGCGATTTTTATTTACGCCATCTCCTTTTTTGTAATTAGTGCCCGGCCAGATGTCGCTACAGGAGTTTACGTAACGCCAGCTTTCATCCTTATTTATGTCGCTGGTGTGGGTGAAAGACATTAAATATTTTATTTTTTTCAACCTTGTAAGCTTTGAAGAAAGACTTTAATTGCTCTTAATTATCGCTTTCCCTGATGTTTTTTTCTATAGAGCAGGTTGCAAACGAGCATGCAGCCCACCCGATTGTAAGTGATCACCGCCGCCCATGAACATCCCCAACACCAGAGGAGTTGCTAATGCATTGCCGGCCTTTTAAGAAACGTGCAGGCAACGTTTTTTTGAAAGTCCCTAAGTCGTTTTGATTCAGAAACACCGCTGGCGACAGCCGATTCCACAGGGTAGTTGTGCAAAGGAAATTTCAATTCATGTACGAATCGTAGATGAAATTCGTATTATTAACCTAGAATCAGTTGCGATGCTTAAAATATCTGGTAATATTCTGTAATTTTTTATTGTCAAAACTTATTAACAAAACAAATTCTAAGAATATCCATTTATTTTGTTATATTTCTATTATTTAAATATGAGTTCTAGTGAACGTTATTTAAGAGAATTTTTCAATTGCTTAAACAGTAATATCAAAATGACTAAGTTTTAAGTGTTGAAATTTACTACTAAACCCAATAAATCCATTACCTAAGTATAAAGGGGTGCAAAACACTTTCCTAATTCATTGTTAGATACATTTTACGGGAGCAGAAAATCCCATTTTTCTTCAATTGAATTCACAGCATATTTAAAACTAAATAAGCTTAAATTTTCAGTAGTTTTGATTCACTACTTAACGTTATTTTTTCAAACAAATATAAAATGGATTCAAAACCTTTACTCTTTAAACTGACAATGTGTTTAGTTGCTCAGGTAAAAGCATTAATTCGAAACGAGTATAGTGCGTTTACTATCTCCCTACGTACGCTGCATACATATAAAACGTGTGAGCGTAACCTATGATATAGCGCGCTCACTAACATTCACGGGTTTTATGGCAACGCATAATGATGTCCAGCACGATATCGACAATATTCGAATAACGACATCACACTGCAAAAAAAATCTTTATCCTACTTTATTATTTATTGACCGTTAACAAACAAAACCAAAATATCAATCAACTTAAAAAAAATTAGAGTATAGGCAGCGTTTGAATCTAAATCACTAACATACTTTAACATATTAGATTAGGCAAAGTACCGCTTTATTAGTGACATTCAGATAGTAACGTGATCAGAGCAGAACGACACGCTCAGTGTATGATCACTTTGGTGTAAGTAAGGGAACCAAACTCTAACCAGGTCACGGACCCCAGTTCCGTGAGCCCTGTGTCCGATGAAGCTGTAAGAGCCGCATAGGCTAGCAGCATCAACATCAACAGAATCTAGGAATGCTTTATTTAGAAATGACAAACAAACGTCCTGCAATTCGTTCTTATGCAAATACAATAAGATGGGGAGAATATGAACCCGCAGTGTCAAAGACACAGTACACCCAGACACGAAAACCAACTATTTGTTATGTACAAATATTGTTGTTCCTCGGTTTGGAATTGAACCCAGGACCTACGAAGCACCAGTCGACTACTCTAACTGCTAGACCATGCGGTCGTTATTTGTAACTTCTCTATTACCTTACACATAGTTTAAAATATATCACATTATGATTCCTTGTTAAGAATGAATTTAGATGTCATGGGCCGTAGGAATCACTTGCCATGAGGTGACCTGTGTGTGTGCTCTTTTTGTACTCTTAATTTAATATAAATAAATTTAAAAAATATATTTTTTAAAGCAATTTTATAAAAGAAAAAAGACCTTCGTAACGCTGTGTGCATAATTCGCGGGATGTAATTAGTAAATGGAAATCTACTTGTAGCGGCCATGGAACTATTGCTCCCAATTCCGAATGTTATTGAAGCAATTTCATGCAAATAAATTTTGGAACAATAATGCTTATTCAAGTATAATTATAAGTTATTTACTTAACATAACTACGAAAACAAAGATCAACCGGCCAGACTATGTTATGGGTAGAAGCCATATTATAATTTTACCTAAGTTTGAACATATTGAACAAACAAACAGGGATTCAAAATTTTATATAAATTATATTGTATTATTAATTTTTTGTGAGCTCTTTTAGAGCCGTATCCCAGGGTCCAAGCGCTCTTGTTTAATTCACGATACGAATTCCAAAAGGAGATGCCTATTAAATGCAATCTGAAGTGCTAATGTACCACGTTCTCAGCGGTGAAGGAAACAGGAAACCTGCATATTTTGGAAGTAAATAAAAAAAAAAATTCGAAGACACGTGAATCCCTCCCATCATAAAACCTTAACACCATAGGAATCGATGTCGGCCTTTAAGAAAGATGTAGGCTTTTTTCTTGAAAGTACCTGAGTTATATTTGTTCGGAAACACCGATGGCGACAGCTGATTCCACAGAGTAGTGGTAAGCATGGCAGGGATTTTCACGTGAAGCACACAGTCGTAGATTGCCAAC
Organism: Teinopalpus imperialis; assembly: GCA_029286865.1. NCBI lineage: Eukaryota > Metazoa > Arthropoda > Insecta > Lepidoptera > Papilionidae > Teinopalpus > Teinopalpus imperialis. The sequence goes on along the minus strand of JAGSMU010000035.1, from coordinate 5,082,892 downwards.
TATCGAGATGATGACGATGAAATTTGTACATCACGACAGAATTCAAAATTAAAAGTTGTTTAAACTTAGCAGCTGAAATTAATCCTAACAACCCCTCAGAACACTCCCGATGGTAAATTCAGTAAAAAATGCAAAGAGATGCAACATCTCTTCGCAACGACAGTGAATCAAGCCGATCAGAAAGTACCTGGTTCGATTCGAGCCCCTCACCGTTGAATTCAAAATCAAATGGAAGAAGCTGCAATGGAGCTGCATTGTATACTATGCTCTAAGACTTACTATTTCTACTTCATGTTCACGTTCCTTTTTTTCTCTTGCGATCTTTATCTCTTCACAAACATGCAATGAATCTCTCACTAATCAACAAGCAAAAACATGAGATTTTCTTAAAAAGGAAAAAGTTACATTATTTAACTACTGGAAACAGGATTTTTCATCTTACTCAAACACTTAATCTTTTTTTATTATTATAAATTTAAATCAAACAATACCAAGCGATCTCTAAAAATATTATTTGCTGTACAATTTATTAAAACACACCAACGCCCACGTAGTGCAAATAGATGTCGTTCGCGGAATACGAGTAACTAGATTTCTTTACTCTCATAGAATATTAGAGCAACTATACACGCATGTTACTAAACTTGTTACTGGCTTAACATTCATGTTTACTTTTAAAGAAAATGTGGTCATTAGACCTTTTTATTTTTGATACCTATCTCGCATCTGTAAACTAAAGTAACTGGAGTGTGATATATAAAATATATATAACACGTTATTAAACTACTATATTTTATAATAATTTTTAATTATTATTCTTACATTTTAATTTTCTTTTTTGTATAAAAACTTCAAGGTCAAGTTATAAAGGACAGATATTAGACATAATTGGCGGCTTAATTGTTATAACTTGAAAAATAATTATTACCTATTACATTGGAGTGTTAACTGTAACAGATGTGTTCGTAAAGGAAACTTTTGAAATTATTCCAAAATTCCGTCTTCGGTGCGAGCGTTTTCATCGGATAAATCGCATTTGATTAATGTGCGATTTTCAAAAGGACTTAGATTAAATAATTTAGTCGAAATTGGCACGAAAGCATACCGTTGAACTTTATTAATACATAATTAATATTCAATTAATCAAACTTTTTGAAAATATATAGAATATCGTATTCTACTTCGTAATATATAATATTATAAATATCGCAAAAACCGCTGAACGATGAATTGTAATGAAATATGGGTGGATTAAAATATAAATTTTTCATAACATATAATACTTTTTATCCCGATGAGATGACTTAACGACTGTTATCAATTTATGTTAAAATTTAAGCATCTGCCCGTGACTACGTCTGCGGGAACTTCAAAATTAGACCCACAGATATATGAATTATAAGTGAGACGACATTGTTTAATCTATTATTTTCCGGCAGTACGTGTAAGTACTCGATATGTGAAGCCACTTGATACTCGTGAGCAACCGACATAAAGCTGACAACGTGAGAAGTGCCCAAAAATTACACGTATTAGCGGAAGATAAAAATCATACATTTTTAATTTCTCTCTAATTGCTAGTAATAGAATAATAGTAAGAATATAACTATAACAAGATTAAAAAGTCAATTAACGACTTTTTAATTTTACTATAGTTATATTTCGAAGTAACTTAAACTCTGACCACTCAAAACTTTAGTCCTGTTTCATAAGACGCAGTGCTATTAAAGATATTCATAGGAAATAAAATCTAGTCACACTTGCCAAAGATTTTCATATTTAAACCTCAAATGTTTACACAAAAAACGTTCTTATGTCAAGACGCAAGTAAAACCTAATCAAGAAAAGGTTTTTTTATTCAGACCAACCATCGAACAAGACCTGGCTGTATGGACTAAAGTCCTTTGCCTTTCCCATTAGGGATAAATTAATATCATCATCATATAATCAAGAAAAATAAAATACATAAACTTCGACACATCATTTAAGCTATAAAGTTTTCGAAATTAGTAATTGTATTAATTATTTTTCAATTTCATTATAGCATGGTTGTTTTCACAGGTAATAGTAGTTTTTCTTGAATATTTAACACTTTTTAATTTACGGTTCCTTTAATGTAAGGTTACTTTAATTTCTGAATACCAAAATATTCGTCACTGGGTGCCCTTAAACGTCAAAAGCTTGTAATTGAATATTAAATTGTTGTTTACTTCCGTAACCCTCGTAAGACTGCAAATTTCGATATTTATTCAACTTTCATTTTTAAGGACCGTTCGGGATATGGTTGTATTATATCTGAAGCACACGAATCTTGACGAACTATAACAATATATTTTTTAATGTTAAAGATTCGAAAGATGAGAAAACAATAAGTATTCATTCTCAAAATTCAAAATAACCATGGCAGCTTCAGCCGTAACTCTGCTATGTTTTTATACTTTCACTGTGAAATCAATAGATAAGATACAAAAACTGTAATACTGAAACTGTAAAAGCCCTCGGGCTAACAGTGGCCTTCAGCCCGAAAAAAATTAAAATAAAAAAAAAACGGGCTGTCAGAATCGTATCAGCCAAGTGCTATTGGATTATTCTGATTGTAGACAGTAGACAGAAGATATAGGAAGAAAAACAATTGCGTAAACACTAATTTCATAAATGAAATCCGACTTTATTCTTTACTAAACATAACTGAATGAACCGAATAAGTTATATTGTTTCTATTTACGATGCAATTCATTTAAGCTGGCACCTCTATTCTATACGATATTATATTTTAGCATAGAGCTAATTGTGAAAGGTCGATCAGATCCCGCAATCTTTTAAAGAAACCTTCAGTGAGGTAAACCGTTTCTACAGCGGTAGAGCTACGCTGCAGTTTGTTTCTAGCTGCAGAACGAATATGTCAGCTCGACCGGGATAGGACCACGCCCTCACAGAATATTAACGTAAAATAGTAGCATAATACTGCTGTGTTTCGTGTGGTGAGTGAAGGGACTCGGAGACCTTTGTTACTGGTGACGAGGCATTCCATCTCCGTCCTCAAGGGTGACGACGCATCTGCATTATGCTATGCAAGGATGAATGTAGACGTTATGGGCCACAGGAATCGCTTACCACCAGGTGAACTATGTGCACTTCTGTTACTCTCAATGATATAAAACGAAAAAACCCTGGTCCCATGCGGTACTATTTTAATTTGCTCTGTTTTTTTTTTTTTGAACATTGTGGAAATGCCAAGGCGACGCAGTAACAATTACCGAGACTTTAAATTATATCATTTACATAGGTCTGCGTATTCAATTGTTACCTTATAAAATGTAAACAATTTACCACAAAAAGAAACGTTAAGCAAATTATGTATGTATTTAAATTATGTATGTACATACCTATTCTAGCCACTGACGGCCGTGTAGTATAGCGGTTAAAGTGTCTGGCTGCTAACGTGCGTCCCGAGTTCGGCATAGGAACAAAAATTGTGTATTACAAATTGTAGGTATGTAAAATTTATTTTCGTTTCTTTGAATGTGAACCTGAACATTATGCAAATAGTTACGGCACTATAATATATTTTGCGCAGTTGAAGTTAACTCGAACTGAGACCATTAGACCCAGCTATAAACAATCTGCAGTGTAGCTCTACCACTGCCACAGTAGCAGTCTTTGCACGTAGACCACCCTCGTTTTACATTAGCCTGAAACATACCGACTTTTTTTGAAGCCTAATTATTATTTATATATTATAGACAAATAATTATTATAAAACTATATATTTATATAAATATGTATAAAACTAATTAAAACAAATTTCAAATTAGTGCAATTGTTACGTAATTTATTTTCTTCTTAATAGTGCCCTAAGTATTTTCGCCAACATGGACACAGAGATATTAATGAAGCGTCAATAGCCTAGTAGTTTAAGGTACGGTCTCTAAAACTTAAGGTCGTAGGTTCGAATCCACCATTCGGCTATGGTTGTGAACCATCTCCTACCACAAGTTTAATATTCTCTTTTTTTTTAAAAAAATATTAGCAAAATCCAAAATCTATCGGTACAATGTGTATACAGTACTCAAGATCGTTTTCGACCACGATGACATCTTTTGGTAGTTTTTGTCGCAACCAGGGGAGGTTGTGCCAAAGACAAAAATAAATTTACTCAAAAATAACAGAAAAAAAAGAGGTTATCAAATATTGCCCTCCGCCCCTGCCTTTACAATCAATCACTCTGATCTCATAGCCACGCAGCTGTCTTATCTCCAATATTCGAGATGTATTCCGCGAACTGTTGAAAATTTCTCGCGCATTTTCCTAAACAATCCTTTTTATGAATCAAAAAAAAGGATGAAGTATTTTTAAACTTCCACACAGAATTTATAAAAAAAACAATTCATAATAACTTAATTTAAGTTAACAAACATTTTAAAACTGAGTACAGACAAACTGCAAAACACAGAATGAAATAAACAACCTGAAAGTACTACAATAAAATTACACGAAATGTCTTGTTTTATGTCTACGCTGGTAACCACCCGATTTAATAGCTGCCTAACTTTCGCCTGTATTTAAAACCTTGCACAGTTTTTGCATAATTCGGCACTTGAGAAATTTAAGCAGCTATGTCATAACAATTATTATTAAAAGCAGTATCGTGTGTTTTTTTTTCTATCTAAGAGAACATATTTAAAGATATTATTTATTTTTTTAATTCTATATCTAATCTGATACTAAATTTAATGGTTTTACTTTACTTTTCAAATATTCATAAATCAGAACTTCAAATCACTTTTATCCGAAAAAAATAATACTTACATATCAAAAATAATCCGTATTCATACACGTTGATAAAAAAACGAAGTAACGTTTTAAAATTAACGATATTAAGCTTGTATCGATTGCGCATGCGTGCGTTTCGCGCGCTTATTCGCGACGTTTTGCGTCCCTACCACACTGCCTTCTCTCACCACCATACCATTCCACATGACGGTGAAACTTACAAATATATATTTGAAACTTAATCAATGTTATTTCAACGTAGAAAAATAATTATCTAAGCGTGGCAAATAGGACGGTATAGCTTGTTCTTAGACGCTTAAAACAATTTAGGAACGGTTAGGAGCTAGGCTGTTTTGTCAATATATACAATATCATTTAAATATAAAACGAAGCTAATGCACTAACTTCAGTCCCCTTAAAATCGATAAGTTCGTTAAAAATTGTATTCATTTTAAAATAGATAATATGTAATTGTTTCTTTATGTATTAAACGCAAGAAAATTATAATTAATTATATAATTAAATATACCTAATTAGTGCCACTGTTTCGTAATCTGTTTTCCACATACCGTGTTACATAACGAAATTAATATAATTACGCATATATTAATAGCATTTTAAATTAATCGAGCATTTTGTATGTAATTGTTTACTCGGGAACGGCTCTAACGATTTGAATGAAATTTTGTATTTAGCTGATTGGAAAGTAAAATCCAAGTTTAACCGTTTTGGTGTGTCCCTGTCCCTGAGAAAATAAATATCAAAATACTTTGTTGCCCTATTTCAAAAAAATATTGAATTTAATTGATAAATGTATGAGTAAATATTTAATAGACTCTCATGTCTTTTTATTCAGGCAAAGGTATCAAGTTGCGAGTCCACTGGGGAAGGACCACATCTTCACAGAATACCCGCGTGAAATGCGACATATCCAGATGGAGTGATAAATAATAAAGATAAATTACATATACTTATTTCTAAGGGTTCAATGACCCAATCTTATATTAGGTCCTTATGTATGAAATTATCTTATTATATGGAAAAAGTATTTTTTTTTTATGAGATTATATATTTAATCAATCAAAGTATATGCCATTATTATCTCTATGCACTTTCACCATTTTATAGGATTAGGGTGATTTACAGTCGAATTGAAATATCGTAGAGATCTTTCTTTAAAGTACTTCCTTATGAAGGGTATCTTAAGGTCTCGGTGTAATTCCGAGTTTCTTAAAAACCATGGAGCGCCTGTCGCCCTACGGAGAATTTTGTTTTGCAACGTTTGAAGGCGCTTTAATCGAGCATCCGGGATGTGAGCGAATGCAATGCCCGCATACGACATTACAGGTCGTATGGAAGTTTTATAGGTTTGCAACTTATACCTTACGAGCATTTCGTTGCGTTTGTATAAGATGCTAAAAAGACTACCTGTGATAAGGGCCGCCCTTGCTCTTATATATTTCAAGTGTGCTAAAAATGATAAGTTACGGTCTAGAGTAACTCCTAAATATTTTATGTGGCTAGACCATGGAATGGCTGTCTTGAACATGGTAAAATTAGGATACTTGACCTTTACCAATTTTTTGTGTACACAAGCACAGTTGCCTGAGAAAATTTGGCAGGAGGGAGATAGACTGAAGCCAAGGTGATTGATCTATGACCAATCCTAGCGAGTCTACAAAATGACGCCTCGATGTTGATGGGACATACCATGCAACACCCAAAAAATCATTTATACACATTATTTAAACAGATCAGCGCCATTCATTCTTTAATAAAGCGACATCTATCTAGTAAGTATTAGAAACAATTTTAGTGTTAGTTTGTGTAGAGTACATAACCTAACACTAAAATAACAAAAACGTTAATGACACAATCCATGTATAGCAAAGCGACATCTGTTAGTAACATTCAGAAACAACTTGAACCTAGTATTTACGCAAGCTGACACTGGAGTAAAAATCAACCCAGATAAGAGCTGACATTTAATATTGCATATTCTTTTTATATGAATGTTAATAAAAAACGTTAACATGTTCTTTTTGACCTATTTTAGAGACAAACAGTTTGAATAATGCTCTAAATAAGGGGCAAAACGGTACATAATCATGGACGTTTTTATATGACCAGGATTAATGAATATATTAAATCTATTAGGCAGTGATAGAATGTATATATTTAATAGGTATGTCGGTTTATAAGATAATCAAATTTATTCGCAAATGTTTTCTTAAACATTTAAAGAATAATTTTAGAGAATAATTATATATTGCTTTTATACTGAGATATTTAATACTGTCACTAGCACTAAAGGTGTATTAACAATATACTCAACTGTCATGTGCATTTACAATTTACTAAATTATAGTCAACTTCTATAATTTGAATACTAAAATTATAATATTGTACGGCATTTAAATAGAAAAAATATAAATAAGAGTTACCTAAAGTGTGCCGCTAGATGACGCTGTACGGTGTGTCGTTAATCCGTGGAACACAGTGTTGAGATTTTGTCAAAGTGAATAAAACCCCTCGACACTCTTGACATGGCATCGCTTCTCGGCCTTTTGGCTAAGATCAAAGTGTAGTATCTGTTCTTTTCAGCTTAATATCTGAAAGTTCCCGCATAGCGGGACCAGTATATTAAACTGATTTTTGTAAAACGACGGGATGTTCGGGGCTCGCTCCACTCTCGTCACGGGTCGGCCCGGCATTGCAGTGCCGCCGGGATCGGCCCAAATATGAACTTGATAAACCATAATATTCTTCCCTTGACTAAAATATATGTGGTAAAGATGATTATAAATCATTTAAACACCACCATATAATGGTTATATATGTGGTTAGTTCGTTTCTTATAATTTAAGAAAACGTAATTTTCAGGTCGTACATACAGTTTTGACAAATATTTTTTCGGATACCAGTTAATTAGCAGCTACTCCCTGGAGGATACCCGTGAAAATCTAGCACACATTTTGTTTTTTTTTTAATTTTACGACATGAAATTAGTATATTAGACTAAACATTGTACAACCAACCTCACCTTAATTCACTCAACAGAGCGCGTAAATCGAAAACAAAGCAAAACTAGACAAGAAAAAACTTTACCTTTAAGATCGAGTTAACATGATAGACATTTGACAAATTACACTTTATTTTACATTATCGCAATTGATATTGTTCTGATGATTGCTTATTTAGAATCCTGGTTTTATTCCATTATATATGTCCAAAAACGGCTTTACATTAAAGAATTAATGTTATTGTAATTTAATATTTTTAATTCTCGATAAGCTGATTTTCGATATATTCAAATACTATTCGAATTTTATTTGTACAGCTAAACTTATTGAAAAAATAATATTCAGAGAATACTGATTTATCTTTTTATAAGACGTTCCATTAGCACTGTTTACTACCAATTTTTTTAGATTTTTTTTACGATACGATATTTTCCTAAATCGCATTTAATAATAAATATATTATTAATTGCGATTAATAATATATAATAGAAATTATATTCGTGGATAAATCTTGGTTTCCTGGCGTACCGTGAAATAAAAGCTAGTGATTAGACACAGCTACCACGGTTCCAATAATTTAGTTAACATATTTTATTTCCTTTTTTAATAAAAAAAATGTTTTTGGATTCTTCAAAAATGTAGTTTAATAGATAGTAAAAGTTCATGTCATTTCATGTTCAAAATTGAATCATTTTTATCTCATCTCACTACAATTTTAATATCTATATATTATGTATTACATTTATCTTGGTTATATAATTATCTGAGTTAAGTATTTCTTATGTTATAATTATTTGTTGTATTTATTTTGATATCGCCACTTTTGATATTAGATAATTCACAGTTGTCAATCTTATCAACAAAAATTTCATACAGGAAATTCATTTTATTTTACATTTGACAATTAGCACCACATTCCTTGCTGTCAAAAAATAATATTTTTTTAATAATACTTACAATAATCATAATTATTTAATATTGTATATAATAAATGTACATCATTAACAATACTTAAATTTGCAAATTTCCAACAACAGCAGTTTGATATTCATCTCCTATTATTAAATGAATTCTACAATGTCAACTAAAATATTACACTTTTAACATGTTCTTGTTAACGTAAACAATAAATATGTATCAAAAAGATTATAACAACAAAACTTAAGTAAAATAGTTACTCTTTCTCTTTCGTATATTAATATTTTTCAATTTGTATTTTCAATTTGATTTCTATCTAAAATAACATTAAACTGAGCCTCATTGTCAATAGGCACCTCCTGATGTGTATCAATCTGACAATCTTTCGGTTCCATTTGATTCTTTGTCTCGAGATACCGTGAGATGTAGTGCTGTGATACATGTTGCCGCAACTCTGTCTGTAAGCGGAAACTCTCCTCGCATTGTGAACATCTGTAATATTAAATAATATATAAACTAACTAACAAATAAGTCCTGACAAAGCCATGCTGCAACACAAATGATCTTGTTAAAATGAAAAATAAAAGCCTTCACAGAACACCGGTGTAGAACAACTGACAACTGCTGAGAGTATATATATATATATATTTCATCTGGTGCGCAAAGAAAACATGCCAAACTTTACTTATTTTTTTTTTACTTTTATCAAAGTATTCTACTTAAATCCTGTGTTCACAGGATTTCTATTTCGATTCCTTATGGAGATTAAATTTGGCTATCTATAGGGCACAGGGATAACTAACATGAAGTGTATTCTCATTACTTGTTATAATAAATATATTATGTATTAAATAATGCAGTGGCTATCAAATGTCAGAGCTCGAAACTAATGGGAACAATAATTCAAAAAATGAAATATTTACTCACTAAAACATTTACCTATATAGGGACACGAGAAATTATTTTTTTCTGGAATATAAGCAAGTCTGACAATACTATCTTTAAGTAACAGTACATCCAACATGAAAATATTACTGAACTCTTTATCATTAGAAATGTCAAATGCCAGGTACCAAAAGAAGATGTGAAAAAGTGCATATAATAGGTATTAGGAGACCGCTTCCAAAACGAAGACAGACGATAGTACTAATGACACCTTTGATGATGGGAAGGAAAAAAAATCGTCTCAAAAACTAAATATTAGTATTTTTAGTTTTTGAGACAGTTTGGCCCGTGCGTTCATTGATCCGATCATCAGCTGTTTTTGATTTTGTGTTTCATTGCTGGTTTTTTTTAGTAAAGTAATGTATTTTTATGATACTATCGTTTCATTTAGCTATACTAACATGATGGAGCGTAAATAATGCTAATAAAACGTTTTAACACTATGATTTTTATTTAATCAGAATCGTTTTTTTTTCCATCCCATCATCAAAAGTGTCATTAGTACTATCGTCTGTCTTCGTTTTCGGGAGCGGTCTCCTAATACCCTGTATGTAACATGCTCTTTGAGGCAAAGTGACAGTTCATGTTGAAGGTAATGTGAGTTTCAGACCAACCATCATATGAACAAGACCTGGCTGTATGGACTAAAGTCCTTTGCCTTTCCCATTAGGGATAAATTAAAATCATCATGATCATGAAGGTAATGCCCTCCTATACAGCATCATCTTGAGGTAGCTTGTTATTAATTTGGACTAAAAGAACCACATTGTGGCATCAGATTTTTAGCACAGTGAGATGTACTGAATATTTGTAATATGTTTTGTAGTGACTAAAAAAAATTAAATTAGATCCATTGTAACATTTATATATATAATATTACATGTTGTAATATTATATATATAAATCGCCTTACTACTACTCAGGCTGATTCAATACCATAACATAATTTGCATTATCTTGCCCTGATTCCAGGACAGGCTCACCAACATACCTGATATTTGTAGTAGAGATTGATCACAGATATATCCATAGGAAAAAAAAATAGATATCAAACAAGACATAAATACTAAATCGACACCCTAAAGGCAAATGCAACAGTATGCTCACTGTCACTCACTGATAACGTAATCACAAAGAAAACAGTAAATTAAAAACATACATGAAAACGATCTTTATCCATAAATACAGAAAGTCAAGTCTAATGCATGCTCCATTTAAAGATGAACACATGAATTTTTATAATTAACAGTTAATGTGATACATAAAAAAAATATTAATGGAGATAACTAAACAATTACTGAACAAAATAATAATAAAATAAATCGTAATAAAATAATTACATAAGATTTTAAAATTAAATGAAGTCACAGGTTATGTAAGCTGTATGATTGTGCATCCATACAATGCTATGATGAGGCTATGATTTAGGTGGTTACTGGAAATAGTAAAAACCAACTTACTTATACAATTTGTCACCCAAGTGGGCCCGTCTATGCTTCACCAAATCATTACTTTGAGTAAATGCTCTGTCGCAAATTTCACAACGGTATGGTTTCTCTCCTGTGTGAATTCTATAGTGACGCTTCAAGTGATCTTTACTGGAAAACCTGGAACATTTTAAAATAAAAATTTAATAACAATTTTAAAATTAAAATTAATGGTTCGTATTTGGTTCCTACTAATCAAAGGTATGAAAATCGTAAATTTTCGCAAGGCAAATATTCTGCAGGTTTAAATAAGTCAACATAATATTATAATTTATATTCACAGCAAACAAATACTTTATAGTCCACGTGAGGGCCCATAGCAATCCTTTGATCCTCCTGGCTTCAAATTCATATGACTAGGCTTTCGAAATAATAAAATGTTAATAAATATGTTCACTAATCATTGGATATGAAACTACTACTGTTCACATGCTAATATTACCTTAAACTAACAAATTCAAGTCCCATTGTTATTGAAATAGTATAACCTACCCTTTCTCCTATTAAGGTTAGTAAATTTTACACTGAACATATGACAAAGAATGTGTGTAAAAACTACTTTGATATATTCTGTGTATATGCCATAAAAATCAAAGTAAATAATAGAATTCAGTCAGGAAAACATAAATCAATTACCATATTTAGAAGAAAATAAATTATTTGAATAGTTATATCAATGATTTACTTACTTCATTGGACAAACATCACATTTATAAGGTTTCACACCAAGGTGGCGTAGTTTGTGCTTTACAAGAGAACTACGCTTTGTGAACTTGCTATTGCATTGGTCGCAGGTGTATGATCGTTCACCAGTATGAGTTTTCGCATGGGACTTCAGCTCACCTGGAAATGGTACCAGACAACATTTGTAAATTGGATCTTTAATAAAATCATGTAAGAGATGATTATAATCATGATTTTGTAATAAGACATGGCAAGTATGCTTGGTGTACTTGCAATGTCTTATTAATTAAGTAGCTTTAATCAATTATCAGCAAAAATTAAAAAAAATTATGAACCTGTTATGCATCAAGATCATTCATGTACTTTTTAACTTTCAATATAAATAACAGAAAACAATTATAAATAATACAGGTTTAGAGAAAAACTTACCTAATGAACATGTTTTATTACATTTTAAAACTAACCCATTTACCTTTACTTATAAACTGCTTTGGACACAAGTTGCAAGCAAATGATTTGTGCCCAATATGCCTCTTTAAGTGCTGATTGAGATTTGTACTAGAGTTGAACCTTTTTCCGCAGGTTGGACATAAATAAGTTTTCTCTTTACTATGTACTTTTATATGATTAGTCAATGTTGACAAATGTGAAAACGCTTTAGGACATAATGGACATGCATGCGGCTTGATACCATTGTGTTTGTTCATATGTTCAGTTAAATAGCTTTGATTGATAAATGTTTTAGGACAAAGCATGCACTTAAATGGACGGTTATCATTATGGCAGAGTTCATGTCTTTTCAAATGGCTAACTTTTGTGAAAGTCTTATCACACAAATTACAAGCAAGCACTCTTCCTTTCTTGACATGTTTACGCATATGTGCAGATAGGGAATGCATGGACTTAAAACTAGAGGGGCAAATTTCACACTTGAAATGTTCATTGGTGTCACTTTGGCTTATATTAGTACCACTGTTTTCAATTTTATTCTCTTGGTTATGTATAACTAAATGGTTAACAAGTTTAACTCTCTGTTTAAATGTCTTGGAACATATATTGCAGACATATAAATTGTCTTTTGAATTATGTTTTTCTTTATGCTGATTAAGTTTAGAGAGCTTTTTGAATGTTTTGTGACAGATATCACATTTCAGTTGTATTTTTACTTTGGCTTCTAAGGTATATTCATTTTTTAAGTGTACATCAAAGAAGGTTGCCGAATTCTTAGTTTCATCTATTTCCTGATTTGCAAATTCTATTTTTATCTCAGTCTGATTGTCTATACAGTCAAAGTTGTCATCTATATCATTAGATTCTATTTTTATGTCTGCAGATAAGCCTTTTTCTGAGGACAGTAATTTATCAGTACTATTGAGATTTATTTGTCCCCTAAGGTGTGCATCTATTTTCCTTGCCACTAAGCAAAAATTATAAAAACCGACAAGATGGTGATAACAATTACCACAGACTCTTTTTGGAAGATAATCATCAACATTGGCCTGGAAGTAAAAGTGATGTTGAATTATGACCGATATATAATACAATGTTACTTGATAATAAAATTAAGTTGCAATAATAAAAACCATAATGTATCTGATAAAACAAAAGAAAAATTAATATAACCAATTTGAAAGTAATTAACATTAAAAAATTAAACATACAGAATTTCAGCTAAAAATATGGGAATCCCACTAATGGTAGCATAGTGTGTTTGTTAACAGACATAATTCATTTTATTTAACTTTGATCCTCCTCACATAGGTAACAATTATATATTAGATTGCATACAGAAGATTAGTCACAAAACCTGTGTTTGTGAGTCAATGCCCTAACGGAACCTCAGTTAAAAATGGATAATACATTCTGTAATCATCATCCAGTGTCGGAAAGTGCAACACAGTATAATATAAACAGAAAATTATATTTAAGATATACAACCATATTTCTGTAAACCCACCGTTAAACCCGTGCAGATTAATAACATTTCGGCTACATTAATAGAATCTTGTTTGTCTTCAAAAATATTAAAGGTTTTTAATGAAGCATCATTTAAACAAGTTCTACAACAGTTATCAAAGTTTTTGCAACTTTTATCTGAAGCCATTATAAGATATATTTATATGAGTATGACATTAACTAAAAATAACACTTTTGATAGGAATTTTAGTAATTATTAATCAAACTTTATATAAATAGACATATTTACAAAATAAAACTTTGATTCTAAATTCCTCTCAACCACCGTCAATGTGGACTGTGACAGAGTGTCATTAATGACAGTGTACAGTAGCAGTGACAGTTTTGCGTAATAAGAGACGAATATAAACTTTATAGGGCCTAAAATGTCATTCGGTTAAAATATTGGAGTTTATATTTCATATATCTCCAGTGTATTGTTATATACTCGAGGTAAATATAGACCGGCAAGCAGCAAGTTAAACAATAAATAACTCGATTATTTTAATATTTCATCCATATATAAAAATAATCGAGTTATTACATAGTAAAACTCGTCACTAAGAAAACATTATGGCTTTATTAATTCGTTATCTACGCTCTTTTTTACATTTATTGGTTTTGGCCCTAAAGTTGGAGATTAGGTAAAGCGTACAAGAGGACTCCTGATTTTTACAAAGCTTTAGTTATGTTTAGCGAAACATGGGTCGGGACCCAAAAGAACGTGCATACTATTCAAGTTGCTGAAATGAAGATGCTGAGGTGGATGTGTGGCGTAACCAGGCTTGATAAGATCCGCAACGAGTACGTACAAGGCAGCCTCGGTGTTCGCGACGTTGCTGACAAGATGCGGAGGAGTAGGCTGCGATGGTATGGTCGTGTAAAAAGGCGGCCGCTGGACTACGTCGGAAACTTGACACTGCATCTTTCCCTTCCCGGTCGCTTATCCAAGGTGTTTAATAGTTCTTATATTCTAGTGGCGGGGAACAGTGCAACCGGTTTCTAACACCAATGTCTGCTAAATACAGTGACTATCGTCATTGCATTTAAGAAGAGCTAACTTGGCTGACGCTTCCTGAGAAAGGCAGTGAATTTAAGTATATTAGAAATGTCCTTTACTTTAAGTGTCTCTCGACTCACAAAACACTAAAAAGCTGCTCATTTTGTTTTCTGTGATTTTACTCTAAATACTTTACTTCGTTTGCATATATTATATTAAATAAATTACTGTTCATATTTTAAATACGTCTGTAGACCTAATAATACACAAATCGAATATCGCATTAACCCGCGTAGAATTGTAATGATCAATGTAGAAATCGGCCTTTAAGTCTGTAGCACGCTCATTTTTCCATACAAATATGGTAGGTTTAACCCCTTCCTATCACTTTGTTTATAATTTTGTAGATTTAAAATTGGTAGCTTTCTGATCAGAGTACCCAGCTCATACATCTGAGGTAATATTCCTAGCCGAGTAACAATATCACAGCATAGTATTTGTAATACTAGTTAATAATTTTCTGGTCGCAGAGTCTTACACGTTCTTCGGTTTTATTGCACATGAATAATACGGACTAAGGAATACTAAAGAGTGGCTGCTTCTTATTTTGCACAAAAGCTTACATATATGTGAGTCATACATCTTGCGCAGTTGATGTCATCAGGTTATAATATAAGAATACCACCAAGGATGTTAGCGACTAAGTCAACCTCCAAATCAAATTGAAATCATCGAAAAATGTTAATAAGTCAATCATACTTAGAACACATTGACTCCAACGTGTGATCACTAATTTAAAAACATCTTGCAGCTCGTCTCAACAGACATCTGAATTCCGACTTGGGCGGTAGCTGAAAACCCTATTTAAAATAAATCAATTTTTTAATCAGTTTTCATACCTGACCTATACTGCCACAGTAGGTCCAAATTTTTGATTATATTTCAAGTTTGATTTTCAAAGACTACGTCGCCCTCACAGAATACCAGTGTGAAATAACACTGCTCCGTTTCGTATGGTAAGTGTAGCTCGGTAGACTTAATTGCAGGTAATGAGGCAAACCATATTAATGCTCAAGGGTGACAACGTGATATGCGTGATATGTCAGATCCGCAGTCATCACTTACCATTTGCGCTTAAAACCGTTTACTATTGAACTGTTTGTTCGTTTGTCACTCCTAATCATATATTATATAAGTTTCCAGGATTCCGTACCAACAGAACAACAAAATCTTTGAGTAAAAAAAAGGTTGATTTTTTACAATATTAACGCATTTGTTCTTGGCTGAGGATTGGAAAACTTTAATGATGAATTTCCATTTTTGTCAAAAAAAAAATCCCTATTCCATATTTTTTAGGATTTGGCATCCACGTCCACTTCAAAAGTTCTTTCATCTCATAGAAGAAGTGGAATATGGTCATTGAATATAAAAGTTTTCCTTTGTGTAAATATGTGCGCGAACTAACGATATTTAAATATTTAGTAGATCTAAAATGAAAATGTAATATTAAATTTTTGTTGGATTAATTTATTTTTTGGTTAAGTTGATGTTCTGTTTCTTAGCTCTCTAATTTGATTATGTGTTGGAAGCTAATATTTAAATATTTTTCGGCAACACCTAATTTTTAATTTTAACATATTTATTTTATGTTCTATTGCGGTGCAGGTTAATAAATATCGAAAAGATAAAGTAAATATAAAATTTTCAAAAATTTTGGGTAGGTTAAATTTGTGTTTTTTATTTTCTTTATTATCCTTGAATATTTTTAACAGCCATCTCATAAAATATAGTATATTTATACATATATTTTTGAATAATATTAACTTGTGAATTACGTGTTATTGTTCTGAAAAAAGACCGGAAAGAAAATTTAAGGATTTATAGTTTTTGTTAAATAATGTGCAATTTTATTATATTTAATATTTAGACAATTATTGACACATCCAACATATTTTTTCTTTAAAATCTGAAATGTCATGCTGCGTCTATGAGTTTATTATTAGCTAGTTTCAGACCAACCACCATACGAACAAGACCTGGCTGTGTGGACTAAAGTCCTTTGCCTTTCCCATTAGGGATAAATTAATATCATCATCTATGAGTTTATTAGTAATTTCGTAGTTATGTACTATATTTAATCTGCGTATTGTTTATATTACGCAAGTTGTCACAGGTTATGTCAAAAAAGTCAGATAAAATCGGGTACTGAAAGAATAACTTCTGTGCCAGCTCACGGCACCTCAGCACCGCCCTGTTCCGTGAGCCCTGTATTCGATGAAGATGTAAGAGCCGCAAAAGCTAACAGCATAAAAATCAACAGAATCTAGACTAACTCCAACGCTGGCTAAACCATATGTAGTTTAAGTAAAACAATTTAAGGGGAAAATATCAGCCTTCAATAGCTCTACAGAATAGTCTACGATATTATTTATACTCATACTACATTTATATTAAAATAATTTATTAATGATTACAAAAAAGAATAAATTAGACAAGCATTGTTTTGACTGATTTATTAGACTAGAGATTAGAGATTATTTACAAAATCTAAATCAAAAATTTATCTAAATAAAATATTTCTATCTTTTAGTATTTTGTGGGGATAAAATTTTACATTTATTGCAAATAAATTGTTCATATTGTATTCTTATACATTTTTTAAAAAAGTTGAAATTCCATAATGCGAGGCGTATCTCTCGTGCATCAAAATCCGTACGTAATGTGAACTACGTACGCCGGCCTTACCACACCGTTCTTTTCGCAAAGTGTGTCTTTCTCGTATTTGCACATTTGCTTTTAGAACGCTTCAGTTTGGATGGCACGGTTGGCACTTATCTTATATCTTAAAACCGTGAAACAGCCTTTAGTTTGCACAAAAATATACCAGTTACTGGTTAGTGCGATATTTACATGTATGCTCGTCTTAGCATGGTTTTTTCAAAATTTCTGTCGTCAAAATCAAGACATTCTGGCTGTAACATGTCTAACGATTTCTTGTGTTACGAACAATTTCTGATTCTGGCGGCAAAGGTTTTTCAAAAACTCAACATTGATGAACATTGGTAAAAAATCACGAAAGTATTTTGAGAAAAGGTATGTACCAGGTAATGCAGAAATGATTAAAAGGAAAGCGGTTAAAACTAAGCCTCTTACACAAAAGGAACAGAAATTCCCAATGCTTTACAATAGTTTCTTTTTCTTCGTCCGATGGCCACTGTTAGCCTGAGGGCTTTTACAGTTTCCTCCAGGCTTTTACCGGATTGAGAGGTGGCCGCGCGACTTAGGGTGCTCAGTCGAGACCTCTATTAGTGGGTAACCAGCACAAGGGTTCCCGAGAGGGAGCCTCGACTTGGACCGTTACCCCGTTGCGCGTAAGCGACTGCCTCGAGGATGCCCGAGAGCGCCGAAACTCGACTCGATCAGTTGCTTCTGACTATAGATTATCTAAATTAATATCTCTATTATTATTGACTAACTCTATCACTGCTTCGTAATGCGTAGGCGCTGGAGAAGAAGGGGCGCAAGAGACTCCAGCGACACTCCTATCGATGTTGACTGGTGAGAACCGGCCTGTGACATAGCGGTATCGCGCATAATTTTGTTTGCCGCGCCCTAGCCAACCGCGGAGGCGGTAGGTTGGTGCAGTGTTGGAGTATAGTGTGTTGATCATGGCTTGGGGTCTAGTGGTGGCGTCGTCGAAGTCGTCAAGAGCATTCCTTGGTCTCCTTCGGACGAGATGGATATTTGAGATTAGATTGTAAGTGACGGCACTCGGAATCAGCGGGTTTGGGTGTGTGACAGTAGAGTCTAGTAGAGAGAAGTATCGGCGGGAAGCCTGCTGCAGGTACTGAGCTATAGTCGGAAGCTCAAGATCTTTGTGTAGATTTTCATTACGCAAGAATCACGGTGAAACGGTGGCCTTGCGCATAAAGCGATTTTGGATTACCTGAAGTCAGTAAATGAGACGGGGAGGCATGCGCAAAGACAGGACAGCGCAGACTTGTGTATGCACGGTTTACAATGGTTACAAAATATATCTCAAATAATTAACATTAATTTATCGCATTAACATTGCATAGGATATATAACAATGGAGTATAGATAAGTCAACAAGCGTTTTGATATAGAATGCGAGTAGCCGCCATAGCCATTTACCAGTAAAAAAATGTATAGTCTATTCAATAGAAAAGAAAAGTACAAATAGATAATTTTATTAGTTATATTAAAATTAAATAATATATAATTTTTCGATCTTTATGGAACATACCTTTAGTAAATTTAAAGCATAAACTTGAAATTAAATTCGTTACTGAAATGAGAAAGCAAATCCGTAAATAGTCATGACTAAATATACTATCTCGATTTTCGACATTCGTAAAACATTATTACCATTTTGTGAAGTGAATTATTCTTGGTCGCAATAATTGACTAATGTATGCAAACAAGGCTAACTGTGGAACATGATTAATGGAAAAGTAAAACAAACTTATATGGTGTTGCCGTGTTAGGCAGAACAGTGACTACAGTGTTGACTTTCGATTTTAATATTCTCTCCTACAGGGAAAAGTGAAATTTAGTGGTTAAGTTTTAAATAGATTTTATTTTATGTTTGTTTATTAATTAAAAGGTAAGTGACGTAAAGTATTAACGTATTTTTTCACCGTTATTTTCTGTTAAATCCAAGCCACTTATGTCTATTGCTACTTATCATTTATTATTTAAACAAGAACAGCGTAGTTTTTGTTTTTATTATTTTTAATTCTATTATGTAACAATTGAACAATAATAGTTTTTATTTGTTAAGTTGATTGTAATTATAATGGTTAAATATTTTTATTCATTTGGAGAAGGTGGATGTATTTATAGCAGTAGAAAATGTGTTATGCGTAATTGTTAAAAAAACAATATTTAGTTATTATTTTAATTAATTATCAGTGGCTAAAATAAGTTTCTATTCTAACCAGTTTGAAGTTATATTTTAGAGCATTAAAGTAAGGTAATTTATATTATTATTAGGAATTGAATATAATATTTTATTAATTCCTTATATTATTTTTGAATAGTATTCAATATGCATCCTCGCTTAAAAACTATTATTTATATATAAAATGTAATTTCGTTTATTTTATTTTTGATAGCCAAATGGTATATATAATTTCCTTATATTGACTTATAATGTATATATAATGCTTTAAATGGTAGATCATAAAATATATTCATATATTTATCACATCTCAATCCTAAATCAACAATATGTGTAGCATATTTAGTTTGGAATCAAACTCAGTATCACAGTGGTACAGACATTGGGTCATTACTGTGACCATTACACTACACAACCATTATTAATTACTGTGTGATCAACATGTTTGTTTTTATGATTAAATTTATGTAGATATTACATTCCACCTGACCTCATATAAGACCCAAATAATAAACCAATTTATAAAAATCAATGTTATGTAAAATACGAAATCAATAATAAAATGTAGTACATAATATTAACAACTATTTAATTTACAACTTAGTCCTCACTAAAACTAAATATATAAAAACCATCCGTCATGTCTAATATTCTTCTAATTTTGTTTTTAAAAATATATGTTAAAAAAGACTTTAATGACTTGTCATTAAGACAGAGCTATAATGTTATGATTCCCATTTCAATGTTTATTTATTACTTAACACCCCGATATTACCACAGAAGGAAATAAAATGATACAATATTTAAATACAATATTTCTAGAAATGTTTATAATACATTTTACTTTTTTTGCATATTTTTATTTAAAATGAGTATTGTGTAATGTTAAAATAATATTTATTCTATCCATGATAAACAGCAAACATTTAGCATTTCCATTAAATGATAGTTTTTATAATTTAGGTGTTTATGGATAGAAAAAAATTACAATTTACATAACCATTTTTTTATTTTTATGCCTACCAACATATTCTCTCGATCTCCCAGGGTTGACTGATAGAGAATGCTACTGGGCATTAAGTCTTGAAAACCTTATCTGAGGAACATAAAGAATAAGTAAATAAATACATAAATAACCCCGATACATGAAGGCAATACATTTTTTTCCCACTTTATTTTAGCACATGAGCTACCTAAATGTATAAAATTACCAAGAAGGAGACATTTAGTGTTAAGAGTTACATTATTATATAAAAATAATTACTAATTGTTACTCAATATATTAAGATTATCTTATTATTTACATACAAATATATGTGTATTTGTATTTCAATAATAATATAATAAAAATATTTCTTTTGTTGTTTTGTTTTTCACTAGTTAGTAACTATTAGTATTTTTATCATCATAGAATTCCACACTAAACCACTAAGTAATCTTTATTTAGTTAACTGATTTGTGCCTATCAGAGGTGAGTAAATGTTTAAAAGGTAGCAAGAGTAGATCAAGGTTTTCGTGTCTGCATTTACTAATGTGTAAATAGTAGACTAACTGAATATTTAGTTGTTTAACAATTATAAGGCTATTTTATAAGGCAATAATAAAAATAATATTTTAGATTTGTTTGTAGACTGATAAATAAATACTGATAACATACTGTGTTATCTTTAACAATAATATTATATTTATAACTTTAACAATTTTAGTCTTCAAAAGTTAATCAATGTATCTAGTTCACCTTACTATAATGTATGAAGCTAAAATGTAAGAACACCTGTTATATTAACAGGGAAGTAACCTATAATTATAAATATTGATATGAATAAATTCTTCCTACAAAGTTGATAGCTGTAGAAAATTGTCAAGAAGTTGTATCTATTAACAAGCAGAATTTTATCCTGACATATCCTATATAAGAGCATTTATCATTTCACTCATGCTTATGGGTGCAGTACAGTAATGGGAACACTCCAAAATTATAATAGATCCAAGAGAATCAGAGATCTAGCGGAGAAATATGCATACTGGTCAAAGGATGGTTAATGATTCCTGAGTCCATGACCTTTACCCGTCGTTAAGAAGGAATTAAGACATAGATGCATTGGTCCTTCTGAGGAATAAGATAATGATGCCATTTACCCCTAAATGGGCTACACAACAGTGTCCAGACATCAATAGCTGCAGCAAGGTTCTATCTACCATTTAAAAAAGTCCAGGTTTCATATTTTCATCACAGCCTTGGCAAGGTTGTATCATAATATTGTATTGTCTTATCCTTAATATAAACATTAAGTTTTATAACACGAACTTTTAGGCAGCTGGGAGTAACGATTGAGTTACTTTTTTTTATTGAGTAAGGATTGAGTTACTTTTTTTTATTGAGTAAGGATTGAGTTACTTTTTTTATTGAGTAAGGATTGAGTTACTTTTTTTTATTGCGGTCTGTTTCTCTCTGTAATCTGTTTGGGATAAGCCGACTTGAAATGCTTGTGATGCAGAGTACCACATATCCCATCTTAAATTCGAGTCTTGATAAAGCACTTTAACCTATATGATACAAGCATCGAAGACGAGGTAAATGATATACGGTAATTATATTGGACAGAGATGTATTAGGGCATAATCACGTCCATTCTAGTGATAGACGTCCACAGGTCTTTGAAACGAAACGAAATTAATCATAGTAATGCAAAAAATTATAAGTTTATAGCAAGAAGAATACCGAAGCGATATGGTTTTCTAAGTTGCCTGGTGGCTTATTTTTTATTTAGTATTTGACCTAAATACTTTATTTTAGTTACTTAACCGCACCCCATGCGTATGCGACATTGACCACGGGTTGGTCAAATTAGAACGATCATAATAACCTGCTTTTATTGTATTCGAGGAAGCTTTATTTACTAAATCAACATAATCGGTGCTCAATTATTGATAGATAGTCGTCAAACGTGGCTCAAATCGTCATTAAGCAAAATTTATGTATATGATTTAGTATATCCTTTAGACCATCATATAAAATACATTCTTATTAATTGGGGGAATCACATACAGTGTAGAGTGCGTCCTATCTGTTATGACATACGGTGCTGAGACGTGGCCATTCACGGTGATTTATCCACCAGTTCAAGATCGCTCAGCGAGCAATGGAAATAGCATGTTCGGAGTGTCTCTTACAGATCGAATCCTGTACGACTACCTTCGGCAGAGAACTAAAGTAGGCGACATAGCTCAATGAATTAACAAACAGAAGTGGCAGTGGGCAGGTCATATATGCCGCAGAACGAATGCCGCTGGGGCATACAGGTTCTTCAAAACCGCGAATCAGTAAACGTCGTGTAGGGTGCTCTGTAACTACGTGGGGCGATGTTCTTTGTAGGGTAGAGAGCAGAGACTGCAAAACAAGAGCTGAAGACCGAGCGTGCCATGGAAGAGACCTATGTCTGATGAACTAATACAGGCTGATGATGTACACAGTACACCTGGCAGTGTTCGCTGCAAGTTGCCTCGTAACCAATGATAAACTTATTATGAATTTTATATAATAAACTATTTTTTTTTTTCGTTATGAGGTGATTGTAACAGTATTCTTACAAATGTAGTGATTCTAAAGCTTGAGCCATATCAAGCGAAGGCCTTTCAGAAACTAAATTACGAAACTGATAGTGGTAACCCGCATTTGCCATTGAACCCTTTGATAAGCTTTGTTAGAGGTCGCCCAGACCCGCTTACTCCGCGACCAATACAAACATAAATAATTAGTATCGCTTATGACGCCGCGGTGTGTGGACGTTTGTGTTGCTCTGTTTAAAAATATTCAAAAGGTAAATTACTTTTTTATGTTATATTACTTATTATAAATTCAATGCATTTTACATGTTATGTGTGCATAAATAGATAAAATTTTCAATCCGTAGTCACAATCCATGTAAAGTGGTTTTATTTATAACAAGTAATTTATAGATTTTTTTTATGATAATTTCTTGTATACAAATAAAGACAAAAAAAGTGAGACAGATGGATGAAAAACCGGTTGTTTAAACCTTAACGAATTTCGTAAGTGGTAAGGCTTCTCGTTTAAAATCCAGACGTCTATTGATTATTGATAGACGAGTATGGTGAAGTACAGAATATACATATATACCAAAGAGTCTCGCAATGTTTTATCTAAGAACCTCTTGCTAACAGTCTGCGTGTTGCAGTAAAATGGGCAGCTATTACGCAGTCACGAAAAGCAATGAGTAGTAAAGAATATGTATATATACGTATTATATAAACTTTTGCAAACATTTTACAGAAGTTGTTTTAAGTATTATATAAATGGAATGATTCATTCTACCGAGTACGTTGATTTAACAAAAAGTCTGTTTATTAAGTTGATCCGAATTCCGTCAAAAGATTGAATTGAAATTGTCTCTGTTGTAAATATAAATACAATTTAACATGTTCAACCATTTTACTCGTGTATTACTCATAGAAATGATGAGGTGAAAATGACAGGAGTTTGCCACTCGAATTGTGTTATTAAACGGTTTAAGAAAAGTATAAATTATACATCTAATCAATACCTTCTTCAAGAAATTATCTATTTCTTCGTCTATTCTGGACAAAGTCTGCTTAGTACATTTGGAGACTAGCGCATAATGAGCGGCTGATGCTCCGGAGATTATTGATAATGATGTTTGACATTGAATTTTTCTATCATGTGCCTAAAAGTAATGATTTCACCGTGAAAGGCACTATTTTATCTCTTCTAATTCCTCGTTACCTATATTATTTCTTACGTACAAAGTCTATTGATTAACTTCATATATATAAAAAACATAATGAAGGATCTGATACTACACATCAGAACCTTCGTTAGGTTTTTCCTATTTATTTCCGGTTGTTTTTATATTGTAAATATTATTATGTATTAACTTAGTAACCATTTTTATTCTTATGTCGACGGCGTACTTTGATACCGTTACAATGTACATATTATATACGTTGACCGATAAAATGAAGATAGTAAAAAATATTTTGTACAAGGCATATGGTGTATGGTTCTGTATATATATATATATATATGTATTTTAATTGTTCTGTATAATATTTTAAAATAGGTTTTTCTTATTAGGTAATTAAAAAATACAATTTATTCACTCTTATTAGACAGTAAAAATGTATTTTATTAAAAAGAAAAGATTTCTTTTATGAAACTACATAACCTGAGAAAATTCATGCGGAGTGAAAAACGAATGGCTGCAAAATTCAAGACATAGTTTGGTGCTAAAAGCTTAAGACTAGCATGAGGATTGCGCTGTCATACATATGGCGCATAAATTATTTTTAGGAGTTCTTAATACACAAAAAGCAGAGGAGGCACGAGGACGATATCATTACGCGATTAAATCATGGCGTGGTATTAACATAATCATCGCTTAAAGCGATTCTTTAAAACTGTTCTACATTCTCTTTGTATCGTATATTTCGTATCTTGATACACTTTGGCTGAAGTTTTCACTCCTTTTTCACAAAAATGTAGTTTTGTGACTCCTTGATAAGACACGCCCCACCAAACCATTACTGACGCAGGATGATGACCACGTAGTACTTTTCCGACCACTTGAGCAGCTTCTTTAGAATTGTTAGCGTAAACTGTATCATTTTGCTTATTGTAGTGTTCTTCAATCGTGAAAATTTTTTCATCGGTAAAGAGGATATTTCTGTGCATTTCTTTCACCTGCGTATCGCGACGTACGTTATATATATATATTGTATTTATACATGTATTATGTATTTAATATCTATATATGTGTGTATTATTCTTTATTTGAATAATAGTTATTTTTAATCTTTTCTTTTTATTAATTAGTTTATTGCTATACCTATCACAATATCTCACCACACCTTGGGTTGACCGGTAGAGAATGCTTTTGGCATTAAGTCCACCCCTTGTGAACCGTTAACCTTCTTAAGGTTAATGCAACAAAGAGTAAATAAATTATAAATAAAATATACCAAGGAACTCTAATCTTTCTAATTTGAAAAAAGATGATTCGTGTACCTATGACTATATTACATTATTTGATTAGATTAAAAACGTATATTATCGTACAATTAATAATCAATCAAGCCTTATGGCTTGCCCTTTCCATCAACAATAACTACAAAATACGTTCAAAAACATTGCCTAATTATCAACGTTCTTATCTATACTAACAAGATTTACTATCGAGTATTTATCAAATGCACATGTCATGCCAAGCTTGGTTTTAACTTTGATTACTTGATTAAAACTAATAATGGCATTCCAAAGAACCGTGCTAGCTCTGTATCTGGTCCCCCGCTTTTAATTTAATAGTACGGAGACTATTATTTCCATATCCGGTGCCGGCATAAATCAGGAATTGTTATTGTAAACGTTGATGTTATATCACATACTCGCTACGACATGAACGGACGAATGATGTCGCGTCGACATTAAAGGAAAACGGAGGAAAAATATAGTATATATAATAGTATATAACAGTAGCATTCACCTTTTAGCACCTTTCTGTCCAAAACCTACCTTGCCTGGCTTCAATATCACATTTATCACACACTCAACAATTTTTTCCGTTAACCAATCCCACTAACTCGAATGTGTGCTAGGAAATAGTTCACGACAATGATAAAAAATCCTCGTGCTAAGTTTCACAGACCGTACTCAAAACCGTTAGGTTATTGCCGCAAATTTGGCTTTTGACGCAATATTACATATCACACGTATTGAATTAATACTGAATAAATACGTAAGTCTAGTCCTAGGGCGTACGCGGAAAAATTACTGGCTTTTTGATGCCTACATGAATCTCCTACTAGCCTATACTCCAGCTTACTTAAAAGACATCCTAAGTCGTAACTTATTGAGAAGAGAACTTTCAACTCTTCTATTTTTTCATCCTGAAATTGGTCTACGTTCAGATCCAAACCTTTCGGAAGTTGGCAGGCCTTAGCACAATGGTCATTCATAACTATCGGTTATTGACACTGAAATCGAATCGTCTTGCCTACCTTGTATAATATATATTCTCACACTCAAATAATTATAATACTGGTTTTTTAGGAAAATCTGATAAATATTCGATGAGCAGGTCGACAGATTAGAATGCCAATAAACTGATTAAGAGTCAATGACCGACATTGGCTTAAAAGTAACTGTCAGCTAAAGTGTCATGGCCGATGGCTTTCCAAGTTTCTGCGACAATGCAATTCATGCACAAACGATTTTGTGTTCATGCTCGAAATGTTATTTTTTTTATTTTATCGATCTGTTTTGCTTTAAGCTCATATATACAAGTCATAAAAATCTATTATATTAAAATATGTTGTTTAATGTAAAATTTTGGGCATTTAATTTTGAACCAATAGTTATATATAGCAATATTCACGACAATCTGCCGTTTCCGTGCAAATAAAGCTAAGGAAGGAAAGAATTAAAATTCCAAAGCATTTCATTTTGATAATGAAAAATAATTTCTTTACTGCGAAATTACTACTATTAATACAGGTAATATTTCAAAGCCTTATTCACATGTATTATTTAAATCGTGTTTGAATAAATCGGCACATTTGACACAAATTAACTATATTTTGTGCGATGGAAAAATATGTTTATAACAAAGACTGCTCATTGTAATCATAAAATAAAGTCAACTTTTTTCAAGAGAAAGGTTTTTTTTTAGCAGTTAAAAATCAATAGACAGCTCTCTTTAATCATACTAGTAGACTTATCAGTATGAAGCCATGCCACAGCAATCGTCTGAAGGCTTGCGTTGTATCAAATTAAATCTTTAGCCTGTAAAATTTCAGCACGCTTTGACTAAAATAGTTACATCAAAAATTTCTTACACTTTAGTTTGGGTAAATACAAAAATTACATGGGCAAGCTAACAATTTTTTTTCCTGATTAATTGGTCTTGTCATCGCTGTTAAGTATTTTGTTCATATTTGATTGAAAAAAAGTGAAATCGACTGGTTAGGAATTTGAAATTTGTATACAATTATCAAGTTATCGAAGTCATTTAATGGTGGTGTTAATTAAAATAACGATAGATTATAAATGATTTCTATTTATAAATAATATTAACAGTGACAGCCGAAGCAACAGTACACAGTACGCAGTAAGTACACAGAATATCAGCGTAAAATAACACCATATTATCGTGACTTGAGACTTTTATTAGTAAATGATTCCTGGGGGTTTCAACCTCGATAAGATAGCATAAGCAGATGCGTTTACAATCTTCACACCTTGACAACGATGAAATGCCACCTATAATCTGCCTCGTCTTCGATTTATTTCACTCACAGCACGCCACATAATAAAAGTAAAATCAATTTGATCGCCTTCTAATTTTTTTCTTTTACGAGAAATTTAGTCAATAAATCGTTTCTGCTCTGTTATTACATTTTAACATTAAGATTATATATATTTTTCTAAACTACGCTTGATGCCTTTAAGTAAACGACTTTATTCAACGTGACAAATTGCTCATGCGAAAAAAAGACAAGGATTTTTTTTAAATAAATACCTTTAATTAACGCTCGTTTAGCAGCTACAAGCCACAGACTATAGACAAAAAATAGAGGCGAAGAACCAATCGGCATATAATAATGGGGCCAATTGATATGTCGTTTGAAGGTGACCAACAAAACACGACACATAAATGCACTATCAACAACTTAAAAAGAATATAACTTATTCAAATCAGAGATATTTTATTATGCTATTACCAGTATAAATCGGATCCCTACACTCCAAAAGAAACAGCGTTATGCTGCAATTTCACACTAGTGTGAGTACGGTTCTCGCCTGTCGAGCGTACCGATCTATCCTAGCCTATCCTGTGTTTTATATTTCATATGTTTTATATATTTTTTTATGAAAAACATTCTAAAGCAAAATAAACTACACTTGAAGGATTACGGATTCAAATTATTTTTATTATTAATTATTAGAGGTGAAAAACGAGCTCCGAGGTGAACGGCCTATGTCACCCACATTCATATTCGAGAAAGAATCATTAGTGCAGATGTTTATAGCCTTAACTTAAGACGGATTGCCTCGTCATCAGTAATAAAATCTTCGGTTTCATTCTTTCAACAGATGAAACAAAATAGTGCTAATATTTTACGCTAGTATTTCTGAAAGCGTTGTCCTACTCCGGTCAGAGCTAAACTATTTCTACTACAGCTTGATAATAACTGAGGCATGAATGTTATACGTAAAAAATAGCAGTAACAGTTACTGCGCTATTGGTGGTAACAGTTTCTATTAAGGAAGTCGATAGGAGCATAATCTGTTAATGGTTCAGGTGCAGATTGATGCACTTCAGTTATTTTCTAAAGAATATACTTTTTATTTATTACCCACAATTGCAGCTACTTGGAACACGTAAAAACCGTTTTAAAGTTATATTTAACAGCTGGTGCTGAGTATCGCATTCATGTTATTCGCATACTGTGAAAATGTAAGTTCCCGGACTTGAAAGACCACCAATTTTCATAGATTATAATTTAATCGAGATAATGTTGCCGTGTTTCATGTAGTGAATGACGTGAAATAAGATACCATTAATGGGTAATGAGCCTACATCTTGATTCGTTGTCGAGGCTATAACGGATGAAATCTGTATATTCGCATCTCACTCTTACATAAGTAAAAAATAACAAAGATACCATGCGCACGACTGCTACCGAATGGCGTGTCCTTGGTTTAATTCCCAATGAAGGCTAATGTTCGTGCGAAATCACAAATTATTGATGTCATTCATTGTCGGCGGTATTCTATGTGATTGTTTGGATCTGAGAGAACTCGGACAATATCACCACGATACCAACTAAAATTTGTGTAGATATTGATATCGCGGGAAGAAAAGAAATACCTCTACTCATTTGAACTTTAATTTTTAATTTTTACGAACGTTGCCGAGCGACCTAAACTAAAACCTCGTCATACATTGAATACTAATTTAATTATCTGTAAATAATTAACAATAGAAAAGTCATGCTGCGCTGAATTGAACAAAACAACAACCAAAAATATCACAAGAATTTCTATACAATAATAGTTGTATTATAATTTAAAACATATCGATTTTTAGATTATTTCTAAATTTGGAATAAAATTAGTAGGGAAATACGCTTTTCGTAAATTAGATTTCTTCAAGTAGCTCAGTAATTATTACTCATATAAAACTTAATTTAACTTAAGTACTTAGTATTTCATTTCTGAACGCTACGAAAATATATTTCACAATTTTTTTTTTCAACATTTCTTTTATTAATTCGTACATAACATTAGTCATAATAATAGAAAATAAAATTACTGATAAATTTTAAAAATAGAATTAGTTCTATAATGGATAGATAAGAAATAGGTTATTATTAATGTAATTTATTTACTTAGCTATAAGCTTAGTTGATGTTATGTTAGTAACTTTAATAGCATTGCTAATATGGAATTTCAAAAAATAATTTAAAATTATTACTGATTGTATTTCACGAACTTCGATGAGCTTAGATTTCAAGGTAAAATCTGAAAAATTGCATTGTTCATCGATGTATTGAAACCGAAATAATTATTTTCATATCGCAATTATTAATTAGAGGAAGCCGCGGCTAAAAGCTTGATTTATAAGTGTAAACTGCTCGTTTACTTTATCTTTCATAAAGAGGAATCTCTTTTAATATATCGGAGGTGCCAACACAGTTCACCTGATGGTCTTTTAAAAATTCACATTTTTCGTCACACCTCCAGGATTACACGTTGGTATTCTGTGGGAGTGTCGTCTTTATCATGCTGAGCCGACAAATTCGTGATAGAGCGTGCTGCTAGAGTTAACCTAGTTAGTCGTCTACCATTCTTAATCTTATGCTAGAGATTATATCCAAGAATTTCAGGATCCGATTATTACATAAATTACGACTGTAATGCAATCAATTAAAGTCAAAAAGTAATTATATTTTAGTAAAGAACAAATATGCTATATACAATAAAGCAGAATTTTAATACATTCGGCACTACAATATAATGAGTTATTAGATATATTAGTATTTGTTGGTATGGTATTTTATGTTTTTGAAAGAACAGTTAAAGCTCCCACCAGTAATTCCATTAAATAATAAATAATATAAAATTGACAATGTATTCTTTTATGTATTTGCGCATAAATAAATTCGTTGATGTGATATTTATAGTACGGGAATTCCTTGCGATGATCGAGTTGACGTCAGAAAATCTAAATTAGTCACTTCCTTTCTTTGATATGGAATATTTATTAATATATATTTTATACAACACATTTAATTGCTAAATATATTATTACTTGATAAATGCTAGATAAATTATCATTACGTAATACTTAATTATGTAATGTACCCTATTAATTATAAATAGTTTTAAATGTGACATAACAATTTGTAATTAGTATCATATTCCAGAATTAGAATTTGTTAGGATTACTTGAGTGAAAGTCTCGTCAGTAACGCCAAAAATATCAATCGGATCTTTGCCAAAAATTATATAACCGCCAGCGAAGGAGTAAATAATATGCATTATTTTGTAGATACGTACTACTTCAAGTTTCCTGTTAGGAATTGTCCATTCTTTTAATTTGCGGTTTACGCTATATATAAAATATAAAAAGTTTATCTTTAGTACCTTACTCAACTAAATAGTAATGAATGCTCAATTAATCAATTCGCTTAAGTCCGTTGTAGCGTTAGCTGATTTTATTATTGACTTATTTTTTATTTAGAATAAGATTTTGTATCTACGTTTGTATTGCATATACAGTGTAGTTCCCGATTTTAAAAAAAATAACGAGATATATTGTTACAATCTTTTCATTGTTGATATGTATATAATATTTGTAATAAATTATATTTCTTATATACAAAGCTAAATACGTAAGTAAGTCTGATACATTTAATATTAAACAGTGTCAAATATAAAAATTTAACTCAAAGTGTGAAGAAGTGGTAATAAAAGGTATTTTTTAATTACTGAATAAGAAAAACCTAAGACCAAAGGATCGTATTCAATTATTCATTGATGTTGCATGAAATTCTGTGTTTGAGTGTCCGTGCGACGACTTCTTGTGAATATCTCCGACGCCGAGGTTGTGCTCTATCTCGAAGTTAATAAATATTAAGTCTGTCATATATATTACTAAACAGTGTTAAATAGTTGCTGTTAGTTATAGGAACGTATTCAAATATTTATGGATGTCGACGCCTTCTTTTGCACACCTCCGACTCTGTTGTGCTCTCTCTGCAATCTTGAGGATACTAAGTCAAAAGTAAATGCTAAGTTTGACCATTTATTCTGAATACTAAGCTGTTTTATTGAATATTTATAATTCTAAATCAAACTTTTAATTGTTGACGCATGAAATAATCTCCATTTCTATATTTATTTGTCCCTGCGACGACCTTTATGAAGTAGCTTTTTTATGTAAACAACTTTTATAAAATTAATTTTCACCTAAATATAAACACATGAGTAGTTATTTATAAAGTATACTGCTGGTTTGTTTACGTAGAACGAGCGGCAATTATAACAATGATAGTTGAATGCGTCTCAACAATGTAATTCGAGTCGTTTCGCTTAAGTACTTGCGATTGTTGTATAACTCTGTGACTATGGTAGATACTGTGGGAGATTTTCTCATGAAATTAAGGTAAAAAAGGTTTAAACGTAATGTTAATTGCCATAGATACAGCCCATATGACGGCGAGGGCGTCGCAAACAAGGTTATTCGCGATACCGCCATGTCACAGGCCGGTTCTCTCCAGTCCATACAGAGCGTCGCTGGACTTTCTTGCACCATTTCTTCTCCATCGCCCACGCATTCCGAAGTGGCGGTACAGATAGCTAATAATAATAGCGATATTAATTTATATAATCCTTTCCACCCTCGAGTCAGACGCTTTCGGGAAACAGGGTGACGGTCCAAACCAGCACACGAGCCGTCTCCTCTCGAGAGCCCGTGTGCTGGTTACTCATAAATAGAGATCTCGCCTGAGCGGCATAAGCGCTCGGTCACCTCTTATCCGGTGAAACTGTAGAAGCCCGTGGGCTAACAGCCCGAAAAAAAAATAGCCCATAGATATTCATATCCGTCTTGGGTATGGAATGAGACGTAAGTGTATTGTTTTCCCTGAGGATATGTCTCGATACTAAAATAATAGTTAGTAATGTCCAGTTTTTTACAAGAGTGTAGCTGGACGAAACTCAACAACGGTAAATCACTATTTAATGTAGGTGTTCCGTGAAAAGTGATTCTTGTCATCAATATTGTGGTTGCAATGAGAACTGAATCAACTAAAATGTTACTTCTCTATGATAGCAATTGTGTTTCCGGATTCCATCTGTCATGACTTGAAGCACAGTAACTTAATTTTTTATATATAAGAACTATATTTTCGTAAGAATAATAAAAATAACTAATAAGACCAGTCCTTATATCCTTTAAATTTTGAATGCATTCGGTGATTTAGAGATATACTATAGAAGTCGAAGACATAAAATTAAATGGGAGCCCTTGTGCTGGTTACCCACTAATAGAGGTCTCGACTGAGCGCCATAAGCTCTCGGTCACCTCTCCCCGGCGAAACTGTAAAAGCCCTCGGGTTAACAGAGGTCATCAGCCCGAAAAAAAAAACATATAATTGAGTCCTTAAACGGCTTCGGGTATATCAAAAGCAGATATTGGAGGATAGTTCTCTCCGCAATTCCGGGACGAATTAGCGTATTACATTTAATTTTTTTTATTGACATGAACTAGAAATCCTCACTTGCGTTGTATACATTCAGTCTTCCGCATATTAAGCTCTGAAATAGCAAATAACATCGTTGGTGTTAGAAACGGGAAAACAACTCGGACTGCTTGTGTATTATATCAATAAAGGCGGTCCCTGAGTCACTACAACACTCTGCCACAGCTCTAATCTCCAATAAGCCAAACATTAAATAGTTTTAACGGAAACTAGCAGAAACTTTCAAGGTTTAAAAGGCAATTAGTAAGCCGCCTAATAAGCTATTAACACGAAATAACAACAAATACGAATCGGTCTATTCTCATATTGTTATTTACTAGTTAATGTCCCATTTAATTTTTATCCGCATATATAGACGTTTTGAATAACTTACTAGGAAGAAAATTACAACGTATTAATTTATTTTCCTCCTGCAAAGATCAGTCTAAATCAAAAGTTTTAGCTAATTTTAATATTTTTTTTCCAAATAACGCTATGTATCAGAGAATTATTTTTATCCACGTCTAGTTAATACATAAAATAATTTAAAAAAAAAATAATCTTTTAATGAATTCCATTGCGCAACAATTTATTCTTTAAAAACAATCGTATATCGACTATTTACCTCTTAATGACATTGATAGTTTAGGAATGTATCTTTTATTCTTCGATAAACAAATCAATGAACTCAATGCATGATTTTCGATATTTTTAATAAACAAGAGGAAAGTGTTGAAATATTGGATAGTTTATGATATTGTTATTATTGTAGGGAATTCCCAAACCAGGAAAGTAGCGCTTTTAATTCTCTTAAGTGTTTATTGATTGAAACTGTTTATTAGCTTTGATGGTTACTTATCACAGATATAGTATGTATAAGTCTGTAAACACACGTCATCGTAGAGCCCGCTGCAGAGCCCGGGGACTTTTAGTGTGAAGTCTTTTGGGCCCCGTCAATATCACTATTCATATACATGATTTTCCTCGTAAATTATTGATAATGTCCTCGAATTATCGAAACGGCGACATCTTCTGGTAGATCAGATGACATCATCTGTACAAGAATTGTAATAGTCCCGTAAGCCTTTGTGCAAATATCGGGGAAAGTTTCAAATGCAGTATTAAAGATACGGTGCGTATACATACATATATCTCACCTAGACTTGAAAAACCCGGATTCCTCGTTCTTTTTTCTATATCATTGACAGTAACAAACGAGCACACAGTTCACCTGATGGTAAGTGATTCCTGCGGCCCGTGACATCTACATTCATCCATGATAAGAATCGTAATGCAGATGCGTCGACACTCTTGAGGACTGAGATGGAATGCCTCGTCACCAGTAATGAAGTTCTCCGGATCCCTACACTCACCAGACGAAACATATTAGCATTATGCTCCTATTTTACGCTGGTATTCTGGGAGGACGTGGTCCTGCCCCGGTCGAGCTGACCCATTCATTCTGTAGCTAGAAACAAACTGCAGTGTAGCTCTACATCTAAAGACCGACGACGCAGAGGCTAGATATCCTAACTACACCACGTGGCCGTCAATATACGAGTAACGTTGACGCGTATTGTTATACAAAAGGCCAACAAAGCAGTTGAACTCGAGTTCATTCGCGTGAAAAGGCAATTTATTTAACCTAGTCAGCAAGAATCAGCAATTCGGTTATTGTCGTGAACTTATTTCCTAGCACAAGCATTTTTAGCTTCGCTGCTATGTTAGTAAAGGTGTAGCAATGTATCATTAAGACAATTTATTTAAAAATATATAAGTTTGTCAGTTTCGGAGTTTTGTACGTGTTATATGACATGTTAAACAGAGCGTTGTTAAATTCATCATATTTATCTTACTTTCTAAGTATGGTTATAGCGTCTTATAATCGTATCTTATAAACTTAGTCATTTAACACTTTTTTACGAAGCGACAAAGGGTTAAGGCAACCTACAGTTCACCTGGATTTACTATCTAATAATATCGTCTCGACGACATCACATAAACGAAGGCTCATCCAACACGAAGCTCGACTAATATGCTTTATGTTGTTCATGTTATTAAAGAAATACACACTACAGCCTTATTTTACTTACCTATGGGATTCTGCAGCCCATAAAATTATATCCATTGTCGATAAGCAACCACAGTTCAGATGCGTTGACATCCTTAAAGTAACAGTCTGTATATAAATCCCACTTCTGGCACTCCCACTTCTCTCCAGAGAAGGTGATAGAGCAAGGTTCACCACGCGGCTTTCTAGCGGATTAGCTGACTTCACACTTCGTCTCTCTTTCTCTTCATCTTCGATTTTTTGTAAGTACTCACACTATGTTTGCAACATCGAGTACGAGATAAATCAGTACATAAAAATGTGATTAACAGTTTCTTTGGTGTCGGCATCGTAGATCGAACTCTGTTCGTGTACCGTGAATTGAAAGCGAACGTTTAGAAACTGAACTAACACTTGAGGACCAAGATGTAAATGCCAGTTATATACTGTGGTTTCTTTATTTCACCACGTCAGTCACAGTAAACCTAAACTACTATACTACGCTGGTATTCCTTATTATTATTTTATTTTTAAAGTGTGATCCTCCCCAAACGGCAATCTATTCATGCCACACTCAATTCATATCTACTTATGAATCAACGACGTAAGTCTTAAAAAAATATTTAAATTTGAAGCGTCAATAGCCTAATAGTTTAGGGTGCGGTCTGACTACCTTAGAGTCGAAGGTTCGAATACGCCATTCGACTATTGTGTACCATCTCCTAGCACAAGCATTTTAAGCTTAGTTGGAGTGGTTAGCCGAAATATTAGTAATGTAATTTTTTGGGTTAGGTTGTTCTAGGACTTTAAGTATAATAAAATGCATTTATAAAGTAATATAATACATTATTATTGAAAGTAAGTTCTTAAAATACGAGAACCGTTGGCGGACCTTGTTGTAGGTAATACTCCTATAACTTAATTTTTTAGGATAGTTTCTTCTAGGACTTTAAGTGTAATAAAATGCATTTATAAAGATATATGAAACATTATTATTGAAAGTAAGTTCTTAAAATACTAGAACCGTTGCGGACCTTTTTGTAGGTAATACCCCTATGACTTATGTTATGTCGTGTATTGACGTATGTTTGACGTAACTCGAAACTGTCTGGCGAAAACATTTGTAACACTGTCATATTTTTATTTAATATGAATAGATATGCATTTCCTATAATTAATTAAACAATATTCTTTCTTTTCAGATACACGAAAAAGACGACACGAAACGAAAGAAATTATTATTATAGTTTAATCTAGTCATATTGTTTTATATTTTTTTAATTAAAAATGAAATAAATTTCGATATATTTATTTTAATCTGTGAGAACTAAGCCTGTACTTATTATATATATTAAAAAGTTCCTAAATAAAAAATGCAGATACTAAAAGCTAGATATGCCCTAAGGGCTTCAGCATCTCAACTGCAAGCATGGTCTTCAGTTCGAAGCCGCACAGCGACAACCGTAAGTTTAATCTTACTTTCTATTGCTAATTTTTAAACTTAGGATTACTAATAAAGGCACAGTTCGGCTTTTTTTCTTCTTTTTTTTTCGGGCTGATGGC
The DNA here is from genome assembly GCA_029286865.1 of Teinopalpus imperialis. NCBI lineage: Eukaryota > Metazoa > Arthropoda > Insecta > Lepidoptera > Papilionidae > Teinopalpus > Teinopalpus imperialis. Next base: position 5,045,784 of record JAGSMU010000035.1, on the reverse strand, counting down.
CGCTGTTAGCTTGAGGGCTTTTACAGTTTCATCATATCTTCTTAAGATCCCTTATGGCCGAACAATATCGGTGCTAGACACGCCGCGGTGATCTCTAAAGTCAGTAGAGGAAGTGCCTCTCCTCAGCTGAACTGTGGATAATTCGTAGTCGGAAACAACTGACAGTCGCTCTCGCGTAACAGGGTGACGGTCCAAGCCTAGATTTCCTCTGGCAGGATAAAAGCCTAACAGCGGCCATCAGCCCGAAAAAAAAAAGAAAATAAAAATGTAGTAAAAAAGTTCACTGTTATCAAGAAAACATTTTATTTACCAACTCTGATACAATTTAAGGTGATTTAATTTAGATTATTATTTGATTGTCCATTGGTCTATATATTTGAATGTGCGTCTACGTAAACGATATCTATCAAAACTAAATAAATCGTGTCCATTTTTTTTATTACTTTGAGAATATAATAAATATAATCGTTAAGAATTTCAATATTGTAACGATTATTGTTTGTTTATTAATAATAAAACAAGTGATCATCGACAGTATTTTTTTCACGAAAAATGCATTATTTGTCATTTTATTTTCTTTATTTATTTGTATTATAATATCTTTGTATTAAATAGTACTATTAAATATCTTTTCCTTAATTTCTATTATAGTTGCTTGTATTTTTTGAATTTATAAATATAAAAGATACAATAAATAAATAACTACATTAATACATTGTTATAATATAGTGTCTGTTGCGTTTGGTCCGGGATAAATTAGTCTTGCAGTACGTCTTATTAACAAAATAATATCAAGAATGCATGAAATATTATATTCAAGGTTAAGAAACCCAATTGCGCAGTCAGTTTATGAATCAATTTATACTTTTTAATCACTAAACAACCCTATAAAACTTGAAATAAACAAAAACGTCATGTTACTACTGCCATGTTTGCATTTTTGTGGCGCTATCAGTCACGTTACGTTCTTGTATCAGCCGTCACTGTACTATATTATAAAATATTGGTCGCGTAAAACACCTTGGCATTGGGTAAAAAAAAACGTTGACCCTCAGATTCTTTCCATTAATCCGACAAGAACTTTTGGAGTCGGCTTAGCCTCCTCAATAGCCTGCCACAAGGCACGATCTTCGGCCTTGTGGACTTTACATGATAATACATGATAATATACAAGGAAAGTCCTTGTATACAACCATCTTTATACAAGATACCATGTATTGTACATTTATTTTAATCATCACACACTCATTTTAAAAAGAGTACAAAACGGAAAATATAAATAAAGGTATACAGTACATTTGATTTCATGAAGACGCACAAGGCCGGAAGGAAAGGAAGGGAAAGGGCAAGTCAAAATTATTTATTTTCATGACACGTATCGTAGAACATGTGTGGCACAAACCAATATGTACGTAGTGCATCTATTTTCCTAAGAATTGTCATGAACAATTTTTCAATCAACTCCTGTTCGTCTTTTTAAACTGAATACGTACAAACAGTATTCGTCATGGTACCTTGGTATCTATAAAATCTATATAATCGAACATATTATAGTATTTTAGTATTAATAATGATCCAACGTTCAATTGAGGTTACTGAAATAGATTACAGGATTTTCACAAGTTTTGTTGTATTTTTTATTACCTATAGACCCAAAATGTATTAGATGGATTTCGATACTTAAGTCTGAAGATTAGGTCTCAACTTAAGTTATTCTAAAGTTAAGTGAAGATTGTGGCCAATAAACACCTACATCCATTCTCAACGAAGATTCAAGCTGCACACGCGTAAATTTTTGTCACTCATGAAGATGCGATGGAATACCTAGCTTATACCGTTGTATTATATCGTTATACCGTTTAGAACTGAGATTGAATGCCTCACCACACTCACCAGACGAAACACAGCAACATTATGCTGTTATTTTACGTTGATGTTTTGTGGGGGCGTAGTCGTACCTCGATCCTACTGACCCATCCATTCTGCAGCTAGAAACCAACTGCAGTGTAGAGCTCTACCACTGTAAGCGCAGGTTTCTGTTATCTTATAATCTCAATCGATGGTCCATGCTGTAGGCCATCTACGAATTCTCAACTCTAAATTTCAACTCCTTTTTTGTTTTGGTATCTGGGGGGAGGGGGCGGATTTTCAAAAGATACCCTGCCTTCTGAGAGAGAGGGAGGATTATGTGGAACTTCTTACCACTAAAACTCCCCTTAGGGACCACCATGTTTTTGGAGGTTCTCGAGGCTCAGAGTTTTTGGGAGACACCGGAATCCCCTACGGAACGCACCGATTCAATAACCGGTGACAGAAAATAACTTGATAATTTTGTTAGCAGCTCTTATGGAGAGAATTCAGAGTCAGTGGTCATTCATTCGAAGAGTATCAAGTTGTTTCTTCCGGTCACATGCTTAAAGATCGAAGAATAGATCACACGTTTGCAAATTGGGGGCTAAGGCACGTGACCGGACGACAAATTCGGTCATGCGACTTATATAATAGACATGATATATACACTCACGAGGGATGGGTTTTGCATGCTACTTGAATTAATTTGGAGCCCCACTCTTAAAATTTGTAGATTTACGATATAAATATTTTTAAGTAGCGTGTGTTCAAGAACAAAATGTTATCTTTATTTACTCTATAGCTCTGGTATCGAAGTCCAAAATATTTTGGACTTCGATACCAGAATCGTTACTACAGCGATCTTTGTATCTCGTATTTTGATCAATTAATGTTTATGTATCAGATATGCAGTTATTTTCTCTTTCTTTTCCCTATACTAGTATGACACGTTATCATCAACCTTTAAAACTGTGATTACCAATTTCGTTATATAAAAATCGAACATAATACCATGAAACTTACAGTTCTTGTTTGCATTATAATTAGACTATCTTTATCTTGTGAACGTGGCATATGTCATATCCTATACTCTTTAGATTGCTAGGCATAATCCAGAGTAACCTGCATCTATTAAAGACGATAATTTTTAGGTAGCTAATTCATCGAGTAGATTGTTCACTGGGTTTTCTAGTACACAATCTACTCGATGAATTGGCAAATAGATTAAATCAAAAGCGGACTGTGCTAGCAATCTTCTTTTCAATCCATTAAATTTAATGTAAGGCATAAATAACAATGAAGTTTTGTTTCCTTACTATTAAACGAGCTTTATCGCCAACGTAATTATGTCGCCGTTGTTTTATTGCCGTGATGGATAAATAATTTCTAAGTGTTAATATAAAATATATTATATAAGACATTGTATGTTTCAATAAAAAATATTGTGGATTAGTCGGCGCTATGAACTATACAAATCATTGCGTCCGTATATGTTTATTTATATTTCTATAGATTATATTTTATAGCTATAAATCTTAGAAATAAAAATAATATAGAAGTCAAACCACAACAAGACGAATTAATTATTACAAGATATACAAGTTACGGCACTACGGGGTAGGTTGGATCTGCTTTAATGCGCCCATACAGATCGACAACAAACTTTATATTTGATCTTGCTTTGGTTGTTTTTACAGGTTGGCAAAGCTAGTCAGTTATTTAAAATGATACTATTTTTTTTTATTATTTCATTGCGAATAACAAACGAGCACACACAGTTCATCTGATGGAAAGTGATTCCTGCGGTCCATGGCCACTACATTCATCCTTGACAAGGAATCATAATGCAGATGCGTTGTCACCGGATCCCTTTACTCACCAGACGAGACACAACAACATTATGTTGATATTTTACGCTGGTGTTCTGTGAGAGCGTGGTCCTACCCCGGTGGAGCTGACCCATTCATTTTGCAGCTAGAAACAAACTGCGGTGTAGATCTACCACTAAGGGATATGCAGTTGATATTAAGCGAACCCTACATCCCATGATACCTACGATCATCCTCGATAAGGAATCATAATGCAGATGCGTTATCACCTCTGTTGAGTCTGCATCGTCAAATTTGCTCTAAAAACTTCTGTTTGAAATAGACGTATTTCATTTTGATCTCACGCACCGTTAAATTGTTGATTATTTATTAAATATGCAACCTCTCAAATAAGTTAGGTAATTAAGGAAAAAACATATATTGACAAAGATTATTTATTCACACAAGGATACTTGGCTATATTTATTTTTAGAACTGTTTGATAATGTTGTCCGCTTCTAATAGACAACCGGACAAATAATTGATAACTGAAAATGATCCATCGCGTCATGAAGCCGAGATCAACTTCATTTAACTGATACTGATATTGGATGAACCGCTAACAAGCTGAATTGTAATATCCTTGTGGAACCTCTATGCTGTATTTACTAGACATATTATTTTTATTACTATTATTGCGAGGAAACTTGCATGTTTAAGAAAATTAAAAAAATATATCGAAGTGACCTCACAATCTGCCTAGCAGCCACGTGGTGAGCTGTGCCTCAGCATCCTTCCTAGGGAAGGCGTATGTCCAACAGTGGGATGTTCATATATATAGTGTGTTAATTACTTTTGCATTATCTTGTTAATTATTATTTTATCTATCGATATAGTGTACTTGCTTGTTTCGCCATTCGGTAGTTGTTTTTTCTTATGGCTGATGGTCACTTTTAGCCCGAAGGCTATAACGGCCCCACAGGGTTGGAAGGTGGTCGAGCGCTTAGGGCACTCGGTTGAGACCTTTATAATGGCTAACTAGTACAAATCCCATTACCCTGTTTCGCGAGAACGTCTGACTTAAAGGTGCCCGAGAGGGCCGAACCTCGGCTCGGTCAGTTACTTCTGACGGATTGAATTCGGTACAACGCGCCTGAAAGTTGTGATACCTTTATCCTCACAATTGACGATCACATACTAGATTATGTTTTTTTTTTAATCGAGTATATCTGTGAATTTTTAAGCTATCATCTTTCTATCTATACTATGTTTATTGAGATAAGATGAGGTCTATAAAATACAGTACCAAAAACAAATCCAAATATCAACTCTACAAGAAACCTTCATATAAACAGACAGAAACGTTAGCGTGTCATTACTATATTTCTGGTTAGTCTTATAAACTATGAACAATTCATGCGATGCAGTAAAGATTACTTATCTCGATATGCGGACGTCGTATCGACTTATTAAGATAAGAGTATAAGTCATTTATGTCGGTATTTATATTGATTAGGTTACTTAATTTACAAGTGAATGACATCTTTTCTCGTCATCTTTGTTTTATGAAACAAGGGTGACGAACGAGCACACAAAGTGGATTCACTTGATGTTAATTGATATACTTACATCTTCAACAAATATTGATATGGAGTGTCACTAAACCGGTGCTGAATTAGATCTACGAATCCCTCAACTCACCATATTAAACACTGCAGCTTTGTGCCGCTATTTCAAGATATTTTCATCTTGAGTGACGTCATAATCTTTATGTATTTTGACTTTTCTAAACAAAAAATAAACACACATAGTTATAGGGCCACGCTGGAGCTAGCTAGCTAAATGAAGGGGATGGTTCGACCGGAGAAGAACTAAGCCCTCACAGAATACCAAGAAGAAGTATTAGGGAAGATGACATCATGCAATTATCGTGGAATAAAGTTACATGTTCAGGCTATTTACGCTCGCACGTAGACAAACAATCCAGCTTATTCCTTCTAAATCCATTGTGTAATAAAAACGTTGGGAATAAGTTATTGTATCACTAACATGAGAGATGGAGCGACGATCTATGCGAGCATGCGGGAAGTCGGTGCATGCTCAGTTAGTGGTATTCCATGGGATAGGCCACTATTCCACAAGGGACTATGGATAGGCTGCGATGATGATGGTCAGTGACAACATTTTAATATTTTTCTAGGACAAGAAGACTGTGGAATACAAGCCAATAAGGAGCGTGCTGGTTGCAAATCGAGGAGAGATCGCCATCCGAGTATTCAGAGCATGTACCGAGCTGGGGATCAAATCAGTCGCTGTTTACAGCGAGCAGGATCGCTTGCAGATGCACAGGTGGGTTATTCTTGCTCATTGAGACTTGTTTTACCAAATACTTAGACGCTTTCTGAGTTATAAAGCTGATCTAAGATCCTGCTATTATAACGTCCTCGTAGTCGATTGCGACCACGGTGCACAGATATTTTCATTTCTCGTTTCCTTTCTTAATCTAATGTAATATGACTTTTCTACCCAAACATAGTTATAGGGCCACGCTGGAGCTAGCATCTGGGTGCAAAATGAAAGTGTTGGTTCGGTCGGAGAAGAACTACGCCCTCACAGAATACCAAGAAGAAGTATTAAACTTATTAGAATTTAAGTATCTAAGACTTATGATACGGAAGGTTTTGATATAATCTCAGAGGCAGAACCAGATCTTAATATCAACTAGTTTACATTTTTATAATATGATACTCCAGCGTACTACAATTTCTAAAAGGAAATAGGAAACCATAAAGAGAAGAGACCAGAACCCTCTCCGACGAGGAGTATACAGAGACATCATGATGTAAATGTAATGATCAGGGGTTTGATGGAACTGGTTATTGCTTTTAATTCAACACAAACATGTCTCCATCACTGTTAGAACTACTCATTGGGTGTCATGACCAATTACATGGTTCAACGATCCTAGTGAATATTAGCCTCTGACTTGACAAGTTATTTGACTTGATTCTGTGTAGTTCGGTTTCATGCCTACTTGAAATTCTATCAGATCTTTGGCTGCTTTGTCTGTCAAGCGGTATTTGTTTTACTGCAAATTCGGAAGAGGATTACAGAGAGATATTTAAGCTGGTACAGCATTGTTTAAAATGCTAGGCGTCTGTCACCCTGTGCCAAGTGGGAATACGGTAAATCCTTCCAATTTAAAATAAATTTAAGTTCCAGTGTACTAAGTGGAACGAATAGCTTATGTTAATTCACATCAACATTTCGCGACACTACGTCAATGTTTTTAAAATTTACATTTGTCGGTGTGTTCGTATGACCTTGCACGAGCTTAGTTTTGTTGTTGTTTTATAAGACTTGTAAGATATTTATTTAAACATTATCATCGCAGACTATTTGATTAGCGCAACCTCCACAAACCAGTTCATATAATACCAATGTTACATTCGGTGTTTTTACTCTTGGTAAACAAAAGTCGTGGGCTCAATGTTAGAACGCTTGCTTATATTATTACAGTATACGAGAAACCAAGATCGATACCCAATAAAATTTGAAACTATATAGTGATATAATGATATTAAATATATATATTTGTTACTCTATTTTACAGCACAATATCTTCAATATTGCGTCAATATTCACTTTCGAAGATAGTTTTTGTACATCCTCTACCTAAAGTCCCAAATCCTATTTTACCCCAAACATTTTCGGCCCATATCTCTTCTGCCTTTTCCATCCAAAATTCTGGAATCCCATGTGCACAATCAAATTTTCTTATTTATATCGAAACATAACCCTCATCAGTCGGCTTTTCGCGCCGGTCAAAATACTGCGACTGCTCTAATCATCTAATCAAGGTCACTAAATATCTTCGCGGTCGTTAGCAGTCAGTCCAAATAGGGAAAAACTTTGGCTGACGTGGATACTGTAGACGTAGGCGTACCGAAAAGCGGTTCTTTCTTCTTTACTCTTTTAAATTGTTATCAATCGTAATCACTTTCGTATATTGATTACGCGTACCATCTGTAGGCTAATGATCTTTTTTTGTATTGCATTGAAAGTAACAAACGAGCCCACAGCTCACCTGATGGTAATTGATTCCTGCGGCCCATGAAATCTACATTAATCCTTGACAAGGAATCATAATACAGATGCGTTGTCGCCCTTGAGGACAGAGATGGAATACCTCGTCACCAGTAATAAAAGGCTCCGGATCCCTGCGCACACCGGAAAAATAAAAACAACATTATGCTGCTATTTCACGCTAGTATTCTGTGAGGGCGTGGTCCTGCCCCGGTCGAGCTGACTCATTCATTCTGCAGCTAGAAACAAATTGCAGCGTAGCGTAAAATTTTATTTAATCTGCAGTTGTATGGACAATCACCCATTGAGGATTTACCTTCTATCTGTTACAATAAAATTTTAATACCATTCAATAGTTTTCAATAGTTCTGCGAATATTAACAACTTGGTCTACATATTAACAACACTTTTAAATGAACGAATACAAGTCACATAAATTTGCTCTTTTATCGTTGTCATCTTCTTGATATGAAATCAAAGGTCATGCTTGTCTAAACTTTAATATTGCCTTTCATTGATTGTGCCGATTTGTGCCACTCGGACCTCTCCCATGATCTTAATAAGCCCAAGCGCCTGTTGAACAACTGCATTCGATACATTTTTAGGTTGCGCAATTTTCATTGAAAATTTTTGGACTCCCAGTTTAATTCCAAGACAAAAATCCATATTTTCGAGGTGGACGTGGTCAATTATTTTACATATGCAAAGCATAAAACCTTAGTATTTAGTTTATTATATATTTTTATGTGCGTCTTTGTGTATCTAAAAGTTACAAGGCTTGTGATAAGAATCGTTATTTGTGGACGTTGGCAACATAATGATTTCTTACAACATTTTTTACAAGTGTTGAATTTCAAATGTAAATGGCCTCCTGGCCCATTCCGCTTTTATCAAAAAACTTTCGAAGATTTAGTATGTGTATGATTTTAGAGACGAAACGAATGATGATTGGCCGTATACCGAATGTTAGTTGAACCTGTACCGGTTGTTAGAATTACCCAACGACACGTATTTCATGGATATTTTTACATTTTTTTTAAAAAAACATAGATTGTCTACTTGGCAATATATTAAAATCAGCGATCACATTAAAAAAATCCAATTGGATTTTATTGACTTTCTTTTAACAATCATCAATTTGCAATGTTGAATGACAATTCCGTATCCACCGAATATGAACGTACTATACGGAACGCGGGCGGATAGGAAAAGTAAGTCAAATAGACCGAATGCCGGATATGGTTTCACACTAGTCAAGTAGTGTGTTGTGTATATTCATTAGAGACGACAACGAGTACACAGTTTACCTGATGGGAAACAAAAACTTTTTGCATTAAACGAATAAAGTTCAAATACTAGTTGAATATTGTCTAAAAAAAAATAACAGCGTACATATTTTATAATCCCTCTTTTGTCTCTTGTCTATCGAACGTAGTCCCTCACACGGCTCCACTCCAGATTTTTTTAATTATTTCATAGACATGTAGTTTTTTTGTATAGAATTATAAACGAGCAAGCAGTCCATCCGATGGTAAGTGATTACCGCCGCCCATGAACAACAAATCCGCAACAGCAGAGGAGTCAAATGCGTTGTTGCAGCTTTCAAGAAGGGTGTAGGCTCTTGAAGGTCCCTAAGTTCTATCGGTTCGGAAACACCGCTGGCGATAGCTGACTCCACAGAGCAGTTGTGCCTGGCAGTAAATTAAACAAAAAGCACAATGGTGGATTGCCAACCATAGAGATGAAATTTTGAATTCTGTCGTGATGTACGATGTTTAACCGATTCGTAAATATCGTATGTGTATCATATTAGAGATTAAACTAGTGATGATTAGCCGCGTACCGAACATTTGGTGAACCTTTGGTGAAATTTTGTATTCTGTCGATGTTTAAAATTTATCGATGGAATTAATCCAAAAAACTCCTCAGAACACTACTCTCCAGGGTAAATTCGGTAAAATATGAAATTCATGATTTCGCGTAAAGCGCATCTCTTCGCAATGATCAAGCCAATCGGAATTGTTATCCTTGTTATCAACGATTCCAGCCGCTCTCCGATGAATGCTCCGATCAAACGGAAGAAGCTGGTACTGGGGTGCCCCGGCCCAGAGATGAACAGTATTCCATGTGAGGCCGAACTTGCGCATTGTAAAGTTGCACATAGTGGCTCGACATCAAATACTGTCTCGCTCTATTAAGCACGCTCAGTTCTTGAGAGACCAATTTGGCCTTATCCTCCAAGTGACCGTGGAATTGATAGTCGCTCGATTCGACAACGCCAAAGATTCCGATACTAGCTGAGGTAGCAACGGGAGTGTTTTCAAAATAAGGAGGTGCGACAATGGGATTCTTTCTAGCGGTAAACGCGCAAACTTGAGTCCTTCGTGGGGTTAAACTGGACTATATTTTGTCGGACCCAATCTGAGACTTCAAAATCTCAACCATTAGATTTTTCCGGCTCACGTTTACTCGAGAAATATTGGCGCGATGAGTGTATAACGCATCCCCTGTGCTGTTATCCGCATAGCAATAAAAGTTATTAATTTGCAACATGTTATTGATATGGAGGAGAAACAGGTAAGGAGACAGTACACAGCCTTGTGGAACTCCAGTCTTCATTGGTTTAGAGTCGAAGCATGCACCGTCGACTACGACCTTGATGCGAGAGAAAACTGGTGACCCATTTGCATAATTTGTCGGGAAGCCTGACGTAGACACGGCTATCAAGGCTCTAATATACGGCTATAATTGTCTATTTTATTATTTTGGGTTCAATCCTATTTTTATTGTCTGTAAAGATTTAATCGAAAATATCTAGGTACATAATGAAAGAATCATGAATAATGACATGCCCTCATAACGTCGTATCCTCAAGGGCCTGAATAACCCAAAATGTATGTCATACCTATTCATTGGATAGAATGTATTATAATGATGTTACACAGCTGTTCTTAAACCATGTGACCATTTGAAGGGTTCTGTATCTAAAAGGTCAAATAGGAGCCATTGTGGTTTTGGTGTTTGCCACCACCTTTAGCGGTTACTGTTGTTCCATCCATCATTTACCCGGACTATAAGGTCTTATTTTATACTCCGCGTAAAAAGAAAGTGTTTTTCTTTATCATAGCTTGAGACTCAGATTCTTTTTAAATTTATCTAATTAAAAACATGTAAACTATATTAATAATAATATATTTTTTTTAATTTTTAGTCATGGCTATATATAATAAACGAAACATATGATATTATAGTCGTTTATCTCTCTATTACCAGAGTTTGCAGACGAAACTAATCATTATGATTCGACATGATTTAATGTATATCAGACCTAAAATCATGTGGAATTACAGGAAAAGTTACAAAAGAAAATTGTTAAAATTTAATATAAATAAAAATAAAAATATTGTTTTAATCTATATAAATGGCTACCAACGATCTGGTCTGGTTAAGTATTATATTATACCGAACCCTAGGTTTGCGAGTCAAACTCGGTATTGTTTGTTCTCCGAGTCTGTTTTGTTTTAAATATTTTTGTACAATAGCAATTGTGAAAAAGAAAACCTACGTAAGAAGTAATAGCGAACTAAATACAAAGATCAATAGCTGCTTATTTTATATTTCGATGGCCATAACTAATAAAAAGTTGAAATATCCACAAAAAAAAAGCAATAAATCTATGAACTAAACTTATAATAAAAAAGAGCTAAATATATAATATATGTTGGCTATATTTAAAAATACAATCTTTTATTAAACAATCTCTTATTTCTATGTGACATCAACGTTATATCTAATTTTATTTTGTGTCGTGATACAGCCGCGTTGCAATTTGTTTCAATACAAATAGGTCGGTTCGACACGGGAAGGAACGCGTGATCAGAGAATACCAGCTTGAAATAGCAGCATAGCGCTGATGTGTTTCGTATCCTGAGTATAGGGCTCCGGAGACCCTTAATACTGGTGACTAGGCATTCCATATCAGATCTCATGAGTGACAACGGATCTCATCAATCAAGGAAACAAGCATTGATTCATCGTTTATGTATAATGTGGGTGTCAAAAACTGTGTGCTCGTTTATCATCCTCAATACAGTAGAAAAAAAACATAAAAAAACTATTACGAAAAAAACATTTTAGTTTTTTTTTTCATTAAGATGTATTCAAGCTGTTTATATTTGATTGCAGACAAAAAGCCGACGAGTCGTATCTAGTCGGCAAGGGTTTACCACCAGTGGAGGCTTACCTGAACATCCCGGAGATCATCCGAGTGGCCAAGGAGAACGACGTCGACGCGGTACACCCTGGTTACGGGCTACTGTCTGAAAGGTAAGAGAAATGTATTTTAAACAATCATGCTTGCAATCGACACGAATAAAGTTATTAGTAATAGTTTCTAGATGTAACATGAATGAATCGATCAGGGAAGGAGGACAACCCCATCCCAGAATATGAGCGTCCAATAGAATAACGGCTGTGTTTCATATGAAGAGCATAGGCGTATTCACAATAGGTGACGAGGAATCCAATCTTACTCTTATTTAAGGATGACAATAAATAAATATTTTTTTTTTTATTTTTTAACCACAACTAAATACATAGAATGAAAATTTTACGTAATAGAAATAAAAAATAAATATAAAATATACATGATAAAAATATATTAAATGATTAATAATTATCAATCTAATTAAATTAATTTTAAGAAGTGCGCTCAAATATGCTATTTTGAGGATATATATATACTCTTTATTGTATCCAATAAAGACCCAATTTTAACAAATATAAAGGTTCACAAAGGGCGAGATGAAAAATGAATTGAAGTGAGATATTGATGAGATACCCCTTCTGGGAAGTCGTTCCCTCTCCCGGTCGAGGTTTCCCGACGAATTCGATCACTATTTAAAATATAATAATTTATTTAATTATTGTTTAATCACATAAACTGTTACGTAAATACAATTTGATGATAATTATGTTAGTGTTTTTTTTCCATTGGAAAGATATATAATTATATAATAGCATGGGTTATTTATCGTGTTACGTTGATAGGGTCATCTTTAAAGAAAAAATTGTGATGGGTTATCGTATGTATAAAATAATTAAAAAAAAATACTGTTCTAACAAATTATTAAAGAGTTCCGTATAGATTTATGAAATAAAGATTACGATTTGATGAAATTTGGGTGGCAGATAGGCATACATAACTTCTGATAGAAATTGGCCTGATGACCATAGCCAATCCATATTCTACTGCTGGCCATTGTCAAAGGGTATAAGAGAGGAGCTCTTATACCCTTTGAATTGGAGCATAGTCTGTCACGGAATCCCACTGTGGATAGGACTTCACGTGTTTGAAATATGTTCATAATACTGGTTCGTCATACTACTTCTTCATAACGTTCTTCTTTACCGCCGAGTACGTTGGTTGCGACGTCATCCTTAAAGAGCGTAGTACGGCCATGCTGAAGCTAGTTGAAACTAATGTCGACCCTTTAAAATTGTAGCTGGAAACTAGGAAGGATAATAAACTTCGCTAGAAGTACATGTAGGTTTCTGCTTCTGTTATCGTTATATTGTGTCACCAAATAGATGGCGATATAAACTGTACGCTCACCATAAAATAAGTAACACCATATTTACAGGTCAGACTTTGCTCATGCCATCATCGACGCCGGACTTCGGTTCATCGGACCCTCGCCCCGTGTGGTGCAGCAGATGGGTGACAAAGTTGCCGCTAGGAAAGCTGCCATCGAAGCTAGTAAGTTGGTCTATGAATTGTCTCTTAGGGTTCCGTAACTCATATTATGACAGTGATACGACCTCATTCTAACTAGCTTCTGGCTGAAATGGATTGATAGGCTTGACTGGAGAAGGGCCAGGGCCACGCACTCATTTGGTTCTTGAATCCATGTTAAGGATGGTTCCAGTTGTCATTTGGCCACAGTACTGTATGCTCGTTTGTCATCTCTAATATTATAACAAAACGAGCTCTATATATATACGTATGCTGTGTAGCATGCGTAGATATATGTATAATAAAATATGGCATCTTCAGAAACCGTGCACAACGCCATCTATCGAGCTTAGATATAAACTTATTTAAAATATTTTTTCCTAAACTTCATATAAGACGCTTTCATAATTAATTTCATGAAGGAAGAACCCTTCAAAAGTAAAGAACTTCCCATATAAACTTTCAATCCCTAATTAACCAATTTTACCCCTTTTTTTTAACTTTTGAAAAACGCCGATATATAAATGTGTACGACATTTATTTCTAGACAGAAGGAGGTATATGAAATTTCATGTTTCTTTAAAATGACGGACTTCCATACGATCGTTAAACCCCTATTTTAGCCCCTTAGGAGTGAAATATATATAGTTCTAATTTTTGGATTATATAATATATAATAATATAATCCAAAAATTTGAACTATTAAGAGACAAACTTAACTATGAACTAAACCCCATACAGTTTACTACGCCTGCAAAATATAAATTTGTGATTAAAACATGCCGTCGAGATTCGGAAGAAATCTATAGTAAATCCAGTTTTAATATACATATTAACAAAATATGTCTTCATTATTCTATTGTAGAGGTCCCAATAGTTCCGGGTACCGACGGCCCCATTACCACCAAGGAAGAAGCCCTCGAATTCTGCAAGCAGCATGGTCTTCCAGTTATATTTAAGGTAAGTTTTTCATTTATTAAGGAGCTACAAACATTATTCTAGAATCTAGATATTAAAATGAAGGGCTTTTAGAATAGGGCTAAGGAATCCTGTGGCTGTCATATAAAGCGACTAAAAAGGGGGTTACGGCTTTGCGGGCGATCAGAGTGGGCGCTCTCATCGTCCAGGATAGCGTACCCGGGTTGCCGTAGCATATCGAGGGTGCTAGGAGAGACGAGGCATCCCTTGGGACGTGTTTAAGTTCAGTGCAGAGAGGCACCGGTGGGTTCCGTAGGAGATCCCGCAGCCACTCCCATTGCATTTTGGGTGGCCACCGTATCGTTTAAAGATTTCCCCCGACACAAAAGGTAGCATGATTAATTCCGATATTCATCCACCTTTGGATGGATAGCGGAATTAATCATGGATCCAGACACCTTTATTACTAGTGATATCTATGTCTATCTTAGTCCTCAGAGCTGATAACGGATCCGCATCCTGATTATTTATACAGGATGAATGTATAAATAATCAGGAACAACAGGTGTCTTGGGTCTAGGCATTACTTACCATCAGATGAACTGTGTCTTTGTTTGTCTAATAAAAAAACACTACTGTATGTATAGTGCAAAAAAGATCTTATTACTGGTGACGAAGCATTCCATCTTGCTTCTCAGGGATAACCACGCATCGGAATTATGATTCCTTATCGAGGATGGACGTGTGTGTTTTGGCTGGCTCTAGAAATCAAGTACCATATGAACATTATTTCAGGGACGAAAAGAATAACTAAATATAAAAAACGTACAAAATATGTTTACATAAATATTGTTATATATTTACAGGCTGCATATGGCGGGGGCGGTCGAGGTATGCGCGTAGTACGCGAGATGAGTGAAGTTGCGTCTGCGTTTGAACGAGCGTCGTCAGAAGCGCTTGGCGCGTTTGGCAACGGATCAATGTTCATCGAACGCTTCATAGAGAGGCCGAGACATATAGAAGTGCAATTGTTGGGTAAGTAATAGAAAATTATGTATGATGAGATCCTGTTGCACGGGGGCCGTATGTAGTATGTATAGACTTAGTCGACGCATATTAAACTGAGTCGTCGGGTAATATATGTCACTGACAGTAGGAATGTGCACGCAATGCGACATCGTGACGTTCATTAGCACCCTGACTCCAGATTGTTCGTTATGAGTAAGGGTTGTTGTTTTTCTATAAATATAAGATTTTTTGTTATGACACTCATTACATTGCTTACGCTTCGTTACGCAATACGCATAATGGAGAATTTGTTTTCTGACGTAGTGGATATAATGAGGATATATATGATATATTTTTGAAGTACTAAGAAATATCCCTAGAAAAGATAAAAACGGCCCTTTTCGATCTATACAGTTTCTCTATGATAACGTCGAAACAAACATTTCATCTTATAAAATAAAAACTTTTATTTTCAGATAGCGAAAAATTATTCCTATTAATACTTAACATAATTTAGCATATCGATCGTACCTATCCTGTTATCGATATGCACCTCTACAACTCTTACGCACATCACTAAACCTCTCCATAAGACCTGTAAGTGCGAGCGAGACAGTCAGATAAATATGATTTATGACCCGAAGCCTCAGTTCATAATGCGTCGACTATAGTTGGGATGAAGATGTGTGTGTAAGGAGGTATATATGTAGATTGGGTGTGCATGGGTTATCACCATTTCTAGAAACTATTGAGGCTCGTGGTACTAATCTGGCATTTTTTTTTTAATAATATTACGAGGTATTATAAAAATGAATGACTTAAATACATTTTTTGCATATTACAGGCGACAAGGCGGGTAATGTGGTTCATCTTTACGAAAGAGACTGTTCGGTGCAGAGGCGTCACCAGAAGGTTGTGGAAATTGCCCCCGCTCCGCATTTGGATCCCGAGGTATAACTTAATGTATTTTTACTCTATTAAGTACAATCATCACCTCTGTGTACACCATGACGGTTCCGGATGACGTCATCACATCACAGAAGTCGTTAAGTTTGCGGGGTGACGTCATGGGGTCATCAGATTTGGCGCGTTCTATTTTTTTTAAAAGACAAGGCAATGTTCGACTTGTTCCCGTCCCGTGTTTATTTATTTGAAAAGACAAGCCAACAGAATACATATTGCATCGTGCTGATTATATTGGGACTAGATTGGAATGATTGCTGCAGGCAAATTATTTTAATTAAAACCGACGAAACATAATTTCACAACGAAAGTAATTAACTCGTATTAGTAACAATTCCTGACTTATCTATATTTTAACCGTAAAGTAAAATTTTTTCACTGTCACGGTTCATGGCGTACTTGAGAAACGCACATTAGATATATCTAATGTGCGTTTTCTGCAAATTGCAAACCTGAAAAATTATATGTTATAATCGTACTCAATTTAAAATCGTTATCATCGTCAGAAAATGATATAACTATTAAAATAACTATTTATAATACATTTCATAGGTTCGTCAGAAAATGGTCGACTGTGCTGTCCATTTAGCTAGACACGTAGGATACGAAAATGCTGGTACAGTGGAATTTCTACTTGATGACCAGGGCAACTTCTATTTCATAGAAGTCAATGCGAGGTTTGTTTTTTGTTTTCATAATAATAAGATACTTAACAATGAAATTAAAAACAATAAAATACACTCTATATTGCTTTGTCTTCAAGATTTTCTTGATATGTAGAATACGAGATTGTTGAGTTGGAAAATACTTGTGGGGTGACATATATTTTGCATATAGACTAAAGAAGAACATACAGATTATATAGCAAATTAAATGTCTTTTTAAGGGTGTAATATTTGTCGGCGAATGACAAGGTATTTTGGCCAGACCAATGTAAGTCGAGAACCTGAATCACAACCGTCCTCCAGTCAAGTAGCAATGAACTTAAACCAAAAGCTCAGGGGTACAAATTGAAATTCCCCTTACATGAATTGCAGTTACAGAATTTTAGATCCGGGTTTCACCCGACAGAGTTACTGGAATTATGGCGTATCAGGTGTGGGGTGCGTGTCTTCAGGGACACTGCACGTGTCCTCGTCATGTCTAAACAAAAATATTTTTCTGACATTATACATATATTCTTCAAGAAACCGATGATAGTTTTACTATTGGTGCACAATCGCCATGTTTTTAACACGACTCGACGATTTCAACTGCGACATTCAGCACAGTGTTGCCATATAATTGCAAATATCCATTCAAAACAATTTTTCTTTTTTAAAAAAAGTTTCAAAAAGGTAAGAAATGTAATTTTTTTTCTTTTTTAAAAGAGTACTAGCAGTGCTATTAAAATTACTTCCCGTTAACCAATCCAACTAAGCTTAAATATTTGTGCGGACCTGTGAACTTAAGATTCGCAGCCATTATTAGAGTAACCAGAGGTTCCCAGACTTTTTTTCGTATAGACCACTTTCAAAATTTAGCAGGTTCCCGTGGACCCCCTGCAGCTACATTTCTACCATATTCCCATAACTCGACAAAAATGTGGAATATGCAAGTTTTTACAAGTAACAGTCCCTGAGCTTCTTATAATATTATCTGACCCCCTTACAAATTGTGAACTCCATTTTTTGTCACGCCAACGTAAACCCCCGTCGAGTCTTCCGTGGACCCCTGGGGGTTTTTGGACTTTGGGAACTAAGGCTCTAAACCATTATTGATATCACTAATTGCTATTAATTTCGTTAAATCACGCCAAATAAATTTAAATACGAATCCTAGGACGGTTCCTTCCTTTCTTGGTACCTGTTCGCTGTCGTGAACAAGAATCTATGAAACTAAGTACTCGTATATATCATTTAAAACAAATTTTATAACTAGGTTACAGGTAGAACACACAATAACGGAAGAGGTCACAGGTATCGACCTTGTGCAATCCCAAATCCGAGTCGCTGAAGGTCTAACATTACCTGAAATGGGACTAACCCAGGACAAGATTAAGACACAAGGATACGCTATACAATGCAGAGTCACCACCGAGGATCCGGCCAACAATTTCCAACCTAGTACCGGCAGGATTGAAGTGTTCAGGTATGTTCATATATATATATATATATATATATATTATATATAATTGATGATAAATTAAGAAAAAAATACATAGTAGCTTATGTTGATTGAAAGATAAATTATATTTCTGCAATAATTATTAATTTTAATAATGAGTTCAAATGTATAGTTACCCAAGTGTAGGTAGTATTAATCATGGAATTGATATAATATACAGGCTATAGTTACAAATATCTTATCGACATATAGAAAAACATCTTAAGGATCTGTATATTGTTACTTTTTAGGTCAGGCGAAGGCATGGGCATTCGTCTCGATTCTGCCTCCACTTACGCTGGTGCCATAATTTCTCCTTACTATGACTCCCTGCTTGTTAAAGTAAGTTATAAATAATTGTATATATATGTTTGTGAATTTTGACATTAATGTAAGATTCAGAATTAATCACCACCTTACTACACATAATCGGTAATTTATTTATTAGTGGCAGAGCTACACTGCAGTTTATTTCTAGCTGCAGAATGGGTCAGCTCGACCGGGTGACCTACGCCCTCACACAATACCAGCTAAAAGTATCAGCATAATGCTGCTGTGAGTACAGGGATTCGGACACCTTTATGACTGGTGACGAGGCATTCCATCTCAGTCCTCAAGTGTCAATGTATTTGCATTATGATTCCTTGTCAAGGATGAATGTAGATGTCACGGGCCGCAGGAATCAGTTAACATCGGGTGAACTGTGTGCTCGTTTGTTACTCTCAATGTAATAAAAAAATAAGCGTATTATAAAACAAATCAAACAAAAATAAACATATAAATAATGCATGTTAATACAATAATTAATAAAATATATTATGCCTTTCTTTCAGGTAATCTCGCATGCTCAGGACCTCTCATCGTCCGCAGCAAAAATGAACAGGGCTCTCCGAGAGTTTCGTATTAGAGGCGTTAAAACAAATATTCCCTTCCTTCTCAATGTACTTGAAAATCAGAAGTTCCTAAATGGTACGTATATTGTTATACAGTGTTTTTCATAAGGTAGATAATAGACAAATGGAATACTTATTTATTGAAAAAGATACACCATCAATAATATCATTTTACATTTATAGTTTATATTTACTAAATGTTAATTATTTGCCTCTACAAATGTATGCAAAATCAGAAAAATATTTATATTTTAATTTAAAAAAAAATGTATATTAAAATAACTGGAAATAAATAAAAAAATATATTCTTTAAAATGAGTAGTCACGTTATTATGGGTTTTCAATTATTTTTCACTCTATAATTGTCCACATTGGACGGGACGGACCCGTAGCTTTGATTAACGTGTAATTTACTGCGATCTATCGTATAGGCTTACATCCAAAATGGAAGGGCGACCTTTGAGTTTATTGTAACACTTTGAGTTTAGAGTTACCACACCTAAAACTAAGATGGAATATTTTTTCAATAGATCAACCAAGAGAATTACATCTAATTGATTTGAAGAAAAAAATGGGCATAGGTTGCTAAATACACATAATTCCACTTACAGGTAAAAATTGTAAGGTTAAATCTAGTTGTACGATAACTTATGATTAAGAGAAAATGAACTATTCATTTTTATTATTTAATTCATTGTGAAATTAAAAATAATAATTTAAATAAATTAAATGAAACTAACTAATTATGAATTAACAATAGTTACAGGTTTTCCTTGAGTATAACTAAAACTAAATCCTCAGATAGGAGTATTTTGAGTTTTAATCATTTTAGCTAATAGATTTATCCTTACTAATAAATTCTTTGTACAATATGCTTACCTTAGGTATTGGGGAGTGGTGTTTTGTACAATTTATGGGTAAAGAGTGGAGTAGGGTATCGCCGTATACGACAGAGAACTTTGAAGGATATTTGGCTCAACACTTCGGGGTTATCCATGGATCCATTAATGAGTTTATATAAAAATATCATGTCAAGTAACATACGCCTGTCCGTGAGTGAGTTTAACTTGCAGGTTTTAGGCCGATTTTTTTTTGTGTCTCTTCTTCCTACGGTGCCTATTCAATGCTGAAGGTTGACCGCCAACTATGAAGAATTGTTTCGTCTCCCTCTTTTTTCGAAGTTACAAAGTTGTGTCTCTAAATATTACCAATATGTACATCAAGTCAACAGTATGTTTTGCAGCCATTTAATGGTCCAACAATATAATATAGACGTGTATTTATCATGCAAGTGTTACTTAAACATTTCAGGAGCCGTGGACACATATTTCATTGACGAGCATCCCCAACTCTTCATGTTCAGAACATCGCAGAACAGAGGTCAGAAGATACTCAACTATCTCGGCTACGTACTCGTCAACGGACCGGCGACCCCGTTGGCTACAAGCATACCTCCTTCTGACGTCAAGCCGTTTATACCGGCTATACCCTTGGGTGAGTGGATTGTTAAACTGAAATGTGTATAAATGTACGAGTGTGTGAGTGCGCGCGTGTGGTGTAGTTATTTGTATGATTAGTTACACTTCTTATGCGTGGCTTTCTGTGTGGACTTACTTTGAATACTTAATTTGTGATGTAAAATTTTCTTTTCATACTTAGGATTTATTCTAAACACGTTTATGAAGTATAACTTTGACGAGTTGTTGCAATTTGTATGTAGTGTAATAACCTAGCATCTCATATTTTATATAGATTTTTTTTTAATTTGCTGTGCAATATGTGAAGATTGGTTCTCTAAAATAATTTCGCTTGTATTGTATTTAATACTCAAATATGTTGCATATGTCATATTGATCATAGACAAGGATGACAAATTCACTAACATTTTAAAAAGAAAAACGAGAAATTGACTTGACATTGGAAAATGATTACTTTGTCAAAATTAAGTTTTTTGTTAAGGTAAATTAAAAGTAGTCTATTTCCTCAAAAACGCATGTGTGTGCGTTTGTGTACAGGTTTCTATTTGTGCTCGGTATAAAATAAAGTTGATGCAAAATGAATATTAACATATAAACATAGTATAAGTATATACTGTTCTGACACTTATATCAACAAGTTTTTATTCCGTCCTTTAAAAGTTAAAAAATACTCTTTGATTACTTTTTTGTTTAGCACATTACACAAGAATGGAAGATGAAATTTTTATTAAAGCCTTAACATTGAGGACACATTTTATCACAAAATTAACGTTTTTTTTTTTCAGTCCGCTCTGGGCATGGTATGTGCAAACAATCCCCCACTCCTTGTTTGCTGATATTTATTTGCTTAACAAATATTTCTTTTGTGTAGACGTGAACTTTTATCTTTAATATTTTGGGAATAACATTATACAATGAGAAAGGTTTATTTCTGTATAACATTGGGATTGGTTTTGTTTAACTTAATTTCTTTAGAAAAATGTCATATTCATCAAAGAAGTAAATAACAAATAGAATAAATACTTTATCCTTTAACTGTTCGGGAATCGACCTTATTTATTTTCCTTTGCCAATATTATTTGCTGCTCATTAACATGTTATTTTAATTTACTCTCCTTTGATTTCGGAATATTTTTCATTTGTACCGTATTTAATCTGTGCACGCCATAGACATCGTTGCACATTTTCATTTTTTCACTAATAATATTTTTCAGACCTTTCCCCTGAGGCCATTAAAAGACACGAATTGACGGGTGAGAACACAGGTAAGGAAATAACAAAGATACAATAAATATTTTTCATTTAATAACAATCATAAAGTGTCAAAAAATGTGTGGCATTTTTTTTTTTTTTAAAGTCACAATGTGCCTGCGTTTGGTTGTATTAAGAAAAAGAATACTTTGCAATCAATAACATTTTTGGTTTTCTATTGTTTTTATTGAAAAATATTTTTATATTACAAATATTTTGAACCTGATAAAATTATGTGATTGTTATGGCCTTTCTATTCCTAGGTAATAATCAATTTTGACTAATGTAGTGCATGGAAATGTCTTAAAATTGTTACAAATATGGAGCTTATATTAAACACAAAAAGGTTTATATTTAGGGTTAAGACAATAATGATAGAATTGTCTATTATATTTTTATACATGCTTAAGCATAACCCCGGACAATCCAGAGAAACGGATGCTTAGCAGCTTCGTTACCGGACTATAATAGTTTAGAATTTAAACATTTTAATTTCTATATTGATTGAAGTATAGTGTTTGTAAGTGTTTTAACAGTGATATACTGCCAAGAGCCATACTGCCATGAGCCATAGTGCCATGAGCCATACTGCCACGAGTCACGCTGCCATGAGCCACGCAGCCATGAGCCATACTGCCACGAGTCATTCTCCCATGAGCCATACTGCCATGAGCCATATTGCCATGAGCCATATTACCACAAGCCATACTGCCATAAGCCTTACTGCCACAAGCCATACTGCCATGAGCCACGCTGCCATGCGCCATACTGCCACAAGCCATACTGCCATGAGCCATACTGCCATGAGCCATTATGCCGTGAGCCATACTGCCACGAACCACTCTGCCATGAGCCATACTGCCATGATCCATACTGCCATGAGTAATCTTAATATCGAAAAGGATTCCACGATTCTTTTTTTCTATAGGGGTGACAAACGAAGACAATTCACTTGATGGTATAAGTCACGGCTTAATCAAAAAATAAAGATACCCTAACCTTCAAGTATTGGCTTGGTCCTTCAAATAGTGCCCTATAGCCAGATAGCAGCATATAATTTATGCATTATGCATCAAGATACTCCTCCTTACCTCTATGCTCCATAATATGTCTGCTTCTTCCATTGATTGCTACAAGACAATAATGAAAATGTATGATTCGTGGCAAATATCAATGACTTTCTTTGGATCGCGACAATTCACCCTAATTATTTCTTCTTTAGCCGTCCAACCACCGAAAGGTTTCAAGCAGATCCTAGATGAAGGTGGCCCCGAAGCTTTCGCTAGGGCTGTCCGCCAGAACAAAGGGCTTTTGCTCATGGATACCACATTCAGAGACGCCCATCAGTCGCTTTTGGCAACCCGAGTGAGGACGCACGACTTGCTCGCCGTGTCCCCATACGTCGCACATAACTTTAATAACCTCTACGCTTTGGAGAATTGGGGAGGGGCTACCTTTGACGTTGCGCTAAGGCAAGTGGATTTTTTTTTAATCTGTATTGCTTTGTTTTATTTATTTTAGTTCACAAATAAGAGACCGTACAATGTCATACGTTTTAATTTTAAACCCTTCATAATTTCGTAGTGTCTTTACTACATGAAAGTAAATAACATCGCCTCTACTAACTCTGGGCAGAATTTAGAAATTACGCTGGAAATTTGCAGGTTCCTCCACGAGTGCCCGTGGGAGAGGTTGGAAGACATGAGGCGGTTGATTCCCAACATTCCGTTCCAGATGCTACTGCGTGGAGCTAACGCAGTAGGTTATACCAACTACCCTGACAACGTTGTATACAAGTTCTGTGATATGGCAGTAAGTTTTTTTTTTATTTTTTAATTTTAATCAAAACTAGCAGCCTGACTCAGTTCAGACTACAGTTCGAAGTTTAAATCATTTCTATAGCAATTTAATAAATTTCTAATTTCAATCTGGTGATTATCCTTACTGATATTCATGATATAAAAGTTGTAATAATTCTAGTACATAACACTTTTACACATTAAAAATGATTATATGTTAAGTATAAAGTTTAAATGAGTATATTTTACATTATATATATATATATATATATATATATATATATATATATATATATAATATGATATATATGATATTAGGTTTTACATACACTAAACATACATTTTTTCATCTATGGTTAGAGTGAAAAGAGCATGAGTTTGTATCTCGCTCTTTCAGCATATATTTGCTGGCTGATGTAAAATATTTGTTTTCATTGTAATGATTTGACGTATCAGTGCTTTTTATGATAATATAATATATTTTAAATTAAATACTTTACTTTCATTCTTACTGATATAAAGAAGTCTATTAGAAATAAATGACTTTTAAGTGATGGCAAGATGGAAACGTTCACAGGGACAGCCGTGGTCTTGTTTTATACGATGTATATATATTACATACATTAAATGTATAAATAAAAATTAAATTCTGTTTTTTACTAAGTGCATAACTGCCGGACCGATTTGTTTTTTTTTTCCTATGTTGGTAGTAGTTATTCGTGAATTAGGTTTTTACGTTTAAACTCTTAGCTACTTTTAGCCATTCTGATTTGGAAAGGTAGCGCATTCCACAGGAATACTCCTTGATTGAACAAAGAATGATGAATAATGTAAGAATTATCTATAGGATTCAGAACTATTGGGATTCAGAGATATTCATAACACTTATATATAACACATACTTGTGTTATATGTAAGTGTTATAATTAATTTGAATTGATTAATGTATAATTATAAAATTATACATTACCCATCATATTAAGTCACCAAGTTTTTTTTAGGTAAAAGCCGGTATGGATATTTTCCGAGTGTTCGATTCCCTGAATTACCTTCCCAATCTGATCCTCGGGATGGACGCCGCTGGAAAAGCCGGTGGCGTTGTTGAAGCGGCTATATCTTATACAGGAGATGTATCCGACCCTACGAAAACGAAATATGATCTCAAATATTACTTGAACTTAGCTGATGAACTAGTTAAAGGCGGAACCCACGTCTTGGCAATTAAGGATATGGCTGGATTGTTGAAACCCCGTGCAGCTGAGTAAGCAAAATCGTTTCAAATACTTTTAGCGTTTTGGTCTTTTTTTTGACCATATGTACCAATTGTCTCAAAAAGATACTTCATGAAAAATTATATGTCATTTGTTTATTAATTTCAAACGGATAAATTAAAATCTCGTTAACAAAGGCGTATATCTTGAAATATAGGTAGATACTAAATCAGAAACAAAGATATGTCTTTTTAATATCGCTATCATATTTTTTGTGTTAATTAGTATAGAACTAAGCTGCTCCGCAGTTTGTTTCTAGCTGCAGAAGGAATGGGTCAGCTCGATTGAGGAAGTACTACGCCCTCTCTCTAGCCCTGTAGGGATCCGTAGACCTTTATTACTGGTGACCAGGCCAGTCCTCAAGGGTAACATCGCATCTGCATTGAGATTCCTTGTCGAGGATGAAAATAAATGTTACTCTCAATGTAATAAAAAAAAATCGTTCATTTTCAGATTACTAATAACAGCGATACGTGACAAGCACCCTTCAATTCCGATCCACGTGCATACTCACGACACATCCGGCGCTGGTGTGGCGGCCATGTTGGCGTGTGCCCGCGCCGGGGCAGACGCCGTTGATGTAGCCGTTGACGCAATGTCCGGCCTCACCAGCCAACCCAGCATGGGCGCCCTCGTCGCCTCACTGCAGGGTGACAAGCTCGATACCGGTACGTTACTCCACTCACGTACCAGCCGAGCATAGGAGACGTCGTTGCGCGTCTGCAAGACCATAAACTCCAAACACCAATTTGTAGTGCTGCTACAACGTTCGGTCTAGTCAAGCCAGCCATGCCCTCGTGAATGACTGACACCAATATGTATATATATTACACACATTGGTAGTAACAAACGAGCACACAGTTCACCGGATGGCAAATCTATATTCATCCTTGACAAGGAATCATAATAAAATGTGTTGTCACCCTTGAGGACTGAGATGGAATGCCTCGGCACCAGTCATAAAGGTCTCCGGAACCCTGCAACCACCAGACGAAACACAGCAACAATATGCTGCTATTTTATTTGTATTCTGTGAGGGCGTCGTCCTACTTCGGTCGAGCTGACCCACTCATTCTGCAGCTAGAAACAAACCGCAGTGAAGCTCTACCGATTCTGTTAAATTTCTAGAAACGTGGATGGTATAGGATCCATTTAAATTATCCAAGGGAATTCAGTCCAATTGTATCATTCCTTATCGAATGACAATGAATCGATGGATGTGTATGTTTATGCCCATTCCCTTCACCATCAGATGAACTGTGCTCTTGTCTCAATAATTTCGTAAAGGGAAGACAAATAATGCCTCTCTTCAGGCCAATTTCTGAGGGTCATACGGTCCTCAGAAATTGGCTTACTTACTTAAGTTAGGGTCGTTCTTTTTTTTCCCTATCTCTGTTCACCACGAATTTGGTCATTGTTTAGCCATACACTTTGCACGCATTATAGCTCCCTAATGTGGCGGTGTTATAGGTGATTGCAGCGCCATCTATATATCAAAAAAAATTGCCAACTCCAGTTGTCGTAGCGTCAATACCCATGGTTTAGCATGCGGATCGAATCCGCTCTTTGACTATTGTTCGTGACCCATCTTTCAGCTTTTTAAACTTAGTTGGAGAGTTTAACCGGAAAGTAAGTATTTTTAATAGCACTAGCTTTGTAGAGCTAGAATGATAATATGATATGCCCTCACCTAGAAATGGTTGTGCATTAAACTCAAATAACAATAATGAATTGACATTACAATCAATTGCAGACCTAATTAAAATTCTCATTAACACTTTATCACAGTCTAATATTCTTCCAGAGTCCAACGCTGACCCTTTAATTGACACTATCGTTAACTTACCAAATTATATTCATAATGGACAAGCAAGCCAAAGCTCTACAGTGGAACTGTAGAAGTGCATCGTCTAAGAAAAGTGATATAATTTATCTTATAAATAAATATAAACCTTTTATCTTTGCTCTACAGGTGACTTGGCTAAAACCAGGTGCTCCTTTTAGGTACTTTGGATATGCCTGTATACATTCATCATCTTATACAATTATAAGTACATATGTATACAACTAGTATTATATATGATATATTTTATTAAAAAACTTTTCCTTTCCATAATGTAGTGTTTTGTATTAGAGATAGTTTTATAACCTGCTGATCTTATCCTTTATCGGATGTAAATTTCAACCGATGTAAAATTCTTTTCTTTTACTATTCCGTTTCCTTACCTTTGTCTATGGCAATACGCATTGCGTGAAAAAAAAATGTTTTCAACATATTCTAATTCCAAAAACGTTAGTGTCACACTCCCCTCTAAATTATATTATATTAACGTATAATAAAAAAAATCTTAAATTTACTTTTTGTTTATTAATAAGTTTGAAGTTTTAATATAATATTTATTATTCTCACAGGTATACCTCTACAGAAAGTGTCAGAATACTCGGCGTATTGGGAGCAAGCGCGCACGCTCTACGGACCATTCGAATGCACGGCCACTATGAAATCTGGCAACGCGGACGTTTACATTAACGAAATACCCGGTGGACAGTACACGAACCTTCAGTTCCAGGCCTTCTCCCTCGGACTGGGCAGTCAGTTTGAACAAGTTAAGAAAGCATACAGGTATTTCAATCAATCAGTCGATCAATCAAATAGTTTATTTGCCATAATATGGTTATATAATGTTAAACGCACAAACTTGTTCTGCCACGTATGGCGTGCAATTATTATAATGAATTTAAATTTGAAACCAATTTAATATTGTATTAACATAATTATATCATCACAATATCAACCGTCAATTACTTTCTTATTTCATACAGATTTTCTAGCTTATCTTCTAGAAATGTTTAACATATATTCAATAGCAATTTAAATATATGTTAAACATTTCTAGAATAAGAATTATTTCCGCAATTTTTGAGCCGTTGACTTTAAATGTGTATTCTTAGTTAATTTATTTAAAACATAAACCAAGCTATGGTAGTTCGGTTTTCGGGTGTTCTCTATTACGATAATACGTGAATACTTGGGTTCTATGCCCGGTGCCAATGCAATTGTTATTTGTTCTCTAAGTTTTGATTTAACAAGTTCCATGATAAAGGTGAACATGTAAGGAAAAGTATGAGTCTAAGAAATAAATAAAAAAAAAACGGCGATATCATGTCAAGTAGGGCAAACCGCAGTGGTGGACCCGATGCCTTTGTCCAATAACGAGTATACGATAATTATGAGTTTTGAGTTAAAATATTTAAATTGTGATCCCGATGTGTCCTGTCACGCACAGCTACTCTGTGGGATCAGCTGTCGTCAGCGGTGTTTCCAAACCGATACGAATTAGGGACCTTCGAGAAAAAGTCTACACCGTTGTTGAGGACATTCTTGGGCGGCAGTGATCACTTACCATCGGGTGAGCTGCTTGCTCATTTGCCATTTTTTTTGTATTTCAAAAAAAATCACATAAAATATATAATCACCACTCAATTACCGTTGTTATAACGGAATTCGAATTATCAACTCGAATTGTTTTTTTTAAGGTCTGTATGTGTTTTTGAATGTCCTGTATCTGAATCTTCCTCCGATCTAATTGCACATGTTTGACACGAGAGGAAAAGTGAGAGCCTTGTGCACTGCAATGTATCCTACGTAGGTGACAGGGCCTTGTAACAACGTCTAAAAGGAACACTGTCAGTTCGTTATATTAGATCCTTTCATATGAAATGGCGTTTAGTCGTACTGGCCACTTTTATTGCAAATAATCTGCAGTTTGGTTAGGAATTTTAAAATCAAATTTAGGCTCGTTTATTTGTGTTTCGAATTTATTGATTCATTTGTTTTCGCGCCATTCTCGCTCCCAAAATTGTTTCAGTAATGGAATCAATGAACTAACTATAAAATAGCGGAAGTGCATAGATAATGGTACATATTTCGATTGATTAAATATATCATTTCATATAACCATATAATACGTTAATATCATAAGTAAGGAATATTACAAAATATATGTTTCAATTTCTTTTTTTGCAGAGAAGCCAATCTCTTACTAGGCGACATAATCAAGGTAACGCCGTCGTCTAAAGTGGTGGGCGATCTCGCTCAATTCATGGTTCAAAACAAACTGTCCGCTAAAGACATAGAAGAGAGAGCGGAGGAACTTTCCTTCCCTAAATCTGTTGTGGAATACCTTCAAGGTGCCATTGGTATCCCTTACGGAGGCTTCCCTGAACCACTCAGGTACAACTTTTTTCTCTTTTTTCTGTGTTTCAGTTTGCTGTTGGCCCTGAGACCTCTACAGCTTTATCTAATTAGACTCGCAAGCGGGAGACCTTCTGAGTAGGGAGACAACGACGATGCTGCGAAGCTGGCGCGACTACTGCTGCACCGCCTCTGCACTCTGACCATTGTGGACGAGGAACGTCGACGACAACAGAGGGGGGCGATAATACGATCCGAGGGCCCCTCCTTAAGAAGGCTGAGACCTCGGCTCAGATCGCTATCTATAGGGAGGACAGGTCGATTTTTAAAAGCGGCTTAGAACACGAGTAAATCTCGTGTAATCCGCTGTGTGGCGTTCCCGATCTAATTGCATGCATTACATTGATATAGAGAAAGGACGGCGAGCGTATCCCGCTCTGTGACCATGGTTGAAGTCCACCACATCGTCTTTAATGTTTCTAATTTTACACGAATCTAAGGTCCACGTATACCTACGTAGCAATAAAGCTTATTTTCTAATTTTCAGATCTAAAGTACTGAAAGACATGCCTAGGATAGAAGGCAGACCCGGACAAGAACTGCCTCCTTTAGACTTCGACAAACTGAAGACGGAGTTAGTGGACGCTTTCCCAGATGTGAGTGTTTTCTTTTCTCCATAAATATGTGTGTATATACGACGGCCACGTGCTGCAGTTTGAGTACCTGCATGCTGCGTCTCGGTTCGATACCAAGCCGAGGAACAAAATTTGTGTATCACAAATTATTGGTTTTCGGGTCTGGGTTTGTTGTGTGTATGTCCCTTGTCCCTGACACTGCATGGAAGCTTCCTTCGATCTTTCTTGCACATGCATTACATCGGAAGAGGGAATGGGACGAGTGCCTCTGTGTTTACGCAAATGTCATCTAGCAATACATAGAGTGCGAGTGAGTCAGAGTGAGAGTGAGAGAGAGATAGATAGTGGCTGAAATATCACTGTGATCGATACATTATCATCATGTACTGTAATACTGCAATCGAAGCTACACCTACATATTTGACTAGTGATAGATAGGTGTATACCAGATTCAAATGTTAGTTAATCAAACTGTAAATGGCAATACCGGTATACTAATCAGTAGTACTAATTCTAACTATTGACTAAAACATGAGTCAGTTTAGTCCACTTTCTTTTATTATTATCCAATTAAAAAAAATGGAAATATTGTACACGTTTTATTGTTATAATATATACTAAATTAGTATTGGAACGTTAACATCGATATACTTTTTTCATGGTTAATTTGAACTCGGAGCAATTTTTGAGCCTACCAACAACTCAGCTAATTTTACATGGCCGCGAGCATCTTCATGCAAGATTGAAAATGAAATCATCATTGATATCTTGTTATTATTATTTGTACTTCATGATAATGCAACACAAACAAATAAACATAGACATTCGAGTGCAAAAGTACACTGCAGTCCAAAAGTTTAAGACCACCTTAATTAAAGTAGGAAAATAGAGTAAAACTCCAATAAAATATTAAATGTTTAATTAACCTGTTTAATCATCTAACAGAACATTGATTGACAAACAATATACTTTAAAAGCGTAAAGAAATATTAACAGTTCATGCAAAAAAAGGCTATAGTTAGCTAAACTGATTTTTCATCAAAAAATCCTCCTTTACATGACAAGTCTCGGCATTGAACGGTCAATGAATTTGTTAATGGTGTCTTGTGATATATTGTTCCAAATTTACATACAGCATATCACATTTCTTCTCGCGAGGATGGGCCACGATTACGGACGTTCCTATCAAGCTCTTCCCTCAAAAGTTCAATTGGATTGAAATCCGGGCTCCGAGGAGCCCAAAGTATATTTTATAACACAAGGGGTGTTAAAAAACATGG
Source organism: Teinopalpus imperialis (assembly GCA_029286865.1). Classification (NCBI taxonomy): domain Eukaryota; kingdom Metazoa; phylum Arthropoda; class Insecta; order Lepidoptera; family Papilionidae; genus Teinopalpus; species Teinopalpus imperialis. Next base: position 5,014,469 of record JAGSMU010000035.1, on the reverse strand, counting down.
TTTGGCCTGTTTCTCTTCTAAATATCCTCTACATAATTTTGAGCAAGACGAGAGACGAGAGAAAAAGGGCAAGAGCAAAGGTTTTCGAACGGCAACGCGACTATACAACTTCGCATCTCTCGGTCGCCGTTTTACTGTAGTCAATGGTTTAACTCGGGTTTTGTTTACTTCAACGCGGATTTCTGGTGCTGTTAAGCGTCTATTTCGCTTGCTGGTAACAACAATGAAATTATCTTCACTAGACGTGGTAGCTCTCGACCTTCCCGAGCGTGGACGATTTTGAAAACCGCCTATCTCCCTGTATCGAGTTATTGTGCCATGAACACAATTCTTCGATAACTTCAGTTGTGAAGCAATCTCAAAACGCACTTCACTGCTTATTTCTCGAACTTTTCCCATTTTATGACGTCTTCACTGTGAGGTAAGAACCATGCTTTTACAGAATATCGTAAAATTGCAGTTTAACCGTGATCTGTTTAGTAATGTGACTGAAGTCATTTTAGTCCTCCGGGTATATCTCTTGTTTGATTCCTTAACGAGGAAAAGTTTGTATTTTGTGGGCCACAGAACCCATCTTACATCAGGTGAACTCGTACATCGACGAGATTGTATTAATAATTTAATAAGTAAATTGTACTAATAATTATTATTTATCCAGGTGTCAGATCAAGATGTGATGTCAGCGGCGATGTACCCGCAAGTGGCGAACGATTTCTTCCGCATACGTGACAAATACGGACCAGTTAAACACTTGGACACAAAGACATTCCTAGTAGGACCCAAGGTATGCATATTTTAATTTTAATTGAAAGGCCGGCATCGCATTTGCGACTCCTCTGGTGTTGCGGATGTTCATCACATCGGGCGGCAGTGAATCAAAAGGTTTTGACAAATCACGGCACGCGATGATCCGATGGCGTTATCAAAACGCCTTCGCGTCTTAATTCTACACACGAGAAAGGATCCTCCCTCCCTTTAGATAGCGATCGAGTAGAGGTTTCTTACCTCCTTATGAGGGACCCTCGGATCATATGATCGCCCCCTCTTTTGTCGTTCGTCCACAGGAGTCGGAGTGCAGCGTTGGTGCAACAGCAGTCTCCGCGCCAGCTTCACTGAAGTGGTCGTTTCGACAGAAGAACCTCTCATTCCTCCTCACAGAATAGCAGCATAACGCTGCTGTATTCCGTATGGTGAGTGGAGGGATTCGAAGATCCAATTACTGGTGGCGAGGCATACCTGAGGGTTGAAATCATACGACCATAGTTTGGCGGACCTCGGGTGACTTAAAGACATATTTTTAGATTGTTATTCTTGTACAAGAGTAACTAAAATTTTAAATAATATCATATGTTAAGTTTCATTCCATACCACAGGTTGGAGAAACAATAGAAGTGAAAATACAACGCGGCAAGACGCTAGACATCAAGACGGTGGCGATCTCTGAGGAGATGACCGCGGCTGGCGAGAGGGAGGTATTCTTCGAACTTAACGGACAGCTGCGATCGGTCTTTATAAGAGACGAGAATGCAAGCAAAGTGAGTTTATTAAAATCTATAATTTATTGAACACATTGAATGCCATTATTAATTAATGAATATCCCCATTTGGATCCTCTTTTGATTAGGTATATATAAAAATATATGATAAATAAATATTTACACTATTTATATGTAATGTAAAAGAAAACCTCTATGATCGGCTAAGCATTCAGATCCGAGTAGGAATATTACAACTAGGGATGGCAAGGTGTTATCCAAGAATATTATTGGAGAAAATAGTTCGCACGGAGCCGAGTAAGCTACAATAGGAGCGTAGTTCTGTATGCGTTAAGCTCTCCCTACTGAGCCCATGGTGATAGAGAATGATATATAGGCATTGTGTAAATATTTAAAATCGCGCATCTGCGACTACACTGGTGTGGCGGATGTTCGTGGGCAGCGATTACTTACAATCAGGTGGGAATCAAATCTAGTAGTATAAGTTATATAAAATAATGTCAATTAAAAAATTATATAAAGTTATTTCATTTAAAACCCTTCATACTTGTTTCAGGAAATGAAAATTCATCCAAAGGCAGTGAAAGGCAACAAGGATCAAGTTGGTGCGCCTATGCCGGGCACGGTACTTAGTAAGTATTTGTTTGATAGACCCAAAGAAAGATAAAATGCTAGTTGTATAGAATTTTTACATAGCAGAACCACAAACTATAAAAAAACCTCTAATTTAAATAGGTTATGGTCAGAGAAAGTAGCTAGAAATACTATCAATTTAAAAAAATATATATCACGGTTATTATGTCCTCATGATAGATCATCGTGGCTTTCTATTCTAATCACAAATTATCTTATTTTAATAGCAATAAAAGTAAAAGAAGGTGACAAAGTAGAGAAAGGCCAACCGATCGCAGTTTTATCCGCTATGAAAATGGAGATGATCGTACAAGCACCCAGGGCTGGTACCATCAAATCTGTCAGCATCACAAATGGACAGAAGTTGGAGGGAGACGACCTGATCTGTACTATTGAATAGAATCTTCAACAATAGGTAATTCGCATGTTTATTTATGTACACGTTTATTGTTAGTTATTTTTAATTGTTTGTTCATAACGTTGGCTCAAATAATTTGCAGCAGCATTTTTATTGATGATACATGATATAATGTGCACAAAGGTTTTTGATCAACTGTGATAAAATTATTATAATTATTTTCATTGTGTTATCATGTTATTATATAAATCACAATTTAATACCACTTTTGAAAAATGTTACCAAGTTTGTCCGTGCGTAATTCGCACAAAAAAAAGCGCACCTGCGAGCTTTTTTTTTACTTTATGATACAGTTGTGATAATTAGGGCCACCATACTTATAAATTTATTGTTTATTTCGGTAAACATGGTATTTTAGAACTAAAATATTTTTGGCGTCAAATCTACTCTTCCGTTTTTTATGTATTCTTTATGTTAGAATTTATAAGTAAATATCTGGAGTCCATTATGTCCACGGTTTATAAAATTTGACTTACTAATCATCTAGTTACATAAAAAAAAAACAATTTAGCGCCAAAAATATGTTAGTGTAAACGATATTACTTTATTAGTTTTTTAAAAATTAAATATCAATAATTGTTATGAAAGTGAGTTGAACTCAAAATAACTTTCAACACAAATTATTACATTTCTTCATTTCTGTCTATAAAATCTATGGTAAAAAAACTGTGATATAATCACATCACTACAGACATGATATTTAAACCATATGGGTTTGTAAAATTGCAAGTTATAAATTCATTGCAGTGCAAAGAAATAAAGACATTTTTCATTAATTTGATATTTCTGGTATTCTAATGTACCATGCAAATCAAAATCTACATGGGAGAACTAGAAGTGCATTGAATGTAACGGTAATTAAAATAGACTATTCAATTAAATCTATTATCTTAGTACGTAAATATTTATACTGTTTAATTTGAATAAAAGACATTATTAAGGCGTATATGACGCAATTAATATCATTCATCCTTAATATTTTATTTTTAATTTATTCTTGTGGCAAATAAAGCTGGATGAATATAGAAATCTTAGTGCATTCACACGTTTTTTGTGATCATAAAGACTTAAGAAAGATAGGTCAATTTCTTATTCAATTAACATTTTCTACGTTTTTAATAATATTATCACAATATAAACTTATAATGCTGCATTAGTGTGTATGCATCCTAAGATTTACAACTGATTTTTTATATTTCCGGTGCTCATTGTTTTTATACTTCATTGTTAATTTTTTATGTTTGTATGTTTAATGATCGAAAATAAATAATAATTCAAAATATTTGATATTATTTTTCTTCCTTAGAAAATATTTAAAAATAAATCACAATCGACTTCAACATGATTATTATTTAATTGTTAGGTTTCAATAATGTTTATTGTAATTTCTCGTTCCATCTCACGAGACCAAACTTTATGCATGGGAACTGGGAAAGTTGCTGATACTGCCATGTATTGGAGCTTTTTGTATAAAATATATTATAAATTCGGAAATAGATGTGCATCACACATGAGTGACGTCATGCGTGCGGTTGTTTGTGAATTGATCGACACCCCGTGGGGAGTTCACGGTCAATTTAAAAAATTCGAAATTTTAAAAAAAATCGATGGATGCCGCGAATCTTAAGGTTACGCCTAGTGATAATTAAGGCTTTGCATTTGAAATCTTTAAAACTTTATTTTCAATTAGTTTTAGAGCATCTTAAAATATTACTAGGAGCATGTAAGTATTCGATAAGTCAAGGATTTTGGTGACTTTAGCCATGCTAAGCATAAGCTGAGGATATGACTATAAATTTCATTGCCTACTTAACTCGTATGCTAAGTCGAAGCAAATTCTAAGTGCGCTTTATAAATTTCAGCCTAAGCTCTATTTCGTATATACTTCAAAAATACCTTATTATCGATGCTGAGTCACGAGCTACGAGATGAACGCCTTATCGAGCGTATCATCAATTACTTACAATCTAAAACTGGTGTCATTTTTGTTGTCCCTAATAACAAAACGTAGTTGCACCAGCTCTTACGTCTATCTGACCCTAATCTTAAACAATTAATAGCAGAATACCAGCGTGGTAATGTGTGTGATCCGATGTTTCAATTACAGGTGACGCTGCACTATATTCCTCGGGTAGATTTTGAATCGTTGTGCGTGTTTATGGGCCGCAATCACTTCTAATCAGGTGATCTGTGCTCCCGTTTATTAACAATATGTGAAAAAAATATATCGCTACTCATATATCAGAAACGATGCCCGTTCATACGCATTCCGAAATGTTGGCACAGATAGTTAATAATAGTACTGATATTTATAGATAATCCGTAGACAGAAGCAACTGACCTCTCGGGTACCATCGAGTCGGTCGCTCTCGCGTAACAGGGTAACGGTCCAAGCCGAGGATTCCCCTCGAGAGCCCTTGCGCTGGTTACCCAGCTGAGCGTCATAAGCTCTCGGTCACCTTTCAACCCGGTGTTTCTATAAAAGCCCTCGGGCTAACCACAACCCGAAAAAAGAAAGCTCGTTCCTAATAATTACTGAATATATTAAGTAATTTAACTCCTAGAACAATCTTGTACTGTTTAAAACAAGAAAACTACAAAAATGTTTTATTTTTATACTATTTATTAATAAATCGCAATTTTAACTTTCATTACATAGTTTCATATAGTAAAATAGGTACTTATATACTATACATAACTACATATATAAAAACACTAACAGCCTTAAGTTTAAGCCAGTATAGGTATTATATAAACACTACAGTTGTCTTTAATTTGTATTAATTAAAATAAAATGAAAAGATTGTTGAACAGCCTGGATCAAATTCGGAAAAATTGCGACTAAATTATCACATCTTGTTATCTAAAAATTACTACTACGACGACATTATCTAGTTATTACAAGATAATTTCAACGGCGATGGCTACGTATTAGCCGTTAGTAATTGCACAAATACGCCTGCTGTGATCTTCTGTCTCCTCTGCTTTCATGCTCTGATATGAAGCATATACGACAGGCTCGGATAAAAGTACCATAGGTACATATCGATGTGTAAATTACACTAAATTCTAAGTTATATGAATAGAGCATAGATAGCTAAAAAGACGAAAGATATAATATAGCATGTATTAAATAGTTGTAAAATATCCGTGCCATATGAAATGTAAGGGGCAAGTGCCTCTGTTCGCATTAATATTAGCATATAATATATTTCAAGATCTTAAGACTCTTTTAACTATACAAACAAAAATATCCGCCGCAACTGTCCACCTGCGGGTGTTAATCTGGAAACCAATAAACATATTTTTTTTATCACGAATAGTCCATTGTCTTTTTGTTTTTCTATATCGAATAGGTGGCAAACGAGCTTGCAGCCCACCAGATGGTAGGTGATCACCACCGCCAATGGACATTCGCAACACAAGAGGATGCGTTGCCGGCGTTTAAGAAAGTTATTTCTTGAGCATACATTTGCTTATTCGAACTCGGCGAAAGTGGAATGGGCAGCAGTTATAAATATAAACAAAAAATAACTATCAGTGGGATATATAAAAGATTAATTCTTGTTATATGTTGACGTGGGAAAATAAATGGTCTATTATAATTAATATGGTCGAATTATATTATCTGTTATATTACTGCACATATATTTTTTTATTATGTTTACTGTTAACTTTTCTTATTACACAAGATCTTAACATTAGATATATTTGCTTCAACGGTAATTTTAAAAAAAATCTGGCTTAATCACGCCCAGTGAAATAATTATTTAATTTGAGTACTTTTTTATTTAGGCCAAAACGTGTAGTTTTGATTAGTCTGTATAACGATTTAACGAGCTTTTAGATATCTATATATATTTCGGAATACGATCGTTATATTCCGAACTTTCATGAAAGCACTTATATCATCCCTGCCGAACGTTGTAAAATGGGTAAATCCATCGGGTACACGGCACTTTTCTTCGCTTGGAGAATTAAAAAAAAACCTGATGATTATCAATTGGAAATCAACCACCGGCCATGACTTTTAGACAACGCATCACATGTACAACTGTTAAATGAATGTGAATTCCGGATACCTGTTTTTTTTATCTGGACAAGTCTTATATTTATGTCAAAATATACGTATATATGAAATATAGTATAAACACATGCCTTATAGATTTTTAGCTTATTTAATTTAATGAAATATGTAATTAAAGAAACTGATTTAGAACAGAAACATTATATGTCTGCTGTACGTCGTTGGTTGTGTAAACACTTGAACACTTGTTATTGAAAAAGTTGTAGTACTGTAGTACTAGTATTTAAAAAATAATTATATTTTTAAATAAAATACTGTATGCCCTAAACGTCAGAAACGATAAAGAAAAAAAAAAAAGGTCACATAAACGTATCGTTTTTATCTAATTATAATGTATACTTCAGACTCAAGGAAAACTTACAGAATAAAGACGACTCAACAGCTCTCCTTGGAAAATATAATTTTATAAAGGCTTTTATACTAACGTACTAATCGTCACTTAACAATCATTAAACTATTGATAAATTGGAAACACTGCATAAAATTGTCTAAACGTACAAAATTATACAAAAATCACTGCTACAACTAGATAGATAAATCAACAATTTAATCTACATCACCTGGATCGAGTAATGAGTTATCGACCAGCGTTCGTGAGAAATTGTCGGCTATCTTTTGTGCGGTGTCCACTTTATGGTCCTCTTGAGCCTGATAGTGCACTTCGTCTAAATCATTGAAGGAATGAACGGAGTTCTGATCGCTTAGACTTAAACTTGAGTCTTGGTCTTCTCCGTAGCACCTGCGCTTGTGATCCGACGGAAAGTTGTGGTAGGAATGTTCGACTCGTATCGCTTGCATCGTGTTGCTGAAATAAGAAACCAACATATTTAATAAATTCACGAGTAACTTTGCCTTTGTTACTCTAATGTTACGTACATACTGAAAAAAAAATAACTAAAGGGGATTTAGATAAAGTAGTACCTCTTTCTGTATCTTAATCTTTTAGTCGACAATAGATATTTTCACGACTAAAGGCAAAGTTAGGTCACATACCATCAGATAAGATGATGATATTAATTTATCCCTAATGGGAAAGGCAAAGGACTTTAGTCCATACAGCCAGGTCTTGTTCGTATGATGGTTGGTCTGAAACTCCTTACCATCAGATAAACTTTTTGATTGATTTAACTTTTTTTCACATCAGACTTATGTCAACCTTACTGACATAAAAAAATGTTTCCAGTGTTGCTAGAATTCTTTGCGAATTTCAATAGCCTAATGGTTTAGGATACGTTCTGAAAAACTTAAGGCCGTAGGTTCTAAACCACCATTAGACTCATCATGAACCATCTGCTAGCACAAGCATTTTCAGCTTATTTGGAGTGGTTAACCGGAATATTAGTAATGTTAATTGTGCATTGCTAATATTGTTATTAAAAAGAAATGAAAATGAATTTTTCAACATCAGTATTACAAATGATCCGAAAAATAAAATGAATCTCAATATTTTGAGCTTAATCAATTCACGATATGTTTTGCGGTAAATTGTTGTATGTGCTACAATAAATTTATACAAATATGAAGTGAACTATGGCTTACTTATTTTTTCCATCTGCCGCATTTTGCTGATAAACAAGTAATTATTTCTAGATTTCTATTGCACTAGCAAAAAGTGATTATGTACCTAGTCTTCCTCAGTATAGGCCGACCCATCTCCACTTGCAATTCCAAAGAGTACAATTTGGCCAACGATTCTAATTTCTCCTTCTCCTCGGGATCATGGAAACTTGGCAGCTTGAGCTCTGTTTGGCAGGAGTCCTGAAGAAATTTGGACAATTGTTCATTTGCAGCACTTAGTATAAGGAACCCTGGACGTTCTTCTCTTATTCTTCGGCACCCAGCCCTGATTTCTCTAACTTCGGTCACTGGTAAGTTACCCATAGAATGTTCGCTGTAATAATGGTCACTTTGTGGTGACTTTTCACTCAAATTCAAATCACTTGACGACGTCTTCTGTAGTGTGAAGTTCGTACGAGGCGCCTGATTGAACGCTTCGTCGTTCTGCTCCGATTTCTTTTTAAACGCCTGAAAGGAATGAAAAAACGTCTCATCCGCATTTTTGCCAGAAACGCCAGCGTTCTTGATATCGCTGAAGCTCGAGAAAGATGAGTGCGGCTGCAGTATATCCCTGTTCTCTTTTATTATAACTTCGTCTTCCACATCGACAACCGTTTTTGAATCGGACATCATGTCATCGTCATTCCCAGAATCAACTTTGGCTCTTTTCTTTTTAAATCTATTCTTACAATTACTCCAACCACCCTTGCCACACAGGTTTTCCTTCTTCAACCTCTTTGGTGGTGGCATATTGCTGATTGACTTTGTGCAGTTGTTATTAACTTTTGACGATTTGAATGTAAGGCTTTTATTGAACACCTTTAGTTCCTCAATTCCAGGCCAGTCTGTTAGCTCATCGTCTCCTTCTCTATCACTGTCATTTGTAACGACCCCATCCGATTCGCTGCTACTGAGTGAACTACTTTCATTGCCAGTGCAATCCATCCCACTGTTGGAGTCGTCGAATTGTAAAGGATTTCTCAGAGAATTTAGAGGATAAGACTTATTCAACATTTTAATCTTTCTATGATACTTCCCATCTAAGGAAATCTTGCCACCCGGATTAAAGAATGGTGGTAAATCTGTCGCTATACGATATCCCGTCATTTTTGAAAGTATGGGCACACCATTCTTTGATGGATTCTTGTAAACAAAGTTAAAACTTGAACTTCCCGGCAATGACGGTGTATATGTGAAGGTTGAAGTTGTTGTGTCCTCTGTATTATGTGACTTGAGTACAATTTTACCTGGTTGCAGAACCGACTCTTTTCTTTTCTTGTCCGTGTCGTGCTTCTTGGATTTGAAGTCGTTTTTGAAGAAAGCCGACTTGGATGAGCAGCCTCCACTGAACGATCTCTCCCTCATCTCACAACCATCATTCTTATCCCTGTGTGACCATTTTCTTTTACCACAGAATGCATTCCTAAATTGTTTAAATCCAAAATTAGTATGATTTTTAAACAATTAATATATATTCTAAGAAAATATAAGAAGATTAGAGAGTCATTCCTAAACAATATACAAATTATGTCTTATATATTTCAACGTGCCAGTTAATATTGACATTTCATAACAATGAAAAACTATTAAAAAAATATGTACTCACATTTCTCTATTGAAGATATTAGACTCCCAACAACTCATGAAAATTCATTCGGGTGGGAGAGCCATATTATGTCAAAGAAAGATTATTAAAAAAGTATTTACTCTTATTACAAGATATTGCAAATAAGTGAGCACATCAAACAATTATGTATCCATATGAGTTGACAAAAAAAAATATTTAGGAAAATATTGCTAAAATGTAACAAGAAAAATTTGTATAATATGTAATAACTTACCTTTCCTGTTTATGTTTGCCAATATGTATTAATGGGGATAAGCCTGGGGTTTGTAAAATTATTGTGGTTGGTGAAGTATTTAGCTGAAAAAAAAATTAATGTGTATAGTAAAAAATAAAAGTGCGTAGGGTGTCATAGTAAATGCCATTATTCATTCATATATGCTAAGCAGTGTTGTTTTGTGACAAGTCCATGCATAGCAAAGACAATTCCATTCTTCTGGTTAATTTTAACCACGGCAATATTTTCTGGTTATTATATACAGATGATATATCAACTGTGCAGAATATATTTTTATATTGCCATAAACAATTGCCTAAGCACGAAGGCACCCTCGCTTCATCCCCTTCTTTAGTTTGATAATATACTCTGTTAACCTAATTTTTGCTGTTAACATAATTAGATACAAACACAAAAAATGGAGGTGTGTCTATTATTATCATAACATGACTATAATAGACATACCTTATCCGTAAAACTCAGAAGTGTCTATTTACTAAAACAATCTTGTAGACAAGAACACAGATAGTTCTGTATGAACATTGAAGGAAAACTGCTACAAATTCTAGAAATATATTTACCTCATTTTAACTTTTGGATGTTTTGTGGTCTATCTCGGGTCTATCAGGGTAATATCTGCCAGTTGTTACCAGATACATTTTTATGCATTAGTACAAACATGAGGGTGCCCGCTCATCTCATCCCCTTCCCTAATATGATGTATTACATGTGCAATAAGTTCATAGGAGAGATCATGTGCAGTGTCATAAACAGATATACCAGACAACATAACCCGGATAAACCCCAAAAATCAAAAATTTGAGTTGTACAAACATTCTTCATCTGGGAATCAAAAACCAGGCCTGAAAGCCAGGTATTGGGTACTCTGAACACTATACCATGCATCCTTCTTACTTACCTCTGTTGTTACACTTAATATTTCGACAGGTGGTGATCTCTTTCCATCCACATATTCCACTGGCATCTTTTTGTACTTCCTTTTCCTTCTAGCATTTGCTGGCCGAGTGGGAGAGAAGTTTTCATTAAATGAGTCTGACTCGAAATTGCCAATTTGGCAATACTGCCTTGATTTCAAGTTGCCAGACTTGTGTAAATTAAGATGAGGATCATCCGAGTCAGACAATGGTTGAGTGATAAGCGGGGCTTGTGGTGGACTACTTGAGCTACCATCTTCAACTAAGCTCACGGTTACAGTGGCCGCTGTATAATAAAACAATGACTGTTGTTATTAAAACTCAAATTACAAGGTTAAATTTTATAGTGCTAATCACAAAGTTCAACATTTCAACATTAAAAACATGAAATGTAATAAAAAGTATTAAAAGTGAACTTTATTTAATTTAAAATTAGTAAAATCCCCATACTCATACAGCTCAATAAACATGATAAAGCTTTTAAATTTGAAAGATATTACTACATAAGAAAATTTGTATAGATTTGTCCTGGTTCTGAAAATGTAATAGCATATTTTTAATTTTAGAACATAACCCCCATTTTGTACTAAATCTATGCACAACAGGTTTTATACAAATTTCTTCAAAAGAACATTTAAATACTTAATTGACAATTTATATAACTTTATTTCGTGGTATATTTGGAGGTGTAATCTAAAAGCAGCATGCACTTCACATCAAGCAGAATAATCCCTATAGGTAGATTGTGTAAATTCTATAACAGAATAAATTCTGCATGACATTTTTAATTGATGTATAAACATTTTTACATTTTTGATCAGATCTCTTTATAAATAAGAAGCATAAAAGCACAGTTAATTTTAATAATTTATGACAACTCATCTTTCTTATATTATGATTATTTTGTATGATTTAAAATAAGGACATATATTTATCAATATCACCTCATAATAATATCTCGATATGTATAACTTAATTTGTGGTCTGTTAATTGTGCCATATGTTTATTTGTATATGTATGTTTTAATGTATTATATTCATTAATTAAAATAAGGCATTACTTGATGGTTTTATTTTAATAAAACCGGGAAATGAATTATAATTTTGTGAAATATAAAAAAAGTTAAATAAATCTAAACAAAAACTAACGCAAATTCCCAGCGGATCTGGTGCGGCGTCGAAGCCCCAGTTTCCGCCGCTCCTGCCGGCCGCAGTTGCTCTCTTCAAGTGCCAGGTTTAGGTCATGAGACAGTCTTTCCATGATACCTACACACCGCTTCCCCATACAAGGCCCATCGTCTGGACACAATCACAATATAGTTGATCTAGAAAATACGATACCGCTGCGTAAAGCTATTGTTTACAACGTAATTGGCCTAATTCCTACCTGCGATTCCCTAATGAACCGCTGATTAAAATGAATATTCGAAGAATGATAACAATTTAAGGATGTTTTTTAATACTTTCGCTTATTGAGAAAGTCTACAGAAATGACCAAGAAAGGTCACTATTATTTTGAGTTCATCCAGTAATTGTTAGTACTACAGATTATATTTCTACGATATTAACTGCTGTTTATTTCCTTAGGTATATTACTTTAAAATATGAACTCGTGAAATACTAAAATCATAACACAACACAGTTACAGGTAAGCAATTCCAAGGCACTACACTGGGCATAGATCATTTACAATTTTACATAAACTATATGATAAATGTCATTATGTCATAAAACAAAAGCAACACATAGATGATATAACATGGTACAGATAGTGGATGTATTTATATAGTCTTTGATTTGTGTGTGAAAGTCAAAACGGTATCCCTGAAAAAAAAGACTTTAAATCCTAGTATGTATACGAAAGTAGTACAAAACAAAATAGGGGCCCACCTTTTTTTATAAATGATTTTTTTTTATTTTTTCTTTTTTCAGTTTTTATGATTAGGAATGAATAAATTAAGGTTTTTGAAAGTGTGTGAACATTAACAAGAGTAAGTTTTGCCAATTTTGTGGAATTTAGTCAAAATTTACAGTTTTTAAGTTAGAATTTATTGATTTGAGTAAAGTTTGATTTTGATTTTTATTATTGACTAAATCAATGAGTTTGATGGTGCTTAATAGCGAGTAGGTCCTCCTCTGTTCCGCATGCACTATCTGAATCTATCTGGGACACTTTCAATCTAGTGGGTGATGTTTTCCTCGGGTTCGCTCCCAAAACAAATTTAGGGCGTTTATGAGCTCTTGTCGATTAGTCACATTATTGAAGTTCGATTTGAGGCTTCTTTTCAATTGGTCCCATAAATCATGCTGGCCTCCCAGCCACGGTAAAACCGTAATATTGGCTTCAGAGAGAGTTCTCTGGGTTGTTCGCGCTGTATGTGGGCGAGCATTGTCTTGCATAAAGACAAAGTTTTCACCCACTCTTTGTGAAAATGGGATGACATGCCGGGCCGAATTATTCGATCGACATACCAGGAGACAGTTATGGAGCCTTCTTCCAGAATTACCAGCTCAGTTTTACCGAGCAAGCTTATTCTATATTATATTTTTTTGTTCGTGACGTAGTGTATTGGGCATTTTAAAATGTCCACAGTGGTTAAATGTACTAATTGCAACATTGTGATTAATGAAGTGTTGGCATTCGTCCATAATAAAATATCGGTGATGGACGATGAAAGCATAAGCAGAATCTGTGCGAGTGCATTCTCTGAAAGTGAAATTGTTAAGGCGAAGAAGTTGTTGTTGGAATCATTGCCGACAACAAAACGTAGGATAAAGCGTAGGAAGGCTGGTAAAAATGTTCGAGACATAGACGACATCATCTGCCTAATTCGTGGTACCGACCCCGAGGACATCCCAGTTTTCGTGGCCCGCGACCTTGAAAAGTTACCTCCGGTTCTGTTCGACCATGTCGATGTGACGAGGCTATTAAAAGACATTGTTAAGCTACGGCAAGATCTCGACATGATGAAAGAGGACTGTGCGACAGTTAAGCAGATGGAACAGTTGAGAAGTGAGGTGCAGTATCTCGCATCAGAAAGGGACAATATAAATCGTAGAAAAGGTGCATACGTTGCAAGACTCTCAAGTTATGAGTGCAATAGCGGTCCTGCCTTGCTGCCAGAGTGTCAACATCAAATATCGGAGGGTAGTAGTGGAACAGCGCTGGAAAATAATGTCGGGTGCCAGATCGCGCCGCTGCCGGCGTGCGGTGCGGTCGTCGATGCTCCGCTGCCGCCACCCCCCGCCTCACCGCGGCCGACTCCCGCGCAGCAATCTAACCCAGCCGCGTGTAGCGTACCACTACAACCACCACTCAACTCGAACGTGGGACACACAGTCGATAAAAATGTATCCGAAACTATCGTACCTAAACAGAAATCGATGGCGGAAATTGTACGAGAAGGGAAATGGAAGACACAAGCCCCGAGTGATCAGTGGATTCGTATCCAAAACAAAAGATCACGAAACCGTTTTATTGGGAAGCGAGGAAAAGCGATTCCCGAGCCCGGAAGTAATTTTATGGCAGCGGAAAATAAGATTCCTATTTACATTTATAATGTGGCGAAGGGCGTGTCCGTGTGCGACATCAGTACCTACATAATGAATAAGACTAACATTGCAGTTAAAATTGAAAAAATTAACATGAAACTAGAGAAGGATTACGAATCATACAAAATATTCGTACCTAAACCCTCGCTAGGAATTTTTTTAAGTGATGACTTCTGGCCGAAGGGGGTAGCCTATCGTCGTTTTATTAGCGTCATCAGACGTGATAAGGAGAGTGTCCGTGTGTCTAGTGAAGATGTTATTTGCAGTCCTAATTTATGAATAACATGAACTTGATAAGTTTTAACTGCAAAAACGTGATGAGATCGGTGGGATGTGTACGGGAGCTTTGTCGATCGGCGGATGTTGTGGCTTTGCAGGAGACGTGGCTGTTGCCGCATGACGTCGGATACCTGGCCACGATAGACGACGACTTTGCCTGCACGGGTACCTCGGCAGTGGATACTGCGACAGGGGTATTGCGCGGCAGGCCGTATGGCGGAGTTGCTCTGTTGTGGAGAAAGGTTGCGTTTCCGTCGGTAACCATAGTGAAGTGCAATAGCGTACGTCTCGCCGCAATAAAAATCGAGCTCAGTGATCGTGCCATATTGATATTTTCCGTGTATATGCCTACCGAATCCAATGAAAATGTAGTGGAATTCACACAGTGTCTGAGTGAAATGACAGCTACAATTGACAGTCAAAATGTGGAGTCGGTATTTATGTTAGGGGACTATAATGCGCATCCCGGTGAGTCATTTGCTACTGAACTCTTATCTTTTTGCGCGGATCAATCGTGGTCCTGTGTAGACTTTGAACTGATGCCGCCGGACAGCCATACGTTTGTCAGTGATGCGCACGGCTGTCGGCGCTGGCTCGACCACTATCTTGTGACTAGTGCCGCGAGGCAGTCTGTATCCGCGGTGGCTGTGTTATACAATACATATTGGTCTGATCATTACCCTGTATCTGTTCTGTGTAATTTTAATTTACTTAAACCAACAATATGTGTACCTACAGTTTGTATTAATAGAATAGTTTGGGGTGAACGTGACTCGACTCAGATAGCGAAATATAAAAATACTTGTCACTCTAGACTTCGTGAAATTGATTTTCCAGTAGACCTAAGAAACTGCTCAGACTATGTGTTGTAACAAAAATCATAAAATTCTGTTAGATAACATGCATGACGAGATTATTTGTATACTCTCAGAGGCTGCTATATGTAGTTATAATACTACCGAAAAGCGAAGAGGGAAATACATTACCGGGTGGAACAAGCATGTCCGTGATGCTCATGGGAGGGCTCGGCTATGTTATCAGGCGTGGTTGTATGGGGGTAAGCCTGGGGCTGGTCGTCTCTTTAATGAAATGAATGAAAGTAGGCGTGTTTTTAAATCAACAACAAATCAAACAAACAATCAACAACAGATAAAACTGAATATAATCGCTGAACTTCACTCAAACAAAAAATTTTGTCAATTCTGGAAAAACACCAATAAAATGAATCATAAGCCGGGCCTCCCTGTCAGCGTGGCGGGAGTGCACGAACCTAGCGAGATAGCCACTATGTTCTCCCACCATTTCAGGGTGGACTCTTCTCTGGGGCCATTGCGGCAGGTGTCCGATGCGGAGGAAGGTGGTGAGAGTAGAGTTCATTTTACTACGAAGGAAGTGTTTGCAGTGATAAAACGCATGGTAAGGGGTAAATCCCCGGGCCACGACAGTCTTAGCATCGAGCATCTGCAGCATGCTGGTGTACACCTACCCAGAGTGCTTTCTATGTTTTTCACACTGTGTTTGGGCCACTCCCACCTGCCTCATGAACTAATGCGCACTGTAGTTGTACCGATCATCAAAAATAAAACTGATGATGCATCAGATATAAACAACTATAGACCGATCTCTCTAGCCACAGTGGTCGCTAAAGTGCTCGACAGTCTGCTGGGTCAGCACCTGGATAAACACATCGCGCTAAATGACGCGCAGTTCGGCTTCAGGCGCGGTCTTTCCACAGAGAGTGCTATCTTGTGCCTCAAGCGGACTGTGCAGTATTACACGAGAAGAAAGACACCAGTTTATGCAATCTACCTTGATTTATCTAGAGCCTTCGATTTGGTTTCGTACGATATTCTTTGGGGTAAATTAAGCAATGAAACTTGTCTACCTAGAGAGATTGTTCTATTATTTATGCATTGGTATAAGAACCAAAAGAACTTTGTAAGGTGGGCTGGCTCTCTTTCGAGGGAGTGCGGGCTGGATTGCGGCGTGAGGCAGGGGGGACTTACCTCTCCTACGCTCTTCAACCTGTACGTTAACCGACTGATTGATGAGCTCAGCAGCACCGGCGTTGGGTGTCATATAGATGGAGTGTGCGTTAATAACATCAGTTACGCAGACGATATGGTGCTGCTGAGCCCTTCGATCGGTGCTTTACGAAGGCTCCTGAGAATTTGTGAGTCCTACGCGGTGGCTCATGGGCTCAAATATAACGTGAAAAAGAGTGAATTAATGATCTTCAGGCCGGATAATAAGCGATACACTTTCGTTCCGAATTTCACTTTATGTGGTACTGCTCTAAACAAAGTCGAGCAATTTAAGTATTTGGGCCACTGGGTCACCGAAGACCTTAAAGACAATGTCGATGTGGAAAGGGAGCGCAGAGCGCTGTCTAGGTTGTGCTTTTTAAAGCGTACTGTCAGTCCTTTTACACTTGCAGCCTGTGGGTTGACTATACGCAGCGGGCATACAGCGATCTGTGTGTTCAATACAATAACGCGTTCCGGGTGCTTATGGGGCTGCCGCGCCACTGCAGCGCTTCCGCTATGTTCGCGGATGCTGATACTGACGGCTTTGCAGCGATCATGCGCAAACGATGCGCTTCTATCATGCATCGCATGCGTGACAGCCCCAACAGCATCCTGCGCGCGTTGGCGGATCGGTGGGACTCTCCGATGCTGGCCCGATGGATACGACTGCATGCAGTCGTACAGTAAGTTTCCACCATCATCTGTGAGTCCTACCGGACTTGCCATATTATATTTAACTAATATTAATATTACTAACACTATCTTGTAAGCTTGCTTCTGTACTAACTATTATGGATGTAATCCTAGGATGAGTCTGAAATAAATGATATTATTATTATTATTATATTATTCCAGCCCACACCATAACATTTGGACCTCCAAAACGATCCGTTTCATGTATGCAAGGTTCTGAAAAACGTTCTCCTTTTCTTCTCCACACGCGCAATCGACGATCATTGCTGAAAAACTTCACTTTACTTTCGTCCGTAAAGACTACATTTCTCCAGGTGTCCATTGTCCACAGCGCATGCTCGCGAGCAAACCTCATACGTGCTGCACGATGCGCTCTTATCAATTTTAGACGAATAACACGAGATCTGGAACGTTGTCCATCTTCATGGAGCCGATTTCGAATGGTTTGATCACTAATTCGTGTGCCTGTCGATTTTGTAAGACGGGGGCGGGGAATGGTACGCTCTCGACGTGCAGTCAATCTGATATACCGGTCTTCCTGGATGGTTGTAGCTTGCGTTCGTCCTGATCCAGATCTCCTCGCGACACTACCTGTCTCTAGAAAGCGTTCCCATGCGTTTTGAATAGCTCGTCGTGACACACCTAGACGTCTTGCCACTGATCTCTGAGATTCTTCCTCCTGAAGTATAAACACTGCTCTTCTTGCTGTTTTTTTTTGCCATATGACGCCGAGAACCAGGCATAATGATTGCGAGTAACACCGAAATCAAGTCAAAATGAAAAAAGTAGACGTGCGACTATAACATTCAGAATGTGATCTGAGGGTACAAGTGACTGAGAATTTGAGTAATAAACGTTTTTTTGGAGTACTTCACTTTTTTTGTCTACCCACCATTGGATTCCTTACTTGAAACATTGATAACGTTAGATAAACATGTCAACAATACTTCGAAATGTTTATTTATTATTTACTACCCAACAATTTTTTTTAGACGAAATTCGAGATTAACTTAAAGTAGGCCCTATTTTGTTTTGAGTAGTTTATTTAAAATTGTAAACATGCACAGCTTCTGGGCCCTCTCTCTATCCATTGCGATAGTAAAAGAACAGTTATGTCCGATACATTTTCAAATTTCGGAAATTTGAAATATTACTATTGTTCATAACTATAATCGTACTGTTCCTACGCATTTATAATATAATAACATTAATATACCTATGACTAATGTGATTTTGAGAATAATTACATAAACGAAATATTACTAAATTATAGTACCCAAATGGGTATCCTTTAGTAGTCGAATTTGTAATAATTTGTTTAATTTTGCAACTTATATTTAGTTCGATGGCTCTGGTCTATATAGCTAATTCCTGTTTTCTTTAAAAATATAATATATAATAATACTATATAAATATATTATAAGAAAATAGACTTATTACGCATTTAATCTTCTTCGATTATTGCACGTAATCACTCACTTTGTATATCGTATACAAAATATGATTTTGTAATAAATAATATTTGAAAAATGATAAATTACTTTCGTTTAAGTTCTTCTAATTTAAAAAACTTATACAAATACAAATTGGTGAATATTTTTCACAAAAAATTATATTTTTAGTTTATGGTTAAACTTCTGTTTTTTTAATTTGGTTTGGCGTGAAGGCTAGTCGCTAACGGTTCCCTAATCATTTTTATGTAAAATTGGAACTGTCAAATTGAGTGCCAATAGCGTCAGGGTCGTAAAAGTTTAGTTCGTTGTTATTCTTTTTTATAATAAGTGTTCAGGTAAGCCATATTTTAAATTAGTTTGGTCTAGAAATAATATGCAATTTTATACGACATTACTCCTTATAATTGTTATACTTATATCTTTTTAAAAGATTGTAGAAGTGGTGAACGCTACTTGATTTGAGCGGGAAAGTAAACTTTGTTATTTTTCCGCATAGTTCTGTAATTTTAAGAGATTTTGTTTCTCGTTTTGTTTACAATGGATTTAAATATTTTAAAATAGTATTCATTATATTTAGTCGTATATATACATTAAATTACAAGTGTACATACTGCGTCACTATCTAATTACTAATAAAAACAAATAAAAAACTTTCATAATCGTATCTATAGATAATATATGTTTTATAATTATATGTTTCATCTTGGATTGATGATAAAGATAAGCACAATGTGCCATATATAACTTTCCGTATAAAATGTGTTAAAGAGTACGCGGGTTTTTGTATTGCATGTTTCCGTGGGATATCGTATTGTGCATCGGAATCATGTATTATGGTATTAAGTATCTTTTTAGGGTCTTGAAGTAAGCTCGGACTACCTTGCAATAGTTAGACAATTTTATGTGTATTTTTTTATTTGGTACATTGTATTTATTGTTGGGTCTTAAGAAAGAACAAACATTATACAAGTAGACATTTTATTTTTGTGAAGATCTATATATTAGATTAAAGTGGTGTATTTCGGGTTTAGAACAACTACTCATTTACATGCTTCAGGAACTACCACCAAAACTCTTACCTAACAAGACAATATCTCCTATATGATAAAGATAAAAGAACTAGTTTTTTTATATCAGTATTTTTTGAAGTAAGTTATCAATGATTATGTTAGCTAGCTACTGTTAATGATGAACTGTTGTAGGGGATTGAAAATGCAATAAAAATATTAAATTAAGACATTCTTCCTCATATGTCAATGCTTGATAAAGAATCAAGATGAATTTTCACCATTGGGACAGTTTCCTGACATATAAAATGCTACTATTTACCTAGGACTTGTGTGATAGTGGCTTGCTTGGTCAAGTTGATTAGTTTTCTAAAATGTTTTTGATAAATATTGTTAAGAAAGTATCCATATTGACTATGAAAATTAGGTACATAATGAATAGGTATGCTTGATTGGGCAAGGATATTTGTTCACTTAATGCTCTTACAGTTTAATGTTATTTTTGTAAGTTAAAAAACCCAAAGACTGTTACTGGTATGAGTGTATGATGTAAGCTCTGATTACTGTCAGGAATAACGTAATTATTTTGCTGCTTAGTGACAGAAGCGAGGTTCTTATGTGTATGTAAAAATTAATTTACTCATTATGAATTGAACACAGGGAGTTTTAGATAAAATCTTACTTGCTTATCGAGGAAGAATATGGTTGTCATGGGCAACAAGAATCACTTACCACCAAGTAAACTATGTGTTTGTTTGTCATATAATAACAAAAAGTTTAGTGTTACATCTAAGTTTATTTTGGTCCCGTTTAAAGAAATGTGCTTTCGTTTATTTATTGTTTTACCAAAAAATTATACTTCATCTTTACTTGGGTTAATTTTACTCAGCATTTTCACTTCAACCATTATCACCTTAACAATTCCTTTTGAACTGTCATCTATCTTAAAAATGATGTGGATATAGATCCTTTGCTCCAGCATGTTATAAATTATATTCCTAAAATCATCTGTGTAACATAATGTCAAATACTATATGCATGTAATAGTATTGGTTTATTTTTAAAAGTAGTACTTTGCATGCCAGGCTTATGATCTTAAGATAATTGGTTCCACTTGACATGTCAAGTCAATGAGCCTTGATTTCAAACAGTTGACTGTGGTAAAGCTTGTTTCTATCTGTAGAATGAATGGGTATTCTCAAATGGGGTAGGACCCCACCCTCACGGAGTACCAGCGTAAAATAGCAGCATAATGCTGCAGTGTTTCGTTTGGTGAGTGGATGGGATCCGGACACCTTTATTACTGGTGATGAGGCATTCTATCTCAGTCCTCAATGGTGACAACGCATCTGCATTATAATTCCTTGTCAAGGATGAATGTCGATGGCATGGGATGCAGGAATCACTTACCATTAGATGAACTGTGTGCTTGTTTGCTACTCTCAATGTAATTAAAAAAGAAAAAAGTAAACGAAATCTTACGTAATAAAATGAATTGCTGTTATGCCCCACGCAGCGCTGCGACGGGAACAACTACGTTTGGGTTCCAAAAACCTTCATGTGTTGTGTAATGTGGATCTACCAAGTGTCTCAAGAGTGACCAAGTATTCCTTATCGTATAGTAAGTTAGAGGTATGGAGGGCGCGGCGACGCCAGAGACGGGGCGTCGGACCCGTGCCGCTCTCGCCGAGATCCCCACCCGTCTGGACCGTCTCCGCGTCACACCCCTGCAGCCAGTCACAAACTTACGCGAGCTCTCGCCGGCTCTACCACCCAGCTACCTAAGCCCGGCACCATCCCCCGACGAGTTGTGTATACAGCAACGAGGTAAGTTTGAGATTAGATTTTTTTTTGTCGGTTTCATAGTAGCCTCAAACTTCCACGTCGCCCAAGATGTGTGGCAGTTGCGGATAAAACCTACCACTTTGCAGACTGTTGGACTAACAATAAAAATATCTCACTGACGACAAGTATTTACCCTTTAATGTTCCCAATCTGTCATCATAATCCTGTGAGGTCTACTACTGGACATAGATTATTGGCGTGTTAACAGGAGTTCCTATAGTCGCCTATGTAGTGATTTACACTCAATTAGTGTAATAAATAATATTTGAAAATTATGAATTATTTTAGTTTAATCTTTGATAATCTTAAAATTTATAGAAATACAGATATAGTACAGTATATAGTGCAGGTGTTCTGCACCTACGGGTCGGTTCGGTTCGGGCAAGGACCACCCCTTCACACAAACCTAACATCTTAGTCGTCAGGTCACATCTTGAATCTTTGAGGATGGATGTAAATGTCATAGTCCGCAATGATTTCACTATTATTACACATCCCACCACCAGGTGAAATATGTGATCTTTTGTCATCCATAATGCTATATTATAAAAAAAAAATCACTCGGTCTAACATATTTCGCTATTTATCGGAGGTAACATGCAATAGGTCGCCTCACGCGACAGCTGCATATTTTATTTACGGCAAAAAATAAAAGCTATATAATAAAAGGGAAGCCATCCCAAATATCTTTTGATGCCAAATCTTTTGTTCATTGACAGAATATTGTTGTTAACTGTTAATGTAACTCTGACTGTGTTTGCTTTTGTAGAACATTCTTTTTTTTTCTAATAAAATTGCGTGGCCTGTTATAACTAAACAAAAATATTTTTCGTACCTTTCCAGGGAGAAAAAGACTTCCGTCAACATGGTCTCCCGATATAGAATTGAAACGGAACTCGTCATTCCATTCCACCGTTCGGACCCCGACAAAAAACCCTCCCAGCCGCATCTCACCGCCTAAACTTGGCGTCACTCTTCGCTCGACACCAAGAAAACGCCTTATGCTCGATTCTGAGCGTATACCATTCACACCTGAAAAAATTGACTTCAGCGACATAAGCACGCCACAGAAATTTAAAATAAACAGCCCTATTAAAGGCTCACCTCCAGTAAAGAGATTTAAATTAGACAAAACAGTGGAGGAGTTCAAAGGTCCGATAGACGTCGCTCTTAAAGGTCTAAGTCCAACACAACTCGTTAACATGATCAAGCACATTACTCATAAACATCCTGAGATAGAACAAGAGATAAGAAGAGAAATGCCAGCACCCGATCTTGCACCTTTAGAGGAGAGATTGAGCTATCTTAAATCAAACATCTTCAAAAGTCTACCAACGTCGAGACTGACTTCAAAAACTGACTCCCCCGCTTTCTCTCGGGCTACTACACACTTGGCGGCTTTCAAGAAGTGTTTAATTGAACAAGGGAAGATACTAGTCGAGTCCCAACAATGGGAATCTGTAGTGAGATATGTTTTTCTCGCTTGGAGCTATGTCAGAGCGACGCCGGTGTGGGATAACCAGCCGCACAATGTTCAGAGGAAGCAGTGTTTCAAAGCTTTGACCACCTTCTGTATGACGTCATTAAAGAAAGGTGCATTGAGTAAGGATACACTGATCGATATCCAGGATAAGCTTCAGGGAATGGTAGCGGACAATGAGGAAGTGCAATCCTGCATAAAGCTGATACAAGGCCGCCTTCAAGATTTCTTGTAATGCTATGTGGATCTACTGCGTGGAACAATGTTCCTTGCCACATGTTACTTGATTTTAACAAAATCATTATAACATTGCCTACTCAGTGAGAATCTTAAGTTCAGACATTACTGTAATTGCTACAATATTAAAAATAAGTAGGCAAAAATATAAACAATAATTGAATATCAATTATCATGGAAAGTTATTTAACTATTGGATTATTGATTTTATGTATACATATTGATACAGTTCAGCGAAATCATGAAATTTACAATACAGTCCAATCAAAAATAAGTAATAAAGTTACTATGCTGGAAAAATACTAAAATTATGTTCTAGCGTACCAAAAAACAACTTTGTACCCTCATTTATTTTAGTTTTTGTTTTTAAATACTTAGATTAGTGTAATGTAGTTCAGGTTTAGATTCGTTCATGAAATGTAGTTTTCATAAGGAAAGATATTTCTTCTTCTTTGATTGTTTTTTATTACATACTATTCACGCCATTTTTTGCTTTATTTAGTTGTAGAGCATTTAGATATACCTGTTTTTTAGTTTTATACTACAAAAGGTTCGCATGAACACTTAATTTGAAATTGCATTTTACTTAAAGTTAATAGTAATAATTGAATAAATTTATGAGTAATACAATTAATACATTTTATTCGTACATTAAAATTTTAATTACCTAATTAAGGAACTTAATTTGATGTTTTGTTTTAACACAATACTTAAAAACATACTTTTTTTTTACACATATATATATATACGCTTGATTCTTAATTGATTTACTAATGTATCACATTTAAGTAAATCTCCCTAATTGGTTCACAGTTATTTTCTTATTGTATATTTATAAGAATTTTAATGTATTGTTTCGTTATTACAAATGTACGAAATAACCACAAAAATATTTTTTTTTTAAAAACATGTCCAAGATAACCTTTGATGTAAAGTACTAAAACATACCGTTTACTTGTATTCATGGTAAGTAATTACTATTTTCTCACCTGAGAACACCATTTTTTTTAAAATAAAAAAACACATTTTCAACTTTACTGTCGTGAATTGATCAAAAGTGTACTTATAGAACTGTGCCTTAAATGTAAATTGTAGGATGTATTATTCGAAATGTTCGCTTTATGTATTGTAGCTTCATTTAGTTGTTCTTGTATCATTTAAGTGTAATTTGAAATAAACCGTTTTTTGGAATAAATATTGTTTTTGAATATCATCGTTAGCCTTTAAGGTCCTATTACTAACCGAGGTCGGGGATAGCATGAGATACATGTTATCCCATATGTATCTCACATGTCATTCATCTAATTTTTACCATTAACTGTACATCCACGCCAGCTGCGTTCATATCACTCGTTGCTAAAGGCAATAATCTTTTCCTCGGGCTTCTCGCATTGCATCTTACGCTAATACGCATCACTACTAATTAAACTTTATTTTAAGTATTCTATTCTCGTTAACGCGTCAGGGTCAAACCTCGGTCGGTCCCATGTAAGCCGTTGTCTTGAAACCACCGTCCTCGTAGACTAAACATAGCCAGGCATCGAACTTAAAATCAAAGCCAAGCATTTGGTC
Organism: Teinopalpus imperialis; assembly: GCA_029286865.1. Classification (NCBI taxonomy): domain Eukaryota; kingdom Metazoa; phylum Arthropoda; class Insecta; order Lepidoptera; family Papilionidae; genus Teinopalpus; species Teinopalpus imperialis. The sequence continues at coordinate 4,989,356 of JAGSMU010000035.1, read as the reverse complement.
TGTAGATAGAATTTTTTGCTCGATTCTGAGAGTTTGGTTGCCTGAGTGAAAGCTTTTTTTTTATAATATTAGGATGAAACAATCACACAGTACAATTGATGGTCAGTACTGACTGGCTCATGACATCTTCATCCACCCTCAATCCTGAGAACACATGAAATGCCTTGTTATCAGTAGTAATAATATTTAGAGCAAGCGTTGTTATGCCGATCTATTTCAGCTACGGCTACCGGTTTTTTTATTACAAACTTTTTTGTAACAAACTAGCACAGTTTCCGGTGGTAAGTGATTCCTGCGGCCCATGACACATTTATCCTTGACAAGGAATCATAATGCAGATGCGTTGTCACTTGAGGACTGAGATGGAATGCCTCGTCACCAGTAATAAAAGTCTTCGGATACCTACACTCACCAGACGAAACACCGATACATTATGCAGTTATTCTGTGTGGGCGTGGTCCTACCCCGGTCGAGTTACCCATTCATTCTGCAGCTATAAAAAGCTCAGTGATAAATGAACTTAATTTTTTTCATTAGTACGTACAAAATTTTTCTAATATCTACAAGAAAAATTATGGTTTTTTGAATTTTTTTTTACAATAAAGCAAGAGAAATTCTTAATTTGACAACACAATCTAAAAAACCATAAACAAACTTCTAAAGTAAATAACATTTATTTATTGATTTATTATTCTTTATTTGCTTAATAAACGTACAAAAAGGAGGACTTAATATTGGTGTTTTTCAACGATAAACGAGTCTGAACAATACAGTTCCGAAACTAAATAAATGGTGGTGACAGTTCTTAAAAATATTATTAATTATTCGCCACTTGGATATGTATGCACCAATAAGACCATAACTGTATCTTATTACTTTTACTTTCCGTTGTTAAAATAAGTGAACAATAACATACTGTGATATAAAAAACCAATTTAAGATTTATTCCACGTGTTAATGACCTTCATCCCGCAAAAAGTTCGGTTATTTAGAAACAGGATTACTATATCCCTTTCTTATCTAATGAGTAAATAAATTAATTAAATATCGAGGGTGCTATTATAATGTTAATAACGTTGTTATTAATTATAATTAATCCTTTCGGTTAATTATGTAACTGGTATATATATTAACGAGTACAATGTTTACTCAACAGTGTCACTTTAAACTTCGATCTTAACTTTTGATAAAATTACGAAAGTTAAATAAAAAAAATGAACCGAAAATCTTCCGGTCGTAAACTTCTATATCGTTTAATCGATGAACCTATCAGAAGTGTAAAGCGGCTGAAAGGTAATTATTGTAGGTTAAAACGCAACTTCTTGATATTATTTGTCATTCTGTAAGTTTTATATTTATTTACGTAACACGTCAATATAAATAGCCTAATTGTTATGTCGTAGGTTCAAATCCGCCTTTTGACTATTGTCTATTACCTATTTGAGTATTGTCGTGTATCCATATCCAAGCACAACTCTTCATATATATTATTATTTTAACTCATAATTTGTAACTAACTAGATTTAACAGATTTTCCATTGGACCAGAAAAAGATCCAGCTAAATACAGTTAAATAATATGATTAATATATTTTTTATTTTCCAGGAATGCCGGAACAGGTTAAGTCGCCAAAAATCGGTTGTATCTCGTCACCTCACAACAAAAACTGCGATAACAACGAACCTCTAAAAACTCCCAACAACACGAAGTGTAATCTGTCACCTACCATATTTTTAACGCCGAAGAAAAGACGAGGACAAAAACAATTTACCGTGACCAATACAAAGAGATTAACATTTGATGATGATGAAGATACCGATTCCGAATCGTAACTGGAGTTCGTTATAAGCTCATCTTCGAGATCTTAATCTGATCTTATGAACATCATTGAACTAATTGAAAAATTAAAATTGAACATTACGAACTTTTATTGTCACAATTTCCTTCGAATATTATTATATAATAATATTATTAATAATATTAATAATATTTATTGTTATTTAACACATTACTTCATATTTTATAATGTTGTTGTTACATTTATAGTTCATGTATTAAAAATAAAAACATGTTTTATTTAATGTGTGTTATATTTTTTTTGGTTCGTTCACAACGTTTATATTAGACAACACCCTGCCCCTATAATTTTACCCTTATTCGAGAACGGTCATAAGTGATTGATTGATGGTCATGTTCAGGGCAACCTGGGGATTGGATCCCAGACGTAGTACCTACATGATCAAAACAAAAAAAGTTGTTAAAAAGTTCTGGGCGCTTTTATGTACGTATTTGCCGCGTTTCTGATCCCTGTTTACCTTCTTCCGTTCTTATTGAACATGTTTTACGTCAGACTAGGGAAGGGGACGTCTAGCAAATGCCTCTGTTAGTCAGGCTCTATAGTATATATTGCTCTGTTTATATCAACTGGTAACTCAGAAGATTTCTGGTACCAGAAAGAATGTAAAGACTTAGTTTGATGTTAACTTTTTTAATGATACAAACTTCACACGTCTTTTAGTTCTTTTTAGGGCATTGTTTATTAAGATACAATTAGGTACGTTTGGATAGTTTTAAATAAATAACTTTAAATATTGTAGAAAGTTTAATATTGTCCTGTATAGAGCTACCGGAAACGAGCAACAATTGCTTCTTGGTGCTTTTCAGCATCGTGTTTGAATGAAGTGCAACTATAGCGCGTTGGCTAAAATCATTACAGTGCTCCCGTTATATACGTAAGTCTTACACGTGCAAAAAAATTTCAATTTTAGCAGACATATGATACCTTATATAATAGCCTTAGATAGGGTGCGAATGATAATACTGTTCGCGTGAACGTATAATCAATTGACGGCCACATGTTGTAGTCCTTAGAGTTGGACTAGGAAAGGCTAAATCTACGAGATGTGCGCTGTAAAGCCTCGACAGAGAGGCGTTGGTGGAGGCTTCCATAGTCCAGGCGTGGTTGGCTCCTCCATCAGAGCCATTTGAGGTTGATATAGGTTTACTGGTTTCGGGAAGCCATGGTACAAATTTGCAATTCTTGCATGCCCCAAACCAAGCTTCAACCTCCAAGGCGTCAGGTGTACTGATGGTCTCAAGAGATCGCAGCTCTCCGAGCCATGTGCGGAGGAAAAATACGCCACCACTTACACGGAGTCTCCAACCTCGGTTCTTAGAGGACGTGGTGGCGACTCTGTTCTCTGATCGAGTATCAGTGCTGCCCCTGGTAATATTAATATATTATATATTAATAAAATAAATTCATGGGCGCACAGAGGAATGGCCAATACCGAAGTGCCGCCAGTATCGCAGATGGATCTCGACGCGGCCGTATTAAGGCTTTGGGGCAAGAATAAAGTTCCAGGGCCGGATTGTATTCCTGGCTGCGTCTGGGTCAATTATTTAGGGGACCGGCTTCGGGTCGGTTCCCTATGCAGTGGAAGACAGGCAGATTAGTTCTCCTGAAGAAGGATGGGCGCCCTACGGATTCTCCCTCCGCCTACCACCCAATTATTCCGCTCGATGAGGTTAGCTAGCTTTCCGCGTGTATTATTGCTGGTCGCCTCATTAAGCATCTCAGAGAGGTTGGTCCCGACTTTTCAGATCAACAATTCGGGTTCTGAGTGGCCCGCTCTACAATTGACGCTACAAGGCGCATCAAGGCTCACTCGAATGGTGTTGTTTCAAGAGGCGGATTGTTGTTGGCGGGGTTTTTGGACATCGGCGGTGGCATAGGTTGTCGGTAAAATACGAATGTTGGGACTCAAAGTGGCGTTAAACAAGTCCACTTTCACGGGCCTCGGAGGGCGCCATCACCGGGGTCTCATATCGTTGTTAGTGATGTCCGTATCGAGGTTGGGTCCAACAAGTGGTACCTTGGACTCCGAGAGCCGCTGGAACTTGCGTGAGCATTTTGTCCGCCTGGCCCCTCTCCTAATGGCTGTCTCCTTAAGGCGACTAACACCCAATGTTAGGAGGCCTGATTTTAGTTGCCGCCTCTTATACATGGGGGTGGTGCGGTCAATGGCCATATATGGGGCACCCGTTTGGGTGGAAGGTATGACAGAAACGACCATCGCTCTCCTAAGAAAGTCTCGGTGGGCGATGGCCATCAGGGTTATACGAGGATATCGCACCATCTCCTATGAGGTGGCATGTGTATGGGTGGGATCTCTTCCTTGGGATTTGAAGGCGAGGCTCCTGGCAAGCATTTTTAACTGGCGCTAGAACGGTTCTCATCAAGGGAGTGGGAGTTACGGAAGTTCCACACTCAACATTCACTGCTCGGTAGCTGAAGAGACTGGCCCAACCTAGGGCAGACAGGCAGGCAGAGCAGGACTTTCGAGGCTGTGTGTACGTCCAGTCCTTGAAGACTTGATGAACACGCACCACGGGTCACTGACTTTCCGGCTGGTGCAGGTGCTATCAGGGCATGGGTGCTTCGGTAAGTACTTGTGCCGCATAGCCAGAACAGTTTGTCACCATTGTGGTTGCGACGAGGACACAGCACATGCTGGAAAAGTGATCAGCTTGGGATGAACTGCGCTGACACCTCGTCGCAGTAGTGGGGGATGAACTCTTGCTGCGAGCTCTTTTTAAGGCTATGGTCAAAAGCGAGAGGTCGTGGAACGATTTCTTGTTCGCAGAAGGAAGCACCGGCATTCGGTGGTTGCGGAAAGAGAGAGAGTGAGATAGTCTGATCTCCCAATCCGAAGCCAGAGAGCCGGGTGACAGAGGAGGGTATACCATGCCCTCCTTCAACCACCCTTTACTAGGCAGAGGCGGCATAACCCTTCCGTCAACCCTGCACCGGAAGGGTAACCATGACGATTTCCCCACGCGACACAATATTTATATTTCACATACTGTTTTCCTGATCTGGGTGAATTACGATATGTACGTCCCAAGTCTCTAACGCCTAAAGAGTAGGAGTACCGAGAAAGACCAGTAAGAACTTATGCCAACACTGTATCAAAACGTTTGATATTGAGAACGCTCAATTGGAGTGATTCCATCAGGATCGCTCAGCTGGTGATCTACTGGTTTCATAGACTCATCAATAGGCGCAGGCAGCCGATACCAAAGGAGAGGCCTTGATGGTTATTCTAGAAGTAGCCAAGATCTACGATCAGGTTAGATACAAAGCGTTTCTTTCGCAGCTTCCTTCCTAAGGACTTCCCAACAAATTATGCAAGTGGCTCATCAGTTTTCTCACGAAGCGTAGCATGAAGGTAGTAGTCGAAGGGCAATGCTCCAAATTCAAACCAGTGTAGGCTGGTGTTCCACAAGGCTGTGTGCTATCTCCTACATTGTATCTTCTGCATATAAATAACATGTGGCAAATTAATAATATAAATTGCTACGCGATGAATGGTGTTCGTTTGTCGCCCGACTGATAAAAAATAGCTAGAGAATAATATGGTCATTATGTAATTAGCAAAGGGTTTAATTAATTTTTGGGAGGGCTAGTGTGTAGAGAATAATATTAGTTAATTACAATTATATCGTTATTAATTATAATTACTTAATCCTTTCGGTGATTTGCTAATTTATATGATTGATATATAAACCAACGAGTGGAATGTTTATACATCAGTATATCATCAGACTTCGATATCAGCTTTTAATAAATTCAAGACCATTTATTACCAAGAAAATGAACCGAATCTCGGGGCGAAAACTTCTGTACCGTTTAATCGACGAACCTATCAGAAGTGTAAAGCGGGTAAAAGGTATGCAATAACAGTCATTATTTTATTTATTAATCATTTTTTATTTGTGTACCATTGAATTTCTTTAAAAGGATATATAAACTAAGAAAATAATATATACAGTATGAATTATTTCAAAAAAGAAACTATAATAGAACTTCTTTCCAGCTTAATGTGTCGCGTTTATACTATTTGACAGTATTCGTTTAAACACCATAGAGAAAATATATATAATAGGTTTCTTGTTATCAGGAGGAAGAGCTAGTGGTGGATAATTCCGTTTAGAAACTTGAACTCTTACTTTTAACTTTAGTTTTTACTATCCGCTGTCAATGAAATAAACATTTAATTAAATTTTAAACTTAGTACATTTTTCAGAATTTCTAAACAACGATTTCTAACAAATTGGCAATAATTTTATTCAATTTATCATAATCATCTCAGCTCATCATTAGTCTACCGTTGAACATAATTGCAATAGAGCCATCCTGACCAAACCAGGTTATTAAATTGATATAAGATATTATGCATTGTTTTACTTTTCAGAAATGCCTCAGCAGGCAAAGACTCCAAAGAACAATTTTACATCATCTCCTTACAAGAAAACCTGCTTCGACAGCGAACCTATAACAACTCCTAACAACACGAAGTGTAGTCTGTCTCCGTCAATATTTTTAACGCCGAGGAAAAAACGAGGACAAAAACGATTTATCGTCACGGATACCAAGAGATTAACATTTGATGATGATGAAGATACCGATTCTGAATCTTGATCTCATCCTCGAGATCTTGCACTGATCTTAGGAACTTCATTTAATCATTTAAGTAGTAATCAATTAGTCAAATAACATTTGATGATTCCGAAGACGTTAATTCTGAATAAAATCTTTAAGTTGTTCTAAGTCATTGTCGAGATTGAATCAAAATGCAAACCCGAACGATATTAAGGAGATTGAAGGAGAAATATATAAAAGTAGATTCAGTGTTTTATGCGTACTCGACGGTTAAGATATATCTATAAAATATACTTATGAGACATGTGGAGTCACGTGTTGATCTATGCTCCATAACTTTATATATATATATATATATATATATATATACGTTAAGAAAGGGTGACTGACATATCTAAGAAATATACTTATAAGACATGTGGAGTCTGGTGTTGGACTAGGCTCCCATAACTTTATATATATTTATACGTTAAGAAAGGGTGACTGACATATCTAAGAAATATACTTATAAGACATGTGGAGTCACGTGTTGGACTAGGCTCCCATAAATTTTCTAGAGAGCATTGTTACTTTTGTCTCTAAAACATTTTGTAATTTAACTTATTTATTATTATTATTTTTTAAGAAAGTAAATATTATTGTTATATTTTAAATAAAAGTATGTTATTTTTTCTTTATCATATTTTTTTATTTTACTTTATTTTAATGTTATGGAATACTATATATATATATATTAATACATTTTATGCTTTATGGAACTTAACATGATCAAAAAGTGATCATTGCCCATAGAATATATCTCGAGTCTGTACAAAAATATTACATCCCTAGAAAGCTGACTCTCGTGTCTACAACTGGTGATATAGAGGAGGTGCTTTTTAGTATGATGTTGTGATTATAACAAACGTTTACAAATTAACAATATTACGACGGTTGAATTCAAACACATAGAGCCAGTGTTTATAGATTACGGTTAAGACTCAGGAACAATCAATGTCATACATCGTGGATCGCATGGTCTATCATAGTCAGTTTATTATAGTGCGCATACTTAGTGTTTAATGCAACCATCGTTAAACAGCAGCACAACGTTGCAGTGTTTAGTATGGTGAGTGTAAGGATCCGAAGATCCGTCTCAGTCCTCGGAGATGAAAACGCATTCTGAATCTTTGTTGAGGTCAGATGTAGATGTCAGGGGCCGTAGTAATCACTTACCATCAGGCGAACTGTGTGCTCGTTGCTCAACCCTAATATTATAAAAAATATATATTCTGTTTAAGTTAAGTTTTTTTTATATATTTCATTGATCAACCAAAAAAAAATGTAAAATATGTAAAATGTTAAAAAAAAAATCATAATAATATGATAATTGTATTTATTGTTCAACAATTTCTCTTAAAACACACTACATTTATGAGTCTAATAGTTATTTGCAAGGAATCGTAGCAATAAATGAACTCCCTACATTTAGAATTAGAGACTCGGAGCATTAATCCGTCAGAAGTAACTGACCGAGCCGAGATTCTGCCCTTTTGGGCACCCTCGAGTTAGTTGCTTTCGCGCCAAGGTAACGGGCCAAGCCGAAACTTTCTCTCAGGAACCCTTGTGCTGGTTACACATTAATAACGGTCTCGGCTTGGACCTTAAGCGCTCGGCCACTTTTAAACCCGGTTAAACTGTAAAAGCCGTAACAGTGGCCGTCAGCCATAAAAAAAAACTCCAAGCTATTAGAGTCAACGATGTTCCAATAACAAATAAGAGTGACTAAGGGTTAATGTTAAAGCATTACTGTAAAGTAAAAAAAATATTTACACCATTATAACTATAACGTTGAACAGCAAAGTATAAAAGTTTTTCTTAGTATATGAGGTTGAAATGACCAGGCAACTCTATACGGTTCAATGAAAAGCGAAAAAGATCAGCGTCTTCCCTTCTCAGTCTATCGTAACGAACAAATTGAAATTATTATTACTTTCTTTTAACTTAATAGAGATATATTTTATAACTTAGAGCCGCCATAGCTTAGTGTCTTACTTCTAAGTCACGGTAATCCAGCAAACCGAGTTCGATATCCGGTATCGGCACTAATGAAATTGTTAATTAAATTAAAATGTGAGAAACGCCTGAGAAAAATTAATGTTTCAAAGAAATGACGGAGGAAGCTTATGCCCAGTAGTGGGGTTTATATATTCAGGATATATACTTTTTTACTTATTTAATATAAATAAACAATGATTTAGTTTATTATCTATGTATTTTCTTCATATATTTTCACTCTTTATGTAAGAACGAATTCACTCAGTTTGACATCTAAAGCTTTTAGTATTGACTCCGTGTTATATGGGTGTTCTGGAAATGGAAAGAATTGAACGTATTACTCTCTTGAATTTATGAGATCTTAGTAATTTCAACTATGAAAAGATTAGTTATAATATAGCACGTTGTTAAGAATTATGATTAATTTGGACTCTACTTAGCTTTTAAAGCTAAAATGTCAGATATTTTGTTTATACAAACTTATATTTATCCACTCTTGCGTATCGTAGCCCGAGTCTTTCCGCGATTCGTAGATGCATTTTCGTAGAGCATGAGTAACGCCGTGGGCCGTGCAAATACCCATTTCACCAACCGCTAAAACGCATAGAAATATAATAAGTTATGACAAACAAATATATTGCCTGAGGGAGGATCACGTTGAAGACACAATTACTTATTCAAATATTTATTTCGGCTGATACATTTATACTAACTTAACTACACTGAACCCTTCTACCTTCACCACAGGAATAAGTCTATCATTGTAGTTCCTAGTACTTCCAAGCCTTCCAATGCGCACATTGATTTCTTCCACGTCATTACACACCGCTTGCGTGAAGTAATCAATGCGCACCGCGACGAACTTGCCTCAGCCGCTACTGAGTATACCAGGGCAGTGCATTTGCTATCATCGCCAGAACGTCATTGGAGTTGGCGCGTACTCTACACACCACTATAATCTGACTTACTGGTCGGAAGAACTCAGGAAGTACTATATTATATTATCACTATTGTCAGCTATTAAACTGCAATAATAATCGCAAATCGAAGCCGACTTTAACCGCTACTGTTGTGTAATACATGGTGCTAATTAAAAAGAAAATAACTTACTTTTAGATCCCAAAACTCCTTTGGGATTTTTGGAATTGTATTTGAATTTTACTCTAAAGTCAATGGGAATGTCCTTCGCAAGAGGTACCTCGTAGGTCAGGCTCCTGTTGGTGAGCAATTTACCCGTGACCTTGTCATACACAAAGTCCTCTGTTAGGAAGTATCCGAGTCCTTGAATATAAGCTCCTTCTAACTGAAATACATATGCCAATGTAAAGTTTAATTTAAGTTATAGTAGTGATAATAATCCTTCACCCTACCCCTCATTTATGAGGCTTTCATTATATATGGGAAGCTGGGTGTTCATTGGACTAGCTTTTGTTAAAAATGGTCTATTTGATAAATGCTTTTGAGTTGAATTAATTATACAATATGAATAATAGTAACAACAGTGATACAGTCACGAGGATCAGCTCAACAGATGTAGGACCACGTTCTGAATATCATAATAGAGCTGTGTATGGTATCCGGAGACTCACTGCTATAGTTACTAACAGAGGGCATTCAATCTAAGTCCTTAGGGCCGACAATGCTTATGCGATTTGAACATTTGCTGAGGACAGATGGACGTAAGTGTTTATAGGCTGCAGTTAGTAGTCCGACATAGCTAAACGAATCAGCAAGCTGAAGTGGCAGTGGGCACGTCTTATATGCAGCAGGACTGATGGCCACTGCAGCGCAGTGGGCAGAGACTGGAGGAGAAGTGCTGAAGACCGAGCTCAGTGGCGTGCCATGGAAGAGGCCTATGTCCAGCAGTTGACTGATACAGGCTGATGATGATGGCTATTATAGGCTGTAGTCATCACTCAGCAGCGGTCCTTGTTACCCTTAGTATTTGAATATCTCATAAAAATTAAATCATTTTCCAAATTATTCATGTCTTGCACAAAAATGTAAAGTGTATTACATTAAATTAAAAGCCTATAGTATATTTGTGAGACTTATAAATTATAGATTTTTATAGATCATTGTCTCTCAATCGTGTTTATGCCTCGAACCACGAAAAGGTCAAAAAGGTCAAAAAGGTAAGTGAAAAACCATGTTACCCCTTCAATACCAAATTATAATATTGTTTTTATTATTAATAGTTTATTTACATAATCATACTATAAGTTTCTTTAATAATCATATTATTATAATATGGTAATACTTAATTTTATAAAACCATATTAAAATTCGTTACTTTAATAAACGAATCTTTTGTATACGAGTACATATTGTAGGGCCTTTAATAACAGACCCGCAGGTTGAGAAACAATAGTCTAGATATAAAAGATAAAATTAATTAGAAAACATCTAACCTGGCCCACGTCCAATAAGGGATTAGCACTTAACCCAACATCTTCTAACATGTCTGCTCTCAGCAAATCATATCTTCCGGTCGTCACATCCAACTGCACCTCCAAAATGACGACTGTAAAAGCACTGTAGCTTTGCAGATCAGGTTCCTTTTCGGTCATCATATACGAAGCGGTTAGTTCTATTTCCAACTCTCCCGCCTTTTTTATTATTTCAAACCACGTTGGATTAGTCAACAGTTCCTTTATCGGCTCCAATCTAGCCGATAGTTTACGACATGCCTTAATGACAGAATAGCATACACTTTCAGTAGTAATGCTGGAACCGGAGAAAACGCAGTTAGCAGCTGCAAAGGAGTAATTAGGTAAGACTGTTACAAGACTTAGAGGGATGCCTAGTTCGTACGCGCAGACTTGTGCAGCTTTAGTGTTTAACCCTTGGCCCATTTCTATGCCACCAGTTGTAATTGTCACTGTGCCGTCCCCTCTGTATATCGACACCATAGCTGTGTAATTGCCGTAATATTCAACCGGGAAGAGCATAACGCTAATTTGTATTGCTCTCTTCATCCATCGATTCGCTTGATTGAATTGTTCAACTTCTACAATACGCGTATTGTAATCGGCGTCCCGTTTTAGTTCTTCTATAAGTTGAGGGATGTCGTTATCTTCAGTTCTCATGTTGGCAAGTCGCACAGCTGTTGCATCCTTTTTTAGTGCATAAGCTATATGTTCCATTATATTTTCTATACAAGCGATACCTTCGGATGTTCCTAAAAACAGATATTACTGTTCTAAATTGGTATCTTTGACACTTTACTATTTTAATACACTGTTCGAACCGGCCATAGTAGCTGGCGGCCTAGCCTAGGTATATTTGTGATACTAATAGTTACCAAGTTCATTAATTTATATATATATAATAATTAACACTTTTTACATAAAAATGTTTTTATATGAATTATTCCAAGATATTGGTGTAAATTTGACCAAAATCTGTTCAGTAGTTCCTGAGATTAGCATGCATAATAGAGGCGGCGGAAAAACAGACTGATTGTAAGAGTATTTTATAGTGTTGATTATACTATCACCATAACTATTAAATTTAAAAAAGTTAAGGGTGCCAAACGAACACATAGTTCATCTAATGGTAAGTGTTGGTTGTGGGCTATCACATCTACATGAATCTTCAACAATCATTCAAGGTGGACATGCGCTACTATTGAATTAATAACAGAATGTAAACCTGGAGCTCGAGCGAAGGTGTTTGATGGAAGATCGGTCAAAACACTTGCGGTGTTTACTGTGAACGTATCCTTATTGTAGCAGTTAGGGAAACCCCCAACAGTGTAGCTCAAGATATTTTCGTTGTGCGAGCAACCATCATCCTCCACTATAGTGGCATTTAGATATTGGATTTTACCATCGTCGTCAACTCCAACCTGGCGAAAAGTACATACATTCATTACTCAGTACATTCATGACGGAGAGCCGCCATAGCTCGGTGGATGTACGATTCACGTAACGTGCAAACTCGATCTCCGACATCGGCACAAACTAAATGTAAATACCATGCTTAGGTGTTTTTGTCCATATACATATTTAGCGGTGATGGAAAATTACGTAAGAACACCTGCACGAGTAAAAAAATAAGTGCATGCATGTGAAGTGAGGCAATCCCCAGTGGAACCCAAATTTCTCTGTGTGAGTATAGGAAGCCTATACTCAGTGGTAGGACCGGACAACTATATCCTATTGGGCGATTAAGATACCGGTGACACATTCTGGTTTTGACCAGATGGTATCAACTGGTAACCAACTAAATGGTAACAACGAACAAACATAGGGACTTTCACGTACCTAGGATCTGTATATATCGGTTGTTATTCTTTAACTGAAATCTATTTGAGAAAAATAGAATTATAGTAGTTATAATTACAATTATTAACTAAAATCTGTTAAAGTGGTTCACATGGCGGGGGTCGGTCGTTAGCAGTTGACTACCACAGACTATACAGATTACTTCTACTATCTACTATTTCTAGAGTTTAGCAGTGATTTGATTTAAAAAATGAGAAAAACGATTCAAGCCATATGGTAGAGATTTAAGAGAAACGACATCTAAAATATTACACATCAGCAGATAGAAACATCTCGAATATGATGATGGAATATGAACACAGATAGCACCACTATTATGCCTGTTTCACTTATAATCTTGGAAAACTAATGGCTGCCATGGTACCTAAAAGCTGATGTTTTTTTTATTTTAATGTGGGACTGTGAGTGAGCGTCACACAGTTTACCTGATTCCATGTCACCAATATACATACATCCTGGATAAAGAATAATAATTTATTTAGCAGTAACAGTACACAATATATAAAAATGGAACATATAACAAAAATATTACAAATTGTATATTTTTAGTAGGTAGAAAAAAAATACTAAAGACTATAATTCACTTGTACTTCTTAGAACGACTACACTTATAACACTAAAACTGTCATTCGACGCTAAGCAGTCGCCTAGAACGGTCAAAAAGTAAACAGAGTGCACAATGGAGGACTCTTCCTCAGAGTCGTTCCTGCACTTCATCAGCATATTAAAAAATAAATACCCCGATGTCTTCCAGGACATAATTAAAGAAAGACCGCTCCCAGATAGACCCTCCTCAAGGGCCTCCTCCATATCCTGCACTTCATCCGCAGTCACCGAAATGGAGCTGGATAACGCCGCTTCCCCTGAGGATCCCCAAGCCGAAGACACCAGCGATTTTACGCTGGTTGAAAAAAAAAGAAAAAAGCGGGCTTCACCCGCCCCGACGCCGCCTCCTAAGGCGAAAAAACGGGAAATAAAGGCCCCCTCTCCCCAGCCATATACGTCGGCCCTGCCCCAGGGCCCCCTCACAGCTGCCCTACAACAAGCCCCCGCCGCTCCTGAGCGCGCCCTAGCTGGCTCAAAGAAACCTTCGGCTGTCTCACAGCATCGAAACGCCCGCCGCCTGTCTTCATTCAGGCATAAGACAAGTGGCCGATTGTCGCATCGGCCCTATCCAATCGCTACAAATATCAAGCGATCCCCACCGCTGTAGGTATTAAACTGCAGCTGTAAACCACGGACGACCATAGAGGGGTAACTCGCTTCTTGCAAGACAAAGGTGTTTTTTTTCACACCTACACCTTGGCGGAAGAGCGCCAACTCAGAGTAGTAATTAAAAACCTTCCGCGGGAAATCCCAGCTGATCTGATCAAAGAGGACCTTCAGGCCCAGAATCTCCCCGTCCTATCTGTGCATAGGATGTACAGTGTCCATAATAAAAAGCCATTCAACATGGTGATTGTGGCCCTCGAAAGATCCGAGGCCGGGAAGCAGGTATTTAACCTGAAAACCTGCTGCCACCTCTCTGGGCTGACTATAGAGCGCCCACATAAAAACGGCCCACCAGGCCAGTGCCACAAATGCCAACTATATGGCCACTCAGCTCGCAATTGCTTCGGCAAACCCAGATGCGTAAAGTGCCTGGGTGACCATGGCACCACCGACTGTCCGAGACCCTTCCCGGGCCCTTCTGGCCACTTTCGGGCCCCCCGCATATGTCCTGTGCAACATAGAGGGATACACAGCCAATTACCTTGGCTGCCCAAAAGCCCCCAAGCCGAAACGTCCGGCACTAAAAGTCGCACCCAAGGTCGCTACCCCGACCGCCGCCCCCGCGCCAATTCTCGCCCCTGTCCAACCTCTACGCCCCGCATGGCATACGCCGATCGGCGTAGCGACCGTTGCTCAACCGGTTGAGCAGCCCCCTCCATCAGCCGGACGGCCGGTTAGCGAAAGCGACCTCGACTTAGTGTGTCGCCTCGCCGCCGTCTTCAACGGAGCCGACGTCTCAGCCCTAGCAAAAGCCTTAAGGGATTCCAATGGCAAGCCCGAAGTCAGGATTGCCGCCACAATGCGCTACCAACATGTAGTGTCAGCCATCGTCAAATTTCAAGCATAGGGGGCCTTTACAACGGTAGAGTAAAACCGCGTTCCCTTAACGTCGCATTTTTTAACGCGAACGGTATTAACAATCAACGCAACTCGGTGGAATGCAACTAAAATCAACCCCCAGGGGTTGGCTTTGGACTCGCTAAGCGACGCACTCGACTTCGACGTCGTAGCGCCTACTACGCCTACCCATTTTCCATATATATTGGGTCACGCACCGGATGTGCTTGATATTGCCATCTGTAAGAACATCAACCTCGCCTTCCAAGGGATAGACGTAATCCCTCCACCAAAACTATAGTAGACTGGTACCGACTCAGGAACGACCTGAAGGAAGCCACATCACCACACCTAGATGCTATTCCTAGGAACATATCTTCAGTCCACGACACGAACCTCGCAGTTCATGCCCTCACTAGGCACATCCAGACAGTCGTCGAGGATTGCTCGAGGCGGGTTCCTTCGGTGGAAGACCACCGATGGACCCTGCCAAGCGACATAAAGGACCTAATGAGGCGCAAGAATACGGCGACTCGTGCCCATGACTTATATCCCACTGAAAGTAACCGGCTGGTGCTGGTGCGATGAAGCTGTAAGAGCCGCATAGGCATCAACAGAATCTAGGTGTCACCTCTCCAATATCGGACCTTCCCATCTCGCCTTCTGGCGACTTCCCAAATCCCTAAAAGGGGACACCGCCCAAACAATGCCTCCCTTAGCGCGTCCTAATAAACCACCCGCCTTCTTAGACGAAGAGAAAGCCGAATGTCTGGCTGATAATCTGGAGCTCCAATGCTCACCGAGCACCCTACCGATCGACGCCGCTCACCTTGCAATGGTTGACAGCGAGGTCGACCGGAGGAGTAAGAAACCACCTCGCGATTCCGTTACCCAAGTCACATGCACCGAAGTTGAGTCCATAATTAAAAACCTGCGACCACGCAAGGCTCTCGGCCCCGACGGCATCACCAACAAGGTGATGAAACTCCTACCCATGTCCATTTTACACCTACTGGTCATAATCTACAACGCGGCCATATCCAAAGGCACCTTCCCGAACACCTGGAAGGAAGCCGACGTCATAGGGATTCTCAAACCCTCAAAACATCCAACCGATCCATCAGCCTATCGACCCATAAGCCTACTCAAAGTCTTGGGTAAGGTATAAAATTATGAAAGGCTTATCCTCGCCCGCTTCAAGGACTTCATGCTGTCACGAGGGCTACCGATCAATGAGCAGTTCAGGTTTCGCACCCAACACTCATGCACACATCAAGTACACCGCATCACGGAGCACATCCTCAGTAAATTTCTTCAGGGCTACCAAACTGGGGCACTTTTCCTCGACGTCGCGAAAGCTTTCGACAAGGTCTGGCACAACGGGCTCATATACAAACTATATGAGCTCGGTGTGCCAGATCGACTCGTACTTATCATAAGACTTTCTCCGAAATCGAACCTTTCGTTACCGCGTCGAGGGAACGCGTTCCGAGGTTCACCCTATTTGTGCCGGAGTACCACAAGGCTCCGTCCTAGGTCCTATTTTGTACACACTCTACACCAACGACATACCGCGCACTCGCGGTGTAGAGCTAGCCCTTTTCATCGATGACACCGGCCTCTATGTGTCTGGGTTCAAACCAGACGCTATTTGTAGACCCCTCCAATCTGCAGCCAACACCTTAGGGAAATGGTTTCGAAATGGAGGATCGAGGTTAACCCCACCAGAAGTGCAGCCATGTACTTCTCTCGGCGCAACAAAACGCCGCATCTCCCAACTATAGAGTTATTTGATCGTCCAATCCCCTGGGAACAGACAGTCAAATACTTAGGCGTCACATTAGATGATAGACTCACCTTCGGTCCGCATGTCAACCGCGTACGGAATCGAGCAGCGTTCGTCCTAGGTCGTTTGCACCCGTTACTCAATAAAAATAGCAAAATGTCCCTGCGTAATAAAATTACACTATACAAAGCGTACATCTGACCCATAATGACATACGCAAGCCCCGTCTTTGCGCATGCTTCCCCGCATCACATTCACCGACTTCAGGTAATACAAAATCGTTTCATGCGCAAGGCCACCGGTGCACCGTGGTTCTTGCGTAATGAAAATCTACACATAGATCTTGAGCTGCCGACCATAGCTCAGTACCTGAAGCAGGCTTCCCGCCGATATTTCGACTCTGACGTCACACACTCTAACCCCTTGATTGTAAGTGCCGCCACTTACAATCCCATCGCGAATCACAGATTCACCCGCGTCCGAAGGAGACCGAGGCACGCCCTCGATGACCCCGACGACGTGACCACCAGGGCCCAAGCCCTTCATAAAACAGAACACACGTACATTGCACCCTCACATCACCCCCGCCGACGGCGAGGGCGTCGCAAACAAGGATATTCGCGATACCGCCATGTAACTGGTCGGTTCTCTCCAGTCCATACAGATAGAAGCGTCGCTGGAGTTTCTTGCGCCACTTCTTCTCCAGCGCCCATGCATTCCGAAGTGGTGGTACAGATAGGTAATAATCATAGCGAATTTAAAGAATCGTCTGTCAGAAGCAACTGACCGAGCCGAGGTTTGGCCCTCTCGGGCACTCTCGAGTCAGACGCTCTCGCGAAACAAGGTAACGGTCCAAGCCGAGGCTCCCTCTCGGCAGCCCTTGTGCTGGTTACATATATATAGAGGTCTCAACTGAGTGCCATTAGCGCTCGGTCACCTCTCAACCCGGTGAAACTGTAAAAGCCTTCGGGCTAACAGTGGCCATCAGCCCGAAAAAAAAAAAAAAAACCACTAAAACTGTGAACATTTTGTGTTACAAAATCTTTTAAAATAGCAAACAAATATTGCGTATATTATTCGTCGGTACTACTATTATCTAAACTATAATAACATTGATGTACGCCAGTGAGTCTATAAGGTTTAACATAAGGATGCTGTGCAACGTACGAGTAAGTGAGGACTAAGATCACCTTACCCTTAACTTATACATATGTATCCTTACCTCATACTTGCATTGGCATGGAAGTCTTCTACCTGCGATAGTAAGATTGGTCACTATAGGGAGAATAAATCGGCATGGCAGGTTAGTTTTTTTGGCGACTAAAGCGCATGCACATGAAACTTGAGCGTTACGGCTTATTTTTCCTCCAAAGCCTCCGCCAATACGACGAACTTTCAAATGCACACTGGAAATAAAGATAGATGTTGCTATTAAAAGAAAGCTAAAACTTTAATCCTTAGATTCATACTGACATCGATATATCTCTTTAAAAATACACACAAATTAAATCATTAAACGTGTCATTATGTCCTCTGTAATATTATACCATCTGTAGTGAATTTGAAAAGCGGGAGCCCGATAAATAGAGACTTACTGGCTATCTGAACCAAGGACCACTGGATCCTGAGTCCATTCGTTATACTAATGTAGGGCAGAATCAAAAGAGCGTATCTAGACTTCGCTGATATCAAACTTAGGCTTATACTTGTACACATACAGGGTGGGCCACGAATTAGTTAACATTTGAAAAATAAATCCATTAAAGTACTTTATTGCTCGTATGCGGAGTCTTCTCGAGTACTCATCGCAACTTTGGAATCCTTTGCTATGATATTTATATAATTAGAATAGAGGCCATTCAAAAAGGTTTTAAAATTTTAGATTTTAAATGTGGAACGAAAAGCAATAATTATGAATCAAAATGTAAAATACACCACTTGTTACCACTGGCAGAAAGACGAAACATAGCTGATATAGTATTCTTACTAAGACTTGCGCAAAACAGAGTAGACAGTCCTTTACTCTTAGATAAATTACAATTTTGTACCACAAAAGCTATTTCACGACGGAAACATCCTGTTTCTACATACCCTTTCACGCGACAAAATATAGAAAAATTCATTTTTCTGTCGTGCTTCAAATTTAATTAACAAATACATAGAACAACATGACTTTGATATCTTTAACTCAAAAATCACCACTATAAAAAACATTGACTAGAAATTGGTTTGATACCGTAGCTTAACATACTCTTTTTACTATTTATTTTTTGTTTCTGTTTATTTGTTTTCTGTTCAAGCAAATGTTGTTGTTTTCTTTATTATTTTAAATTAAGTCTGTATATATATATTATAAAAGCATCGCGGTGAAGTGTCTGTACTTATGGGGTCTATTTTTTAGATATTTATATGTGAAAACATGTTACTAGCTTATTTATAGTATGTATATAAACCTAAGTTATTTTGTATTTTGCTGTATGTTTTCCAAATAAAATAAAATAAAAAAAAAAAAATGTCTTCCAGGACATAATTAAAGAAAGACCGCTCCCAGATAGACCCTCCTCAAGGGCCTCCTCCATATCCTGCACTTCATCCGCTGTCACCGAAATGGAACTGCATAATGCCGCTTCCCCTGAGGATCCCCAAGCCGAAGACACCAGCGATTTTACGCTGGTTGAAAAAAAAAGAAAAAAGCGGGATTCACCCGCCCCGACGCCGCCTCCTAAGGCGAAAAAACGGGAAATAAAGGCCCCTCTCCCCAGCACCCATTGCCTATTCCCGCCCCAGGCCTCACAGCTGCCCCACAGCAAGCCCTGCCGCTCCTGAGCGCCCTAGCTCCTCAAAGAAACCTCCGGCTGTCTCACAGCCATCGAAACGCCCGCCGCCTGTCTTCATTCAGGCACAAGACAAGTGGCCGATTGTCGCATCGGCCCTATCCAATCGCTATCAAGCGATCCCCACCGCTGTAGGTATTAAACTGCAGCTGGAAACCACGGACGACCATAGAGCGGTAACTCGCTTCTTGCAAGACAAAGGTGTTTTCTTTCACACCTACACCTTGGCGGAAGAGCGCCAACTCAGAGTAGTAATTGAAAACCTCCCGCGGGAAATCCCAGCTGATCTGATCAAAGAGGACCTTCAGGCCCAGAATCTCCCCGTCCTGTGCATAGGATGTACAGTGGCCATAATAAAAAGCCATTAAACATGGTGATTGTGGCCCTCGAAAGATCCGAGGCCGGGAAGCAGGTATTTAACCTGAAAACCTGCTGCCACCTCTCTGGGCTGACTATAGAGCGCCCACATAAAAACGGCCCACCAGGCCAGTGCCACAAATGCCAACTATATGGCCACTCAGCTCGCAATTGCTTCGGCAAACCCAGATGCGTCAAGTGCCTGGGTGACCATGGCACCACCGACTGTCCGAGACCCAAGGACAAGGCCCTTCTGGCCACTTTCGGGCCCCCCGCATATGTCCTGTGCAACATAGAGGGATACACAGGCAATTACCTTGGCTGCCCAAAAGCCCCCAAGCCGAAACGTCCGGCACTAAAAATCGCGCCCAAGGTCGCTACCCCAACCGCCGCCCCCACGCCAATTCTGCCCCTGTCCGACCTCTACGCCCCGCATGGCATACGCCGATCGGCGTAGCGACCGTTGCTCAACCGGTTGAGCAGCCCCCTCCATCAGCCGGACGGCCGGTTAGCGAAAGCGACCTCGACTTAGTGTAATGCCTCGCCGCCGTCTTCAACGGCGCCGACGTCTCAGCCCTAGCAAAAGCCTTAAGGGATTCCAATGGCAAGCCCGAAGTCAGGATTGCCGCCACAATGCGCTACCAACATATAGTGTCAGCCATCGTCAAATTTCAAGCATAGAGGGCCTTTACAACGGTAGAGTAAAACCGCGTTCCCTTAACGTCGCATTTTTTAACGCGAACGGTATTAACAATCAACGCAACTCGGTGGAATGCAACTAAAATCAACCCCCAGGGGTTGGCTTTAGACTCGCTAAGCGACGCACTCGACTTCGACGTCGTAGCGCCTACTACGCCTACCCATTTTCCATATATATTGGGTCACGCACCGGATGTGCTTGATATTGCCATCTGTAAGAACATCAACCTCGCCTTCCAAGGGATAGACGTAATCCACGATCTCGCTTCCGATCATCGCCCCGTTCTTCTTCGGTTAGGGCCCTCCGCCCCAACCTTACCCTCCACCAAAACTATAGTAGACTGGCACCGGCTCAGGAACGACCTGAAGGAAGCCACATCACCACACCTAGATGCTATTCCTAGGAACATATCTTCAGTCCACGACACGAACCTCGCAGTTCATGCCCTCACAAGGCACATCCAGACAGTCGTCCAGGATTGCTCGAGGCGGGTTCCCTCGGTGGAAGACCACCGATGGACCCTGCCAAGCGACATAAAGGACCTAATGAGGCGCAAGAATGCGGCGACTCGTGCCCACGACTTATATCCCACTGAAAGTAACCGGCTGGTGCTACGTACCCTTCAGGGTGAAGTCGGGTCACGCATAGCCCAGTACAGGAACGATCGGTGGGATAATCCCCTCTTCCCAGCTCACGGACCCGTAAGTTCCGTGAGCCCTGTGTCCGATGGCTAACAGCATAAACATCAACAGAATCTAGGTGTCACCTCTCCAATATCGAACCTTCCCATCTCGCCGGGGATTCTCAAACCCTCAAAACATCCAACCGATCCATCAGCCTATCGACCCATAAGCCTACTCAAAGTCTTGGGTAAGGTATAAAATTATGAAAGGCTCATCCTCACCCGCCTCAAGGACTTCATGCTGTCACGAGGGCTACCGATCAATGAGCAGTTCAGGTTTCGCACCCAACACTCATGCACACATCAAGTGCACCGCATCACGGAGCACATCCTCAGTAAATTTCTTCAGGGCTACCAAACTGGGGCACTTTTCCTTGACGTGGCGAAAGCTTTCGACAAGGTCTGGCACAACGGGCTCATATACAAACTATATGAGCTCGGTGTGCCAGATCGACTCGTACTTATCATAAGACTTTCTCCGAAATCGAACCTTTCGTTACCGCGTCGAGGGAACGCGCTCCGAGGTTCACCCTATTTGTGCCGGAGTACCACAAGGCTCCGTCCTAGGTCCTATTTTATACACACTCTACACCAACGACATACCGCGCACTCCCGGTGTAGAGCTAGCCCTTTTCATCGATGACACCGGCCTCTATGTGTCTGGGTTCAAACCAGACGCTATTTGTAGACGCCTCCAATCTGCAGCCAACACCTTAGGGAAATGGTTTCGGAAATGGAGGATCGAGGTTAACCCCACCAAAAGTGCAGCCATGTACTTCTCTCGGCGCAACAAAACGCCGCATCTCCCAACTATAGAGTTATTCGATCGTCCAATCCCCTGGGAACAGACAGTCAAATACTTAGGCGTCACATTAGATGATAGACTCACCTTCGGTCCGCATGTCAACCGCGTACGGAATCGAGCAGCGTTCGTCCTAGGTCGTTTGCACCCGTTACTCAATAAAAATAGCAAAATGTCCCTGCGTAATAAAATTACACTATACAAAGCGTGCATCTGACCCATAATGACATACGCAAGCCCCGTCTTTGCGCATGCTTCCCCGCGTCGCATTCACCGACTTCAGGTAATACAAAATCGTTTCATGCGCAAGGCCACCGGTGCACCGTGGTTCTTGCGTAATAAAAATCTACACATAGATCTTGAGCTGCCGACCATAGCTCAGTACCTGAAGCATATCCCGCCGATATTTCGACTCTGCCGTCACACACTCTAACCCCTTGATTGTAAGTGCCGCCACTTACAATCCCATCGCGAATCACAGATTCACCCGCGTCCGAAGGAGACCGAGGCACGCCCTCAATGACCCCGACGACGTGACCAACAGGGCCCTAGCCCTTCATAAAACAGAACACACGTACATTGCACCCTCACATCGCCCCCGCCGACGGCGAGGGCGTCGCAAACAAGGATATTCGCGATACCGCCATGTCACTGTTCGGTTCTCTCCAGTCCATACAGATAGAAGCGTCGCTGGAGTTTCTTGCGCCACTTCTTCTCCAGCGCCCATGCATTCCGTAGTGGTGGTACAGATGGCTAATAATCATAGCGAATTTAAGGAATCGTCTGTCAGAAGCAACTGACCGAGCCGAGGTTCGGCCCTCTCGGGCACCCTCGAGTTAGACGCTCTCGCGAAACAAGGTAACGTTCCAGCCGAGGTTCTCTCGAGCCCTTTGTGCTGGTTACATATATATAGAGGTCTCGACTGAGTGCCATTAGCGCTCGGTCACCTCTCAACCCGGTGAAACTGTAAAAGCCTTCGGGCTAACAGTGGCCATCAGCCCGAAAAAAAAAAAAAACACTAAAACTGTGAACATTTTGTGTTACAAAATCTTTTAAAATAGCAAACAAATATTGCGTATATTATTCGTCGGTACTACTATTATCTAAACTATAATAACATTGATGTACGCCAGTGAGTCTATAAGGTTTAACATAAGGATGCTGTGCAACGTACGAGTAAGTGAGGACTAAGATCACCTTACCCTTAACTTATACATATGTATCCTTACCTCATACTTGCATTGGCATGGAAGTCTTCTACCTGCGATAGTAAGATTGGTCACTATAGGGAGAATAAATCGGCATGGCAGGTTAGTTTTTTTGGCGACTAAAGCGCATGCACATGAAACTTGAGCGTTACGGCTTATTTTTCCTCCAAAGCCTCCGCCAATACGACGAACTTTCAAATGCACACTGGAAATAAAGATAGATGTTGCTATTAAAAGAAAGCTAAAACTTTAATCCTTAGATTCGTACTGACATCGATATATCTCTTTAAAAATACACACAAATTAAATCATTAAACGTGTCATTATGTCCTCTGTAATATTATACCATCTGTAGTGAATTTGAAAAGCGGGAGCCCGATAAATGGAGACTTACTGGCTATCTGAACCAAGGACCACTAGATCCTGAGTCCATTATACTAATGTAGGGCAGAATCAAAAGAGCGTATCTAGACTTCGCTGATATCAAACTTAGGCTTATACTTGTACACATACAGGGTGGGCCACGAATTAGTTAACATTTGAAAAAAATCGTATAAGAAAACCATTTGAGATATTTTAAAAATTGTTTATTTACAAGAAAGCTAATTAATTGTAATTTATTTTTTAAAAATCATATCATCTAAATGACCACCGTTTCGACTTTGCAGTATTCTAATCGAGTACCGAAGTTTTCGAATACGCGTCAGCAAAGAGACCGCGAGAATGCCGACATTTCTTCGCTGATTTTTTTTTTTTATATTGGGTTTATGGATTTCGACACGGCTCTTTAAATAACTCTGCTGGGGATAGATCTCGACTTCTGGGTGGCCATGCGATATCGCCTCGTCTGGAAATCAGCTTTTTAGGCAACATTTCTTTAACCACCGGCAAGTACTCGTTGGATGTGTGACAAGTGGCTCCATCTTGCTGAAACCATGTGTTATGATTGTAGCCAGCAAATTCCCGTAGCATCAGTGCCAAGAACTCCCGTAACAATTACACATACTCAGCAGAATTAACAGTAAACGAACGGCCGCGAGAATCTTCGAAAAAGTAGGGTCCAATGATTCCTCTTGCTGTAATTGCAGCCCATACAGTACCATACCTTGGCAGAATGAAGTGGGCTCTCGTGTTTAGCTTTGTGATTTTCGCTGCTCCAATTCCTGCAATTCTGTTTTTTTAGATGTCCGTTGAGGTGGAAATGGGCTTCATCCGAAAACAAAAGATTGTCAAAATTGCTGAATCGATCTAACACTGTTTCGTCATACGATTTGCGCAAATTTATTTCATTAGGCTTTAGTTCTTGCACTCTCTGGTTCTTATATGGATGTTATTTCAAATCAAATTTCAAAATACGGCGTTATGATGTGCGGGATAATCCTAATTCAGCCGAACGTTTGAGCGTCGATAAATTTGGATCACGTCGAACAGAAGCGGAAACTTGCTGCACGTTCTCTTTGCACCGAGAAGTCCGTGGGCCACCGGTTTGCTTCAAATTTAGTGTAGATCCCGTCTCTTCAAACTTCTTCACTCATTTTTTAATTTGTTAAATAAAATTTCATTTTTTGTTTGTTAAATAAAACTGTTTCACACAAAAAGCGTGTTGCGGCCCTGTGAAGCGATCCATTGGGAAATATCCGAGAAACGCTATGACATAGCGGCAAGACTCTCCCCGCGCCCCGTGCCGCATTTGTTTGTGTGGGGTGTTAGATTTAAATGTTAACGAATTCTCGGCCCATCCTATTAATAACTTAGACAAGCTATCTTAACAGTCATATTCTAACTAATTTAAAAAGTAGATTAAACTTGGGCGCATGGTACACGATACAACTTGGCAAATTTTTATATTTTTGCCTGTTAAAAATGAAGCATTTAAATAAAGTATAAGTTCGCTCTGTTGATAATTGTCAAAGTATGAATAGAAAATATACTAACTCGCTCTCTTTCATGGCTAAACTTCGAGCTATTGTAATTTGCGATAAATCCATCCAATGCGTAGAATCGTAAACTTCCAGACCATTGTCAACTGGAATCACTACACACGATATGGGTTCCAAATAATAGTGATATTGGGCTCCTATTTCATAAACACCTTTTATTACTTTCGTCACATTGTTCCCTCTACTCTTAGGTTCAATTTTGCTATCATTCGCAGCATACCTTTCAGTATATTTCTTAGCGTCGTCTATGGTTAAAACTGGAGGCGTTGGTGGTACATTTTTATAAGTGACTTTAACTTTTTTAGCTGCACTTGCTGCTAATGCTTCTCTGATTGCTACCAAGATAGCGATTGGTTGACCATAGAACTTTATTTCACTTGCTAGTATTTCCTCATCGTGGGTCTGTAGTTGTATGCCAGGGAACCCAAATGAATTTTTACCGGGGAAATCGTCTGCCGTATAGATAGCGATCACACCTTCCATTTTCTTTCAAAAAACAGAAAAGAAGGAGGAAATTATTACTCTCTATATTAATACTCTAATTTGATTATTGTCATTCATAAAATTACTACTACTGTTTAATAAGGTTAATAAAATAGAAGTAACATGAACTACACACAACAGAAACAGGCACGTCATAACCCCAACACAGCTTAATATTTATTGACGTTTTGGTATGATATAAACAAACAAAAACTATCGGAGAAACTCTTTTTTTGGACAGTTTTTGTTTGTTTATTATGTTTCGGTATATGCCATCTGAAATCTAACTCAGTTGTATGAAAAATAGATCTCGTGATTCCGTTCATATCTTACACAAAATATTTTTGTTTCGTATATTACTGATAAATACTAGTTATAGTGTGATCATATTTTAAGAAAGGGACACGGTACTTTTTTCGGCTTCTCTTGTGGCTTGCGTTTCAGATAACAGTGCAAAATTCTTTTGTGTTTTATATAATATCAAGCTTATTTATTAAGAGCGGGAATAATAAGATTATTTCAAGAATTCTATAATGTTGTAATTTGTTTTAAATATCCGATATTTTGAGTTAGGACGATGTCTTCCCAGTCAATTTAAACCACGTCGACATCTTTGTATTGATACCAGATGATCTCAACTGCGCAGGTTATTTTATAGTCCAACACAGAGTTATATGCCACATAAATACATCCAAGGTGTATTTAACATTTAAACCGTATATTTAATCGAATACATACCAAAACTTCTGAAGCGTCAATGTGATCAACTTCACCGCCATGTACGGTAGCCATCACAAAGGCACCAAAAACTTCTCTGTGCATTGGCGGTATATCATTAACATAATGGGCTTCTCCAGAAGCCTGGATCAACGCTTCCAGTTTTTGCACTGGCTCATTTAGAGGGTAAAGAGATGGATCCGTTTGATAGTCTTGTTTTCCACTGGACACTGGACGTTGGAATAATATACCACCAGAACGGAACCTCGGAGCTGCCAATCCCGGAGGACTTATATTTAATATGAACTTGAAATGAAAAAGGAGTAAAATGAATTTTACAAAAATTTAAATGACATGAGATGTATAAAATATAGAATCATTTTTTTTGCAATTTCTTTTTACATTTGCTGTAAGTCTCCTTCGAACCAACGGCTCACTGTTTCTATAATTAAATAATGACCGATGTCAAAGAAGGGTGTCTGTATGTCAGTACGGGCATTAGAAGTTGTATTTATTATAGAAGATGAAAACCACCCAAAAATTCGCGTAACTCAAATAGCAATATATGTTTTATCCGACGAAGATTACCGTTTCTTACCCTGGACTCTTGCCGGGACTCTGTTGGTGCCCGGTTGCACTTCGACCTCTGTAGATCTTTTATGGATATGGGTGCAACCTAGTGCCTGTAATCTTTCGGATAACCTATCCCGAAAAATCCAATCTTTATTAGCAAGGGCAATTGCACATTATTTGCTAAATATGAAGCTACTATTTTATGATTGTATTCCGGAAAGTTTCTACTTGAGTCCAATCTACTTATTCCTGCTACGGATACTTCATAACTGCAGCTGTGACTGACCACGTAAAAATAGAAACACCTCTGTGTCTTACCTTATAGAACAGTCCAAGAGCCAATTTCTTTCGACATTCTGGCGATGGTTTAGGTGGAGAATCCACAGGAATAATTTCCTCAGATAAAATTTTTATTGCACCTTGCAGAGTTTCATTGGTAAAGATATTCTTCCCTTTCAAATATTTTTCCGTGCGACATGCATGATTAAACTGTGCTGATATATTACCGTACACTATGCTTGCCTCTTGGATTATGTTATCGCTGGTAATTTCAACCAGGAAACCTGCATTAACTATAGCTAAAGCATTCTGGTTTCGCGGTGGTATCTGTAAATATACTGTATTTAAAACTTATAGAAGATATTTATTTAATATATTGTGAAGTTTACACAAGTGGTTGTTTCAGCGAATATACAAGAGAATCTACTACTGCCTTGAAGGTATATGTAAGGAATCTGCGTTGTAAAGAGTTCACCTCCCCTGTCCTTACGACACGGGTTACGGTTTCCAATAAGAAGTCTCTTTAAACTTGTCACTTTAACAATTTGAAAGTCTATCTAAAAATGATTTATTCGTGAATCTACGACAAAAGGTTATGTATGACTTTTATTTGAATTTTTCGTAGGAAAACTGCTTATTTGTAAAACATATAATAAGTAAAAATATTTTTAAAAAAATCTTAACTTCTTGACGGCTTCGACTATATGGCGTGTTAGAAGAACATTTGAAAAATAAATAAATTTGAAATAAATAATTTTGAGTTTTAGTTTGTGGGAATAACATAACGTTTTGTATGAACAGTCTAGGAGTTTTACGGAGCGTGCGTAAGTAGTGTACATATATATTCGAATTAGGGGATATCATTTGTAAATGATAAATTACGTACCTTGTAACTTCTAAATATGTGTCTTTCGTTTAAAGGTGGTAATTCCACATTCAATATCAGTAGCCCCTGCATGTCGCATTTCAGGAAATCAGTCATAGACAAGTACCGTTTTTTATTAGATGCATTTCCTAGAACGAAAATAAATATGTTTCATAATTATTATTACGTTATTTTAGAGTAATATGTATTTTAATATGTTAATTTTATATGTGACACGTTAACAAATGGAGTTTGGACATGAAATTAAAGATTAAATTTCTTTATAATACACGTGCAATTTATAATTAAAGACAAATTAGTCTAACTATAGATAACGGCTTATCATGGGGGCCCATCGCAGTAGGGCATTTTGTAGGTCCTAGGGTCGGCAACCTGTGGCGAGCCACATGCGGCTCTTTGGACGTGAAGCTGCGGCTCTAGTTCAATATGCAGATATTATTTATTTTATAAAAAACATTTAAAAATCGTGAATAACCATGCAAAGCCATCGCTCTCATTGAATTTGTTTTCTCAATTGTTTATTGTGTTATTAAAGTACAAGTTAGTGTTGTAAGTAAATGTTTAATTGTTTTAATTTTTTACTTAAATAATTAGTGATTGTCTAATAATACCATATTATCTAATTTGTTGTGGAAAAACACTACTTATACATTTATAAATAAATTAAAAAAAAAAAATTATAGATTAGGATTATTTGGTTTTGTAACAAAAAACTTTATTCATGCAAGTACTATTTATTGTTGGTAAGAAATTTTTTTGTGGCTCTCTCGTGTGGAAAATTTTGAAATAATGTAAATTGTATTTTTTGACTCTTCCGACTCAAAAGGTTGCCAATCCTTCGTGTAGGAGGCACAATCGCGTATATGGCAGTGGTCGGGGATAGTTGACGATGGTATCTATATATTTGTTATTGGAGAACACGTCAAAGGGAAACGGTTACATTTTCGTCAACCAATGCGTTACTGATGTTAAACCGGGCCGGGCTTGGCTTTAAATAAGTTTTGTTAACTTTCACTTTGTTTTATATAATATAATCATCTATTTATATTTATTTTTTATCTCCTAATTGGCCTTAATAATACATAATAATACTTACGTAACGTCATAACCGCCCTAACTGTCTCGAAAAGTACAAATATATCTGATTGGTAATCTGGCATTTCATGCTTTATCATTAGGTTACCGGCTACGGAACCAATCTAAAAAAATACATTATATTTATAAGAGGCAATAACAAAGTAAATTTTACAATATATATTTCTGATAGATTAGCTATCTCTAGCAAGGGTTATCCGCGTTTCGCTAAAGTTAATAAATCTCATACGTTGTTGCTCAAATGTTTAAACTATCACCTCTTAGTATCAATTGTCTTCGAAAAATAAAATGTTAGTTGTTCCTTAACAATAAATGTTATCTTGGCGAAAAATTGGCGATAGGTAATAAACAAAAACAAATGAAAAAATGTTTTTACAAATTTAGGAGGTGACAAACATGCACACAGTAAATAAAGAATAGTATGTGCGGCCAATGACACCCGAATTCATTCACGATAAGGAATCATGTTATCCCTGGGCGCTAAGATGAAATGCCTTCCGTATTATCTGTGGAATCCTTTGGCAACAATACTTTTACTCTAGCTTATAACTTATAACTATATATATATATATATATATATATATATATATATATATATATATATATATATATATATATATATATATATATATATATATATATATATATATATATATATATATATATATATATATATATATATATATATATATATATATATATATATATATATATATATATATATATATATATATATATATATATATATATATATATATATATATATATATATATATATATATATATATATATATATATATATATATATATATTGGTTATGAGTTATGTGACGTGCTGATTTTTGGAACATGGTTTAAACCTGTTCCTAAAATCATAACGACAGTAGGCAGATAAATATTTACTGCAATGCACCGCATACGACTTTTGGGACATTTCAAGAAAAGAGCCTACACCTTTCTTAAAGCCCTTCAGCGCATCGTCTGGTGTTGCAGACCATGGGCGACTGTAATCACATACCATCAGGTGAGCTGCGTGATCGTTTGCCACCAATTCCATAAAAATAAAACAACCAGATAAGACGTTTTTTAACAAAATTTGGGTAGACAGTAATGAAAGCTCAACAATGTGTGAGAAACAAACGTAAACTTATCCGGTTGAGCCTGAAAAACTAAAACTCATTTCTATAAGCTAGCTTACTGCCGGCCGACAGGCTGTAAAAATATTAATGTTTAGTAGAGAATATTCATCAATTTTCTACTATCTATTTTTACATCTTCATAGCGTGCACGTAAGAGAAGATAGAATTCCATCACGATTTTTAGAACATGATATTTTATAGATATAATATTTTTAGAACATAGGTTCAGTGGAGCCGGAAGAGTCAGATGTCGTGCCTCTCCACCAGTATCTGCGCATCCGTACACTATACGAAACATAGCAACTTCCGGCGCATCATAATGCTGAGCTAACAGGAAAAGGACAGGAAAAAAATTTACATTAATAAATTTTATTTAAATTAAATTTTGTTGTGTTTGTTAATGTTTCTTTCATGCAAATAATTACTGACCTTTCTAACAGGATTGTGTGCAACAAGTTCAATATGGTTTGCCATTTCGTCTAGGTAAGCAAATTCACTCATTGTACTGGCCGTGGTTCTGAATATCGTGATACAGTCCTCGAGGCTTACGTTGGCGCCTAGGATTAAATTCTGACTGAACTGATAAGTTTTCAATGATTTGATATCGCTTATATCAATCAATATTCTTGGGTATTCGAAGCTTTCGTAAACCCCTGAAATTAGAATGCTAAAAAATTATAAAAATAAAAAAATATATAATCTATAATAAGCAAAGATTTTAGTATTATAGATTATATAGTTGGCACCAGCACCAGATTAATATTCGACAGGTAATCCGTGTTGACTTTATACGGATTATTTATATTTTTATATCTTATTATTTTATTTTAATAATCGTATTTAATTATTACTTATTAATTACTACTTACTTATATTATTATTATAATTATAAAGATTTTTTAAACTTATCTATTTCAAAATTTTATTTATCAACATTTTTAAGTATTACCGTTAACCGTATTCTTCACTCAGATAAAGTAAACATTTAAGTATCTAATTACTCAGCAATAGATAGCACTGTGTTACATCGTTAGCGTGGGTTGTATTATTACGCTGTAATATTAATATACTGTTTTTTTTATGTGTATCAGGGGGCGACAATTTATTTTTATTTATTGTTAAAAGTGTTCATTGAACGCAAGAATCACATACTATTGGGCGAAACGTGAAAAAAAAGTATCATGTCTAATAAAAATAATAATTGGCGGTTTCATTAAGTCTAAAAAATTAATAGAAAATCCTATTTATATTATCCCAATGCGGCTCCAGCTTCGTCTAGACATTTTTCTTTATAGGCTAACGCGTACTTAGTGTATTATATATTGTTCATACAAAATTCCACATAAATAAACACTTGAAATTACATTTGTCAATTTGTGACAACACCGGGATCGAATTGAAGGAATATGGTATTGAATAAGTTTTTACCTTTTGCAGTGTTACCATCGATCAACATATAGGAATCGAGTCCTTGACTATTTAATACATCATAGATTTCTTGCTCATCAAAAGCCTTATAAAACTTATTGACTCCGAAATTAAGCGAAATGATCGGTTCGTTCTCAGTTAATTTTAAATTATTGATAATACACCAATCACTGTCGTCACTGTTAGTGGATAATTTTCTTTGGCATTGTTTCGCTTTCGTGCATGGATAGGCTTCTTCAATATCCTTGACTTTAGCGCACAGATCTGGACTAGCGTCTATTGCGAAGCTCTTAACAGTGTCCAGAATAGGGCGGTAACCTGTGCAGCGGCAAGTGTTGCCAGCGAAAGAGTTCTCCATCTGCCGCATGGTGAGGTGTTTGTCTTGTAAGCTGTAGAAAATATATGCTTGCATTTCTCATGGAGGATAGGAGAAAACTGAAGTCTCAATAGGCTGGCTAGGGACTTAGTTAGGCGAGGACGATTGAGCATAAATTCGATCGAAGATATGCCCTGGTTTTAGGACTTTATGGACTTTGACTGAGACTATTTTACCAACTATTTTTTAAAAAATACTTTATCGATTATTATAATACCATCAGATTTTACAATTGAAAGTAGAGTATTTATAATTCACTTACTTTAAGAAAAATATTGAATGTGTGTACTAGCTCTTAGAGATATCATCATCTCATCCCATCATAAGTCCACTGCTTAATATAGGCCTTCCCATGCATTGATCAATACCATCTGTATCTTGTGGAGTCATGTCACGCTGCGTTTGCCAATAGGAGGACATTTTACCTTTGTTGTACATCGGTTATCAATTTTACGAGCTATGTAGCCAGTTGATTGTCACTTTAAGTCGTTAATCCTTTATGCTTTTAGGTCATCTGCATTGAAATACGGAGAGAAGCCCATTTCATTTCCATTCTCCGCTGTCTGTGGTTGTTTATACGGCCAAAAGTATGTAAGCCATCTTGACAACGATTCATTTTGACATTCTTCTCAATTATTCCACAATTTAATGAAATCCCAAAATATATGTCTAGGTGCTGATACGGGACATAATGATACCTTTGATGTGGGTGATAGTTAAGTATATAAAATGTTTTAAAACCTCTTAAAGCCAATATTTTTAATTACATCGAGAGTCACAAACGAGCACACAGATTACCTTCGCAAGTGATTTCTGCGATCCCATAATCTACATTTATCCTTGACAAGGAACTATAATGCAATTGAAGTTTCGTTGTTATCCTTGAAGACGTAAATTGAATGCCTTGTCACTAGTAATAAGAGCCTTCGGATCCCTACACTCACCAGACGAAACACAGTAGCATTATGCTGCTATTTTGCGCTGGTATTCTGTGAGGGCGTGGTTCTACCCCGGCCGAGCTGGCCCATTCATTCTGCAACTACAAACTGCAGTGTACCACTGTTAAAAATGATGACCATGGTATTATTGTAGTGGTGTCAATCACAAAAGTACTCACTCATCTTCGTCTAATGTAATCTGATGTTAGACATGTGGGATTCACAAGATTGAACAATTTAGAAACACACACAGAGTCAAAAATCAACATAATATATATTGCTAAAATATTGACTATTCTGGACGTGGTAAAGGTCTATGTCAGTTTGTGGGACTACCATGGATGGATTATGCCTACCTGGCTTCTAGACAATTGAGGCTCACGCTTGACAGTTTTTAGATCAGCGATTCCCAAAGCGGTCTCCCAGGGGTCAACATAAATGAAATGTGATTGTGGGGATAGACGAGGTCTAAAAATCGAACCCTATTAATTAAAATATAAGTTCTTATTTGTGCCAACCAACCGCAGAGTTTATAAATTGATAAGCATTTTGTATCAATAGGATAATAATAAGAGATAGGATTTTTAAAGTAATGGGGGCAGGCCTCAGAAGGTATCAGTTCATTTTGGAAAAGGGGTCTCTTGTCCAAAATAGTTTGGGAATCGTTGGTCTAGATTCTCAGCCTAGGGACAAAATTTGTGAATCACTAATTATTGGTTTAGATGTGTTTGCATGTCCTTTGTCTATGAAATTGCGTTCTGCTTATCTCTGAACTTATTACATCGGAATAGGGAACGAGATTGATGAGTGCGTGCCTATAGTATATCCTTGGTACAGTAGCTCTTCTATTTATTGCCAGAAAATATAATATCCAAAAGCACACCATAAAGTTAAATAGGACAGTATATAGCTGACCAAAAATAAGTTTCTTAGTATTACCTAAAAAGCTGCATGACCCAGCTGGGAGTGCAGTACCCACATTGGGTGCCGTTAAATGCCGCGATTCTTTTCTGTTCTTTGCTATAACCACAGATGCGATTACCAAGACCTTCGATCGTAATAATTTCCCAACCATGACACGAGAACACCAGAACTAAACACTGGAAATAAACATGTTAGTAAATATCAGTTGGACAAAAATTTACTGCGAGACTTGAGATTCCTTTGTGAAATCGGACCAATGAAATACAAGAGATCACGATGTTTTATATGTCAAACACCGCAGCTGCCTTGATGGCACATCGCCTTTGTGCCGGGTAAGGCCAGGTAGTACCGAATGTATGCATTTAAAGTCGTGTTCCGTGGTATTAACTCGTTCACTGAAAGAAAGAAAAAATGTGTATTTGTGTGTGTATTTTATACCGGTGTGAAATAGCAGCATAACGCTGCTGTGTTTCGTCTGGTGAGTGAAGGGATGCTGAGACCTTTATTACTGGTGACGAGGCATTGTATATCAGTCCTCAAGGGTGACAACGCATCTGCATTAAGGATGAATGTAGATGTCAGACGCCGCAGGAATCACTTAACATCACGTGAACTGTGTGCTCGTTTGTAACTCTAAATGTAATAAAAACAAAGAAATATACTTATGTCTGCACTTAAGAACTTGTAGATTTTTTAGCGTAACAAAACTTAAATAACTAAAATAATTATCCCGTGTGCCAATACTCTTTGTTTGTGAAAATGAGACATTAAATGCTATTGATAACGGTTAAATTAAAAAAATATATAATTAACTTTAAAAGGCTATAAAATAAATTATCAATCCCCACCATATTATTTTCAAAAAAAAGTCATTAATTTAAAATCACAATCATATACACATGTGTGTTTATGATTGTGATTTTAAATGTGTATGAATATTTTTTTTATCTCCTGATTCATTGATATAAAATACTGTTACCGTGTTGGCAATTCATATATTTGAATAATCTCATGAAAGCTTGAGAGACAATTACCAACCAACTTTATGGTTGCGCTTTTGGCTATCGGTGTGTGCGTGCATCCTAAAATTCACTCACATAATTTTTCCCAAACGCGCCAAAAAATAGTATAACTTCAATAATAATAATAATAATAATAATAATAATAATAATAATAATAATAATAATAATAATAATAATAATAATAATAATAATAATAATAATAATAATAATAATAATAATAATAATAATAATAATAATAATAATAATAATAATAATAATAATAATAATAATAATAATAATAATAATAATAATAATAATAATAATAATAATAATAATAATAATAATAATAATAATAATAATAATAATAATAATAATAATAATAATAATAATAATAATAATAATAATAATAATAATAATAATAATAATAATAATAATAATAATAATAATAATAATAATAATAATAATAATAATAATAATAATAATAATAATAATAATAATAATAATAATAATAATAATAATAATAATAATAATAATAATAATAATAATAATAATAATAATAATAATAATAATAATAATAATAATAATAATAATAATAATAATAATAATAATAATAATAATAATAATAATAATAATAATAATAATAATAATAATAATAATAATAATAATAATAATAATAATAATAATAATAATAATAATAATAATAATAATAATAATAATAATAATAATAATAATAATAATAATAATAATAATAATAATAATAATAATAATAATAATAATAATAATAATAATAATAATAATAATAATAATAATAATAATAATAATAATAATAATAATAATAATAATAATAATAATAATAATAATAATAATAATAATAATAATAATAATAATAATAATAATAATAATAATAATAATAATAATAATAATAATAATAATAATAATAATAATAATAATAATAATAATAATAATAATAATAATAATAATAATAATAATAATAATAATAATAATAATAATAATAATAATAATAATAATAATAATAATAATAATAATAATAATAATAATAATAATAATAATAATAATAATAATAATAATAATAATAATAATAATAATAATAATAATAATAATAATAATAATAATAATAATAATAATAATAATAATAATAATAATAATAATAATAATAATAATAATAATAATAATAATAATAATAATAATAATAATAATAATAATAATAATAATAATAATAATAATAATAATAATAATAATAATAATAATAATAATAATAATAATAATAATAATAATAATAATAATAATAATAATAATAATAATAATAATAATAATAATAATAATAATAATAATAATAATAATAATAATAATAATAATAATAATAATAATAATAATAATAATAATAATAATAATAATAATAATAATAATAATAATAATAATAATAATAATAATAATAATAATAATAATAATAATAATAATAATAATAATAATAATAATAATAATAATAATAATAATAATAATAATAATAATAATAATAATAATAATAATAATAATAATAATAATAATAATAATAATAATAATAATAATAATAATAATAATAATAATAATAATAATTTATTTCGTAACCAAAACATTGTTTACAAAGTAGCAACATCCATATAAAAACATTTAAAACAAACCGATTGTATACTAATTAAAAAAGATTAGATTTTATCCATACAATTATCTTTTTTCTTTTCTTAGCAGCCGTGCTAGGTCCTAAATCTGTAGGAAGAGAATCCTAGACATTAAAGCGAGGTGATATAATTTTTTTTTTTTAACTTTAGTATTTTTCCAACGACTGCGGGTCGCTAAAGTGCGCGATTTCTGTGATTGGACGTTTCAGTTCGAATGATTATATCGTGATGTAGAATTAATTATCATAAGTTATTACGATGTTACACGCAATTTGCGTCACTTCCTAAAATTTTACACGCAAAGTGAAAAATTTATGACTGAAGATTTATGACTTCCAAAAACTGTGAATACTTACAGAATTTATAGAGAAAGTCTCTACTAGGCCACTGGTCTGTCGACAGGCTCGCACCGATACTATGCAAACACCGCAGCTGCCTTGATGGCACATCGCCTTTGTGCCGGGTAAGGCCAGGTAGTACCGAATGTATGCATTTAAAGTCGTGTTCCGTGGTATTAACTCGTTCACTGAAAGAAAGAAAAAAATGTGTATTTGTGTGTGTATTTTATACCGGTGTGAAATAGCAGCATAACGCTCCTGTGTTTCGTCTGGTGAGTGAAGGGATTCGGAGACCTTTATTACTGGTGACGAGGCATTCTATATCAGTCCTCAAGGGTGACAACGCATCTGCATTAAGGATGAATGTAGATGTCAGACGCCGCAGGAATCACTTAACATCACGTGAACTGTGTGCTCGTTTGTAACTCTAAATGTAATAAAAACAAAGAAATATACTTATGTCTGCACTTAAGAACTTGTAGATTTTTTAGCGTAACAAAACTTAAATAACTAAAAAATTTATCCCGTGTGCCAGTACTCTTTGTTTGTAAAAATGAGACATTAAATACTATTTGATAACGGTTAAATTAAAAAAATATATAATTAACTTTAAAAGGCTATAAAATAAATTATCCTTCCCCACCATATTATTTTCAAAAAAAAGTCATTAATTTAAAATCACAATCATATACACATGTGTGTTTATGATTGTGATTTTAAATGTGTATGAATATTTTTTTTATCTCCTGATTCATTGATATAAAATACTGTTACCGTGTTGGCAATTCATATATTTGAATAATCTCATGAAAGCTTGAGAGACAATTACCAACCAACTTTATGGTTGCGCTTTTGGCTATCGGTGTGTGCGTGCATCCTAAAAATTCACTCACATAATTTTTCCCAAACGCGCCAAAAATAGTATAACTTCAATAATGTTTAGATTCAAGTTTATATTAGTAAAAAAAAATATGACTAAGGAAAGCTCTTGAGATGAGATATCTCATCATAAGAAGGGGCTGACTAATATGCAAGATTTTTCTAATAGCAACCTCCTTCGTGACCCACAGACATCCATTTCCATCTCCGTTAAATGCAGATGCCTTGTCACCCATGGGGACTAAGATGCCTCCATATCTGCTATTTTATGTTGGTATTCTATCAAAATGTGATCATACCCCGGACTAATCTATCCATTAGTAAGTACATCGAATACCACTGCTAATAATTAGACGATATATAGATAGGATTGATATTAGTATAGGATGGACAGGACCATACCATAAAAATGTATTAATCATCTACACGGTAGGGCGACATGTTGTATTTAAAGAAGAAAAAGCATTACGAATTTAACACTTAATTTACGTGTGACATACTTTACTTTCAAAAAATTACGAAAAGAGAAATTGCTCCCTAATATATAAATAATATTTATATATAGGCATTACTGTATTGAGCAATAGTCCGCAGCTTCATGAGAGATCAATGACATATCTTTTCTTAACACACAGCAATCCTCACGATATTTACCATTGCCATCAAGCCTAATAGTTTGGTGCCGGCATGCTATTCTTCATTTTTTGGTGTTAAATCCTTGGAGCGGCTGTCGAGTTACGACGTAACGTTAACTAAATCATTTCTTTAATGATTTTTTTTATATTTACTCGAATATTTCGATGAGTTCCTTCTGCGTAGATAGGCCGGAAAATAAATAATTAAGAAGCTGACCGTAGTTCGTGTTAACTGAACCCCGTGACCATGTGTGCTGTAAACCACTCGAAACGTAGGCATAAAATCTTTAAAATAAACGCCATAAAATAGTTTTATTGACGTGTACTAACACAAACGTCGAACCAAACTTAGTACTTTCTTATACTTATACGTACTATGTTTTCGACAGAACCATTATTTAAAGTAAATTAGGTTTGAAGATAAAACTTACCTCATAGATGAAATATGTAAAATATTTGAAAATAACATTGATAAGCTAACAAAACGTGTTCGTAAGTCGTTAAGCGTTACGATAAATATAGTACAACTATATTCAAATGGATTTTAATACGAAAATTTACTACTTTATTAATTTATTTAATTTTATTTTTTTGTATTGAAACACACAGTTCACCCGAGTGTAAATGATACCTGCGGGTCATGTCATCATTTATCGCTGAGGACTAAGAATGTATCGTCTGAAACTAATGGTAACAGTGTCCGGATCCCAACACACACCACACGGGTCATGCTGGTATTCTGTGAAGTTTTGGTCGTGTTTTCGTAGCGATCCGAGTCGAGGTTTCGTCCCTCCTTACGAGGGGTCCTCGGATCGTATTACCACACCCCTCTGTTGCCGTCGACGTTATTCTCTCATCGTTATTCATTCAGTCTTTCCTGGTCGAGCCAATCATGTGACGGTGCTGTACATGACGTAGTTAACGTAGCTGTACTGTTAAACATTAACACATACATAAATAATTATTAAAGCTCTCATAGAAAACAATGAGTGTAGGAAACCGAATACCTAATTACTGATAACGGGGCATTCCATCTCAGTCCTAAGGTTGGATGATGTTCTTGAATCTTCAATCTTTCTTGGGGTTAGATGTTAGTGTTTATGGGATGCGGTCGTCATTTACCGATTTACTCGATTGTCACACTTAGTTTTTGTAAAGAAGAAACTAACTTCATTCAGCAGTCTAATTCGCCTAAATGTAAATAATTCAATGTGAAATGTTGAGCTTCGAATGTATTTATATATGAGTTACCGCTGATGCGACGCTATCGCAGTGTTTACAACTGTGATAATATTGCGTCGCTAGTCCATGGTTATCAAAATGAGGTCATTGTAATAACATATGTGGGTACCTAATGTGAAATTCGTCTTTTTGTTAATTTCGCACAAACCCGTAACTAAGTAATCGTCCTTATCCTTTGTGCATTTTAATTGGAAGTTACGACATCCAATAAAAAAATCTTTTGTTTTTATGGCTGATGGCCACTGTTGGTTTTTACAGTTTCACCGGTGTTAAAAGGTTGCCGAGCGCTTAGGGCACTCAGCTTAGACCTTTATTAATGGCTAACCAGCATAAGGGTTCCCGAGAGGATCCGTTGGTTTGGACAGTTTCCCTGTGTGCGAAAGCGACTGACTCGAGGGTGCTCGAGAGGGCCGAACCTCTCCAACAAATACTTTATCGAAATGCGTTGCTTAATAATGGCGTTATCTCCCTCTCTCCCGTCGAACACCCGAATTGGTCAGAGCGCATGCTACTTAGCATTAACAACGAAAGTTAGATAGTAAAATTTCATTTGTTGTTTGGTGCGGGCTAGCTCCAACACTCTACTAGCTATGATAGCTAGTAGACTGGACTGTTCATATGTTAACCATTGCACTAGGGTGCATATGACAGTAAAATAGTTTTAATCATATGTAATTATTACTAACCCTAGATATTAAGAGTGTGATTACTAACAATATATGAGTCTTATGATACTTGAAATAAATGTTTATTATTATAAAAAAAAATATTTATTAAAGCGTTTTTGGTATCTGATGGTTACCAATAATATTAAGATCAAGGTGTTGCCTTAAACAATAGCGGTAATTTAAGGATTTGGAGGAAAAATGGTCAGGAGAAAAATAACGTAGGATTTCGAAGTGAATATTTTTTATATTTATTTATTTAATTAAGTGTTCATATATATATATATATATATATATACTGTACATCAATATATGTACATATATGTACTATCTTATACATACTATTTTATATAGCTTTATCAGTTGCCTTAATGGTAGTGCTGAATTTATGTAGTTACGATCTCCTGTATCGACAGAACTCTATTGATTATCCTTAAAGACTGGTCATTGTTCACAAATTATCAATGCTTGCATGTGCCTTGCGAAGAATGTAACATCGAAAAGATGACAGGAATATATATAATTATGATTTTAGAATGGATATCACTCTTTTAGGTCTTTAGCTCATTTAGCTCGGCGAATGACAAGCATCCCATTGTACAGGGAATTTGTTTGTAGTATTTAACAGTGGTAGCACTACACTGCAGTTTGTTTTAACTGCAGAATTAATGGCTCGGTACAGGGCAAGGACCACGCTCTCACAGAATACCAGCGAAAAATTGCAGCATAACGCTGCTGTGTTTCGTCTGGTGATTTAGATCCGGAGACGTTTATTACTAGCGACGAGGCATTCCATCTCAGTCCTTAACGGTGACAACGCATCTGCATTATGTTTCCTCGTCGAGGACGAATAAAGATATCATGGGCCGCAGGAATCACTTACCATCAGGTGAACTATGTGCTCGTTTGTTACTCTAAATTTAATAAAACAAAAGTATATATACAGTGAAAAAACTACGAAAAGGTGGTTCTTTTGTTTGTAATATAAACAATGGAAATTTGGCGACATGTGCATGGCGTGTTGGCATCGTTAAGTTTTCAATTTGGCACATAATGTCGCTCACAAAAAAAAAATTTTTGCTCATGTAACTAGGATTATAGAATCCATCATCTAAATTGCATGAACAGCACGGATCCGTTTCTATCTTTTTCATTCACATAGCTTCCGCCAATCTGGCATCGTTTGAACGACATTCTATTTCGCTCACTCACGTTTAGCATTTCAATAGTTCGACTGAATCTTAGTTGAGAATAGCTGTAACTGTCATGGGTCGTCGATTACCGTTTGTTGAACAGTGTGGTCGTTTTTTGCGCCTAATCAATAAATACAACAATGTCCGAGGTACCTCAAGGGCTCAACTTTGACGATGAACGATCTGCTTGTCCATATTCCGGGGTATGTAGATGATAACACGGTCTTAAGGGACAGAAGTTCAACGCAAGCGTTCAAGTGAACATCATGTGCATCAATTACAAACAATTCCTAGTAGACACCTTAAGTCATCGTCATAATTTATGGCTGCCAGTACGCAGGTGTGTCCCCAACAGCACAAACAAAAACACTTTTCGAATTAAGTCCTTTATTCCGGAATATAACCTTGGAAATAACCGACCTTCTTGCAATTTGAATTCCCGGGGAACGTGAGGTAAACGTACTGAAACACTCAGCTACGTAGTGAATGGTTAGGAAAGTAAATAGGCAATGTATTTATTATGTAATTTTCAATTACATGCTCAGAATAAATATAAAATTACTGTAATTTATTGTGAGGCCACGATGTAAATCGTTTTAAAATCACGCTGCTCGCTGTTCACGCAACAATTATTAGTTACAAGGCGAACAGTTTTAGTCACAAACAGTTTTAAACAGTTAATACAATTAACAGTTTGCTAATGAAAATAATTACAGTTGCCCTACTTGAACATGTTGGTTAATACTTACTAAGTAAAAGTAACAGACAATTACTAAAATTAATTCAAGAAAGTGAAGCTTCCTCGATGAAGTCGGCTTTAGTGTTACATTTACAAGTAACTGTAACTGTAATTGCTACTTCTGTATCTCGTATTAAATATTATTTAATCCTATTTAGGTATTCTACTGGTGACGCAGCATTTTATCCAAGTTTCTGTAGTAGTAGTAATCTGAATTGTGATCTCTTTATGATAATTAATGTCGTAGACCGTAATTGCTTTGCATCAGGTGATGCCCGGTATACTCGCTTGTCACTAAATTCATAAAATAGACGCTAAAATTTGTCCGGTAAAACGAGTCCCTTAAACTTTGTTTTAGCCTTTTTTCGATCATAAAAAATTGTAAAACGACATTATTAAAAATAAAAATAACGTTACCTGTACATTTTACGCCGTTCACAGTAAATTCAATGCAAGCCATATCTTATACAAAAAACTACTAATTTCCTCAATAAAATTGTAAATATATTTTTATTATTTATATTCACTTATTGTTTTAGTAGAACTCTAACAATACAAATTCATATGTTAAAGTTTTAAAAAAATATGTTACAGTTAAGTGTTTGCTTTTGCTTCAGTTGTAATCTGTATACTGAGAAATATGTTCAAATTACCATTTGAGCGAGGTGCCGGTGTGTAGACTATTACAGTATTTTAGGGTTCCCAATGAATTATTTAAATCCTTAAATTTAAATGTATTTTCTTATTGTGCAATTGATTACAATCCTTTTAGGTAATAACTGAAATGAGACTGATTATTCAGTCTTCTCTTGAAAAGACTTTAATGCTTTAATTAAATTATTCAGCATTTAATACTATTATTAAAAATTAATTAATAGAATATGAATGTCGTATATTTATTTATTTATATGAATTTGCTCAAGACCTTATTTTTAATGTGAAAAAAATACCCTCTGTAAATGTTCGTAATAATTAGGTTAGATAAAGTTTGTCATGGTATCTCTGTTAGTATATAGCTCATACAGCTATGA
Organism: Teinopalpus imperialis; assembly: GCA_029286865.1. Lineage (NCBI taxonomy): Eukaryota > Metazoa > Arthropoda > Insecta > Lepidoptera > Papilionidae > Teinopalpus > Teinopalpus imperialis. The sequence goes on along the minus strand of JAGSMU010000035.1, from coordinate 4,945,931 downwards.
CGTAAACCTGTTGTGTTCTCTTAACAAACAACTACCTACGTTAAGAACAAGTATACAGAGGAGTGTGTATTTTACGTAATCATATCAATCTAATACTGTTCGCATTAAACGACAAAGTTATTACGGATCGTGTGAATGGAGAGTACTTACATAAAAAAAGGTTGACCAACACCGTGAATCACCATTCATTTGGGACTAAAATTATATAATCCTTCATACTCTTCGAGATGAATCCGTCAAAGCACAAAGAATCCAACCTCGCGGCAAGACGCTGGCTTGTGATGATACTCGTAGAAAAAAAATAGCAATAGTGATGAAAAATTAATCATATTAATAAAAAATTGTAATCACAGATTTAATTAGACTATTACAAAGTACTCATGCATAATGAGTATTTTTCTACGTGAAATAGTGAATCTCGCTGATCGCTGTATATTCTTCTTTCCTGCTAATATCATTCTTCCTCATTTTTCATGATAAACAATAGTGATGAAAAATGTTTGATATTAATAAAAAATTGTAATCACAGATTTAATTGGAGTAATAAAAAGTACTCATGCATAATGAGTACTTTCTACGTGAAATAGTGAAACTCGCCGACTGCTGTATATTCTTCTATTCTTGTTAATAACATTCATCCTCATTTTTCATGATAAACAATAGTGTTGAAAAATGTTTGATATTAATGAAAAATTGTAATCACAGATTTAATTGGAGTAATAAAAAGTACTCATGCATAATGAGTACTTTCTACGTGAAATAGGGAAATTCGCCGACTGCTGTATATTCTTCTATTCTTGTTAATAACATTCTTCCTCATTTTTCATGATAAACAATAGTGATGAAAAATGTTTGATATTAATAAAAATTGTAATCACAGATTTAATTGGAGTAATAAAAAGTACTCATGCATAATGAGTACTTTCTACGTGAAATAGTGAAACTCGCCGACTGTTGTATATTCTTCTTTTCTTGTTAATATCAATCATCCTCATTTTTCATGATAAACAATAGTGATGAAAAATGTTTGATATTAATGAAAAATTATAATAACAGATTTAATTAGAGTATTAAAAAGTACTCATGCATAATGAGTACTTTCTACGTGAAATAGTGAGTCTCGTCGACTGCTGTATATTCTTCTTTCCTGCTAATACCATTCATACTCATTTTTCATGCTATCATTTTCTTCCAATATGAAGTTTCAAATGAAATTAAAAATTAATTATATAGTCTCTAGGTAACTTTATCTCTTTAGTGTATTTTATATTAAATCTCTATTCATAGTCTTTAATGAATATATAAAAGAATTTGTTCTATTCGCTTTTTTAATATAGTCATTTGGATAATAATAATAATATAGAAATTGTCTGTGAAAAGCTTACTGATATAATGATATGAAAGTTACTAAAACTCTTGTTACATTCTACATGTAATAAAAGTGAAAGTTGCTAAGTATATTGGTCTTACGATTAAAGAAACGTTTTATAACAATAATATATTTATTCATAAGAAAGGTACAAAGATTGTATAATTTATAATTGATTATAGTTTCACACATTTTACCAATTTTTGCATATGAATTTAATCATCAACAAACAAAGGAATAAAGTAATTAATTAATTAATTTATACAGTTACAAATAATCATGTGGTAATATTTAAATTTCATAAAAGATTAAGATTATATAACAATAAGAAATGTTAAATAGTACTCAGACAGTACTTATTAGTTAAAACTCATTATTTTTTATAGCGTAATTGGCAAATGAGCAAGCAACTCACCTCATCAGGTGCTTGCTCGTTTACAAATCCTCACCTCATCATCATAAGTGATTACCGCTCCTCATGAACATCCGCAACACCAGAGGAGTTGAGAAAGCTCAAGGGCGCACTGATGGCCTATAAGAAAGGTGTAAGGCTCTTTTCTTGTAGGTCCCTAAATCGTATCGGTTCGAAAACACCGCTGGCAACAACTGATTCAAGTTGATTAGTATGAAATGATGTGCCCTGTTTAAATTCAGCGGCTGGAATTAATCCGAACAACTCCTCATGATAAATATGATAAAAAATACATGAAGATGCAACATCTCTTCTTAATATCAGTGAATAATCATTCTTTGAATTTAACCGAATAATACTGTGCTTTTATTAGCTACTTCTTTGGTTGTTAGCTGAATGGTGATAACTAACTTATAATAAGGGTCGGGTGTATATGCGGGTGTGTATATGCGCGCTTTGTATGGTGTAATTATAGACATTTTGCTATTTTTATTATGTAACGGGTCCAAACGACCTAGGACGAACGCTGTTCGATTCCGTACGCAATTGATAGGCGGACCGAAGGTGAGTATTTTCCTTCAGGGGATTGGACTATCAAATAGCTCTAAGGTTGCTTAAATTGTTTAATTTCATCTGGGATTTTATAATACACTCGTGAGCAAAAAAATCTACACACGCCGTACGCTTGCAGTCAAAATATTATCGTAACAAATCTGTTGCTCACATTTATTTTTGGACTAGTAGATTTATGGTAAAGGTTTAAAATGAGATGATTTTCATATTCATAAATTATTTTTAATAATAAAAGAAATCAACTTAAACCGTAAAATAAGGAAATATTCACTTTAAAGAAGATAACGACAAAAAGAAAGAGGAATTGAAGTAAAATTTGTTTCCGATCATGTGTATATTTATATATTATTTCCAATGGTAAAAAGGTTATCAATACTTATGTTCAAAAAGGTTTAAATTTGAATGAAATTTAAGGGACACGTTCTCCTGAATTAATTTCTGAAACAACATTAAGTTTCTTTTTTATGAAAGGAGGAAGTGACAAACTAGCACACAGTTAATCTGTTGATCGGTGATTTCTACGGTCTACGACATTCATCATCAAAAAGGAATTCTAATGCAGACTCTTGAAAACTTAGATGGAATGGCAGAACCATTACCTCCTTACAAGGATTACAAGGATTTAATAATATTTAATACATAGACAAGTTGTAGATCTCGTATAAAGAATCACTTTCTAGAATTTGTTTTATTAATAGTTACTTACTATTATTTAGTATGTTATACCAAGTGTTGAAGTAACTTAGTAAGCTAGATTTAAGAATTTGCAATTGTGACTAATAACATTAATATGAACTAATAATGGTTGCGTGAAAAACTTGTAAAGGGATGTAATTTTAAAACGATTTACATCGTGGCCTTAAAATGAATTACAGTAATTTTATCGTTATTCTGAGCATATAATTCCAAAGTACGTAGTAAACATTGCGTGTTTACTTAGCACACAACTATGCAGGTGCCCACGTGGTTCAGAAGTTCAGTACACACATTACATTTTCCCGGGCGTTCGATTTTCAATACTAGGTTTTTTAATTTATTAGGCTGGAGTTACATTACAATCACATCATATTTAATTCTTAGATGAGGATGAGGTTAAACTTATTGGCCTAGGAAAAACCTATTCACTCACACCTTGAAAAGACCCCAATTGTATTGGTTGGTAAAGAATTAATGGTAGAAACTCCATGATTGATTAAAAATTAAGTAAAACATAACGATCATATATTGGTGAAATCTCTCCGTTCTTCTAATTCTCCGATAAAGAAAACGACAGTGGAATCATGGCGAAGAGGTCTTGAGCACATTTTCCCAAATATAACCTGGAGAAAACCGATAGACTTGCAACTTTGCCTCAACGTTCAAGGCCTTGGCCATTTACAATGCTTTTGGTTAAGCCTTAAGGAGAAGTCAGAAATTAAGATCACATAAAATTTCAACATTTAAAATCCCAAAGGATCGATTTTTACCATGGTATACAATGTATGCAGGTCTCAAGTCAAAAAGTCTCCATTTAATTATAAAATAGTTGGGCTCCTTATGGAGTTTGTGGCAGATTTGGTGACGACGTTATATTGACGCACGGGAATAAATGAAATGATTATGTGGAGGAAGGTGTCCGGGTGTTTTCTTGTGTCTCCCCATCGACGTATGTATGTATGTTGTAGTGGATACTCAGTAGGATTTGTTATTTTATGCAGATGCGTTTTCACCTCTGAGACCTAAGACTAAATGACTCTTTACGAATTTATCTCACGAGACGATCTACTAATTTCAAGTTTAAGATATATTTTTTAGAATAATTGCATTCAATTACATAAGAAAAATATTATTGAATTTAATTCACTAAGCTAGGCGTTTGAAAATAGACAATTAACAATATGCGGGTAATTTGGTTACAAATCAATTCAATAACGACAAGGTTTGAACGAATATTTATTTTATAGAATAAGTGACAAACGAGCAAGCACCTGATGGTGAGTATCTCCACCGCGTATGAACAACCACTATACCAGAGAAGTTGAAGATGCGCTACACCGGCCTTTAAGAAAGGCGTAACCTGGATTGGTGGTTTACCAAACATCGAGATGATGAGGTCGATATTTTGAATTCTGTCACCATGCACGATTTTTAAACCCAGCGGCAGGAATTGATCCGAACAACTCCAAAGTCAACTCAAAAGCCAATTTACTCTTATACAAGATGTGACGATCGTATTTGAGCCCATATAGAAAGACCGGCATTATAATAAACACAACCGTGTGAAGTATTATTTTTTGTAAGTTTCAGAATTATTTTTAAGCTTTTTTTTATATATTGTAAATATTAGTAGTAATAACATATTGTAGATAAATGGGACCTAGCGGATAACGTACAATATTTCCTGTTTTTCTAATGCTAATACGTAGAATTATACATGTTTACTTACATAAACCCACTAAATATTTTTTCCAGGTGAATAAATATTCAGATGTACTATGTAAGGTTTGTTTAAACATTTTCATATGTAGTTTTCGAATATATAGTCGCTTACTTATTCGCACTGTTTAAAGTTTATACAGTTGTATAAACTTATTCTTCGTTTTCGTGTCGGTATGTAGTGTACCTATGTACAACCCATGTATTTCAATTTTATTATACTCTACATGCATTACTAAAGGAAACGAAACGAGTGAGTTTGTTTTGGAATGCTTACGTCACTATTATCTTTCCTGTTCAGCTGATATCATTTGGTAATGACTGATATTGTCGTAATCGTAACCTAATAAGTGGACATCATTATAATTAACAGCGCGTTGTCAATAGCTTTACCGGTCACTTATGAGTGCATCGGCGTAAGTAATGACCTTGAAGCCAAACTTTACTAGTATTTCATTTGGATAGAGACATAAGCCCTTATGACTATTTCAGGACCGTAATTATGGGTAATGAATCAGCTAAACAAATGTGGATTGATACTGGCTTGTACGTAGTATACTTTAGTATATAATTCCTTGCGGGAAAGAGTTTATAAAAAGTCAAGTCAGTCTAGTATCAAGTAAACACCAGAGTTTGAGAGTGACAGAGATTGTGAGAGACAGAGATTGTGAGAGACAGAGATTGTGAGAGACAGAGATTGTGAGAGACAGAGATTGTGAGAGACAGAGATTGTGAGAGACAGAGATTGTGAGAGACAGAGATTGTGAGACAGAGATTAAGAGAGACAGAGATTGAGAGAGACAGATGTGTTGATGTTGATATACATTTAACGTAAAACATTGATGTTAAAGATAAATTGCATAATGCACAAATACTGTCTAATATCGTTGTGCATGAAACATTACGGTTTGTTAACGTTAAATTCTTTAAGTCAAACATATATTTATTCTTTTTGTTTTAGAACAGTTTATAAACTAAAAATAGATTATAATTATTATAGTCTAAAATATATTTACTTGGTCAAATATAAACTATGTAGATTAAAGTGGTAAGTACTTAGAAGACCTGTATTAAACCGGTATGTCAATTTTTGTTTTGTTATTAGCAATGTTAATTAATAAAACTAGTGACAATCTATATTATTATAGAAAAAAGTAAAGTAATACCATAGATATAGATGCCATAGCTGGGTTGTTGTGGTGTTACGGTTGTTGGATTTCACGTCTTGATAAATTTTTATTTTTTTTTATTAAACTTTTATGTACACAAAGCATTTATATTAGGGAACCAAGATAAGAAAATTATGTACAAAGGCGCAGATTATTTTTAATCTCTAAATAATATCTCTGGCACGCCTGGTGTTGGGACATAATCACGCGTCATATTCACCGACTACAGGTAATCGTTGCATGCGCAAGGCCACCGGTGCGCCGTGGGTCTTGCATAACGAAAATCTACACATAGATCTTGAGCTGCCGACCACAGCTCAGTACCTGAAGCAGGCTTCCCGCCGATATATCTACTCTGTCGTCACACAATCTAACCCCTTAATTGTAATTGTAGTAATTGTTGCACCACTTACAATCCCATCGCGAATCACAGATTAATCGGCGTCCGAAGGAGACCGAGGCACGCCCTCAACGACGCGGCCACCAGGGCCCCAGCCCTTCATAAAACACAACACACGTACATACATATACCGCCTAACGCGTCGCAAACAAGTTTATTCGCGATACCGCCATGTCGCCGGCAGGTTCTCTCCAGTCAATACAGATAGGAGCGTCGCTGGAGTTTCTTGCGCCACTTCTTCTCCAACGGCCACGCATTCCGAAGTGGTGGTACAGATAGCCAATAATAATAATAGAGATATTAATGTAGATAATTCTTAGTCAGAAGCAACTGCCCGAGCCGAGGTTCGGCCCTCTGGAGTCAGACGCTCTCGCGGGACACGGTAACGGTCCAAGCCGAGGCTCCCTCTTGGGAGCCCTTGTGCTTGTTACCCATTAATAGAGGTCTCGACTGAGCGCCATATGCGCTCGGTCACCTCTCAACCCGGCGAAACTGTAAAAGCCCTCGGGCTAACAGCGACCATCAGCCAGAAAAAAAAACATGCATATAAATACATAAATAATAGATATTTTTTATACTATTTAGTTCTAGTAGCATTTTTTGTAGTAGTGCTATTAACATGTTGGTTCACAGGTCCAACTAAGCTTAAAATGCTTGTACTAGATGGTCGACCGACGGATACGACCCTACGGCCTTAAGGTTCGCAAACCGTGCTCTGCCATTGATGAAATTAAATATAACATGCAGTTTTCCATCACCAACGTGCTACCGGTACTAATTTCATTTTTGCCGAGACCAGGGATCGAACTAGGGTTGCTGGCGTACCGTGAAATTAAAAGCGGACGCCTAGACATAGAGATTTCATAACTCTTTATAATATGTTTCTTCTTTATATACGATACAATTTTTATGATATTTTTTATATTAAGTATATAAAAGAAAATTATTTACGGCGTAATAATTTTTAAGTGAAGATGTGTAGATTAAAGGAAACTTTTTTACCCTTTGTTACTGGTGACGTGGCATTCCATTTCAGTCCTCAAGGGCGACAATGCATATGCGTTATGCATATCCTTGTCAAGGATGAATGTTGATGTGGGCCGCAGGAATCACTTGCCAACAGGTGAACTGTGTGCTCGTTTGTTACTCTCAATGTAATAAATAAAAAAAAATCTTCAAAGGAAACTAAAGGTAATTCAGTGAACAACACTTTTTATCAATTTTTATATATTGTTTTAAAGTATTTGAGAACGATTAATGACGCAAATACGTTAGCCATTTGCACTCGGAACGATTTTTAAAATGAAACTTCCAGACTAATTTTTACAAATAGCAACTCAGGACAATTATTATTCATATAATAGAAATAACTTTTAAATAATAGAAAACACACAATTTTTTTTTAAATTAAATATGACCAATCCTAATAACATTACTAATATTCCGGTTAACCACTCCAACTAAGCTGAAAATGCTTGTGCTAGGAGATATCGTCACGATAATAGTCTAATGGTGGATTCGAATCAACGATCTTATGTTACGCAGCCTAATGGTTTAGGGTACGCTTCAATTAACACAAACAAATAATTAACTTTGAAAGACAACAATGTCGCTCCGGGGGGAGGGGGACAACTGAGTTATGTACTTACCTTATAATTAATAATAATAATAATCTTTATTTATTTACTATTACATAATTACAAGTTTGCGGTAACTCTGAAGCTTGTGCTAGTGTACTGTGTTACAAGCTACAGTGTCTTCCCAATTAATGTTACTAGTTATAAAGTATATATATTTTAGTAACATAATTAATTAAAAAAAGAGGATTAGATTAAAAAATTACGCGTGTTCTGCGCCATTCGTCCGGAAAGAGTTAAATAAGTCTTATTGAGGATTGAAAGTATACGTTTGGTGATAGAATAGTACACACTCGGGTAGTTGTTTAAAGACAGCCGTCATCACATATCAACAAGTGGAATGGGTGCTCGTTTATCAGCCTTTGCGGTAATCCGTAAAAGCGTGGTCCTGCCCCAGTAGTATTCCCTTTTCATTAATATCTGTTCTAAGGTAGGTTTTAGATCTTTGTTGGCAGCATGATATTAAAAGAAAAAACATCTTTCGAATTATTTATTAATACATTTTTATTTTGTGTCACAAGTTTTTTTTTTGAAATCATAGAAAAATACAATCATTAAAAATTTTAGGCAGAATACATTATTAGGTCGTCACGAGTTAGGCCACATCAACGGAAGTTTACGAATATTACAATCGAAAATTCAAATTAAAATTACACCAAACGATAATAAAACAAAAAAGAAAAGAAAGTTCAATAAATTACATAGTGTTTCGATTTACAACTTAATGATTACATATAGCTTAGAAATTATTAAAAAAAAATCATCCATTGTAATGTAAAATATACATTATAGTCTATACACAATTATATCAACAGTAAGTGTTATGCAAAAAGTGCGATTCAAATGTAATTTATTTTTTACTAATAGTTAAACGAGTAGTCAGTTATTCAATTATAGACCTTACAATATTAAACACAAAGTCGGTTATATATTTTTTAGGATTTTACCGAACATACAAAACAACAAAAAAAGGCAGAAAACTTATGTTAATATAATGGTCATCTGCAACACGATTTTATATTCAAAATTCATATCCATAAGGTCTATAATGTCTTAACTACTCAAACAAATTGGCCATGGAAGCGACTTGGTCAAAATGTTACATTTTAATAATATTAGCTCCTATGGACCATTTTACCCATCTAAATTTTGGAGTACTTACTACCTCTATATATTTGCAGTTGGTATTTGTAGCTTTACAATTAGCCCCATTAGTTATACCTGACATAGAACAAAGGGCTCCTAAAAAGCAAAAATAATCTGGCTTATTGAAATGTCGCCATATATAAATATAATAATTTACACAAAGCCATTGAACATTTATTACAATTTTAATTCAGAATTGATATAATTAATATTTTATTCTCCTTAATTATATGTTATTCGCAAATAATGTTTACACAGTAAGCTGGTAACACACGTCTTTGATGTAGATATAAATAGAATGCCTAAACTAATGAATTATAAAATTATATAAAACTTTGAGATTCCATACCATTGCTTAGACTAGAATCTATTTATTAGGCTTAAAAGCTCGCTAATTATTCTCATAATGTCCATATAATGTGCCATAAGGAATCTCAAAATATAAGAACACCATTATATACTGTAGACAACTAACAGTATAGTACGAGTATATAAAAATGCCCAAAAATGTAGCAATACAGAATACTAGATAGATTCTACTAAATATACGCAGTCAAGATACCACATTATTAATAATCGTTGTATTATTAGAGCGAGACGGGGAATCGTGCGTTCTATTTTAGATTTTTTTTTTAACTGCATATTGTAAGACATAATGTGAATCCAATTTTTACTTCTTGGTATTAAATTAAAACTAGAACAAAATATGCATAAAATTAACAATAACTCACACGTTATTATTTCTTTTTAAACGATGTTGTTTTATACATTTTAATTATAATTATAAGAATGAGATGAGCATAAAAAAAAACGAATGAAATCGTTAAAAGGAAATATTACTAAAAGATCGATCGAAAAATCGTAAATTTTTTTTTAAGTTTAATTTTGAGATATTTTTTTTTGATAATCGTTGCATAGTCATTTAGTTATTTTATAGTTATACACGTATTAACTATGACGAATTAGGACATAGATAAAGAACAGATTCGTTGTTGGTTAATATCGATCGGTAAGGCGAAAAGTCCTTTATGGTTCGTAACTACATTAGTCAAACTTGACTTATACTTTCATCAGTATCCTAATGGAAGGTTCTTTATATTTTTGACGTGACGTCACTAATGTCAGTCATATTGTTTGCCATGCGGAATATATAGGTATTGACATAATATTTTTCTTCTGTTAAAATATTATTTATACAATTCAAATAAAAATCAATTTCTTTTAGCAGACAAGCAGACGAATATTAAGTCAGTTATAAACAAAACCATAAAAATAAGTAAATACTATAATAAAGACAGTATTTTAATGTAACTCCAATACAATATGAATGATTATAGTGCGACGAAAATATTATCTCATTCAATGCAATAAATATCAATAAGATAAATTATAGAACATGTTTTTCCACGCGTTGTAGAGGAATTTGCGTACTCACAAGACTGGTATCGAAAGTTATCGTTTATGTATTTGATAATATAAGTAAGATCGCGTAATAAGGCAGGTACGATCGCGATCTAAGAAATACACAAAAAAACTAAAGAAATTATTAAAAAAAAATACTTGGTTAGGAAGATAAAAAAAGTATTAAATAACTAAAGCTAAAAATGTTTAAGAACTTTTGTTAAGGTGGACTTAAAGTAAGTTCTCAAATGACACAATTATTACTAAGTGATAGTGACAGTTTCGTTCTCGCACTGAACTATAAGCTTCAAAACCTACATTTTTGTCGTGTTTCGTATACCGCTACATTTTTCACCCTCTACATAGCATTTATATACCCTGCACATAGTGTGCACACGCTGATATTTCTAGTGACAATTTTTGACTATTAAACTATTTAAAGAAAAATACTTTTAAAATGACAGCTGTCATTGTCAAATTTGACATGTATGATTATGTACGATTCAAGCGTGTGTCACTAAGCAAAATATCAACCTGTACCTGCTACCTAAATTGGCGTTTAATCTGTAAATAATAATTTCGATACAGTGTCACAAGAGGTCCAAGCAAACGCTACGTTAGCAGTTGAGAATTTGTCATATATATGCTACAATTAAACTATACAAGCCAATCATATAAAAAGGCTGAATTGTTAGTCGCTACAAAATATGAGGTATATTTAGAATTAATACATTCGCAAATTCAGACGTCCAACACACTTACACCATCTGAAGTTTACCCGAAAACCCTTTACGCCTATACAAGTGTCGAATTCTTGCAATCTATAGTCTATGCCCCTAGAAATAGAGTCTATAATCACTTATGATCACGCGACGCCGCTATCTTGAGTGTGACTTCTCTTCTTTTCGCTTCTGTGATGGTCTGGAGTTGATTTTAATATGTCTGGTTGTCCGTGAGATAGGACTCTGGCTTCGATGTGTTGATTGAATGTTGAGGTATGGGAACTTAGGGTCAAAGTTGCGTTTCTATCTGACCCTAAGGTCATTGTAGTTGCGTGTGAGTTTAAGGTGTTATGTCCAGTTGTGTGATGTGTGTGGTGAGATTGACTTAAATGGTGTGTGTGGGGTAGTGTAGAGGGGCTTGAATGTGGGAGGGTAGAAGTTGGTTTCCGTATTGAGCGGTGACTCCCATTGCGTGTAAGGGAGTTCATTTGAGGAGTTCCGGTGCCTCCGGTTCGTAGGAGGGCGTTCTTGTAGTCGGCTATTAGGTGGGTCAGTTCAACCATCTGAAAGGGAAATTTAATTGTGTTCGGTAAGCGAATTGACAACTTTTAATTTTGTCCGATCCTTTGCATGCCAAACTAAACTTATTTATGTAATTTTATCTCGCTTTCCTGATACATTTTGAAATTTTAATGTTTTTTTTATTAGGAAAACGGCAATCTTCCGTGAACATCTAGTTTATAGTAGTTTCACCTCCCATCCAAAAAAACTTTAACCATACTTTACTTTTATTTTAGAGTGTTTCCACATATGAATGGAAAATGGCAAGATGAAAGAAATAAGGCTAAATGAACGGGATTACAAAATTGAATAACTAATTTTTTTTTTAAATACATTAGAATCTTTAAGTTGTGACAGTGTTTAGATATATAAATATTTCGTTGTAAATATTAGTTTCTTATACAATATACTGTTATTTCAATGTCAACAGTAAAGTACGTTTACTATTTCGCTGCGAGCCGGAGTTGTGACATTATGAAACTGTGTGAGCGTAACGTATCTTACTACGCGTTCACTCGCACTCACAGGTCTTATGGCAACGCATAATGATGTCCTAGCGCCCGTGATATTGTAATTTTATCGAAAAATTGAAATAAAGCACTCGTATTTATTTTATCCCTGTATTATTTACAAATAAAAAATAAAATGTTAACTTTTATAAAATATTACTAATTAACAAATGAGCTTTCACGATTAACGACGAACGACGAAAAACATTAACTACCTTTATTATTTGGATAAACAACTATTAACTACTAATCATCTAATTATAATATTAACATGAAGTTTAACAGATAAACTGACGATAATAACAATGACATGTGGCTCATTAAAACAATTTTTTATCGATACGTAGATCATGACGTGCACATCACTATAAAAAAAACATGATTTACAAACCGGCCTGCAGCGAGATAGTAAACACACTACCGGAAGAATTAGTGACTATTAAGATATATCTGATACTTTATACAATACATACACAGTGATACTTATGGGTCGTGAAATTACTTCCGTAGTCTCGACGGTATAGTTGTTAATATGATTTTCTTTATGAAACTAAGTCCATCTGATGGAAAGTGATGACTGCGACCTATGAGAACGCAAAGGTCTTAATTAAAGTTCAACAGTGGACTATTTTGCCGAGTTGTTTCATTTTAAAATAGTAGGTAGTAACATGGAGTGGCACTACTTACTTTTGGTTTATTAAGGCTGATAAGCATTTTATGCACGGGACTCGTCGCGTCGTCCGCATCGATCAACATCATTAAGTCGTCCTGTCAGATGAAAACATCGAATATTAAATATTATACTATTGTAATATGTGTGATTTTTTTTTTAAATAATCAAGCTAGCGATGCAATTAAAATTGCTAACGTTCCGGTCTTACTACTCCAACTTAGCTTAAGAGTCGATACTGCGATCTTATGTTTCGCAGTACGTACTCTAAACTATAAGACTAGCGCTTCAATCCGAATGACAACTTCCAGCTAGTAAACCCAGTGTATGACGAGTACATACTTATACATTAACAAGAAAATCTGGAATATTAATATTGTGTAAAAGAGCGCACAAAATATTTTTGTTCTTTTCTTTAGTCATTGAATGAAATTGATTCTCTCTCTCTCTCTCTCTCTCTATATATATACTACAACATCTACACTAGTGGCCATACACACCTGCAGTCCGCCGAAGAGGCCGATAGAGTTAAGCGCATATCTGCCTATAACGCTCATGGAAGCCAACTCCAATACCGTCACACCGTCTTCTGACACAGCCAACCATACCAGCGATAAGTCGGGCTGCTTGATCTAACAAAAAAATATAAAACATTTTTTTTAAAAAACTCAAGCTAGTAAAAGCTTATACATGTTGTCGGTGAACCTAGAGATATCATTATATGGAGGTACGAAACCTCGACTCGGATCGCTATCTAAGGAGACAATTTCCTTCTCATAATGCTAATTTCTATACCAACTCCTTCACTGTGCGGGGAAGTCGTTTGTGGAATGCTCTTCCTGAAAACTTCGTGAAAAAACTAGTGAAGGCCCACTAGTTATCTTTATCCAGTTCAATATATAATGAAATATTATGTTAGCTTTATTGTATGGTATAATATATTTATATTTATTGTATGGTATAATATATTTATATTTATTGTATGGTATAATATATTTATATTTATTGTATGGTATAATACATTTATATTTATTATTTATGTTTATATTATATGTATTATCATGCATATGTTTGTAAATAAATGTTTTTTTATTCTCCATTTTGTTTGAGTTTTTTGTGACACTATGTTTCTTATTTCCGATAAAATGTACAATCGGTTGGCGTTCTGTGATAGTCCGACAGATATGCTGCTAGAAACCAAGTGTAGCGTGGCTAACGCTTTTGTGATTGTTTAGCTGTTTTCTGAGTGTACTATATATTTTTGTTCAGATATTTTAACAAATCTTACTCTGGCCTGGAATAGAGTAGCACCGAAAAAGGGCCATTTCCTGGTGCAATTTAAGTAGATACGCACACAATCCCCCGTGCTTCGTCCCTTCAGGGCTATCCATTTCGAACGTAGTCTTTCTTCAAGGTCCCTGAAAACAAACAATGTACCTTTCAAGTTATACTTTGGGTGCGTCATGAAAATAATTTTTGAGTATTGTTTTTGTTTGGTTGGCGCCTGTGGTTGACATCACCATTAATATATACATGTCGAAGGAAGAGGACACGACCTAAAAACCTAATGCGACGCCACTCGAACGAACTTCAAAAGGGGCCGAGTAAAATGTGCGTACTATTTTTATTTTATTACATCGAGAGTAACAAACGTGGACACAGCACGCGGCGCCTGATGGTAATTGATTCCTGCGGCCCATGACATCTACATTCATCCTTGAAAAGGAATCATGATGCAGATGCGTTGTCTGTCACCCTTGAGGACTGGGATGGAATGCCTGCGCTCACCAGACAAAGCATGGCAACATTATGCTGATAATTTCACGCTGGTATTCTGCGAGGGCGTGGTCCTACCCCGGTTAAGCTGACCCATTTAATCTGCAGCTAGAAACAGACTGCAGTGTAGCTCTACCACTGTCTAAAGTGCTGTGTGTCTTGACTGACTGAAGTCTTAAAAGTAAAGTAACAGACTACATATAGAGTTCACTGGTGAGCATGAAATTCTCCCTAGAGTCAGTTGGAGCATAGTCCGTCCGTTTTTTGACTCCCCACTGGGATTTCGCGGACTTCAGTTGTCATAGAAATATTTTTATTTATTTATTACTTAGACATGCAAGCGTTACTCATTAGGTGTATTACCATTTAAGATTGCAATTCCTTCACCGCCGAGTAATAATATGCATCTTACCGTAGCTCTTCGTTGTTAAGTCCAGCCCGGTAGCGGTAGGGGTAGAACCTATGCGCCAGAGGCTGGTTGTGTTGCGTATTAGGGGGTGAGTAGTCGCCCATGTCCAGTTGCGCCATTAGCGCGCCAAGCTCGGCCGCCAATTCACGCGTCACTGGGAATCTGCCAGCTACCACTGTGAAAGAAACGGTATTTTATCAACCATCGGACTTCACGACGCACCTCCCTCAAACCCGAACGAAGCGCTTTGCTTCGTCTTTCATTATTCGTACAGCAAAGGACTTGAATAGTTTGCCCGCGTCTTTCTTTCCCTCCGATTACAATGTGGGTGTTTTCAAGAGTGGAGTGAATAGGCATTTACTGATCTAGTGCGCCTTACCATCCAGGACTGCATTTCCGCTTAACATCAGGTGGGATCGTGGTCAAGCACTTGCTTTGAAAGTTGCTTTTATAAAAAAATGTTTTATTTTTTTATAAAAGCAACGGTGACAAACGAGCACACCTGTTTGTGTTTACCTGATGGTGTTGATGTCTGCGTCTCATAAACACTGCTTCCATCTTCAACAAAGAGGTATGTAATGGTGTGTCACTTTACCAGTAATTATAGCCGGTTCCCTACACTCATTATACGAAACACAACTGCGTGGTAATGCAATTCCACGTTGGTATTCTGTGTAGGCCCTGTATCGCATCCGTCGAATCAAACCGCCCATCAATATATCCATTCATAATTGACCAAAATAAAAGTTTTCAATTTTATATCCCGATAGAGATAAACGGTATTAGAAAGGGATACTCGCTTTACCCACGAGCTTTTCAAGTCCTCTATTGTCGTACAGCGACAACCGTAAGCGGAAGTGTTACGGAATATTATTGTAACTTCAGGATCACAACGGGCAAAACTTGAATCTCATTTCCTGATTAATCAGCCATGACTAATCGTGAATCGTAAATACTGATCATTAGGAAATGTTACGTACATTAACATAACATAATTATAACAGTTCGTGAACAGTGGGAGCGCTATGTTCCAGTTTGTTTCTGGCTGCAGCATGAGCCAGCTCAACCGGGGAGTGTCCTCACAGTATTAAACACCAGCATAACTTAGCTGTGTTTCTTCTGTTGCATGCAGGTTTCCGGAGACCTTTATTACAGGTGACGAGGCACCCCTGCTCAGTCCTCAGCGGTGACAACGCATCTGCTTCCTCGTCGAGGAAGAAATTGTAGTCCATCAGTCACCGGCATCGCTTACCATCAAGTGGACTGGGCCCTCATTAGTTTCTAGTTTAGCCTCAATAAAATAAGTAATATGAAAAAAAAATGCAAATTAACATACCTTGGTGGTTAACTTGATAGCAGAGCAGTAATCTCTCCTTGTCGGTCTCCGTGCGCACCGAGTTCTTGAAGTACAACCTGTTCCTGTAAGTCAGCCTGATGACGCGCGAGTTCTCGAACTTTCCCGATCCTTTCTCTCTTAGTGCAGTTTCCCATTTCGATATCACGTCGCACAGCTGCATTGGGAGTATTATGTATTTTATTTTATTACATCGAGAGTAACAAATGAGCACACATTTCCCCTGATGGTAAGTGATTCCTGAAGCCCGTGACGTCTACATTGACAAGGAATCATAATGCAAATGCGTTGTCACCCTTGAGGACTGAGATGGAATGCCTCGTCACCAGTAATAAAGGTCCCCAGATCCCTGCACTCACCAGACGAAACACAGCAACATTATGCTATTATTTTACGGTGGTATTCCGTGAGAGTGGGGTAGGCCCGGTCGAGCTGACCATTCATTGTCATTCTGACAGCCAGAAACAAACTGCAGTGTAACTGTCAAAAGTTTATTTATTTTGTACCATAAACGTGGTTTACGAGGGCGGACTTAATGCCTAGTGACATTGTGAGTGCGAGAAAATGTTGGTAGGCGGAAAATAGAGAATATATTAATCGATAAAAATATTAATTTAAATATATCATATATATTTTTTCCACTTTCGAGGGTATCATTAATATGAAATTTTACACACGTGACAATTAATACAATAATTCCACGATTATGCGTGTAGTTTTTTTTTAGGTATGTAGGTATGTAATACCTGACAGGTATAATTGAGCGTGTAAACAATAAGTTAGGCGTGTGGCAGACATATATACTTATGTAATAAATTGAAATATAAAATTGTTAATAATCTTTTATCTTCGTCTTTAAATATTTGTAATTTTATAGTATTCTAAATGTTCCTCTGTCGTAGTGTTGAGGTATTCAGCAATTAAAATACATACGGCACTATAGTAGATATTTGACTGCAACATGAGGCTGCTGCGTTTCGCGCATTTACCATCAGGTGAACTGTGTATATATTCACATCGCTTAGTTTCGTAAAGAAATAGTTATAGGCCAGAACAAGGCTGGAAGCAGCGTCGGAAGAACCAAAAGGCAAAATCCGATTAGCCCTTAGCGTTTAACTTAACTTTATACATAAGGTTAAATACAACAAGTACCTTCTTATCAAGTTTAATATGATGTTCCAGGTCTTTCTCTATTGGGTCATCGCTGAACAGGGCGAAGCCGGAAGCCGCGGATTCCCTGCAGCCGAGCTCAGTGCTTAACGTCGTTAGGAACTCTTCCACGGTAGTCGAACCGTCGAAGCTTATTACCTGGCAACAATTTAATGCTCATTTCAATAAAAAAAATTAATCTGGTAAAATTAGATTATATACTAATAGAAATTTCATAAGCAATATTATTATACATTTTGAGGGATGACAAAAAAATACCCTATATAAAGGTAACTAAGAATAACCCTACTTATAAGTATTATTTTAATTTGAGGGATGATGGAACAGTTTTGTAAATTTTCTGGTAGCTTATCGGGAGTCATTCCATGGAATCGACTAAACCATCTCCTTTTTAACACGGATTTTTTAGTTTCACTTCTATGAATGTAATAGATTTGTTTAATTCTGTTTTCACCCACTTCGTCCTAAAATCTAATTGTTAGAACAATTAGATTTTGTGAAAACATTAAGAAATAATGACAATACAATAATTTCATGTTTGTTTCAATTTTTTAACACGATTTTTTTAATTTGACCTCTATGAATGTAATAGATTTTTTTTAATTCTGTTTACGCCCATTTCCGGACGTCTGGCTAATTTTAATATTCGTGAACACGTTAAGAACCAATGACAATAGAATAATTTGACGTTTGTTTAAATTCTTTTAAACGCTTTCATTCTCTTTTTTTGATCTATGTGTACTTATTTTTTTAAATTAATTTTCTTCGACTTCCGATTGAAAAATAAGAAAATTCACAGATCTATTAAAGACAGATGATAATACAATAATTTCACAATTAAACGTGTTTTTTTAAAGACTCATAGGTATATATTTACCTGATAGGTATTATTGAGCATGTGAACAGGTATGGCGTGTGGCAGACAGTGGTGGTACGGGTTCTTCAGCAGTATGGACAGTACTTCCATGCGCGACGGCTTGTCCTCCCGTCCGCCATTGCGTATAGTGCGCTCTAACGCACGCGAACAGTACGCCGCGTACTTACCGCATTCCGTCCTAGAAACGAGTGATTTGAAGAAATTAAAGGGCGATATTAGATTATACAGAATAATTATTCTTTTTTAAGAGAAAATTTAATCTACATTAATTACTATATATTTCCCCTCTTTTTTACACGAAAATACTTGTACGACAATTATCTCATTACAGTTGTATTAGGGTAACCTTTAGTGGCGGTAAGTGGACCCAAAATCATGTGCGTTGTACATTAATATATAAAACTCATCAATCGAGAACGAGAAAAATCGTGTTATTTGTGGCATACATTTTCTTGCTACAGCCGGTTTAGTAATGTATTACGATACGAGTTCGAAAAGCCATTAAAATATGAAGATAGCTAATATATTAAGATAAATATCTAGGATTCAAGTAGCAAAAAATAATAAAGAATAGGACATATTACACGATTACTTAAGACTTTTTATTTTACGAGCTCCTCTAAAGTTTTGGTGGAAATAGACAGTAACGTAGCCTAGCCTTGCGAGCCCGCTTATCAACTATTTTTTTATACGTGGGAATATCCTCATGGATACCTCTCCGGCGCTGAGGCAACGGAAGTCTTATTCTGGATTCTTAGTGGCTAAAACCCAAACATCCTTAATGTTTATTTCAGAAGGCACTTACTTGGAATCGGCGTGCCTACTCAGATGTAACTTCAAGTACCACAGCAGTCTGTTGTTTCTGGGCACAAAGAGGCTCACAGCAAGTGCCAGCAGTTGCCAGCCTTGGACGAAACTGTACGTAGGCGGATTACTCTTGCAGTCCACGGATAGTAATGGCGCCTGAAATTTGTCCACTGGATGTAATATCATGGAGAAACTGTTGTGAGTACAATTTTTTATTGATACAACAAAAAACATGTGGTTTTTAATTGAAAAATTATGTGATATAAACTAGAAAGAAAGAAATCATATTAACTGCTATTATAACAGAAAATTACATAACATAATAATAATATCACAAAGAAAACATTTTAGGTTGAGACAATCGTTCCGAAATTAACGGTAACGAAATTAGTAATCGGTACAAAATGAAAGGGAACAGTAATATTTCTACGACAGTTAAAATATTCTACATTTACGTAGACCTGTAAAATAAAACTTATTGTATATATTATATAATCAGTAATTAATAAATTATATATCACAATTTCGTCGTACGAATATTCAAACAAATTTTCAGCAACTTTCCTCATATGACATTAAATAACATGTTGATACATTTTTTATGGCTTTTGAAATTATGTTTATACTTAGGTCATACTGCAAGGTTATGTTGATACTTAGGTTATACTGCAAGCTTATGTTGATACTTAGGTCATACTGCAAGTTTATGTTGATACTTAGGTCATACTGCAAGTTTATGTTGATACTTAGGTCATACTGCAAGTTTATATTGATACTTAGGTCATACTGCAAGTTTATGTTGATACTTAGGTCATACTACAAGTTTATATTGATACTTAGGTTATACTGCAAGTTTATGGATTTTGTCAGATAAGACCATATGTAACATAGATGATAAATTTATTGATTTTAGCATTATACGCCCTTACTATTTTCTTTATTTATTGGCGGTCGTTGGAACAACTTTGTGAAACAGTTTTTTTTTTTTTTTTTTTTTTTCGGGCTGATGGCCGCTGTTAGCCCCAGGGCTTTTACAGTTTCACCGGGTTGAGAGGTGACCGAGCGCTTATGGCTCTCAGTCGAGACCTCTATATATGGGTAACCAGCGCAAGGGCTCCCGAGAGGGAGCCTCGGCTTGGACCGTTACCCTGTTTCGCGAGAGCGTCTGACTCGAGGGTGCCCAAGAGGGCCGAACCTCGGCTCGGTCAGTTGCTTCTGACAGAGGATTATCTTAATTAATATCACTATTATTATTAACTACCTGTACCACCACTTCAGAATGCGTGGGCGCTGGAGAAGAAGTGGCGCAAGAAACTCCAGCAACGCTTCTATCTGTATGGACTGGAGAGAACCGGCCAGTGACATGGCGGTATCGCGAATAACTTTGTTTGCGACGCCCTCGCCGTCGGCGGGGCGATATGAGGGTGCAATGTTTGTGTGTTGTGTTTTATGAAGGGCTTGGGCCCTGGTGGTTGCGTCGTCAGGATCGTCGAGGGCGTGCCTCGGTCTCCTACGGACGCGGGTGAATCTGTGATTCGCGATGGGATTGTAAGTGGCGGCACTTACAATCAAAGGGTTTCGGTGTGTGACGGCAGAGTCGAAATATCGGCGAAGCCTGCTTCAGGTACTGAGCTATGGTCGGCAGCTCAAGATCTATGTGTAGATTTTCGTTACGCAAGAACCACGGCGCACCGGTGGCCTTGCGCATGAAACGATTTTGTATTACCTGAAGTCGGTGAATGTGACGCGGGAGGCATGCGCAAAGACGGGGCTTGCGTATGTCATTATGGGTCGGATGCACGCTTTGTAAAGTGTAATTTTATTACGCAGGGACATTTTGCTATTTTTATTAAGTAACGGGTGCAAACGACCTAGGACGAACGCTGCTCGATTCCGTACGCGGTTGACATGCGGACCGAAGGTGAGTCTTTCATCTAATGTGACGCCTAAGTATTTGACTGTCTTTTCCCAGGGATTGGACGATCAAATAACTCTATAGTTTGGAGATGCGGCGTTTTGTTGCGCCGAGAGAAGTAAATGGCTGCACTTTTGGTGGGGTTAACCTCGATCCTCCATTTCCGAAACCATTTCCCTAAGGTGTTGGCTGCAGATTGGAGGCGTTTACAAATAGCGTCTGGCTTAAATCCAGACGCGTAGAGGCCGGTGTCATCGGCGAAAAGGGCTAGCTCTACACCGCGAGTGCGCGGTATGTCGTTGGTGTAGAGTGTGTATAAAGTAGGACCTAGGACAGAGCCTTGTGGTACTCCGGCACAAATGGGGTGAACCTCGGAACGCGTTCCTCGACGCGGTAACGAAAGGTTCGATTGCGGAGAAAATCTCGTATGATAAGTACGAGTCGATCTGGCACACCGAGCTCATATAGTTTGTATATGAGCCCGTTGTGCCAGACCTTGTCGAAAGCTTTCGCCACGTCGAGAAAAAGTGCCCCAGTTTGGTAGCCCTGAAGAAATTTACTGAGGATGTGCTCCGTGATGCGGTGCACTTGATGTGTGCATGAGTGTTGGGTGCGAAACCCGAACTGCTCATTGATTGGCAGCCCTCGGGACAGCATGAAGTCCTTGAGGCGGGTGAGGATGAGCCTTTCATACACCTTACCCAAGACTTTGAGTAGGCTTATGGGTCGATAGGCTGATGGATCGGTTGGATGTTTTGAGGGCTTGAGAATCCCTATGACATCGGCTTCCTTCCAGGTGTTCGGGAAGGTGCCTTTGGATATGGCCGCGTTGTAGATTATCACCAGTAGGTGTAAAATGGACATGGGTAGGAGTTTCATCACCTTGTTGGTGATACCGTCGGGGCCGGGAGCCTTGCGTGGTCGCAGGTTTTAATTATGGACTCAACTTCGGTGCATGTAACTTGAGTGACGGAATCGCGAGGTGGTTCCTTACTCCTCCGGTCGACCTCGCTGTTAACCATTTCAAGGTGAGCGGCGTCGATCGGTAGGGTGCTCGGTGAGCATTGGAGCTCGAGATTGTCAGCCAGACATTCGGCTTTCTCTTCGTCTAAGAAGGCGGGTGGTTTATTAGGACGCGCTAAGGGAGGCATTGTTTGGGCGGTGCCCCCTTTTAGGGATTTGGGAAGTCGCCAGTAGGCGAGATGGGAAGGTTCGATGTTGGAGAGGTGATTATCCCACCGATCGTTCCTATACTGGGCTATGCGTGATCGGACTTCACGCTGAAGGGTACGTAGCACCAGCCGGTTACTTTCAGTGGGATATAAGTCGTGGGTACGAGTCGCCGCATTCTTGCGCCTCATTAGGTCCTTTATGTCGTTTGGCAGGGTCCATCGGTGGTCTTCCACCGAGGGAACCTGCCTCGAACAATCCACGATTACGGTCTGGATGTGCCTAGTGAGGGCATGAACTGCGAGGTTCGTGTCGTTGACTGAAGATATGTTCCTAGGAATAGCATCTAGGTGCGGTGATGTGGCTTCCCTCAGGGCGTTCCTGAGTCGGTGCCAGTCTACTATGGTTTTGGTGGAGGGTGAGGTTGGGGCGGAGGGCCCTAACCGAAGAAGAACGGGGCGATGATCGGAAGCGAGCTCGTGGATTACGTCTATCCCTTGGAAGGCGAGGTTGATGTTCTTACAGATGGCAATATCAAGCACATCCGGTGCGTGACCCAATATATATGGAAAATGGGTAGGCGTAGTAGGCGCTACGACGTCGAAGTCGAGTGCGTCGCTTAGCGAGTCTAAAGCCAACCCCCGGGGGTTGATTTTAGTTGCATTCCACCGAGTGTGCTTGCTATTGAAATCTCCTGCCAAAATGACTGAGTTTCCAAGGGAAAGGAGCGCCACGAAGTCGCTTCGTAATACTTGTGCGTCACGTCTGCAAGGCAGGTAGACGGACGCGATTGTGATTGTGAAACAGTGGATCCAGTCTTTAGTATAGACCTTTTCAATGGCTCCGTCAAAAGCGCTCACCGCTGCTTCCGGACTTATAAATCGTAAAGTAGAGGTTAACTTAATTTTTACGTTATCATATATTTCAAATTCATAACAACTAATAATACTTTTTGGTATTGTTTTATACCTTTATTCAACCTCGTGAGTTAATTGTTTATAAAAGGACATTTTAATCTAAATATAATTTTCATGTATTAAAAATATGTGATAGTAATGATAACGAGTCAACGACCTCTTTATAAATTAAAATACAATAAACAAGTAAACATATACCGTAGAGAATCTGTGATGTATTCCAATTTACAAAATATAGATAATATTCCCTTTATCTTTTGTTCTGTGCGTTTTATTACAAGTTTTCTTTTTTAATTTTCAGTCAGCTTGTTAATTTTATAGTTATTTTTAATTTTAAAAAAAAGAATACAATCAGTGTTATTAATATTATTAACATTTTTAACCGTTAACCACTCCAACTAAGCTGTAAATGCTTATGCTAGGATTTGGTTCACGATGGTCGAATGGCAGATTCAAACCTACGCCCTTAATTTCCGCAGACCGTACCATACGGCTATTGACCATATAAGAGCTGCTTTGATTCTCCTTCATTATCTTGGATGTTGCGAATTGGGGGTGATGTTTGCAATTTACCATTCAGATCATGCACTCAAATATATTGTATCAGATTATAAGGTAATAAATCAATTAACTACTGAATTAAACGCTCTTTATAATAAACAATTTTTTCGAAAATATTTACAGGAGTGGAGGATTGAATTATAAATAAATATGTCATCGCATTTCGTGTTAGTGTTTCTTTGTGAAAAGGCCAAAAGTATTGTCCTTGAGTTTTTCACAATCATTTGTTTCATTGTCATTAGATCTCATTCCTTCATTATCTGATTTCCTCTTTACTGGTTTGTCGTAAACTTCGGTAGCTGTATATAGTTTTACACCGCTTAAAGTAACCTTATCAGACTGTCTATCTATTTATTTACAATGGCTCTCAAGATACAAGCCTGGCTTAGCTTGGGAACTGATGTTTTATGTATCCTGTTAGTCTGACTGGTATAGGTCGCGGCACGTAAGTCTAGCGGTGAACGAAACGTGGAGGGGATAGCTGGGCATGCGTACTGTCGCGAACAAAATTATTAATTTTTACAAATTGATTACGAATAAAGTGTTTTTGTTTGTACTTTTTTATGTGTACGCTAGTTCGTTTAAGCTAGTTATATAATAACATCAACATCATCATCTCACTAATATCATAAATGCGAAAGTTTGGATTTTTGTATGGATGAAATTTAACACGGAACACACTTTTTTTTACGCGAACGAAGTTGCGAGCGGAAGTTAGTAGAAATTGTACAGAGTGTACCACTTTCCACAAAATTAAAAGTGTGACAATTTTTATATACAATGACAATTTAGAAAGCGGTCAGGAGCGAGCGGGGTGTCGTATCGGTGCGCGAGGCAGAGAGACAATAAGCGCTTACGCATGGCCGCCCGCGCCCCCTTGACTCTTGACTTCTGCGCACTAACGGTCAGCGCTGGATTTTTTTGCCGCAACTTATATATAGCTAATAAAGGAAATTTATTTAATATTATTACATTTTTTTATGGCTATTGGTCACTGTTAGCCCGAGGGCTTTTACAACTACACCGGGTTGAAACAGATCTATTACAAGGTACTTTAGGATTAAGCATTTTACATAGTATTTTTTTTTGTACAGCACACATTTGATATCAACATACATCACAGACCCTCAAGCAGATAGCGCCTATGAACACATTACCTGTATAGAGCTAGGCGAGCCAGCTGCGTTAGGCGGCAGGTCACCGCTCTTGTTGTCGCCGACGGACGACGCGCCCGTGTCGCATGTGAAGAGCGACTGAGTCGCGCACAGCAGCAGTTGCTGCGCAAATGAAATGTTGGTGTTCGGATACTCGGTGGAGGGGATAAGCTTTTTTTTTAAAACTTAATGTAAAACTGTATCTAATTTAATATAATTGAATTTAACTTTAACACATTATAATTTAACTTGTGTAAAATGATGTTGACAGACTGATCTATTTTATTATGTTTGATTTTGTCACGTTATTTGACGTCGTGACTTTTGAGTTAAATCCCCGTTAGTCTTCTAGATTATGTCGTGATTGATGTTTCTTATATTGCTTGTGAAATTTCGTCAGAAAGCTACATAGGACAGAAGTGGACTTTGCTTTTATTTCATTATGACTTGTAAGTTAGGTAAGTTGTTACTCGTTATTAATTATAATAGATATAAAAAATTATGAAAATTTTATTATTTTATTACCTAACGTTAACGTTAGTTCTAACTAGACTGAGAAGTAAATGTTAGTAGAATTTGATATTGAAATTTATTATAGTGGATATGTTACAATAAATAAATTGTACTTAAACATAGAAAATTAGTTTAATCATCGAATTACCATGATTAAATATTTGATAGACAAATAGTTTGTACGTTACTGGCTCTGCCAAATATAATACCAGAGTGCTACTATTTTAATGAATAAAAAATAATGAATATACTTAATTTTTTACCCGTCTCTATATACAATAAACCTGTGATTATAATACAAATTAGTGCACAAACGTATTTTTTTAGTATTTTATTTTTATTAGTATAACTGCATTTTATCTAGTACATGACTTGGTAAAAGGAAGTCACTAATATATTACTAGAATGAATAATTTACAATACCAAAACCAAAAGCAAGCTAGTAAAACCTTAACCGGAAGCATGAATATTTTATTATTAAAAAAGTTTAATTGTTAAAAGTTTTATTGCGATCAGGGGTCCAAATTGCAACAAGTAAAGAGATCTTCCATCTTAGTCACATTTACAGCACTTACGTTTAGGTGACTCTTGTGCTCGGTTGCAACCCCTAATATATAATATATATATATATATATATATATATATATATATATATATAACTAGACCGGGGTAGGACCACGCCTTAACAGAATACCGGCGTAATATAGCAACATAATGTTGCTGTGTTTCGTCTCGTGAGTATGTATGGATACCTTTAATACTGGTGACGAGGCATTCCATCTCAGTCCTTAAGGGTGACAACGCATTTGCATTATGATCCCTTGTGAAGGATGAATGTTGGATGAATTGGCCGTCGGAATCATTTGCCATCAGGTGACCTGCGTGCTCGTTTATTAGTCTCAATGTAATAAATGAAGACTCATGCGTCTTATCCTTCCCTATTCTAATATCGAATCGTGCATTAAGGTCGGAGGTAGGTTGAGATGCAGTGTCGGGGACTGGACCTGCATTATACCTAGAACCGAAAAGTAACAACTATCTAATGTAACCACAACGCCATACGGTTGTTAGGATGTCAAGATAGCTAATAACATCGACACCAAGTCTCACTCGAGTATCAATTTTCAACCAAATATCAACGCAGCCGAACTATTTTCCGATGGTATTCTGTAAACACGCGGTCGTTATATATCTGTGGTAATAGAACAGACAATGATAAGTACATTATTGCTCAGTATGACTTATTAATATAGGTATAATCGCCAAAAGTTGAAATATAATCTGATTAGTAATTAGTATTCAATACAACTGTAATATTTTGCATGTAGTTATCCTGATATGACCAAATGAAAGAGCAATATTTGAATGTACTTATCATTGTCTGGTCTATGACCACAGATTTATTTTAATATTTTACAAAACCATGCTTGTAGATCATAGACTATGGGCTATTTGTAAAAGGTCTATAACTGTCTGTATTACTTTCGGCCGGTTTTTTAATATATAGTTATTATTCATATCTTATTGTTTCAAATATATTTTTTAATTTATTATCACTTGTAATTGAAAACGTAAATATATTAGGGACGAAAACGTATCTTAAGATTACCACTGTTACTATTTAATTGTTGGAACTCCACGAAAATATATAAATATCTGTAGACAAATGCAGTTATACAGTTACTTAAATTTAGGTTTAATTTAAAGACTTACCTTTTTAACAAAAGAAATATTATAAGATTGAAAGGTAAATTAGACTAATACAAATCGCAACATCAATATTTCCATAACAAAGGGGTACTAACAGTGCGAGGAAACTAGCTATGAGATTATGAATGATAATGTATACGAAAAGAAAGATTCATTCCCTATAACTATGGGGTAGGGTCAAACATTCGGGGAGAAAACGTGGTAAGAAATAAAATTTGAGGGAAATTTACACCAACATTCCATTTGAAAGTTTGCGACAAGGTACGATATACGGCTCTTTTGGTTGTGGCAACATTTTCGTATTTTTTATGTACACATAAACATTTCAACATATTGAAATGATCCATCTTTTAATTAAACCTTTTTTAAATTTCTTTTTTTCTTAATATCTTGTGGTTTGATCGTTAATGTTGCCAGAACTGAACGATCAAGTTGGAATACAATAGCTCCGTTTGCCATATAACATTTAATAATTTTGTGTCAATATATATTTTTTGTACATCTTTTCAAAAGCCAATAAAAAAAGATAACTCGCAAACAAAATTCCAAATTGATCAACCACGTCACATAAGCACTTTTTACATTACAATTTACAGCAACGCACGAAGCAAACATTACTATATTTTACATTGATTTCAAAATAAATGGCTTGTTAGTGTATATTTTATAGAACGCAGACAACATATTTTAAGCTTTTAACACATATGCTGTTGCGGCACTAAGAAGACAGCAGCAGATGTTTAAGCACTAAAAGAAACTTTTTTCTAAACAACATTGCCAAAAAGCGAGGCCTTTTGAACTGTTATATTGAAATATCACTAGAATCTAAGTTTTCTACTAAATATACCTACAGTGATTATGTGTGACCAACTCTTGTGTGATAATCAATGACGTCACGTGAGGAGTATGATGGCATATGAGAAAAGCATTGAAGCATTGCTTGAGCAAAGGCACAGAATGTACAGCGTGTTTTAAATTTTACATACATTTATGATTGTACTTTTTCTAATCAGTTTTCATATATACACGAGATGTAAATTAAAAATTATACGTTTAATTAAATGCTATTCATGTATTTTTACAAGATGGCAACAATGAGTTAATTGGCCTTTTAAATGTTACTAGAAGAGTATTACTATTTTTTAGATAGTTCATATTAAATATCTAGCATATTCGGAATGATATTTTTTTTTATCGTAAAATAGTTTTCAAACCGATGATTACACGAGTTTTTGACATAGTATACAGCGCTCTCAGAGGCGCCATCTAATAATCTACTTTCTTAAACAATAACTGCTTAATGTACTGAATTTTTTACCACAATATTAAATTTTTTAACCAAAATATGAAATCTGATTAAGCTTTAGATGATACTCAATGTATATATTACCATATGATAAACTTTGTATTTAGTAACATAAAAAGCTGAGCTTGAATTGAGAATATTTACAAAAAGTGTCTAAATATTAAGACATTTTTCGTAATTGATAGCAAATTAAAAACAACGGTGATTGTTCCTGCGGTCGGTCATAAGAAACATATTATTAATAACAATTTATTGTACGGAACGTGTAATCTATACCTGGACACGGCTGCCACCGTAAAGCATACGTATGGGCGTATAAAACATCACAGGAGCATTCTTTCCATTAGTTAGTAAATTTTCGAAGAGCTGCAGTTTTTTATTGTAAACTAGTATATATTTAAAATGTTTGATAAACTTTCGATAAATTAAAAAACATATATGTTATTATTATTACTAGTGATTATTTAGAAATAATAAACATAAAAAATATTTAATAAGTAGTTCAAAATACTTTGGTCTAGCTTTATTAATTTCGCTTTATGAACGTTACTCTTACACTTTAATGATTCGGTAACGGAGAAGAGATCATAAAAAATCTCTTCCCTATAATATAAGAGGATTTGTAGGAAGAAGGGAAATATGATTACTTAAACTTGAATTGTATAAATCAAATAATCACTCTTTTATATATTATTTTATCAAATATTCTCGACTACATAGCGTCTACGTCTTTGTATATAAGCAATCATAACGATATCCATTTTATAACACGTGAGTTTTAAAATAACTCGTGGTGATCGGATTTCGCATGCTGTGCGCATAACTTCCGTCACCTCTTGATCATAACCCTAAATGGGCCTCAAAAGTATCTCTCGTTGTTACTGAAACTTTAACTTTTTAAAAAAACTATAATTTTTCTTTTTTTTTTTCGGTTTTTTATGTACAGTAAAAAACAGCACCTCGGAAAACAAAACAAACTTACGCTCTTAAGCTTAGTCTTAGCGGCGGCGCTAGCGCGGCGTCCCGCGGCGGTTACCTGCACGCCGTGCTTGGTGTGCGTGTGCGGCGCGGTCTGCTTGGCGAGGCAGGCGGCCAGTTCGGCCTGCAGCTCGCCAACCTCCAGGCACTGCTGCAGCGCGTTCTGCGCCAACACCACGTGGTAGTCGATGCCCGCCTGCTCCACCGCCACCGACATGAACAGCTGCACGCACTGGAATAGTCTCAACTTTAATATAGATCGCGGCACGTAAGTCTAGTGGTGAACGAAAAGTGGAGGGGATAGCTGCGCATGGGTACTGTTGGGAACGCAAGTGGTAATTTCTACAAATTGATTACGTATAAAGTGTTTTTATTTATGTGTAAGCTAGTTATATAATAACATCATCATCATCATCATCTCACTAATATCATAAATGCGAAAGTTTGTATAGATGAAATTTAGCACGGACATAGATTATAGTCTGGAAGGCTACTTTTTTTATGCGAAAGATCTATGAGCGGAAGTTAGTAGATTTTTTTTTATTTATTGTACAAATGTACAGAATGTACATTAGAGTGTACCACTTTCCACAAAAATAAAAGTGTGATAATTTTTATTTAAAAAAGAATTAGAATTAAATTATGAAAGCGACTGGACACCAGGAACGAGCGGGGTGTAGTATCGGTGCGCGGGGAGGAGTACGACTTGAGAGCCAATAACCTCTTACACATGGCCGCCCGCGCCCCCTGACTGCTAGCGGATACCTTACTTCTGAGCATTAACGGTCAGCGCTAGACTTATTTGCCGCAACTTATACCTCTCCTTAAGGGATCATTTATATCCTTTTTTTATTATTTATTAAACAGGGTTTTTTTTCACATGAAAAATAATAACCGCCTGCACCACAATCACCGACATGAACAGCTGCACTCACTGGAAAAGCCTCAACTTTAATACCTCTCCTTAAGGGTTCCATTGGAATATAATTTTTTTTCTATATATTAAACAGGGTTTTTTTCACATGAAAAATAATAACCTTATAGTTATGCAGGTAACTTATATAGTACGTTTATCTAAATGAAATTTAACACCCTAGATATTTGGAAGTTGAGAGCTAGAACACTATTATCAATAACCTAGAGACGCTCTTGTCTAGAGTAGTTCTTGTCTCTAGGCTCCATTCGTCTGCCCTTTAGTCCCAGGCTATAGGATGGTATAATACAAATTCATATGAGTATGATATTCATATGAGTATGTAATATAAAACGATGTTACTTCAGTTTCATTTTTACTTTCATGGTAATATTTCAATTAGTCAATCAATCGGGCTTAGAGCTTCGAAAAGGACACAATTTTATAGTTCATATCTTACTATTTCTTTATACCGTTTACAGTTACTTAATAAATATATAATTTTAAAAACACATTCCACCCCGTAACAGTACCCTGTCTACCCGTGGTGCCGAGTTGCCGTATCACAGCATAGGTGCAAGGCGAGGCGAGGCCAACCCTTGGTACGTGCTTAGGTGAAGTGGAGCACCGGAACGTTCCGTGGGATTTCCTTGAGGCTCACCCTATGCAGTGAGGATGGCCACCGAGGGGTTTTTTAGTGGATACAAATCACACATAACCTTGTCTTCCTTCCATTAGGCTGGTTATCTTTTAAAGATTTCCCCTGACACCAAAGAAAAAGGACTCCCTTCCTAACATACTCCACCATAAGATGATACGCGTCTTCAATTCTATCTCACTTTGTATAGTTAGTTGGGTGCAGTTTGGTGACGCTGTATTCCTCACTAGGCCCACCATCTCTGGTGGACGATCGACTCGTATTATATTTTCGAGTTTAGATGTCTGTTGGATTGTGATCGTTCAACGTTCGCGGTACGTATTATTCAAATTTCGTTGCGATCGGGTGAAACAAAATAAAACTCTTTACATTGGGTTTATACATACTTTAAACAGTTTCAAGGCCTCAGCTTGCAGAGCCTCAGAGTTGAGTGATGTGAGTGGTGAGGATATGTTCTCCTTTGAATACAAAAGCGTTGGATGTCGCCATAGCACGCAATCTGTAATGGTTGTTGAGAGTGATATTTAATTTAAATCACTTTTTTTCTTTTTCATAAAAAAAAACGTAAAGGAAATACGGGTGCCGCAACGAGTTTATATTTCATCTGATCTGAATCACAAACACAACGGCCCACGATAAATCGTCTAAATCCACTATGGATAAGGAGGTTGGCTCTAATGGAAAAGTAACACGTCATCACAGTATATCAAAGTGAAATGGCAGTATACTGCTGTTTCGGGGACTCGATTTCAAATAACGAGGAATTCTTGACTGTAATTGGGTATATTGATAATGGGCATATCGCAGTCTCCGATTTAGTCCTCGGAGGTGATCTTCAATCCTCGTTGAGGATATATGCAGATGCCATGGGCCGCAGTCATTATTAACCGTAGTATTAACATTGGGATGAAACTGTGTTAGTTTGTCACTCCTAATAATATAAAGAAGTTGGTTAAAATAAAAGTGTATACTGACTAGGGTCCCCGTCGGTCTCCATGAGTTTATGCACGAGGTGCTCGAAGTGCGTGCCCTGGCTCAGGCCGCCGCCACTCACCACCGTGAGCTGGTACAGCCACGCGTCCTTGTCCGCCTTGCACTCGAACAGCAGGTACGTGGGACCCTGATGTGTTATAAAGAAATAACAATAAATTAACAAACTCCCACGTCACTTACTCCAGTCGGCAATTCAAGTTTAAATTATATTATTTTTTTTATATAGAATATATGGCAAACGAGTAATCAGCTCACCTGATGGCAAGAGATTACCTTCGCCCATGAACATCCGCAACACCGGAGTGGTTGCAGTTGCGCTGACGGCATTTGAGAAAGGGTTTTTTTTTTAAGTTCCCTAGACCGTATCCGTTCGGAAACACCGTATCTGACATTTAAATTGGATCTTTTACTGACGTTGTTTGAAGTGTCCGGTCTCTTTTAGACATACTATACGTTGTTTGTTACTTGCCCCGCTGGTTTATTCACACTACAGTAGCTTCCAAGTACGGCGAGGGTATATCAGATACAAAATATGAAAAGCGGACACTTGGTGGTTCAAATTAATATATATTTGGATATTTGATGATTTATTTATTTAGGCATGGAGCACAGAGATGTGAGGTCCTAATATACTAACGTCAGCGGTATGAGACGACTAGTATAGGTCGATTGGATATCGAACTTTAAAGTGCCTCATGTGATGAGGCACTTTAAACGCCGCCCCATCGCATAAACCAGTTTCTTTTTAAGAGTAACAAACGAGCACACAGTTCACCTGATGGTAAGTGATTCCTGCGGTCCATGACATCTTACATTCATCCTAGTGAAGGAATTATAATGCAGATGCCTTGTCACCGTGTTTTTTTTTCGGGCAGATTGCCGCTGTTACCCTGAGGGCTTTTACAGTTTCGCCGGGTTGAGAGGTGACTGAGCGACTATGACGCTCAGTCGAGAGCCCTATTGGGTGGTAACCAGCACAGGAGCTCCCAAGAGGGAGCCTCGGCTTGGACCCTGTGTTGCGAGAGCGTCTGACCCGAGCTCGGTCAGTTGCTGACTAAGGATTATCTATATTATCATCCTTAAGGGCTGAGGCGGAAGGCCTCATCACTATTAATAATGGTTTCCGGATCCCTAAACTCCACCAGACGAAACACAGCAGCATTATGCTGCTATTTTTCGGTGGAATTCTGTGAGGTTGATCGTGATCTTACCCCGGTCGAGCTGACTCATTCATTCTGCAACTAGAGACGATTTCACGAGGTTTTCGCTATATTATTATTATAAATGCCGTTTCGTGTATATAGTCTTAAAATCTAAATAAACTAATATATGACTACGCAAACATAAATAAATGAAGTAGTGACTGACCGCAGTTACCTGATGCTGCGGGTAGATGGCGACGGTGAGATGACTTCTTGCGTCATCGTTCTTTTCCTCGGAGTCAGAGTCTGATGTGTGTTCTACATCTTCAACGCGCGCGTCACGCATGTTTATCTGACCAGTTGGATTCTGTAATCACAGTTAAAAAAACAGTAAAAATTACAACCGAATAAAATGAAAATTAGATTTTTTTATGAAGAAGTCGTCTTTTTTTTTGTGTGTAAGTATTGCTGTTGGTCCAGAGACCTCTACAGCTTTATCTAATTAGACTCGCGAGCGGGAGGCCATCTGAGTAGGAAGACAACGACGACATAGGGGGTCGATAATACGGAGGTACGAAGCCTCGACTCGGATCGCTGTCTAAAGGGAGGAATATGTTAAATCAAAACGGTAATATATATACGCAAGCTCTTTTGAGATATTTTTCTGTTAAAAAATAATGGTGTATATAGAACAATTATTGATTGATAATGAATAACGTATATATAAAAATATATAATATTAAAATCTCAACCTTATGTTAATAGCAGCAAGGTTGAATACCTGATCACCGGGCGACTTGAAGTATAGGAACATTTTCCCTATGAGCACGCACCAACTTTTCTTTGCGTGTCCGTTTTTGACCTTCGTCAGCCAGCCTTGAATAGTTGGCTTGTTGTCTTCTTTGCTCAAGAGTAACTTTGTGGCGTTTCTTCTTTGGACATTCTGTTAAAAAAATATATAATAACGTTTGCGCGTGATTGAAGCAAAACTATAGTGAACGCCCTCACAGAATACCCATAACAGCATTCGAAATAGCAGCATAACGCTGCTGTGTTTCGTCTGGTGAGTGATGGGATCCGGAGACCTTTATTACTGGTGACGAGGCATTACATCTCAATCCACAAGGGTGACAACGCATCTACATTATGATTCCTTTTCAAGGATTAATGTAACATCAGGTGAACTGTGTGTCCGTTTGTAACTCTCAATGTATTAAAAATATATATATATATATACATATTTATTATTATTAACGTCAATTATTATTATTATCATTACAAAATTATTATCGTGGAGAAACGCGCACGACTAATGAATAGATTCAATGAGAGTATGAAATGGACTATGCTCTAACGGCGTCTCTCGAGAGGACGCCTAACAGTGAGTGTTTTATAAATATACTTTACTGCTTTTATATAATACTTTATTTATTTCTGTAATAAGTATTATTTTTTATTTTTATAATTTATATATTATTTCAGGATTTTTTAATAATTATTAGTAATAAACTTTGTATGAAAAAATTATATATATATATATATATATATATCCACGAAATGTATATATTAATGGGTTGAAAGAATGTCATTCTTACACAGAATCAAGAGTACGAAGCATTCTTATCTATGTCTTGATTTGTTGGTGAGAACATGCAGATAAGAAGATCTACCGGTCTATCTACCCCATACCACTCTGGAATGAACCGTATATTGAAGTGTAACAACACAATGTATGCATTTCACACCCTTTCTTCCCCCTTAGACTACGCCTATGACAACAAATCGATCGCGACACACTTTTAAGTTAATAAGTAGATCTTATATACAGAAAAGTTAGCCAACCCTGTTATGTAAGATATCAGGAGTATTTGGTCGACATCATTTTTTTTTAATATTTTTAATCTATTTAGACCACAACTGTACTTACTTGTAATACCCTAATCCAATCTTCCATCGTAGCAATACTATCAGCCGTGAGGTAGTAAGTTCGACTCCCGGTGAAGATCTCGAATGTGGCTGCCCCCTCATTGCGTGATATCTTACACGCCTCTCCGAGTCCTATCTGACCTTGAGGTTTTCTATTAACTTCCGATTGCGATTTCCAGTAGGAAAGTGTGCCATTTTTGAGAACGAACCTGGAAATTAAAAAATTTAAATGATATCATTTTGACAGTACAATTTTCTTATTTCTATTGGAACTGAATTCTCAATTGGAATATTTCGTTTGTTCGAAGTGTTGTCTTAAATTCGAAAATACAATAATTACGAATCATTAATTAATAAATTATGGGATCCATTTAAACGATTACGATTACAACAGTGGTACAGCTACACTGTAGTTTGTTCCTAGCTGCAGAATGAATGGGTCAGCTCGAACGTGGTAGGACTACGACTTCATAGAATACCAGCGTAAAATAGCAGAATAATGCTGTTGCTTTTCGTCTAGTGAGTGTCGGGATCCGGAGATCTCTCTCAGTCCTCAAGGGGACAACGCATCTGCATTATGATTCCTTGTCAAGGATGCAAATAGATGTCATGGGTCGCAGGAATCACTTGCCATCATCAGGTGAACTGTGTGTTCTTTGGTTACTATCAATATAATGAGAAAAAAATAGATTATAATTACGTGATAAATTAGCATTCTTTTTTAATTCATAATAAATTTTCAGGTATTAATTAATTATTAAATCGCAACATATAAAGATAGTATGTCGACAGTATGTACGATAATGTCGCACGCGTCCCGTGTCTCTTACATATGAATCTTATAGAGATCTTATCGTACTCATCACATGGGTATAGGGAAGGATCGACGAGTGAGTCTCTCTGTGTCGTGTTGCGCGAATGTTTAATCACTATAAGATATTAAGAGCAATTGATTTCATCTGGCAATATTCAGAAGATATGGCCATTGTAGAAATCGACTAGAAAGACATCAATGTAACATATTTACGAATACTGGAGCAACTT
This sequence comes from Teinopalpus imperialis, assembly GCA_029286865.1. Taxonomy (NCBI): domain Eukaryota; kingdom Metazoa; phylum Arthropoda; class Insecta; order Lepidoptera; family Papilionidae; genus Teinopalpus; species Teinopalpus imperialis. The sequence continues at coordinate 4,909,654 of JAGSMU010000035.1, read as the reverse complement.
TGAGAGAGTATTTCTGAGTCAGATCTATGGCGACCTTTTATTGTGCACGCCAGACAAGAGTTTTTATCACTTTATTTTTGATAATAGTTTATATTTAAAGTATTTTCTCAACATATATAAATGTATATCTTTAATAAGTCTAGTCTCTAGTAAATATGATACATCATACCATCTTTTCCTCCAAGTTTTCAGTTTTCCACCTAACTTCGCCAGATGTCCGCTCTTCTCTAACGCGTCGTGTCGCCGTGGCGAGTCTGCACCTGCCAGGCCCCCCGAACCGCCGGCGCCCAGGGATATGGGACCTCCTGGAGGGACTCCTGGGATGGTACTCCCTGCGATCGCTCCGCTGCCGGCCGGAGTGCGGCAGGCCCCCTCGCACGAGCCTGCGTCCGGCGGGATCGCGTAATCGTCCGACATTCCCGATTCGAATGACGTGTCTGTCAACGTTAATATTTCAATGGTGGAGATTGTTACATATGTATATTTAATAATAAAGTAAACATTTAAATATATTTCGAAACGATACAAAACCGAATACAATATAAGGCTAACTGATAAGCAAAAAAAACTTTTAAAGTATTCAGATTCATTCCACTAAAAGGTTTCGTTACACCATAAGGTATTTAAAAAAACCGGTAAATCGAAAAATCCTATAAAAACATTTATCGACCGTATTGGTCAAAGGAGGAAGTTTTATTTGTTTCATTCAATGAAATTCACGATACTTAAGTACTACAGTACATACTACACAGTATCAAGTCGTAAAACAAGGCAAATATAAAAAAAATATTAAATTATCTATGTAAAGAATCTTGAATAAAGTATGTCAAGATAAATTTCTATAGTATATTTAAGAAATACTTAATTATAAAATATACTTTGTTGAATTTTAATGTAAAAATGTAGTTGTCCGAAAAAGATTTCATTTTAAATAATTAACAATGATGGCAGTAATAAGTTATACAAAATAAAGAAATAATATATTTATATATTTATTGTTATTAATTCATTACTAAGGACCTAAATATAACTAAACAGAACTAAAATATTTTTTTTTTCTTTTATGACTACTATCATTTTATTTTTAAGTTTTTTTTATTTATCATTGGTCGGATGACAGATCAAATGGTAAGTGATTCCTGTGTACCACAATAACCACATTTATTCTCAATATATAAATTATATATTGAGTACTAGCTAGTAGTAATACCCAAACGGCATGTGACCTTTAGCCACTGGTGACGAGGCATTCCATCTCAGTCTTCAAGGGTGCCAACGCATCTGCATTATGATTCCTTGTCAAGTATGAATGTAGACGTCACTCTCACTTACCATCAGGTGAACTGTGTGCTCGTTTGTTTCAGTTTCCAAGATATATTTATATATATTAAAATGTGCTATTCACTAAAACACCTCAATAAACAAATTTTTTATAAAGATGTTTAAATATGTATAAACTTCTCAAACAAAACCCTCACCTCTGGTTTTACTCTGCTTGCTAGGCGATCCGCTACTAGACCGCTTTGCTGGACTTAAACTTGAACTAGTCTTGACACTCTTTGATGGGCTACTGGCACTCAGGCTGGTGTCCGAGGAGCTGCACTGTCCGTTGGTGTTGGTCAGTAGCAGTGCATGACTGGTCTGTTGTATGGAGGCCGGCAGCATGCTGGTCATATTCACGTTGTTGATAGGGATCTGGTTGGAACAGTGCCCACCTGCAGGTAGATGGTGTTTGTAAAACACGTGAAGTTAGTAATTGAAGACTTTTTTTTATTGATATCTTAAATTGCTATTGTCACAAAATTATTATTCAATTTCCTTGATATCCTTTTTTTTTTTCATTGTTTATTATGTAGTGCAGTGACAGAGCGACTACGTCGCCCCCGTAGAAAATAATACATATAGACATAATATTGTACAAATATACACAAAATAAAGACATGTTGCATAGAAATATGGTAAGAAAAAGAAAAAATAACATTTTGTTTGTAAACCTTTACAAACAGATAACTAACGCTTCCCTGTGTTATACGATAGCGTACTATATAAACAAAATCCCATGTAACTTAAAACACTTTTATATAAAGTTTAGTCAACATTATTGCCTCTTCAGTTTTTTTTTTGTGTGAGTATTGCTATTGGTCCAGAGACCTTTAAAGCTTTATCTAATTAGACTCGCGAACGGGGGGCCCGCTGAGTAGGGAGACAACGACGATGTTGCGAAGCTGGCGCGGAGACTGCTGCTCCACCACCGCTGTGGACGAAGAACGTCGACGACAACAGAGGGGCGCGATAATACGATCCGAGGGTCCCCCATAAGGAGGATCGCTGTCTTAAGGGAGGATCTTCAGTTTGCGGTGGAAGCCAACGTTACATTACAAATACCAACATCGCTGCTGTACTCATGTTTCGACGGTTGCGCCTCGTTCCGGACACACTCCATAACATTCCGGGTAATTTATTTCCTTGATAGGAGAGGAGAATTTGCTAGATCGGAGTTAACTTCGTGTCATATAGATACTTAAGTATTCACGTGTATCAAGATGTCAGTTATTCATGCACCGAGATGCAGAGACTGGTGAGTAGGGACTGACTGTGTCCAGGGTAGTGTTTGATGAATAGGGTATTTGCGCTATCAACTTAACTATATCGTGCGAAGTTGAAGATCTCTGGTTAAACATACAGGTTACACATTCTTAACGAGTTTTTAATTATCTTGATGTGTGAACATATTGTTGATGTAATGGAATTCACATTCAGTTTTCACACACTTCCGGACGTCTTAATAATCTGGTATTTTGCATACATATTAAGAAACGATGATTTGTTTTCAGTTTTTAAAGCTCTAAGAACTATTTATTTCTTCCTATATTAATAATTATAAATGTTGCTCGCTGCCTGATAACTTTCTTATTCAATATAATTTAATGAAATGTTTATTTTAATATCAGCTTAAGTATACAATAATGAGTAGGTTATGTATTTCATACCATACGGATGGTGATGCGGTGTGTTCTGAACAGTGACACCCATCGACTCCTCGCCGTCTGAAGAGTCGTCAGAGGAATCACCAGTGAAAGGCATTGATCTTATTTGACTTGCACGCTGTAAACACAAATATATGGGTAAGAAAGTAAATGATGTATGGACTCTATCCAGAATATAATATTGGCAGCATTTAACAGTGATAGAGCTATACTGCAGTTTGTTTCTAGCTGCGGAATGAACGGGTCAGCTCGTCCGGGGTAGGACCACGCCCTCGCAGAATATCATCGTCAATAGCAGCATAATGCTGCTGTGTGTCGTACGGTGAGTGAAGGGATCCGGAGACCTTTGTGTTTGGAGACTTTTACCTACTGGTGACGAGGCATTCCATCTCCGTCTTCACGGGTGACAACGCATCTGGATTATGATTCTTTGTCAAGGATGAATGTAGATATCATGGGTAGCTGGAATCACATACCATCAGGTGAACTGTGTGCTAGTACTCTCTATGATACAAAAAAAACTGGATGAATACTAGATTACAGCCAATTTTTATTAATTATTTTATTTTTGTGTTTATTATTGTATTCAGCCAAATACGACGGGGTTAAGATTGAGGAATAATATATTATATTACTTTTAAAATTATTAGGTTTAATTTAGTTGAATTAACTCACCCCTTTAACTGTAGCATACACCGGGACAGATATGTCCTGATAGCTGGTCGACTCGTGCACGGGGCGTGGACAAGGGGGCGGACTGAGTTCCTCCTCTACGGACTGTTGCAGACCGTCGTCAGCCACCTTATACAAAGAAGTGAGAAAACTTAAATTTATTTATATTTTATTAATTTATTTTATTTTAATTTACTTTAAAAATTTTACATATAAGTATGTCGCCAAACTATAATGTAATTTGATGGCCAAAAAAAAAACACTAATTCACTTTTTTAAAACCTACACAATACATATAACTTTTTAATACAATTTCGTGCATTGCTAACCTACTCTTACATTAAATTACATAAGTGTTCAAAGAATTTTTTTAAAAATTTATTCTTAAACAACCACGTCGTGGACGCTAGATTATTACACTAATGTATCATACATATTTATGTCGCTGACACACGTCTATCACGTAGTTCGTAGGTCAAACAATTAAAGACACCTTCTATACTACATACAATTTTATTAATAATGACGATAAGTATTATTTCTACTTTAATTACTATTATTCAATACACTAACGCTATATTATTAAAATGAATACATTTAAACACTCGTATTTGGCAACAGTTAAGACCTCATTCGTTTTTTAAATAAATCACGAACTTTTTTAATGTTTGCTGCTGGCCATCTAATTAAAGACAGTTTAATTATTAAAAAAAATAAGATGGCGGTTCTTTTTAATTTTAAATTGAGAACATGAAACTTAATATAAATAAAAAAAAACAGTCATCATATTTTTCCATACTCCCTGACATTTTTAAGAAACGGCATAATCGATTAATATTAATATAATTTTGATAATTTTCAACAAGCTACTATAGGAAAAACAAAAATTGCGATTCCTCTATAGTGAAGATAATTCTGATTTTTTATGACAAACGTTGATCATATCGGACAATTACAAATCACTTGTGATGCTGCTACAAAGATATGGTAATTAATGCTTGATAGCATTTCCAGAAGTTTCACACAACAGAAAACGTGCCTAGAAAACCGAGACCTAGAAACACAACCCCACTTGAAGTGACATAAGAATGATATTGTTAGTCAAAAAAAAACCGTTCCTTTTCTTGTTATTAGACAATTGCAGGGCTATGTGGATAAATTCCTTCTCAAGAATATTTTAGAGGCAACTATGTTGACCCTAAGCGGAGGAAAGCTTGCTGGTGGTTTTGAATTTCCAAGCAAATAGCAATATCAACTTGCAGCAAATCAATTATTATTATTGCTGTAAAAGGACATGCGACAATTTATTGATAACAAGATTAATGTCTTTAAAAAAGTTAAACTCTATTTTAATATTTATTAACTTAGTTTTTGTTAGTTATTAGTTCGTGTGTCTTTAATTAATTAGCCATACCTTTGTACGATTCATATAGCTCAAACTATAGTTAAACCGAATAAATATGTGGATCTCAATTTTATTGATAATATTCTATTTTAATATTTATTAACTTAGTTTTTGTTAGTTATTAGTTCGTGTGGCTTTAATTAATTGGCCATACCTTTGTACGATTCATATAGCTCAAACTATAGTTAAACCGAATAAAAATGTGGATCTCAATTTTATTGATAATATTCTATTCTAATATTTATCTCACAATTCCTACACATACAATTTAAATATAGTTGAAAAATCGTAATGTATTAAAAAAAAGAAGAAAAATGTCAGTTAACATAATATCCCTTGAGTGTCTTTAATTAAGTGACCATTATATATATGTGTTTCGATCAGACCATAATGTTTTCTTTTACCGATTGCGTACAATAAAATCTTTTTTTTTTTTATAGAATAGGTGGCAAGAAGCCCACCTATTCTATAAAAAAAAAAGATAAGTGGTGGTGGTGATAATGGTAAGTGATCACCGTCGCCTATGAACATCCGCAACACCAGAGGAGTCGAAAATGCGTTGCAGGCCTTTAAGAAAGGTGTTGCCTCTTTCCTTGAAGGTACCTAAGTCGTATCGTAATAATATAAAGCCATCTGTTGAGCCATGAGCCACTACAGTTCTTAAGGCTTTCAATATGACCTGGTGTAACTAAATTATGGTAAAATCTATAATAAGTTTACCTGGTATATTTTCGCCTCCCAACTAGGAAATCGATGTAAGGGAGGTGTGGGTGGTCTGGGGTTCTCCGAGGTGGAACTTTCCCCAGTGGAGGAACCACCGCGGCTGTTGCCTTGGACCACAACGTTCACGGCGCCCTGCCACGCCGGTGTGCGTTCTGTAACGAAATTTGAAACGTTTTCATGTTCCGTTCTAAAATAATATAATTGGATTAAATCATTTATCGCTTAGATAAAGATACTGTTCATCAATGTTGACCCAGGGTGTCTGGTGTATGACGCTGACCAACATTGCCACGTCCACACACTTTAATAATCTCGAAATTTCACACCGCCACTCTTACTCTCTTCTACGCAATCTTACTCTATTCTATCACTTGGACTGTCATCATGAATGGAACGACATCGCAATGATTCAAACGGAGCTAGTTTCTGAGTGTTATGAGGCAAAGAATTCGACATAGATAAATATAAATATATAATAGAGGTATTTATATATATATATACATATATTACATTATATTATATATACCTCTATATGTATGGTATGTTTTTATTCTTATTTTTAAGTTTTTTTATTTTCTTTTTTACAATGTATGCACAACACCTACTATAATGTCTCTCCACGCCACGGGTTGACTGGTAGAGAATGCCTTAAGGCATTAAGCCCACCCTTTGTATCCCTTTTTGTAAGGTGTGACCAATAAAGTATAAGTAAATATTAAAAAAACATAAACTGTCTATGCCGCGCGAGTAAAAGACCCCGCAAGTACCACACGCACTAACTAGCCTGAAAGTATTAAATCGTTTGTACCTCTGCTCGGTGTATATATTTCTGCGTAATCGTGTGTAGTATCGCCGTCGGTCGAAGTGTTAGGGGTCGTTGGAAGCACTACTAAATTTTCAACAGCAGCCTGCAAATGAAAAATGGAATGATTGTTTTACATGTAGTATTATTATTATTAATATATATACATATACTCTAAAGTATACAAAAAAAAATACTGAGTGGGTACAAGGCGGTTTCCTCGCTCAAGAGCGATCTCTTCCTTTTACCTTGACCTTTAGACTTAGGAATAATTGTGTTAAATCTGTAAATAAAGTGAGTGATAAATTAATGTGCTAAATATATTGTTATATAATAACGAAATATATACAAAATAAATAAATATGATATTATATTATATATTAGCATAAACTAAATACATATATTACAAAGTGACGAATAATATATTTTGACGTCGGTCTTAAAATTTTCGCACGTTGAATTATGTACACCTAAAATAATGTATAACCATTTATGTAGCCTAATGGTCCTTAGTTTATACAATGATGGTGCAGCTTGTTTCTTAATGTAGCATAAACGGGTCGGCTCAACCGAGAGAGAACCACACCTTTAAATAATACCAGCGTGAAGTAGCAACATAACGTCATAGTCCTTAGGGCTGAAACACATGAGCATCTTGAATCTTTGTTGAGGATGGACGTGTGCTCAATTGTTAATAATGACACAAAAATCATAAAAAACATACACCGTAATGTGAAGCCATTTTAAGCGTCATTTCTTAATGGTTTAGGGTTTGGTCTGCCAAACTTAGGGTCGTTCGAATCTGCCATTGTTGAGAAACATCTCCTGGCACAAGCATTTAAACTTAGTTGGAGTGGTTAACGGGATTGTTAGAAATTATAGGATTTTTTACTCTTAATCTTTTTTATTCAGATTAATAACGTAACTTAAATTTGTTATTGAAACAAATATACTTCATTTTAAGAATAAAAAATATAATATTTTTAACTGCTATCGAATGTAAATTTAGGGTTTTCGTAACTCAAAGACATACTTCTGTGCATATCATATCGTCAATGTGCTTAAAGATATTTAACTTGTAGATATTTCTGAAGGTCCCAAAAGGGAAGTGATTAAGAACTTGACATAAAAAGTTCACATAACTCACCGCTAGGTCGTCAGCGAGCAAGCTGGCTGTGGTCCGTTCGTCCATAGTCCGATTCATGGCGTGGACTGAGGCTTGGTTGGCAACACTGGCGGTGTTCTGCGTCAAGTTGGTAGTACCTATCGACAGGTTACGCCTGTGGCGCACTGGAGTGCTGTAGTGCGGCTCCGATGTGTTCAAAGGGAGCTGAGAAAGAGACAACATGATGTTATAGATTATGCTACAAATTTCATAAGTTGCTCTTAACGGGGAGCACATTTTTACACCCCTGTACAAACAGAAGGGTGCTGAATGTCTGTTTATTTGTATGGTCCGGTGTTCCGTCTGTTCAAGCTCAGTACTTTTGCTGAAATTTTGCTTATCTTTTTCATAAAAATATTGCTTTTAGTATATGAAAAATCAACAATTAAAAATCTCAACCTCCTAAATGGGCTTTGGTTGGCCCTAACAGGTGCTGCATTGAAACATACGGAAAGTATTATGTAAATCTTTCGCTATATCTAAAATTATCATGAGTGAAATTTTTAATATATTATAGCATTATTAATGTTAACAGATAAGTGACTGATTTAAAAATAAATTTTATTAAACCCCTTCAAAAATGGATGTTGTTAAATATTTCTTTAACAAAAAATATTTATGAATACTACCAATATAATATAGCAATTTATTTGATTATCAAGCAACTGAACTTAACTGAACAAAAACTTGATCAGTTGGTTAGTATAATTTTTTAACATTGCAACACATTTAATTTTGCAACATTGTATTTTTTTAATATCTCATTTATATATATTTGAATGAATTGTATGTACTGAAACTCTTTTCTCTAATAAGTGTAACTACCGTCCTATATGACGTTTCTAATAAAACTAAAAAAATGAGAAAATGGTGTTATTAGAGATGTGGCAAGTAAAAGTGAACCATATAGCGTATGCAAAAAGAGACATTTACAGGTGCAATTTATACATTAAGAAATAAACATGAAAATTGCTGGCAACAAAAACGTGTAGCATCCTAATGGCAACACCAATATGTCCAACCGCTACCTGAGGCCCCTCTAGGCTTTCTGACCGACGTCTGTTCGCGGCCAAGAGGCTCGAGGAAGTTCTGGATCCTTCCTCAGTCCTCACTTCAAGTGAAAGACTTGCTCGAGTCGGTAGGAACTGGGGAATGAATGTGTTATGCAATTGCAATCATCTACATTGAAGCTGTCCATAAATAGCAAGAATAATCTTAAATCATATTAAAATAGGAAGGTAATTTTAATATGAATAATACAATAATATTAATAATAAGTTTCTGAATAAAGATTGGTTTTCTTGTAAGGTTTAAAGCTTGACAAGATTTTGCAATATTTATTAATTTGTGAATAATTATAAGGCAATGATATTATGAATAAAAAAAACAGTTACAAATTGGAAAAAAGACTGCATATGACATGATTGGCTGAAGCAATAATATAAATACATGTTACATAATATAAATACATGTACATGTTTTATAAAATTTAATAACAAATCCTAATAGTTTTAAGTATTTGCCTATTGTGAACAAAACAATCTATTTTGTTAGAAACATTGATTATATACACAGAACCACCAACTTTTTTTTATTATTGAAATTTCCTATATAATTTCAATTTATTAAGGTTGAATCTGCAATCAATATTCTTGACAATAAGTATGTCAAGAGAAGTCATAGAAGCTTGAGTCCCCCACTCAATACATACTATTCTAAAACTAATAATGTTATATTAAGAAACATATATAAAATCAAGCTTACAGCACAATTTCTGCTTCCCTGAGTGGCAATATGGTTCCTCAAGAGCTCCAGTTGCTGATTACAGCGGTCGTTCTGCTCCCTCAACAATTGGTTCTGCTGTTCCAGCTCCCGGAGCTTGTTGGTCACCCACTCTTTTATACGGGCAGCCTTTGCTTCCACCTGTTTCGCGTCTTGGAGTCTCAACTGCTTCTATGAAAATTTTGTTTTAGAAAGAAACAGTAGCAATATATAACTAAGTATTAACTTAGAGCTTTGTGATTTACATTTTCCGAAGACACCAGAATGTTATTTATATGATGTTATATATCAACAACAGATTTTAATATATATTGTCTATATTTTTCAGAGATTAAGAACAAGGTATTCCTTCTCAAACCTCGGGGGTGATAATGTACATGGATTTTTAATATTTATTGAGGATGGATGTAGAAATCTTGGATTTCAGTCAACACTTCAGTAAATTAACCATTCAATAAAATAAATAGAGATACAGATTACTAACAAGGCAAACAAATTTAATTTTATTATATCAAAAAATATAAAATTTTTATTTAATTTTTAAAAAAGATGTCCATAGTCAGTAGGTATATTTTTAATTTTTATTTGAATTGAAAAGCGGAGTATGAAGTAAATTATATCGTTTTTCTCTTTCTTTTATAACAAATCAGAAAATATCGTTTATCTAATAGCAAATAAGATTGACAATATATATGAAAAAACTCGTAACAGCTTTACCTGCATTTTGTATGCGTTTCACATTCTTTGTAGCAAGTAGCTTTTGATAATAACTATGCTTTTGAAATAATAGGTAAGTTTATTCATAACATTTCAAATAGGTATATACAAGTACATTTATAATAAAGTTCACTCAAAAGCACAAACAAAAACACTAAATACGTCAGTATGACGTTACTTTTATGACGTATAAGATTACACTGACATCTTAAAACCGACTATGACGCTTCTTTAAGCGTTACAATGTGATAAATAAACAGATAATTATTTAATATGACATATATTAAATGACAACGTACAGTGTTTTGTTCTGTACATTATATATAGTGGCTAATTAAAATATAGTTTCTAATCTTAAACTGCTAATAATAAAAAACAATACCTGTTCTTCGATTTGTCCTTCTAATCGTGAGATGGCTCTCGGTGCGCCCTCAGCGCCCGCCGGCCACTCGCAAAGCCGCTGCTCCATGGCGCGGACCTGAATTAGATGATACAAATTTTTATTAATTATTTATGTCTTTATTTGCAAAATATTTACAAGTAGACAGACTTAATCCATTACATCTTTACAAAAGAGAAATCGGTATTTATGGGAAATCCCTGTCATTTTAATTTTCTTGGTGTACTTTTATTCCTTTAAAAATTTCTATACGAAACTATTTATATTTTGCGATATAACGAAGGGTCGCAATACCGTTTTTTTTCTAAAACCCAGTAAATTCAGTGTTACATTAATGAATGAATGGGAGGAATGATATTATGACTATTTTAAATGTTTCGAAAATATTGTATGGTGCAGTAGATATTATGAATACGTTATACGATGAATACGAACTAATTTTGCATTTATTAACATAACACCTGTTTTAGACTAATGTTTAAAACATGTCTGGATAAAAAACGTTAACTGTTTGTTTGCACAGGTTTTCTGTTTGTTAATTTTTGTTTTTGTTTAATTCCTAACTGTTGTTTTAAATATGACATTTATATTTAGATATAGGTATCAAGAATATTTTAAACAACCCCATGAATATTTATTTAGACTCTAATTAAATTTCTTAACATATTCGTATATGTATGCCTGCTAATATCTAACATCTAGTCAAACTATAGTCGACGCATTTTAAACTGAGTCGTCAGTCAATAAATGTCACTGACAGTAGGAATGTGCACGCAATGCAACCCGTTATCGATACTAAACTACCTGCGCACGCGGGGTCGATGCGTCATCGTGACCTTCTCCTTATTGGTCGTTACAAGTAAGGGTTGTTGTATTTTTATAAATATAAGATTTTTTGTTATGACACTCATTACATTACTTCCGCTTCGTTACGCAATACGCGCAATGGATAATTTATTTTCTAACGTGGTTTATTTGAAATTAAATGGTGACATCAACGCTCAAGCTCGGGTTGTAATTCACAACGTGTTCCCGTTTTTAAAAGAATTGAAAATGACCTAAATTGAAATGACCCCGAGAAAAGAGCTTGCCTCAATTTCAATTATCCACGAGAGATTGCAGCACTGATTTGTGGAGTTAATGTAGCGACCGTGGATCGAATAAAAACATTACGTTGAAACAAACATTTTATCTTACAAATTAAAAACTTTTATTTTCAGATAGCGAAATATTGTTCCTATTAATACTTAACATAATTTAGCATATCGATCGTACCTATCCAGTTATCGATATGAACCTCTACAATTCTTACGCACTCACTACACTTCTCCATAAGACCTGTAAGTGCGAGCGAGGCAGATAAATATGATTTATGACCCGAAGCCTCAGTTCATAATGTGTCGACTATAATTAATTACGATACATATTTGTTTATTATTTTGCAAGATAATATCGTAATAACGCTTCTGTTCGGATGCTTTCTAATAAAATTAACTAATATATGAATTTTTTAATTATTATTCACTTATTATATAATCCTATTTGAAAAGGTATTGTTAACCAAATGTAATTTTTTGATGTAGCATTGACTGCTGAAAATCCTTGATGTCCTTTTATCCAATCCACGTACTTTTAAGGTTTTGTTTTACGTCCGACATTATTCTGATTTATTTCAGAAAGTCCGACGAATGTAGTTATATTAAAACTATACTATTGCATGAATGTATAAATTTAGAAAACAAACTTTACAAACCAGTTTTCTTTTCTTTTTGTTCTGATTTTTTTAACTGTCACTACTGCCGTTCAATATTTACTATATACGAATCTCATTAATAGAGGAACAAAATAGTTTAAGATTAAATATTCTTGATCAAATTGCTCAGTATTGTTTGTATGTTAAACTAGAACTGGGAGCAATTTAGCAGTATTTGCAACAAGACAAAACCACAAGAATTACATCCACTTGCAATATATTTCTACATTTAGATACGAATCAGAACATTGCGGTGACAAGTTTCAATCCTTGGCTAACCACACAGTCTCTAGTCTCCGGCATCTATTATTACGGAGTAAAAGATCTGTATAATTAGTTTTGTTCTGTTACAATTTTGTTGCATAATTTGATGAGAGTACTTATTTACAAATACCTGTAGTCTAAATATAAAAGTAAATTTTAGTAGTTTTTTTTAATACTTTATTGGCACACGTAAAATAAAATGTAAGAAAAGATAAATTTTATGCGAAAAATTATTCTCTTCCTATATAACAGTTATTATTTGTCGCAGTTAGATAGAAGTTTTTTAGACACAAATAAAGGTTATGATGTGGAATTAATGATGCGACAGGACATACATAAAAAAACATTCAGACGCGAAAATAACAATTTGTATTACAGCTATATTGTTTTCCGGCTAGGAATCAAACTGCAAGATGCATGATAGCACTTCCCTATAATGTAGGATAGGGCCATTATTAGATACACTAAAAGCGCCCAGCCGAAAGTATTACACATCAAAAATTTGGTTTTATACAGCGCCGTCTCTGTCGCACAATATGCTAAAAGTTTGATATTTACGAAAGACAGAAATGATGCTCTATAAAATAGAAAGTTATAAGATAGTCCCTTCATAAAGATCAACGTATATTATTTATTAAATATATTATGAATTTAATAGTAACATTTTAATCTCATATAAATTTATGAACTGTAACTCTTTAATAAAAAAAAATCTAATTAGCTTTGATATTATATTTTTGTAAAGCTTTGATAAATTATTTTTGGGACAATTTCCTTTCAATAACAATAACATATAACAAGAGATATGAAGCTTACAGGAATTATAAAAGCACCGTTAAAAACAATTTAGGACTCCGACGAAGGGATCAATTCAATCACATTGCAGCACGGTATGGGGATTAACAAGAAATAACAAAGTTCCGAAATCCGGAAATCTAATTTGGACAGGATTATAGACGTGTGACTGAAACCGTAAACGTATCCGTCAAAAGCGGCGAACATGATCAATCCTACGAGTATTAATTATTGCTATCGGTTTGTTTTCGGTAAATCATGCAGTGTCCTTAATAAGGCTGATGACGAAAATGCCATTTTCTTATCTCATACATATCTGTGATCATATGTAATCTATTTTATCATTATAGATATTCATATATACAGACAAGCTGAAGACATCGGGAGAACTGTGTGAAAATAAGTTATAAATAACGATGTTTTCAATATTAGACTAAAATGCTTCTAAATCACTCCCACAGAATACCAGCGTAAAATAGCAGCATAATGCTTCTGTGATCCGTCTGGTGAGTGTAAGAATCCGGAGACATTTTTTACTGGTGACGAGGCATTCCGTCTCAGTTCTCAGGGGTGGCAACGCTTCTGCATTATGATTCCTTGTCAAGGATGAATATAAACGTCGTGGGCCGCAGGAGTTACTTGACCTCAGGTGAACTATGTGCTCGTATCTTAATCTCAATGTAATAAAAAATAAAATAAAAAAAAAGATAGAAGAATCGTTTTTGATACACTAGCACACAGTACACAGGACTGGCTGAATGAATTGTATCGAGAGTATACCGTTGTTAAAACGATGGTCAATCGGGATATGTGTGTATATAAATTCGTTATCGGGCTTCTTATATTATGGCTATCTGCCAGGCTGGAGTTTGTTTATAGCTTTAGTAGGATGGGTGGGTTCGACGGTGGAAAGGCCTCGCCCTCACAGAAAACGCTGCGTGAAATACATAACGCTGCTGTGCTTCTTTTAGGGATCCGGAATTCTCTGTCTTCAGTGAAAATGCTTCTCTTCTAATTCTCTGCAGAATTAATGCGGTTATCACTTATCATCGGGTGAGCTTTTGTTCTCATTTTCCCCCTTATTCTCATTAAAAGAATCTTTTGTTAAGACTGTTCGCTGTTCCAATGAACTATGGCGTAAATTCGTTTGTAGATACATACATCTACATACAGATACATCTATCTAAATAACAAATAAAAAAAATGCGTTCAACATTTTATATCGCAATCGAGGTGGACATAGATATGTTATCTTATTTATTCAATCATTAGATTTTATAACATGATTATAGATAATAGGATTAAATGACTGAATTACACGACTGTCTGTCCATTACCAGCACTAGTCCTGAAGTAGAAGTAAATTAAAAGACACGGCTATGTTGAATAGGACATCACCGTGAAATAATGTCCAAGTATATATAATAAACATTTATGAGTAACTAAGTATTTGTATAATAAACATTTATGAGTAACTAAGTATTTGTATAATAAACATTTATGAGTACCTAAGTATTTGTATAATAAACATTTATGAGTAACTAAGTATTTGTATAATAAACATTAATGAGTACCTAAGTATTTGTATGATAAACATTTAATATTGTATAAGTTTTTCTGTCGGTTCCAAGTTAGATTTACGAAAGAGAAAACAACAATTAGTATTACAGGGATATTGTTTTCCGGCTAGGAAGCGAACTGCAAGATGCATGATAGCACTTCCCTATAATGTAAGATAGGGCCATTATTAGGTATATTTAAAGCGCAAAGACGACAGTATTACAAATCAAAAGTTTGGTTTTGTACATCATCGTCGCTGTTGCACACGAAAGAGAAAAGAAATGTTGTGTAATAAAAACGATTACTCAATAGTTTCTTATACCCCTAACAGCTTGCATTTATGCGGCTTCTTCTTAGAGGGATAAAAAATACGTACAATTTATATCAAGGTATTTTCATTACCTAACCTGGAAATAAATTGTACGGTAGTAGGGTGAAAAGTTGAATAGTTGCAATCCACGTTTATGGTGAAGAAAAAATAAAAACGAAACATTTATTGAAGTCATATTCTGATAAATAATAAAAATATTTTAACTAATTTGACATTCTCATTTCTTCCATTTTACATGTCCTCATATGCTCGCAGCGACATGCGAGCAAAAAGGCATGAGATCGTATTCAAAAACAACATCAACTCCGATTAAATATTTAACAGTAATTGCCAGTATTTTATATACTAAAAAAGATATACTGTACGTAATTTCGAGTTAACTTCATAAGAGTTGAAGGTTTTATGAAAAATTATGATGACATTGTCGCGTGTTAAGATTATGAGCAAAAGAGACAGCAATATTTAATGAAATCTCCGATGTTGACAACATTATACATTTAAGCATCTAGCGTTACCTTATAAAATAAATATAAAATTTTGTTTTGTTGCTTAGATACGTTGATTTCAAGATACTAATATTGTTTACGGGTGTAATGGCTAATCATTAAGATTTAGTAAAGTTAAACTGTAAGTGTAAAATGTAAATTGATATTGTTAATGGTGTATCTTTCTCAATAAATAAATAAATAAAGTCCCTACTTCATCTAGAGATGAGGCCAAGGCCTAAAGCCTAAGGCGTGTTTAGCTAAATATCCAAAATGTACTAATACTCACTTAAGTCCGCGTAGAGTTTCGTAATCGGCATTCCGTTGGCTTCACGTGACTGTATTTTGACTAGGGATCACCCACACTTTACCACTTCACACTTTTGTTTCTACTACTCAATTATTTGACGTCTTTAAACATATTTAATGAAATAATTTGATTGATGAATTGATATAACATTGATTTTCTTATTATTATTGCATGAGCGCCAAAATCTCTATGATGACCTATTTGAGCATCGCAAAAAGATGTTTTTAATCTTTATATATAAAATGTATAAATATAATAAAAAGCACCTATGATATATGATATACATTGCTAAAAAAATTAAAGCTTTATATAAAATAACTTTAGAGAAAAATAATAATTTAGGAACTTCCATGTCTCTTTGCTTATCTATATTTTATTGGCAACATTTCCAAATACTTTAGCTTAATCATGTTAACAGATAATATAGGATTATCCACATGACGACCGCGTGCCGTGGTCGGAGTATTTAGATTTAGAGTCGTGGGTCCTCAGAGGATATTGATCTGGGTATATTTGTTCAGTGTCTCAGATACCAGGACTAGGGGACGTCGGATTACAGAAGACGAGGAGTTAATGCCACTGTATTTGCGTTAATGCTTAAAGCATTGTAATAAATATGTCAGCTAAATATGCGCAGTTAACGTCATCTAGTAGAAAGCAGAAGATATCGCTTAAAAGGACTAGTAGGACAGTTTTAACAATGGTAGAGCTACACTGCCGTTTGTTTCTAGCTGCAGAATGAATGGGTTAGCTCGACAGGACGCCCTCACTGAATACCAGTGTAAAATAGCATAGCATAATACTGCTGTGTTTCGTTTGGTGACTGAAGGGATCCGGAGACCTTTCTACGTCATCACGAGTGATAACGCATCTGGATTATGATTCTTTGTCAAGGATTAATGTAGATGTTATGGGCCACAGTAATGACTTACCATTAAGTGAACCGTGTGTTCGTTTGGTAACAAGTTATAAGTTATAAGTAATAAAAAAAACATCTTCAGGTCTTTCAACATGCCATTCTTGAAAAACACGGCGCAAATAGGTATAAATTCACATGATGTCTAAATATGGGATATTAGGATTTTATTTAATGTTTTATATAACATTTTATGTAGAACTAATAAATTAATTGATTACAAAGTAACCGTTCTTACTTTTTTCATGTTAAAAGTGTCGAACTATCAGACAATTTTCATAATGGTAATTGATAGCTGTGGCCCATTAAACCTGCTTAAATCCTCGGTAGAAAATTATACTGCAGATAAATTATCACACACGACAACCAAGATGGAATAAGTTAAAAATGATTTTAAAGACTTCCGTGCGAAATGAATTAAGTTTAATTATCGGAGTCTATACGTGAGTATGATAACGATTTAGCCTAAAATACTTATGTTTTTTTCTTTAAGAAATATCTTTATGCCTCCTGTGACTGCCCAAATCAGTCCGATTTCCAAGATTTTGAATATTAGTTATCTAAAACACAAAAATTATTGGGATGTTGATATTCGGATATTTTTAAGAAAGGTTTAACGTGTAGTAACGAAGAGATTATTAACACCTAGGTCTTTTAAATTATACCGATAAATATAAACTATAAACAGAGAAGAATGAAGCGGCGAATGAGGACTACAGGAATAGATGTCATTAATCACATACTTCGTAATTTGCCTGCCTCACGTCACGAGGGGACGCCACGGATGTCAGGAGCGTTCTAAATCGGGCAACACTTACACAGCTCACGGAGAAAAAAAATCAGCTATGGACGACGGAGGGAATTGTAAGGATGGACCGAGAAAGAAAAGGGCAAGTTAAATTTGGGATAATATCGATATAATTCAAATTGAATCGTCTCTATATATAGATTCTCTTTCAATCGATGCATTGAGAACTTAATAGACTTAAGAAAGTTATTCATGTTGTTGTTTATAATAGAATTGTCTTGATCAAAATTGTTTTATTAATCAATGTTACGTTAAAAAGTTTCTGACTTGCAGTCTAGGAGGAATATTGAGGAAGAAACAAAAACAGGTAATGTGATTGGTCGCTTCTCAGGAAACGAAATTTGTAACTGGAAGAGAAGCAGGGTGGCAGGCGTGTAATTTTTTTATTATTTTAACTGAATGCACAAAACAGTGCATATGGAATGTTTAAAGCCATTTTCAGTCAACTTTTAAGTTACCGACATAGACATATAGAAGACGAAAGAAAGTCAGAAGAAAGAATAAAGGAAAGTAACTTGTAAGCAAACATAATTCTTCTTTTTTTTAAAAGAAAGTGTACTGTGAATGCTGTGGAACGTTTATACATTACCGATATTTCCGTGAACCAATCCAAGTAAGCTAATCCAAGTAATGCTTGAGCTATGATATAGTTCAGAATAGTTGATTGATCTAGAAAAATATCAAGCAAGTGTACTATACATGTAGTTAATTATCAGGTTGAAGGACAAGTTGAGGACAAGTGTTTTCCATGAGCTAAATGCTAACTCATAGAAAACTTTCTTGTTGCAGGAAATATAGGAAATCATATGCAAATACGGTCTTTCGTAGTTCTGATAACTTAGTAAATACATATTCTTTACCTTATAGTTAAATAACGCGAATTACGATTATTGGGATAAAGGTAAAATATAAAGCATTTTCCCCTACCACCTTCCTTCCACGTTCCTAAACGCAATACTGTAATTCACGTGAAAATAGGCGTTAATAAATTATGAAACACTGCACAATCTGCAAAACAATGTAACGCAGGGAAATCTTGTCTGAAATTGAATCCCTACATGAATACAGTTGCGGTCAAGTGTAAATGGGACAGAGAATTAGGCACCGGACTTTGTTCATGACTAAGCCACCCCTAATCAAAATGTCGGCAGTAATGAATGAGTGAGAAACTTCCTTATTTATTCAGTGGCAACGAGCTGTTAATTTCTGAACGCATTGAGCGGAAGTTGTAAATAATGAGTTATATTTTTATCGCTGTTAAAACTCACCATAAAGAGCCCTACCGCCTAAATTATATTAAGTGAATAAATCTGTATTTTAAGATGCATTAGTGCTATCCTAAATTAGGTTATTTTTAAAGAGCGATATTGATATATAAAAAAAGAGTTCAATCGTAGAACTACGTAACATATCATTCATTTCAGAATTGAGGAGTGAAAAAAAAAATATGTCGTATTTGCAAAATAATGACACAATAACGATGTCGTAGAATTTTGCGATATCGTTTATTATTTTTAAGAATCGGAAAAGCAATTAGCAAACGGCTAAGCGACCGGTAAATAAGCGTAGTTCGTGCGAAGAGTATAATGTAGCAAACTTCTGTAGTTTTATAGGAATTTTAGCACATTTTATAGAAACTAAAATATATAATACTAAACTATGTATATAATAAACTAATAAATAACATATATATAATAGGAACGAATAATTTAGTCACACGAATTAAAATGGATAAGCGGTTGCATTATATAAATAAATAAATAATCTTCAAAGATTTATGAAAAACTAAATACGAAATATTATACTTATACCGACATGGAAATTTCGAGTTCGTGAGTAGGCGATGCATTCACAACGGCTACTCGCGAATATTTTCACTACACTTGCGGCGATAACACGAATCTTCGTAGAAACCCCATGATGTGAATATAAATGCTATGATAAATTTCAAAATTCAAAACTAACAGACGGCATAACGAAAAATTCAAAACTAAAGTGTTAATTGTGTGTGTTATATTTCAATTTTATAACATTTAATATAAAACTTACAATGAAGCAAAAAAATACGCGTTGCTATGGGATTTTAAACTGCTTTCTGCGTTAAGCTCATGATATTAACACTTCTTAAGACGCGATTGAATTATAAAGAACTTGTAACTTGAGGTGATTGCACAATAGCCTTAAATAGGTATACCTCTACGTACAAAAGTTGACTTTTTTATAAATATGACACTATTTTTAATGCTTAATTTGTATGTTGAGAGGTTAAAAGTTTAAATAATAAAGACAAAAACATAGCCTTACGAATAAGAACTAACAGGTCGGCATCTTCTATTGATATTATACTAAACTACTAACTACTAACTATGATATTATACTAAATTCGAAATTAACTATATATATATTATATTATATATATTTTTCAGATGGCTACTTATTATGTATGTATGTAATTATTCACGCATACTTCTCATGAGATAACTGCTCTATTGACACCTTAAAAATAGAGTAGGAAGTGAATTTATTTTTTTGTCATAGTCCTCTTTCATTGACGAGCGTTAGTTTGTTAACTTTAGGATAGTGCTATCAATCTAAATGTTTACAAGCGCAGAGCACCATTTGCCGCTTGAAATAGATCAAAGTCGCTTTTAACTCGAATTGCAATTAGAATGGTGTCTCGGATGTGAGACATCCTGTAGTTTTCGGGTCAAAGTGTTACTTATTTGGACTCTTGTTTTACGGTTGCTTTTAATATTGTTGTCACGTTCTCCTTCTATTACAATGGAGATTATATCGAATTGTATTTTATCTGTGGGTGTTGTATTGCTGGCTAGCTATTGACACCGGATTAGATCTCTGCCATGTGGTGTCCGTGGATGAAACAGCCATCTCTTCCTTTGGGCGTCCTAAAAACTACTGACTATAGGATTGCCGCTAATAGCAAGAGATTTCGAAATATCTATCTCAATTTGTAGGGTCGGAGAAACAAGGTGTCTGGTAATTGTGTTTGCCAACCGGCTCACCAAGCTCGCCAAGCATGGCAAATATACCCCACATGATTTATGGGGGAGGTCTATGTTCAGCAGTGGACTACTACGATGTGATGATGATGATGTTGAATTGATCTCTATCATTCACTTAAACAGTAATTATTTTGATCTGTTCGGCTTCTTCGATCTCATTCGAGATAAGGCAGCGAATGACATCAGCAATAACACGGTTTTTCTTTGCCACTCGACCATTCATATAAACGTTACATTATCTTTGATTATACCCCTCTACATAAAATATTTGGTCGCTGGATGGTTGCGCATTGCAGTGAGCTTTACAACGACCTATATTTTACGACGCGAGAATAATGCTCTTCTAACAATAAGCACAACGTCCAGAACGGTAAAAGGGTTTCCGTGTTGTTTAAATTAACTAGAAAACATAATAATGCTTTTTACTGTATTAATTGAATACCCGACATAACACATTTTACGTGGTAGAGATAGGCTGCAGTTTCCAGCTGCCAAATGAATGGGTCAGCTCGACCGGAGTAGTACCATGCCCTCACATAATACCGTCAAAAAATACCAGCATAACGCTGCTGTGTTTAGTTTGGTGGATGTAGGGATCCAGAGACCTATTATTACGAGGCATTCCCTCTCAGTCCTCAGGGGTCACCCATCTACATTATGAGGACGAATGTAGATGTCATGCGCCGCAGGAATAACAACACATGTGAACTGCGTGCTCGTTTGTCGTTCTCATAACAAAAAAAATCGCTTTGGTCAAGTACTTTGAGTAATTTGCTGTTGGTAGTTTTTTCATTTTTGTTTGTTTGTTTTCAGTTGCAAGTTTTAGTAATTATAACTCTAACACGGCTACGATCTCACAGGGTACTAGCATGAAACAGTAGTAACACAAACACCCAATTACTGTTAATGAGGTGATTATCCATCTCAGTATTTAGGCATAACAACTCATTTTCTTTTTTCATTCTCTTTGTAGATGATGTAGGTAGGTTTATGGGCTTCAATCAAGTGTACCGTGTGTTCTTTATTGCTCTTATAAAAATAAATAATCTATACAAGATCTATTTATCAACAATATTACTACTAAAATACTCGTATTTGATACATAAATAATCCTTCTGTATTAATGTGGGATCTAATAAAGAGCGTTATCCAATGAATAGTACATCTTGAAAAAAAAAAAAACTTATTCAGTAATATCAGCTACATTTATCATGTTAATAATAGATTGGTAATGCTAATTTAGTCACTGTAATTAAAAAAAAGAATATTGAAGAGTTCTGCTGTCTAACCCACTCTCTACATGAGCCTTTTAATGCCTTTCAAGTTGTCAAGGGGCGAACTTGTTGACCTAAAAGGTTGGAAGGAAAGTCCTTCAATATCGAATATGGGGCAATGCTTGTCTCAAGAGATGTTCGGTCTTTTAAAGGAAACATATTTTCCTGACGTATAACCGTAAAATTCATAAATATAAAATAAATACTGGTTATGTTATGACTACGCATAAAACTATGTAAAATTGACTTAATATATTTATTTCACAATTATTAACTTTAGCGTAGTATCTAGCAACAATATGAAACCATATCAACTAACCAATTAAAACATTATTTTATGTAATATGATTTATAACAGATAACATATAAAATAAAGATTTTCAATCGAGAAATATAGATTTAGAAGTTGTGATTATTATTAAAATTGTGTTTAAGTATTGTCTTAATTTAAAAACAGAAAATAACATATAATTTAAAATAAAGTTAGAAAGGCGGTGTTCGTTAAAACTAAAATAAATGTGTTAAATCTTTCATATCACGAATCTTAAGTTCTAATTAACTTAAAACAAGATGGCTACCATATGCGCAACGGAGAACCGCTCCCACAGATAATAAATTAGCGCTAGTGGAGCTCTCGTTTCTTTGGGGTGTGAATAGAGTGGTTTGGATATCTACGTTAAGCATTTTGCTTGCGCATAATATTTC
Organism: Teinopalpus imperialis; assembly: GCA_029286865.1. Classification (NCBI taxonomy): domain Eukaryota; kingdom Metazoa; phylum Arthropoda; class Insecta; order Lepidoptera; family Papilionidae; genus Teinopalpus; species Teinopalpus imperialis. The sequence goes on along the minus strand of JAGSMU010000035.1, from coordinate 4,886,777 downwards.
TTTACCGCATAAAAAATAACACTGAACTGTTCGAATTATCGTGCTCATTTATCAAGCCATTACTATAGTAAAATATAGATTTTGTAAGTCCTATGCAAGATTTTTTCGAAAAGAAAATGTAATTGTGCCCTATTTTCGTAGCCAATCGATCAAATTTCGTAGCTATCCAATGTAATTATACATAAAATATATTTTAACTAATTTAAATTTTATGTTTATTAATTAAAAACACTATAAAACATACTGAGCTATTATATAAATCCTGAAGTTCGGTCAACAGGGCCGAAATCGGACCAGGAGGCTATCACGAATTTTCAAAAAATATAAAAGAAACGCGATCATCTTTTTTCTAATATCACGCAAACTTTCCTTGCAGTTGAAGTTAAATAAAGAAAGTTCGAAACGTAAACATTAGATATAAGATTCCTCCGCGTTAAGTATTTAAATAAAAAGCTTAATTTGTGTTCTTTGAATCAAAATAAAATTAAAGAAAGGATTATTTTATTATATTATAAAAATGAATATAAGAAGCTGAATTAAAGTTAAAGTTAAACTTGAATAGTATTTTAATAAAAGATAGTTAATAGGTAGTATTTTAGTAAAAGAAAGTTGAAGTGAAGGACACACAATGATGGCTAAATTATTTTTTTTTTAAATTTATGAGGGTCAAACGTTATTAAATCTATCTAATTATCTATCAACAATTAGATTAAATCTATCTACGTGATTTTGTTAAAATCTATTGTCTAAGGGTTGTATAAGGGTGGGTTTCTTTCAGTCACCTGATGAACATAGTAATAGCTGCTGCTATTTTACTTTGGTATCCTGTGAGCGTCCAATAGCTAGTTTATAGCTGCCTTATGGCTCTGCTTCGTATTAAACACTACCGGCAAACCAATATCGACAGTAGAAATTGATTTCTAGCTCCAACATAAATGCGCCGTCTCGATCGGGGTGGACCGCACTGTCATAGAACACTAGCATTCTCACGGGATGAGAATACATTGTCTTTAAACTTGAATGAGAATAGATCTACATCTTCCAATACATCTACATTTATTCATACATCTACATGTATATGGAACGCAGTCAGCACTTACCACCAGGTAAAATGTAAGCTCGTTTGTCGTCCTTTGTTTTGTGAAATGAAATGACAGTGACTAACAAGTACTTTTCACCTGTAGGTGATAGTATGTAAGTGATAACTTTTGCCTGTAGACTGAACTAAGAAGACATTGATGCGTTACTGTTTTTCGTGTCAGTATTACTGCCACCCCAGACGTGAACAGGGTGTGTTTTAAAGCTACATTTATTCACAATTTTAATATATTTATATGTATTATAATAAAAAGATGCATTGCTGGCTTTAAGATAAGGTGAAGGCTCTTTTAAACCAACAAGTAAGTGCTTATAAATATATAATCAATAAAAGATAATTGATTTGTTCTAATTCATATGCTGCTATATCTACTACGTATTTTTCCCCGGTCGAGCTGTAACTATTTAATACTACGTCATATATAATATGACAGATTATATATAATATGTTATATGATAAAGGCCATATAAATAAGGTTATAAATCTTAAGTATTGATATAATCTAGCAATTTTCTATAACTAACTAACATGTTACATGCGTTATTAGCGTGATGCTAATTAGCTATTAGCAGTTTTACATATAATTATCACTAAATATCACATGCTAAAGTTAAACGTTTCTCGTTCTCACATTTTCAAACGTCATTAATATTTAACTGAGACGTTGAAAATGGGGTTCTGAACAGCTAAATATTATGTTTTAAATATGTCACTATTCATTTATTTGAATATACGAGTAGCTTCATAAAGATTCGTTGATATTTTTGAGATATTATCGAAAAGTATATTTGTATAATATACTTTTAAATATATTAAAAAAATACACTGATTAATTCCCATACACTATCAATTCACAAGGAAATTTCCAATGAGTTTTAAAATCACTTTCACAAAAGTTTTAAAAATATAACGTCAGAAGCGTCATACGCGTTCGCCGCGCGGAATCGAACTAACCCTGGCGACGATATCCTACAGGACTAGGGTTACCACTAGATTTGTGCCTCATAGGCAGGATAGGTATCTTGTAATTCTTAAACTCTCAAATAGGGCTAACCACATGGAAGAATATTAATTTAATTTATCGTGTAGATAAACCTACATCGATCTTGTAAAATAAACGTTACGCATAATTTATGAACGTAATATATTTTTATATTAAATGAATATGAAGTATTTATTACTGACAGGTATTTACATATTTTCTTTGATTATTTAAAATTATTTAGAGTGTAAATCTTTATAATATTGTCATCAGATTTGTCTGCCATTTGGGAGACGTGTGGTAATCCAAAGCAGGACGTGCGGTGTTGTTATGGATCGATATTTACACAGGGCTTTTAATATGCCACCGCCAACTTGTTTATTTTTGTCCTTTATGAGTGTGATACGACCAAGGAAGGCCTTGGGATCAGGAGCGGTGATAGGATCGTGCCAATGAAAATATCAGATGATTACCACTTATTTCTTTTAGATTTAAACAGATTATAAAGAGATTTGATTGTCTATAAATTACACAAATAGCACAAAAGAATAAGAATGTTGTGATGAATAATAAAGTTTCTTGTCGTTTCTTCTCGCTAGCAGATTATGATTTGATTCGATTTGAATGCGAACTAGGATTAATAGATGTATTATTTTTTATTGAAGTAGGGTCGTCAAAAGAACAAACAGTTCACCTAATGGTTTTTTTCTTTGCGTGTGTTTATTGCTGTCGGCCCTAATGGCCAGCTTCACCGAAACAGATAATAAATAGTACAGCGACGCCGCTGGTGCGATGAAAGCTGCAACTCCGTTGCACCTCCGATCCCTGTGGACGAAGAAACGACTAGGACAAAAGAGGGGGGCTAATAACGATCCGAGGGCGTACGTAACCTCGGCTCGTTATATTGAATCACCCGATGGTAAGTTATTTTTGCGTCATGCCTACATTCATTTTCGATAAGGAGTCATAAAGCAGTTGCGCTTTCACTCCTGAGTATCAAGATGGAATGCCTCGTCGCCAGTAATAAGGGCCCTACACTTACCGGTCGAAACACAGCGTTATGCTGTTATTTTATGCTAGTAGTCTGTGAGAGCGTGGTCCCTCCTCTATTGAGACGACCCATTCATGCTGCAACCAGATGCTAAAAGATTCACGAATAAAATATTGCCATATTGAATGCCAAGCCAAAATACACGCACGAACAAACATTTATTGCCAAGCCTCAGACCGGCAAATTGTGCTCAAATCTTTACATTTATTGATTTAAATAAATAACATCTTACTTACTTATTGTTTATAAATCAAATAAAAATAATAAACATACAGTTAATAGACTTTTCAGTTGGGTACAAGGAATTATCTAGTAATCTAAATCTATTTCCCCTTAGACTAAACTATATTAGCTCAAGCCAAATGTTAAATGTATTTGTTTTATTTATTTATTTAAAGTTTATTGTTCACGTCTCACAAAAATGGGTACAAAGAGCGGTCTTAATGATTTAAAGTATTCTCTACAAGTCAACGTAGAGAAAAATAAAGAAGGTCAGCATATACAAAAGTAAAAAATATGTACACTATTACATAAATATATTTACTTATAAATAGCAATACTTAATATATATCCATAAACATAATCTTATATGGGGATAAATATCAACCCGGTGAAACTGTAAAAGCCCTGGGGCTAACAGCGGCCATCAGCCCGAAAAAAAAATAAAAGGAGGATAAATTTTATAGGCTCACTTTACCACTGTTATATATTTGTTTGGAAGTACAAAAGGAAAGGTTACCTATTAATTTTAATTTCAATTATGTTTGTGGATGTTGTGTGTTACTAAAGTATACACATTAGGTTCTTTGTTTAACACAAAGGCTAAATACTATTTATATTTTTTTTCCTTTGTTTTTTCCGCGTGATTCACAATTACACAAATTATATGAGTAAAACGTATACAACTGGAAAGAGTCTACAGGGTGCTCCAGGGTATTACGGGAGTTTTTGGCAGATTTTTGGGTAACGGTTAAAATTAGTTGCTGGTGTTGAATTTAACCTAATATTTTCATTTTGGTTAGTTAAATTTCTGAGGTTGAGATTACACGTGATATGATACGCTTATGATTAATTTAATTTTAAATCTCCAACTGGTTCAGTGAATTATTATTTATATTCTAAATTATTAAACTGTTAACTAAACTTAGTAGTTAGTAGACGTTGGTTCAAATCTCAGCCCCTCAGCAAATTCTAGTGTTTAGGAATACGTACAAAATATACGCACACTCTAGTCAATTTTGTTACACATAATACTTGTGAGTCAAATTGAAATATCACATGGGAGTTTATTTTTCATAATTAAATAAATAATAAATTTAAATTTATTTGGTTTGCACAATGTAGAGTTACACAATGTAGAGTTGTCCATTTTAATTATTTTATTTAGAATTCTCTAGGTTTTCAGTTGATGAAAAATTCCATTTCATTTCCATTATGCGCCCAACCGGTAAGTCGGGCTGCATTCTGGAATTTGTACTTCGAATAGTTTCTGTACGCAATTTAAAAGATTTGAAAACCTTTCATTTTGGTATTGTGGATTTTAAAATATGTTACATAGCCAATTTCGATGGCGAAGTTATACGATGTTTAATATTCGTAATAATTTAAAAAAAAAGAATAACGGTGCCTGAATGCTGCCGGTGAATTAAGAATTTAAAATTACCCACGCTGTTCTGTTCAGTAAAGCCTTCCAAGATAAAGAGTTTCACCATCTGCCAGGCGATTAAGCCACTTTTGAGTTCAGCGGTGAGCGGCATTAGTTGGCCCGTATTTAGTTTTATTTTATATTTTTATATTTAGTAGATGTATTTGGAAACAGTCAGGACGTTATCGGTGCTTTTCTGGCTGTTACCCAAGAAATTAAAGCTTTATTTTAAATCTCTTCCATGAATCGTCTTCTTTAAAATGCCGAGAAATTTTAAAGGTATTACGTTTTTCTGTATCCAGTATGAACATTGTCCCATGTCGACCCGGTAGAATATTGGACCCATGGGACCATGGACCCGAAGTTTCTTGAGACATCGGACAAACGGCGGCTTCATTTATTAGCCATCTTCACATGGCTTCAATATTTTTTATCTATTATTTCCTTAAGGATGTCTCAGGTTGTTTTCCTTCAAATACTTGCAACTTCATTGATGTCGACATTAGGGATATAATCCAATTTGAGATATGTCCCCTACATTTATAATTATTGATGTTGATATAGTATTTTATTTATTTAACTTTTATGTACGTATAGTATTTATTCCATCAAACTACGGGAATAAGAGAATGTACAAATGCACAGTTTATTTTAGCAATAGAAATCTGTTCCAGCAGACATGATGTTGAACATTTCATCGAAAAAAAATAAACATAGTGTAAAATTAGAAAAACAAATTAAATACAGGATACATGATAAATAAAGTGTATTTCACATGCGCATATAAATATATAAGTAATAATACATATAACATAATATATAAGGTATACATAAATAATAAATATAAATATTTTATATCATACAATTAAACTAAAATAATACTTCATTATATATTCAATTGGATACAGATAAGTAGTGTTCCTTCACTAGTTTAAATAACACAAGATTATTAATTTATGATGGTATAAACGAATTCCCTGCATAGTTATGGAGTTGGTATAGAAACTAGTTTTATGAGAAGGATTTTATTTTTGTATCTAAACAATTTTAAACGTAACTTTAAAGAATATTTCGAAGGGTTCCAAGGTTCACAGTCGCTCACTATTAAGACTCGCTACATAAAATAACATGAATATTCATAAAACACAAGAAGCTGTCCCGAACGCTCAAACGCTTTATGTCATTTATGTTACGTATTTATGTAAATTATGGATTATGCATGTAAACAACGTATTTTAGTCACGCCTCGTGTATAATATGAAATGGAGAAAGTAATTTTGAAGATCTCACGTTTGTGTCGCGGTATGATTTACCAACCTTCTCCTGTTTTAAATTAAGTAGATAAATATATATGTACCGAACAGTTAAGTTTTGATTCATATATTAGAGAGTATCTTTTCTGTTAAATCAGTGAAATAGATCTGAATTTATTGTCTGCTCAACAAGCAAACAGTTCACGTGATGTAATTGGTGATTGTTTCCAATGACAATTACATCGATATTCGATAAGGAAAACAAAATAGAAACGCGTTGACACCACTAATGACTATCATGGAATGTTTCATTACTAGTATTTGGTACTAAAATTCACCATGGGAAACAAAGCATGTGTTAGGATGTTTTTATACATTAATATACTGTCGAGCCGACCCATTTATACTAGTCATCTTTTAGTACAGCGTTTCCCATTTGGTAGGTCGCGACCTGGTACCGGGCCATTAAAATAAAATATCGGTTCGCAGCATTCCCGCCTTGGTCTAAAATAATACTATCGCGAGTCATGAACTGTGTAATGGCACTCAAAGATAGATTTTTATTTATCTTGTCGTCATTAATACTCAAAATTAACTATATTATATATTTAACAGTGGCAGAACTACACTGCAGTTTGTTTCTAGCTGCAGAATGAATGGGTCAGCTCGACCGGGGCAGGACCACGCCCTTACAGAATACCAGCGTAAAATAGCAGCATAATGTTGCTGTGTTTCGCCTGGTGAGTGCAGGCATCCGGAGACATTTATTACTGGGGACGAGGCATTCCATCTCAACCCTTAAAGGGTGACAAGTTAAAACTTTTGAGTGGGGCATAAAGAGGCAATATGAAAATTACCGGGCCATGGCAGAACAATGTTAGGGAAACACTGTTTTAGTACCCTAGGCTTTACAACGTAAACAACACCTATTGTATCCTGGGTTTCTGATTTATTTCAAAATTTTATTCAATTCAATGTAATCTTCTTCACGTATTCCAATGCTGGGCAGCGTCATATTTTCAATTCCAGTACAGGACGACCCAATTACTGGACTGGACTGACAACATATGCAAGTGCTGGAAGTTGATTGATGCAGGTGGTTCAGGACCGATACGTAGCAGTCTATGGGAGAGGCAGTGGAATATTGATGGGATGAGGTGATGCTGAAGAATATTGTAAAACCATCACACCAATATCTATGTATTAATGTTTCATCTGTTTCATCCAAAATAAGTTACAATAGTCTTAATGGCCAGACAGTTCTAAGTTAAGTACAGTTAATTTTAAATTTAAGACCATCACTCTAAAGCAATTTAAAAACAACTAAGGAAATAAATTTTGGCTATATTTGGATATGTAGAAAGAGTAAAGATATTTGCTACCCTAACTAAAAGAAGTTAGAAATTTCCAGTTTTATTGCAGAGTGTCGCGTCCTCCAGTATTGTAAACTTCTATAACTCGTGATGTATTATTATGACGCATCTTGGAATTGGTCCAAAATACAACCCGAGACACACACCGCCAAGGCTAGATTCGCCTTGAAAATACTAACAGGAACACTAACTCAGTACGATTTTATGCCCAACATGAAAATAGAGATATATTTCGGAGACATTTCTAGCATGGAGAATTTTATATAAGATAACATTTCGGGCGAAGTCGACAAAAACACAATTTCTTATATTTTACTTCGTATAAGTAATGGTATAAGGGAGCTAATCGATATTAATACAGTTCCTGTATAAATATTTACCCGGTGGAGCCACGTTCCATCTAATAACTAGCTCAAATAGGACTGTTTGACAAGAGAAGGATCACGCTATGACAGTGTACCAATGTAAAGTTTAACACTGTTGTGTTTCGTTTTGTGAGTGAAAAATCTAATACCTTTTTACTTGTTAAGAGGCACTCCATGTCCAGGAACAGGAGTGAGATCATCTCCATTATGATTATATATTAAAGAAATATGTCACTTATAATCTGTGAGCTCCTTTGTACTAAACGAAAACACCTGTACTTATTTCTTATATTTATAGGAAAACTACAGATAAAATGAATTAACTTTATAGTAAAACATTTCAACTACCTTGGAATATAACTTATGATTTTATAGTAGCATATTTTTTGAAGAAGATTAAGGGCTCCCGAGAGGGAGCCTCGGCTTGGACCGTTACCCTGTTTCGCGAGAGCGTCTGACTCGAGGGTGCCCAAGAGGGCCGAACCTCGGCTCGGTCAGTTGCTTCTGACAGAGGATTATCTTAATTAATATCACTATTATTATTAACTACCTGTACCACCACTTCAGAATGCGTGGGCGCTGGAGAAGAAGTGGCGCAAGAAACTCCAGCAACGCTTCTATCTGTATGGACTGGAGAGAACCGGCCAGTGACATGGCGGTATCGCCGAATAACTTTGTTTGCGACGCCCTCGCCGTAGGCGGGGGCGATATGAGGGTGCAATGTTTGTGTGTTGTGTTTTATGAAGGGCTTGGGCCCTGGTGGTTGCGTCGTCAGGGTCGTCGAGGGCGTGCCTCGGTCTCCTACGGATCGGGTAAATCTGTGATTCGCGATGGGATTGTAAGTGGCGGCACTTACAATCAAAGGGTTTCGGTGTGTGACGGCAGAGTCGAAATATCGGCGAGAAGCCTGCTTCAGGTACTGAGCTATGGTCGGCAGCTCAAGATCTATGTGTAGATTTTCGTTACGCAAGAACCACGGCGCACCGGTGGCCTTGCGCATGAAACGATTTTGTATTACCTGAAGTCGGTGAATGTGACGCGGGGAGGCATGCGCAAAGACGGGGCTTGCGTATGTCATTATGGGTCGGATGCACGCTTTGTAAAGTGTAATTTTATTACGCAGGGACATTTTGCTATTGATTACAGGTGTGAACAAGATTACAGGTGTGAACAATAATTAGTCTTACGGGTTTTATCTTTTTTAATTCAAGCAAAAATTAATATTGAAAAGCTGACTATAACTCGAGTTTTGTATGCCATTACGAAGTCAAACACCTTAGTGCCTCCGTCACCATAAATACTGTGAAGCATTACAAACGTTGAGAACTAAAAAAAGTTAAAATTAAACTCGATAAAATACATAAGATTAGTCACCGGTCAAAATATAAATTATTTTAAATATGAAATTGAAATGGAATGTTATAGGTTGGAGTAAAATGTTTGTATCAAAATGAAGAAAAACAAAATTAAAAAATGCTGTCTCCGATATATGGAATCTTCATTGAAATTCGATTTACTTTTTTTTTTAATAAATAAATTAACAGCCCATTCAGTATCACTAGAAGATACTTTGAATTTTAGTTATAAAAATAACCAGGATGGAGAAAAGAGCAAACGGTTAGCATAAAAAAACCCTTCGCATGTAGAGGCAACATTTTTCCAGTTAAATCTAAAACCATTTCGTTTTACGAACCTAGATAATGCACACCAAGCGCCGGAGCTTTCTCTTTAACGTAACTGCATCTTGGTCAAATTACGTTCATTGCTAACCGTACCGAGGTATACATTAAAGATTATTTCAAATTTTGTATTTATGCCACGATTACTATATATGCAGTATTGGTTTGTTTTTTTATAGAGGAGTTATCGAAGCCTGATGGTAGGTGACCACCGCCGCCTATGAACATTCGCGACATCAGAGGAATTGCAGATGTGTTTGCAGCTTTTAAAACAGGAGTATATTATCATCTTGAAAGTCGCTAAGCCGTATCGATTTGGTAATACCCTTGGCGCTTAGTGCTGGATTGCCTACCGTCGAGATGGTGAGGACGAATTATTGTCCAATTTGGTCGCGATGTACGGCTGGATAAAAATTTCGATCGCTCCTCGTGGTAAATACAGTAAATTGAAAAGTGATACAATATCTTTTCCTAAAGCCAGCGAATCAAGTCGATGGGAAAGCACTAGGTAGTTTACGACTCATGTCACCTAAATGAAGTAAAGGTGGATACTTCGCCACGATTGGTATAAAAATACCGATTCTAGATTCTTAAAATAATTTACAAATTGTGATGATCTGACAGATATTAAACAAGCAGATTCTCAAATTACCGAATCCGAAGAAGTCAAATGTAGTGAAAAAGGAAAGGCACGACGCTATCACCCTTCATCCAACAAAAAATAATAATCTTTGCGTCATATAAATATTGGCATCAATTCGAAACAACTAAACCTTAACCTACGAACCTCAAGGCCAGTCTACTGGCTCGCAGCCATGAGGACGTTCCAACTATGTATGTGAAATATGAAGCACTTTCCAATCTAGGCGAAAGTGATACATATCAAATCAAAAAATAAATGAGAATAGGTTTATGTAGTACGCTATTAATCGTATCACTTTCACATTGGAAGACATCCAGAATGGATGATCTGGAAAATACCATCAATTCGGCAGAGGAGGATAATGGATCTCGGTCGGCTAATCTCGGTTTTTTGGGTATGTGTATTTATATCCTGAGACCTCTAGAGCTTTGTCTAATTAGACTCGCGAGCTAAAGGCCCGCTGAGTAGGGAGACAACGACGATGCTGCGAAGATGGCGCGGAGACTGCTGCTGCACCACCGCTGTACTCCGACCCATGTGGACGAAGAACGTTGTCGACAACAGAGGGGGGCGATAATACGATCCGAGAGTCCCTCATAAGGAGGTACGAAACCTCGACTCGGATCGTTATCTAAAGGGAGGAGGATCTCGGTCGCATTGCATCGAGTCTTTTATATATAAATTGATATGATGGACTACTTAAGTTAAGGTAGTAGTAATCTTATGGGGCCTTTATTGAAGTTTCATTTCAAATAACGCTAATTATGCCAGAAAAACATAAATCGTATAATGTAATAGTAGTATTTATTTTACTTTATTAAATCAGTCCGTAATCAATTATGTGCCATATAGGGAGGAGTTTCCGATACATTTGTTTTTTACCAATAATCGAAATATTTATGACGTCATCTTGTATTGTTTATGCAACGCGGTCCCTCGCATACGATTTTTTTTATTTTATGCCGATATATTATAAACGAATTTATTTTTTCTGGTACCATTACCAGAAATCTGGGAAATCATTACTGATACTATTAACCAGTGTTTTAACCACTCTGTATACACTTTAGCAAAAAGTTTTGTTTTTTTTTAATTCATTTTAAGTCTCAGATCTAGGATAGAGTTAGTATATTGTTATACTTGTTTTTAAAAATTAATAGTATATGTACGCACAGTATACATAAAGTAAACAAGTTGTTATTTTATATCATTTTTTATAGACTAAATATAAAGGTTTAACCGTTTTCTTATAATTTTCTGTTAACATAATTTTATCGATACTTTTTACGACTTCGGTTCAGGCGCGACCTATTTTACAAAGGTTTCCCTTGTCTCCTTATAATATTTGGGGTAAAAATATCGATCAGTGAGTCGAATACAACCCTTACAGAAATAGGGGTCTGCACAACCCTAAGTACAATGACTCAGCGACTCATATGAAGGTTATTTTATACTTTGGGGGGTTTGGAACCTTATTCCATTGTGTTATGTACCATTGTGTCTCGAGAGCTATCGTAGTGAGAGCTCTATTTGTGGATGCATTCGCTTCTAGCACGGACAGAATACCGTCAAATATTTGACCATTACCCTGATGGAATACTTCGCAATATTGTGATAAATATAATATTGATTTAGACATGTATTGGTTTAGTAATATCTGGTGTTAATTTTAATTTATTTTATTTAATATATGTTATAATATTTATAATATAACAGATTTCGTGCTTGAAAATTTAAAATAGCATATAGCTCGTGAGAAGAAATAACGCAAACAAAAAAGTGCTCTTACATAAAGAATAAAATATTGACGTTATATTTGATCGTCATCATCACAGCCCATCACAATCCCACTGTTTTTATTTATTACATTAAGAGTTACAAACGAGCACACAGTTCATCTGATGCTAAGTGATTCCTGTGGCCTATAACATTTACCTTCATCCTTGACAAGGAATCGTAATGGAGATGCGTTGTCACCCTCGAGGGTTGTGATGGAATGCCTCGTCATAAGTAATAAAGGTCTCCGGATGTCTACACTCACTAGATGAAACACAGCAGCGTTATGCTGCTATTTCAGGCTGGTATTCTGTGAGAACCCCGGTCCAGCCATTATTTACGTAGTTCTATCACTGTTAGGTTTTAAATATATTTAAGAACATTTTCAGCATATTAAATATCTTTCTATGCAGCGCTTACGTTAAGAAATTGTTATAAAATATCTACTAATTCTAAAACTACTATTCAAATGATAAGTGAAAACGTTTCCTCGTGAGATCTGCATACAAAATCCAAGTGCAGTATATTTTCCTCTTATCTCAAAGCATTATCCGCTCTCCGCAGTGGCGCATGAAAATAACTGCACATAAATATTTCCATATCGGATCTGCAACTCGTTTTATACAGTAGTAAAAGATTACTGTTTGAAAATAAAGAAGTTTTCTTAATTTTAAGTCATCATTATTCCAAATGCCTTTTTTTTGATAAAATATAATGTACCGCGAGATATATCGGTAAAATTATTATTAAAATCTTTTACTTTTTGGCACAGACGCGGCTCGTACCTACGGTCGATTTACAACTTATTATCTGACTAACTAACTATTAACTGACACTGCATTCCCCCGTAGCCATCCATATTTTAGAGGAAAGAAGTATTCACTTCTTGGCTAGTGTTTTCGCGAATCCTACGGTTATGGTAATATAGGCTGCGTTGACGTGCATTGGTAAAAAGAGATCATATTCAGATGAATACCAACTAGGAAGATTACATTTAAAAAAATAATATGTAAAAATTACCGCATAAATAAAAAAAAAACAAAATCGCAAAGAAGAAATTAATTAAAACTATTTCAACCATGGCACGCTTCAACTTTTAATCGAAGCCGTGCCAGTGGAGTCCAAATCTTCCAATACTGATATTAACGAAAATATTTGTAAAGAGTAAAGTTAGCACAACATAGCGCCGTTGATAAACTACTTAATTGCATGAAGTTACTTTGTTGCACAGGGCTGGCTGTATTGGGGGTGGCGAATGAAGACACAGTTCATCTGATGACAAGCGATGACGGCGTACTTTGACATCTACTACACCCATCCTCAACGAGGATTTAAGATGCTCCTCCTAAGTCATCGGCCTTCCGTTTCCTACACTCATCATACGAAATACAACAGTACGATGCTATTTCACGCTGCTATTCTGTGAGGGCGTGGTTCCGTCTTTCTCCGGTCGAGCTGACCGATGCTTCTCCTAAAAACTAGCTGTAGCGTAACTCCACCACACACATTATTGTTACATGCACCAACTGCGTTTTCGAAGATCAAAGTTTCTAGTTTTGACCGAACGTATAACAGTAGAAAGGAATCTGGGCAGTTTGATCTATTAAAAACAATTATATGAAGAAAATACATATACACGGTTTATTAGTAAAATATTTATTTAATTTTCAATAATTATTATACGGAAAATTTTCTACCGAACGCGAACCTTTAACAATTGTGAAGGGTTACTGTTTTTCTTTAGGCGATATCGCAACGATGTTATTTATCCATTGGCGAGGTTTGTTAACACTACATTATTATAATCAATTAACTAATAATTCAACTGTATTATTATATATTAATTTAGGTATCCTATATATTTATTGTATTCATATATATATTTTTTAAGTATATTTAGTATATTATTAGAAAATATATTTTGCAGAGGAACTGTTATTTTTAACATTTTATATTATATGTGCACCTACCCTAGCTTCTCAATACAACCCTCAGGTCGACTGGTAGAAAAAGCTTTTAGCATTAAGTCCGCCTATGTAATTTACTTTGTGCATAAAGTTTAAAACATGATTGTTTACTACAACTTATTGTTTGTGATAAGATTTTCTTGAATAAATATGTTATTTGCGACTGTTCGTTAAGTTAATATCCGGAATGGATTCGAAATTTGATAAAACTGATGATGAATGATGAAGACGCAGGACCTTTAAGAGTAACTAATTTTTTATTGTCCATAATACAATAAAAATTTTAATAAGTAATATACTCTTCTGTAAAAAGTTATATTTATTAGTTTCATCGTCTAACTAATCAATCAAGTTCAATGTAAAATAAGTGTAAAACGTCCTATTTTAATAATCAAATTATTCTAGTTTCTTTTTATAATAATGATGTGTCTCTTGAAAAATTGTACCAATTTAATTTAATAATTTTTAATCAATAAACTTACAACCCTGAATTTAGTCACGGAGACCGCGGCGCCGTCTAGGCGTACAAAGAACTACCAAGTCTTAAAATTAATATCTAGTTTAAACTTCATAGAGGGAAGATAAAAAACGATAGTGCGACGTCATGGTTCAACTTCGGCAACTTCGTGCAAAATATATTAAGTTCAAAAATAAACAGCCCTGTCCGCGAAATAAAAATTAAATATACGAATAAAATATAATTCGAATCGATTATCGATGTCTAGATGAAATTCACAGTGTTGATCGATTGAGAGTATAAAATTGTTGCAATGATAGTATATTAAATAACCGGTGCGAGACTTTTAAATGAGAAATGAAGAGAAAATTTAAAAGATATGTGCATATAATTTATGTAAGGTGGAAAAATTATAACATAATATAAAGTAATTACATTAAGAAGTATTCGATAAATAACTTAGTATTAAGAATATACATATAATTTTCCAGACTATCAACTTCATACTATCATACTGTCTGTTTTTTGCTTGTGCAATTTTGAATTTTTAATAATTTTTCGAATACTGTTCAAATATCGGATACCGATGCGTGCGAATAAATCGTTGCCTGATAATATTTTACAATCAACGCCCCGTAAGAAGTATAATTTCAATAAGCATTTCATAATTTCCACAACATTAGTGGCACTACAGTTGGGGCTGTTGCCTTTTTTGCCTAGTTAGTCTTGTAAAGATGGTTTTAAGCGAATGAAATCAGGTGATGATATTGATGATTTTGAATTGGAATATCCTACGGGAGTTTTCTCTGTTTCGTTCAAGAAAATATCACCTTTTTATGAATTTAGCTTGACAAGTGAGCACACAGTTCACTTGATAGTTTATTTTTTTTGAAATAAGTGGGAAAACGAGCACGTAGTTCACCTGATGGTGTGCGAAGATTTAACCGGACGATTCATTTCCTAAATCAAATCTGTTGTAAATGTCTTTACACTAAACACATTAGAAACTAAGACGAAATTGTAAACAATTACTTCAGTAACATCATATACGTCAACATCATCATACACGAATTAATGTTTTTCTCTAAAAGATTATTGCATTTATGAAATAACGACGAATGTTATTTCAATCATACGAATATAAACTTATATATTAATAAGGTTATTCATTCAAGTTTCTTATACTTGTTTGATTTCTCGTATAAACAACTTTGCAAGTGTATCAGTTCTATCATATATCATTCGTTAATGCAATATGCAGAAAACAACATTAAACAAACAGGACGCTTAGAAATGATTCAACTGTACATACCTAATAATAACCGGTACTAAAAACACGTCACTACGCGAAGGGTTCGAAGAAGGGAGGGCGTTGATGAGTAACATCCATTAGTATTAAAAATTTAAACTCGGGCTAAGTTTTATGAACGACTACATTACGCAGACGACTGACCGTTGAGAGGGTTAATTTGTATTAAGGTAACTCGGCTGACAAATTTAAAAGTTAATGAAAATTTATTACCCTTATATGAACCAAAATAAACTGATTTTTTTACTTTACTTCTTTTTATTTTTGTTTTGTTTCTTATTCGAATTCCATTTCTATCTAATGGCAGGAAACGATGTGTTTAAGACATAACGCGCTAATAACGATTAAGGGATGAAGTTTGAAGAACATTATATTCATGAGTTATGGGGTTTTTAATTGTTACAGTGAAATAATATGTTACTTAGGCAGCGTTGTTGCTGATAACCATAGTCCTTTATAGTGATCAAATATATGTTATTAATAAAATAAGAAAACTGAAAATTGTGTTTGACTTATATCAATGAAGTCAAACACAAACACTTAGACATGAAATAAATTTGATTGACTTTAACTTTAAACTGCCGACTTCTTGTTTTATATTAACTTTTTACGTTGAGAGTAACAAACGAGCACACAGTTCACCTGATGGTAAGTGGCGGCGGCCCATGACACGCAGATGCTATGTCACCCTTGATGACTGATATGGAGAATGCTTCATCGCCAGTAATAAAGGTCTCCGGATCCCTACACTAACCAGACGGAACACAGCAGCATTATGCTGCTATTTCACGCTGATATTCTGTGAGCGCGTGGTCCTACCTCGGTCGAGATGACCCATTCATTCTTCAGCTATATACCTTGCAGTCCTAGCTGTAATATTAGTACTCGGATCTGAATGCTTAGCCAATAAAAGAGGTTTTCTTTTATACTATTAATAGTGTAAATATTTATTTATCATATACTTACATACGATCATATATACCTAATCAAAAATGGGTTCCAAAGAGGGATATTCCTTTTAATTCATATTGGTATTGAATGTGATAATGCAACTGTGTTTTGAATAGTGGATTTAGGGTGTACCCTCCTGTAGGAGACCCGGTCATTCCATCTCATTCCGCAGGAGATATGATGCAAGTGCATCTTGAATTGTGGTCGAGGATGGATGTAGGTGCTTATGGTGCGTATTTTTAAACTACTCTGATATTTAGTGCGTTTTTAAAAAAAAAATAAGTATTGTTAAAGTGTAATTTTATTTAAACTTTTGTCTCTACGTATACACACAATATATTATAATTTTTGTAATTAACAAAATCCAAATCTATTTATTCGCCAACCAAACAAACAACTACAGGAGTGACTCAAGAAATACGCTCCGGACGAAAATATCCCGCGTAAGACGAGATGATGTTAGAGAATTATGCAGCGTTTGTGAACCACACCCTCAGTCGTAAATAATACGGCGGGAACGAGTATAAAATCACCACTAAACTGTGTAGGGTAAACAAGCTTCGAGCTCGTTTAGAGGAGGTCCGTTTATGGTGAAGCTTGGTCATTTACGAGCATCACTACTCATGGACCATATTGAATGAGCTTCAAGTTTAGAACACCTCTGCGTAAACAGTTATTATTTATTTTTTCTTTTTGTCCCTTAAATAAGGTTTACTAGGACGAACTTAATGGCCATTCTCTGCCAGTCAATCCCTGTTTATATATATATATATATATATATATATATATATATATATATATATATATGATCAAATACTGGTTCTAGGTGCAATCTTGATATCCTCCGGAAGGTCGTTCCAGAGGAGTATAGCCTGTACTGTGTAAAAAGAACGAAAAAACACAGTGAATACTCCTGTTATTCAGGCTTTAAGATTCATGGTTATTATGGCAAAGGTTATTTAGGATAACAGCTGGTAGGGCTACGCTTGCTTTTTAGCTCCAACGGGAGTGGGACGGTTCAACCTGGGAAGCGGCATTACTCTGTTGTGATTCGTACTTCTTTCTTTCACCAGTTGAAACAAGCGCTAAGCAACTATGGTCCTTATTGACATTCACGAAAGCGTGGTGCTTCCTATTAATGCCACAGCTAGTTGAAAGTTTTGTGCGGCTCCACCATATACCATCTTTGAAAAGGACCAGACGTGCTTGTCACGGAAAATTTTATTGATAACAAGAAAATTAGAATATATTCCTATGTACGCGCTGAAGACCCGAGTCTTTTTTATTCCCGATTTTATTTACTCTTATAAACAATCCCGGTACTCCTTAGGAGATGTCACTGCACATGGAATCGATCAAAAGAATACACAAAGGTGAATATTTGCTTTGAAGTTGCACACACACTGAAGAGATAAAGTAGGAAGTTAATGAATCAATACGAGTACGAATAATTTTCTCGGACATATAGTCAAATGTAGGGTTGAGTGTAAGTAAATGTCCTATCTTATTAATAATTTAGTTAATATAATTAAATTTATATTCCTTCACAAGTTACTAAATGTTATTAGGTGGAATTACGAGAAATTTAACAACCTTAAAATTATAAATGATATTTATTTATACTTTATTTGCGGAAGTAAAACAATCATTGTACGAAAAGGTGGACTTAATGCCAAAAGACATTCTCTACCACCTTAGTTCCTATTAGTTAGTCACTAAATTGTTAATCTCTAGCCTTTTTCTAGTACTTACGTTTATTCAGTAGGTCTAAAGGAACAATATATTGATAAAATTGAAATATAAGAAGAATATAATATACTATAATATGACACACAACTCTAAATGTACCAAACAAATAATAAAGCCGGAAATAACAGATAATGGTTGAAAAATGGACCCGAAGTAAATCAAACAAACAACCCTATATACATAAAATATGATGACACCAAATAAATTGGACTGGCAGAGAGCAACAAATCGTTCATCACTTAACTAACACCGTTTGAAAAGACAGTAAATCGCGCGGAGAAAAGGAGCAGCGGAACCACGGACTGGCCCGGTGCCAACAACAGGAACAAATTGTTCTACAACCTATAACGTGTCATGCACGTTGGCGACATGTTCTAGCGCTTCCGAAAGGTCTTGAGTTTTTGAGGCTCCTACTTTGAACTTTCATTCTGTGATTAAAACTACGGGTCGGAGTAAGAAAAACTAAGTTAACAGCCTTTACTTATATATATATAGTTTCTATATACTTTTTAAGAGACATCACATGCAGGTTTCCATACAATGTAGCCTTCAGCGTCGAGCATTTCGTAAATGAGCACTTAAAGTAGCAATCAACAATTTCATATCAGGGTCAAATCAAATCTTTTGTCTTAAGGTACGAGTAAATTGGATATTAGAAAATAGACATGAGACTGTGGTTATACCATGGTTAGTTTGTACCTTTACATATATTAAATTGAATGATTAATGAGGGAATATAAAAAAAATGGTAATCTTCAGATGCCGATAATAGTAGAAAATACTTCGAGTGTCATTAAATGTTAAAGAAAGATTAGGTAATTGGAAAAGGCAATGTCTCTCAATATGATAATATATTAACATTTACAAATTATAACACTTCATGGTTATACTGCTATTTTACACTAATATTTTATGAGGGCATGGTCCTTCCTCGGTGAAGACGACCCATTCATGCTGCAATCAGAAACAAACTGCAGAATAGCTCTAGCACTGTTGAAAACTATCTGCTGCTTAGATTGCTATCCATAAAATCGAAGTAGGAGTAGTAGTAGGAAAGTACACTCACAGTCTATTAATTACGTTTAAATCGATGACAGACGGACAGACTGCCGACGAATATAGATAAGTTGCGTTAATAAGAAGGAAGGGACGACGGCGCAGCGTTTCCTGTGACAATTTCGAACGTGATTTCCTGTTAATGGGAATCTTTAGAATAACGTAGTCTAAAAGTTCAAATAGATAATTGGGTTTAGGATACTCAACGAGGCTTTATCTTTTAATGGACAATTACTTAATTTTTGATATTTATTATTACTTATAATTTTACACAGAAATAAGGCTTGTTTGAACAACTTGGCGATGTAAAATTTAAAAATTTATACTGTTTAAAAATAAACTGCCTTCCTAAAGAAATAACGAGATACGTTTGTTTGTTGTTTAATATCCAATAAAAATATAAAAATTCAATAAAATTAAATTTGTAACTAACAATTAACTATTGTAACTAACAATTAAACTAACATTGTAACCATTTAAATAATGAACTCGTAACAATTCAAATAATAAAAACAAATATTTTTTTTTCGTTTTCAATGCTATCTATCTCCTTGTAAAATGTATTGCAGAGTTTTTATGTTTAATATAAAAATGACGCTCCATAAAGATATGGCTTAAAAAATAAATCAGTTCGAATTTGGAAGAAAGGAAATATTTAAAATTTATTACGGTGACATCTGCGTCCAATGGCCCTGTGTGGGTTTACGTTCGGAAATGTATGGAAATGTGTAATGCGTCACTCTGGTAGCGGGCTCATGAATTATGGATTTTTATGTTCTAGGTTTGCGGCTTCTGAATATACAGCTTTTAAATATCTTTTTAAATTATTATATTACTTTAATAGCATCTTATTATTTTAAATAAATGAAAAAGTTTAAGAGAAATATAGGTATTATTAAAACAACATTAGTTTAATATTGATTGTAGATAATATTTTTATGAACTTGAAACTTGGTAAACTTGTAATTTTTTTAAAAAATATCATAGAGATATCCGCTTCTGTATTTCGTATGGTGAGTTAGTGAGTGTGTATGAAATACGAGGCGTTCACCTTAGCCCTTAAGATTGACAACGCATTTCTTATCGAAGATGGGAGTTGGTGTCGTTGGCCTGAACCGATCCATTATCATTATGTGCTTGTTATTTTTCCTTATTTAAATAAAAGCTCAGATCATTAAATTCATTAAATTTATTATCATTAGTCCGTTTCTGAACATATGCTTGCCCTATACAATATTATTGATATATAACTGCATTTTTTTTCATTGCAACAAAAGCATTGTCCCGAGTCGCCTAATAAATTAATAAAAATAAAAATAAATTAATAAAATAAAATAATAAATATAATTTAATGTCCATATATATAATAATAATATTTTTTTCTTAACCAAAACATCGTTTACAAAAAAGCATCATATTAAAACACTTAAAAATTATCACAATTAGGGATGCAGTAGTACCATATCTTTGGATACAACTTCAAAAAATTGTGTGTACGATACGATACACATATTATAACGAGTGTAGTGAATTAACGTTCTTGTTAAATCATATTTATTGTTTATTGTCCATCTCAAGGGTTGACTTTTAGATAAAACTAAAAGGCATTAAGTCCGTGTACCCTTTTTTTATAAATAAGGTGTTCACAATTGAAGACTAAATAAATGGAACAAATAAACAGGTATTCAGTGAGGTCGTGGTAGTGGTGGTGGAGGCCTACTTATCATGTTGCATGCTAGAAACTAGCTGTAACGTGGCTTTACCCTTGTTTAGATCATGAAGTGAAAGTGAAGAATATAATAGCACTCAATAACGTACAAGTTATACTGATAATCCATCCTTCTACTTTTGTTTTTCTTATATTAAAATAAAATTTATAAAGTAAGATATGTACAAATGCTCGAGTATTGTAAAGTTTATTATTATTTTGGGGATATCTTTTTTTCTATCTCCACCTGGTTGGTCGAAAAAATAAATAAAATACTATTATTATTATATACTGCTGGCTGATTTCAATCGCAAATCGCTGATTTCTGTTTATTACCAGATGACATCAACTGCGCAGCATATTTTATAGTGCCGTAACTATTTGCGAAAACACAGATGCTTATCGTCCCCTTCCTTATTTCGATGTAATGCATGTCCAATAAGATAACATCGTTTTTTTGGAGTGATAGAACTACACGGCAGTTTGTTTCTAGCATAATGAATGGGTCAGCGCGACCGCGGTAGGACCACGCCCTCCCAGAATGCCAGATAAAATAGTAGCATAATGATGTTGGTTGTCTGGTGAGTTTAGGGATCAGGAGACCTTTATTACTGGTCACGAGGCATTTCATCTCGGCCCTCAAGGGTGAAACGCATCTGCATTAAAATTCCTTGTCAAGGATGAATGTAGATGTCATGGGCCGCAGGAATCATTTACCATCAGATCATTAGTAGAAGAAAAGAAAACCAATGTGCTCGTTTGTTATTCAACGTAATAAAAACATCGAAAGAAGGTTCAAAGAGACGGGACATACAAAACACACCCAACAAATTGTAGTGTACAAATATTATTCCTCGACTGGTAATCGAACGCGGGACCTGTAAATCATCAGGTATTTACTCTAACCACTACTCCACGCCTACGACGTCAATGTAATAGTACAGTGATTACGATCTAATTTCCATTACATGCTTCATAACACAAAGAACGCTCGACGTAGGTGCGCTAACTTACTTTGTTCAATGAACCAAGCGCAAATGGCTTTGCGTTCGCATGCGAGGGGTGTTATGCTTTAATGATGTAGAGAACATTGTTTTAACCGACTGAGAAAAAGATAGTATCATATAGAGCTTAATAAAAAATTAAACCGTTTTAAAACAAAAATAAGTTCTGTCAAACGAAACATGAAAAACCTTTATTTGTTACTCACACATACTCGGCATAAAAAAAGAAAATAAAGATTAAAAGAAAGTAGAAAAAAGAAATAAATACAAATTTATTTCTTTTTTCGATTAGCTCATTCGGCCAACGACATGGTTTTCGGAATGCCAGCGTAAAATGTAAGTTTAGCTTCACTGTCCTTCATTTTGTGAAAGGAAGAAACCTTATCACCGATGACGCAGCATTCCATTTTACTTCTCAGGGGATGAATGTGGGTGTCATTGATCAGGTATCACTTATAAGGTAAACTGTGTTGTAATGTCATATAAAAAGACTAATATATATAAATAATATAATATATTATAAAAAGACAAACAATTTCTGCGCAATTTACTCTTAAAGTTGTACCACCTGAAAATAATCGAAATTATTGGTTTTCAGTATGTACGTGCCCGTTCAGTGTTTCTGACACGCCATCGGATTCTGTCCTATTAAGCAGACTGATTAATCGTATTACCACAATACCAACTCAAGTTTTGCAGTTCAGTTCCCAGGCAAGTTGACAACATATTTTATAAACGGGGGGATTGTTTGAGGGAAAAAAATAGTACATAGTTTAGCGTAGCTGTTATGATACGAGACAATCCATTTTAATCTTCAGACGTATAAACATCCTATTTCCTTATCCAGGATTGATGTTAGAGTCATGTGCCGCAAGGATAATTCACCATCAGGTGTACTGTATAATCAAATGTTGATATTGGTTCATGACACAATCAATCCTAGTTGGATGCATTCAAGAATTTTCACCGCTCAAATTTCAAGACTGAAATGAACTTCCTCCTTTTGTTTTTATAGAATACGTGGCAAACGAGCAATCAGCTCACCTGATTGTAAGTGATTACCGTCACATCCGCAACACCAGAGAAGTCGCAGATTCGCTGTCGGACTTTAAGAAATGTAGGCTCTTTTCTAGAAGGTTCCTAAGTCGTATCCGTTCCGAAACGCCGCTTGCGACAGCTGATTCCATAGAGTATACATACATATCTGCGTTGCAGAAAAAAATATTGAAAAAGAAATATAACGACTTACAAGCCACTTAAGATAGATAGATTAAGACATTGAGGGCTAGATTTATAAATATGGGACATTCGAGGATACAGTTTACCCGGTGGTTAGTGACAACATTGGTCTATGACAACTAAATTCATTATCAAAAACCGACTGTTAATTGACCGGACTGAGATTGAATGTGTCTTAACTCGTAATTGGGCTCCTACACTCACCATAAGAAACGGTATTCTGTCAATATGTGGTCCTTCCCCGGTCTAGAAACCAGCTGCATAGTGGCTCTACCACGGGTAATATCTATATAATTTAATAACATCATTGCCACCTTGTGAAGGGTAATGAGGTTGTACAATGATCATTTCCCGGATATTGATCTGTTTGCGGCGTCGCCTGCGTTGTTCAGGGGAAGTGTTGTGCGTGTAAGTAGATGTAAGTTAACTTATCATAATCTTATTAATTTTGGTTTGTTTAATTGTGTTAAATTCTTAAATTGTATTCATTTATTCTGTCTTAACTCAACTGTAATACTTTTATATTATTGTTTTCTTTCGTTTCTTATTACTTTATGCTTAAGTTGTGAATAACTATGTCGGCTACGTAATCACACTGTGTCTGCTATATATATTATCGATGTACTAGATCTTATATAGCTGTTGGTAATATTAAAAAAAAAACATTGTGTTACAATGTAACAACGAAGTAGTCCCATAATGGAAACATAGTCAAAGTGCAATTGCGGCCAACTACCATCGGGACCATGTTCGGAAGTTTGTCAATTAAAGGAATTGGATCCATTCTTGTTCTAGAACTATCCTAGAGCATAGATTAGGATGCTCCACGACTAATTTAAGCCAATGGGGCACAGGGGGATTCCTAGGATAAGTTGAAATTGTGTTGTTACGAGTATTGAAATAGGATAATTTACAATCTAGGCGTCTTTATTAGGTTGTATGTTTGTAATCATATAATATTTATTTTGAGAAATTAAATATGAATAAAATAGTTAATATCTTAGGACATAGGTATATCAACTTGATTGGACGCGGTAGAGTAGAAATATGAATGCTGTACAGTGCTAGATTTACGATGCAGTTTGTTTCTAGCTGCTGAATGAATGGGTCAGCTCGACCGGGGAAGGACAATGCCCTTACAGAATACGGCGTGAAAAAGCAGCATAACGCTGCTATGTTTTACCTGTTGAGTGAAGGGATACGGAGACCTTTAATACTGGTGACGAGGCATTCCATCTTTGTCCTCAAGGGTGTCAACGTATCTGCATTATGATTCCTTGTTAAGAATGAATGTAGGTGTCATGGGCCGCAGGAATCATTTTTTATCAGGTGTATTGTTCTCTCGTTTGTTACTCTTAATGTAATAAAAAAAAATGTCTCGATCTAGGAAGGTGCTCCCCCCGAAGGTTTCTCCTCGCCTTGTCGTGGCGGGGAGGTTTAGTAGCCGTGGCTTGGACATTCACGGCGAAGCTAAGAGGAACCCAAACGCTTGACCTAAGGCGCTTTATGGCCGCCGGCCCGAGGAGACCTCTTCGGATAGCCGTAGACTCGATCCGCCGCAGGGGACTGGGATTGCTCAGCTTACCCGATGGCCCGCAGGCTACGCTGATGGCCGACTACGGTGGCAAGGGGTTCAGTTCCCACCTGCAGAGCAGGCCGTGTATGAGACACATTCGTGTTCTAGCGCGCCTTGCCTGGGGAGGTGGTGAAGGGGACGTCCTCCCCCCGGAGGAGGGCTACTTGGGCGGCCAGCGCGGGCGGGGTTGCTAATGTGTGCGAAAGCATCCCGTGACTCCGCCATACGCGATGAAGGTGGAACACCATGGTGATTTAGTCGGTGCGAGTCCGACATAACACATCTTTGGGTGAGTATGTGTACACATTTCCCCATAAAATGAAAGAATACGAAGCTGATAAAAGAGAACACCTAAGAGTGAAAAATCGTGATCATGTGAACAGTAGCTAGAAGTTCATCATCATCTAAGTGCGACAAAACATCTTCTTAGTTCCGACAAACCTTAGTTCCTTCGCTAGAATCGGATGTAGTTAGGTGTCAAGTACTTCTTCCTTACCATCAAGTAAACTGTGCGTTCGTTACTCACCGACAGGATAATAAAAAAAATAGTAAAAGACTTTTTGTTACAGTAAAACTTATCGCTTAGTCTTAATTATTTATTAACAGAATAGATAGTGTCTTCAACTTCACTTAAGTCGATTATTTGGCATTACATATAAATCATTTTCACAACAAGTTATACAATCTAACCAACACAACAAAAAAAAATGCTTTGCCAAATTTTTATTCCGCATTTTATCTGTTCTTTCTGGTTACCAGCCAATTCTTTTTGTCGTATTGCAGGTTTGATACACATATAAATTACTTCTAGACAGATTCGGTTTACCTAACAAGCGTAAATATTTTCGTCTAAATAATGATTTATAGTCAAATCAATGTGTATAAAAAAAAAATTATACCATATTCTTCTCCAGTAATACTTCTGTCCGAAGACACATGTAGATTCGTAGACATGAGTCACCTGTAACCACCGACTTCTCACAGAACGGGTCACTTCTGTTCAGGAGTGGAGTACTAATTGATTAAGATAATGATCATAAATAATCAAATAGAGAATTCAAAAGGTCATATATATATATGTATATATATATAGTATATTTATACAGTCATTTATTTCTTACTTCTCATATATTTATCTAGTGTTAAACAAAGGTTACGGCTAAAAATTAAGGCGTGTAAAATCTGCTCTAAGCTCTATTTTGCTTTAAAGGCAAAATATAGTTGATACTGAAAAAATTGTAATAGTCTTTGTCAGCTTTGTAATAGTGCAAGTGCTTAGTCTGTAAGCCGATCGGGCGACCGATCTAGCGAATGATCGGGCACGCGATCAAGTCCGCCATCTGTCTCGTTAGGGTTATTGCACCCGGTGACTCACTACAAAGTACCCATGAGGACTACATCGATTCATAGTAACCATAGATGTACTTGGAGCTAGTGCTTCTGTGTTTATGCGAATACTTATGCGCTATAATATATTCATCGCGACTGATGCCTTCTGGTGATAACAAGAAGATATCATTTCGGTCGTATTATAAAAACTCATTTTAATTTAATAACAGTTAGCGCACTTCAATATTTCTGGTATCGGTAAAAATGTTTATAAGCAAATTGGGCACAATTAAAAAAAAGTATTTTTTTTAATTTAACATAAAATAGTACACAGTTCATTTGATAGGTGATCATAATGAAGACTGAGGAGCGTTGTCAATCCTGAAAACTATGATGGACTACCTCGGTACCAGTAATATTAGATTATATCTCATCTTTATAAATATATTATATCTGGTTTAACGCTGATATGCAGATTAGGAGGACCATGACTTTAAAATATAAATCGCTACAAATGCTTCTAAAAATAAAGACCGTGTCTTTAAATAAACAAATAAACCTGTATAACATATTTATTATCATAATCCACTTTAATTGAGTATTTAAAAATATATGCTGACATTTTTGAAAGAGTTGTCCGTTTTTAATCTGAACGGAATATATATTAAGGAAGGGCCGTCATCGCAAGATTAAAGTTGTGTATATTTTACATTATCTTGCGATTACCAGAGCCTAGTTTGTTAAACGACAGGTGCACGACGACATAGTATTTGTAAACGTGTTTAGAGTTACGTGTCGCAAGGTGCTTCATTCTTAAATTGTGTTAACATAAACTACAGCGGTTATAGTAATACAGATAACATCGCTTCAGATAGTAGGTTACGCTACGTTGACATTGCTGTCAAAGATGGCGGGAAATAAGCGCGCGTGCGTACGACAAACAGCTGTATTCCTCGGCGGCCATATTAGAATAGTTTCGTCATGACATTTGTGTTAGCTGTTGTTATTACGATAACCTTTTTGAAGGCCACGATAACGAAATTGTGTGCAAAAAAAAATAGTATCTATTTAAATAAGTAGATATCAAAAACAACACAAAACTTCGGTTTATTGTTGTTACCTTAATCATTTTATAATTTAAAATATTAGTATTTACACAATTAAAAAATAATTTGTAAAAAATGTTTAACTATAAAGTACTTAGATTGTTAATTAAGGCGTTTGCTGTTATTATCGGAAACGTTAATGCTCATCACGCTGTACAAATTTTGATTCGCTGATAGTCTATTTAAGAAATAATTATGTTTATTTTTATTGTACACCATACAAAAGAGTCTCAAATAGAGAAATATGATGTTTTAACATTGTTACTGTAATAGAAGACCTTATCGCTAAAATGGCCTCTTCAAATACCTAAACATACAGTTACTTAAAAAACTTAAATAATTAATTTATATAATTTAAGAATTAGATTTTTTTATAATAATATGAGTAGAGATGGTCAATGCCTTTAATTGTGTCTGATAACCATTTAAGGAACATTAAAATTTTAAATTATTACAAATACCTACGTATTATAATATCTAGTGTATTATAACAAATTTTAGAGATTTTACTTGATTATTTCGATAATTAATTCAATAATTGGTAATCATTTTGTTATAAAAGGAAAGAGATGGACTGTCAAAGATAGCAACATATACTATGCTACAATATAGTAGTTGAAAGGTATAAAATTAGAAGATAACTTTAATCAATATCCTATAACAAAACTTGGGACGAGATAAAACTTTAAATGGCTTGTACATAATATCTATTGGTTTACAGTAGTCAAATAGTTTCGCAAAAGATTTTTAGCCTAACACAAATCGTTCTATTCTATTTGGCCATTAATTTATTTCTAGCATAGACTGGCTTATATTGGGTCCTATCAAGTCAGGAAGTAGGACTTAGTGCCGCAGTTCCGGTTGCTGACAGCACCGCCGTAGTATATATGCATACATATCGACACGAAAACATTACGTTTTGACAGCTCTAAACAATGAAGTACGTAATAAGGAATACTTATTTTATTTACTATATTCCAATGTGCGAGATACTCGTTATTTTTAAAGTGTAAAAGTAATATGGAATATAGTAAAAACAACATTATATAGACTAAAAAAATAAACTTGAAAATTGTACACTAAACGCAAATATATTATGTATGAAACTGCATAAATGATTTCTGGATAAAAAAAAGTACAGACATGGTAACAGAAAAAATATACACGAGGTTTCATTGACCCTAGAGCACTGATATAAGGAAGAAAACTTAAGATGTCTCCAAAGAGGTTTTACTTACTGGTGATTGCTATGTGTTCGATGGATCAGTCTTCTTCATGGAGAGTGCTCGTTTCTCAGCGAATTCAGCGCTCAATCTGTGTGCCTTCAGCGTATTAGGTTTCGACATATCAACACTGACACAAGTCCTAGGACTTCACGAAACGTTCCAAATATACTAACAATATAAACTATATTACACAAAAATTCACCTAGCAAATATTACACAAAAATTCGTTGCTGTATTTAGGCCTGAATACGAGAAATACAGATAGCACGGAAGCGTTTCCTTGGCTTAAACGAAATTATTAATAAAGAGGTTCTATTGATCACGTTTATTTCTAGCGTTCAGCACACGAATCACTGCAATGAATAAAGCTAAGTATTATATGAGCTTAAATCGAAACGCGAACGTTTTAAGTTTATAGACGGATTGTGAGGATGTTTCGTTTTATATTTTTACAATTAAAATAACAAGAGAAATTTGTTATGTATATACAGTTTAGGTGTGAAGTTCCCGCGGACGGTGGCTTGGCGTATTGGTTTGAAGTTGGGGCATTTCATGCGCATGCGTGAAAGGGTGGCTGCATGGGGTGACTTCTCCATTGTTGCCAGTACCAGATTTCATAATAAAAAATCGTCCTAGTCCAGATGATTTGTATTTAAAGAAATTAATGTTTATTCATTCAATGATATAAAGTTTAATTTCGTTTGACGTATGTGTTTTATCTGCATGTGAGATTAGGGTGAAGGGGAATTATGAATAAACATCGTAAGGGTTCGGGCTATTATGTCATCGATTATGTTATATGATAAGCGTACAACGCTCGATTTTAATAGTATCTTGGCTGTGACCCCTAAATAGTTATAACGGAAGATAGAATACTAACGGACTTATCAAACTTATCGGTGTTGTACACTTCTAACCATTTTTATTTATACATTGATTTTGATTTTTTTATAATAGTAATATTACCTATATAACTTATGTTTAAAAGTTTTTTTTAGAGTTGTTGTCATTGTCGCAGCTTGAATTTACAAATAAATTTAAGTAAATCTAAAGTATATTTTTTTTAAATATTTAAACGTCGGAACACTTACTTTACAAAATGCATGTTTAAACATCTATAGTTCAGTCTCAACGAGTGAGTCATACTTCTGCAATACCTAAAATCAATAAACGGTATATCGCGAGCGAGGATCGGCGCTGTGCAATTGTGTGCACTGTACTCTCGCTTTTGCGTAAGGTCAACATAAAAAATATATTTGTTTTGTTTTTAGTAAAAATTTAATTATTTCGGGTTGCAGCTTCTTTTCTTAGAAATAATATATATATATATTCTATTATAACACAAAACTGACTTAATTTACGGGGGATTCATTTATACGATTCTTAATTTCATAGTGTTATGTGTTTAATTATTAATTATATAATATAAAACCCCTATATATAACATACAACACTCTCTTTTACGTGAGGTACATACATTATTTGTTGGTGACTGTTAGGATAAAACAAATCCATTAGATATATTTATTAACATTGTTAATTTTAAATTTAAAATCTCTCACAATCCTCAAAATAGTTTTAAAAAGTCTATTGAATTCGGCGTTCTATTGTATTGAAAATGCTGATTTGTACATTTTGATTCTTTTTTTGTGGTTCCGTCTAAAGCTGTCTCTAGTAAGATTGTGTTCTGTAATCGGAATCTAAGACTGGAACTACATTTCTTTCTCACCCCTCTAATTACGTATTTAATAGAATTGCTTAAATAAGATCGGTTATCGGTTCTGCGAGCTATACGACCTGCTCATTGCTATTTCAGCGTATGTAAATACTTTCTCTTATATTTATATACGAAAGTTACGACGTTAAATTTTTGTCCTCTGTTATCGATTTGCCATGAAACAGACTTATAAGTATGGTTAAAAATCAATCAAGACACTCTTGGACATTTTATAACTTATTATTAAAAAAAATAAAAGAACAACCAGTTGAGTTCCTTGCCGTTTCTTCTCGCTAGCAGCTACCTTCCCCAGCGGTGGTCCTATTAGCTATCCTGACGATTCAAAAGAGTTTTGTATATACCTACCTGAATATAGTTTCCTTTGATTTCGATTTTTGTAAGAGTGATCCTTCGCCGGTCTAGAAGACCTGCATGCTGCAGTCAGTTTCTAGTTAGTTCCTGCACCATCTCGTATAAGGTGTAAGATGAAAACAGCTCAAATACTAAAAAAACCTTCGTTTTTATAGTATTTTTTATCTCAATTGGCATGCAAACAGATACCGAAGAAGTAATTTTGCCATATTTACAATGCTGACGGTACCACCGCCCCTCCGGCAGTCCCCTGAACAGTATTCCCCTGCTTCTCAGCTGTGACGTTCTTTAACGAATGTGCCACAATAAAGGGGCTCTTTACGATGTCCTAACTCGACACGTTACAACTGTGGTAATGTTGATTGATAGGGAACATGCTCTTTCATGTTGAGAATATTAAATCTTTATATACAAGCAAGTTATCAAACACCGTTGTTATGATATTATTTAAATAAATCTAAGTTCGTAAATCTAACTAAGCACACAAACGATCACTGCAGCACATAAATATTTACATCAATCTTTTACAAAGATTCAAGATGTAGTCCCTCATCACCGGCGATAAAGTCTAGATTAGTGCTGCTATATATATATGTGTCAATAGTAAGTATAAGGTTGATCCGGTCTGAGGAATAAGTAATGACTAATTTAGATGTCTAAAAAAATATTTATAATATCTATAAGTCACAACTTAAGTCATTTTCATTTCACAGTTCATCACTTTGCATCAGACGAACTGTCTGCTACATTTGACGAAAAACTTAATATCATAAAAAAATTAACCATCATGTCAGGTGAGTAAATTTTTATGATATTTAAAACAATTCATGTCATCTGAATGTAAGGTAATTTATAAATTATAGATCAGTGAAAGATGTTTTATTGTAATTGTAATATTTATGTAAATATCTAGGATTTCACATCACTTAAGTCATCTCTACAGAAGGCTAATTTTATATTTTTAAACAAAACTATTTTTCCTTTTGTAGAACCTCATTGCAGCGTCATTCTGGCTGCACCATGAAAGGTCAGCTCTACAGGGGAAGGACTACGCCTAGTTACTTGTATCCATCTCAGCTCTCAGCTTATTAAATTTTTATTGAGGGTGGATTCAATTCAATCAGCAGGGGAACTGCGTGTTTGTTTGTTTGTTTGTCATTCCCAATTCAATAAATTGTTTTAATCTAGTTTTTGAGCTATTTTCAATTATATTTTGAAATCTAATAACGTTTAAGTTACAAGGAAATAAAATTAATACTTATTTAAGATTAATTAATTGGACTAACCGTCAATTTATTTAATTTCGTCTCATTTAATTCCAACGGAATTTACTCGGAAATTAATCAATTTATCGGGCTTAGGCTTATTCGGTTTATTAATTAAACGCTGACAGTTTTATTGGTATTAGTGGAATCTCGTTGTAAACATCGTTTATAGATTTATAGGAGATTACATCTCGTGGAATAAGTTTAAAGGGCAATTAAAAATATTTATATCGATATTACGAAAGTGGAATTAAGTCAGTCTTTACTTCATAATATACACAATAACAGTTTTATAACATATCGATTCAATTTTGTTTTTGTACGTTATAAATTAGAAAAAATACAGCTAGATTGAGAACCTTCTCCGCTAACTATATTTATCTGTCTATAAAATATATTTAGCTCGTACTCGTATAATTCAGTTTAATTTCTAATTTAATATAAAAAAGCTTATATAGCTACGAAACAAAATAATATTATTTTGCATTTGTAAATAAAATTAAGTCAAACAATTTAATGTAATAATGTTAAAATAAGGATGTTTAACTAAATAAATCAATTTAAACGTACTGCGCAAACAAATTAGCCGTGGTAGGTCAGAATTATGGTGCTTGCTATTAATGTCACGGTACGCGAGCAAACTGAGTTCGATCCTCGGTGTCGGGACCAATGAAACTGTGAATCACAATTGTGCTTATAAGTTTCCTCACGATCAGTAGTGAGAAAAAACATCATGAGGAAATCAGCATGTTTAAGAAATAATAATAATAATAAATAAAAAACGAAACGAAACCGCGTGGAGGACTCTGCTCCAACACGCTCTCTAGGTAGGCCTATGCCCAGCTGTGGGATTTATATACATAGGTTGTTAAACAAACATAACTAGTCTGGCCATAATATACTGTTACATACAAACTTTTCTTTTATTCAACTTTTTAATTATTTTGAATTTGGAACACGTATATTATTTAAAAAAAAAATTACGATTTTGCGCCATTTTACATATTTGTTCGTGTTCTTTATCAAATTACAATATCGAATGGGGTGTTAAAGATATATAATAGAATTGCAGTGATCGCCTTGCGCAAAGTGGGTATGGAGCCGTCGGTCATATTTCAGACACTTCAAAAGCTTGGTATCAGCCGTATGTTCGTATATCGTACTATCAACAGATACAACAACACTTCCTCTGTCGATGTCCAGAAAAGATCAGGGCGGCCACGTGCTGTTACAACTACAAAGGCTGTTAATGCTGTTAAAGCCAGAATTCGGCGAAGCCAATGGGGCTTAATAAGAAAGCAAAATATCTTATCGCGAGAAATGATGATTCCCGCTAGGACTCTGTCGCGTATTATAAAAAAAGACCGGTGCTTATCGTCAATATACAGGACATGGCCTAAATCAATCTTTACAATTAAAGAGAGTGGATCAAACCACCTTCTGTCGCGATACGCAGGTGAAAGGCACAGAAATATCCTCTTTACCGATGAAAAATTTTTCACGATTGAAGAACACTACAAAAAGTAAAATGATAAAGTGTACGCTCACAGTTCTAAAGAAGCTGCTCAAGCGTGTCTTATCAAGGAGTCACAAAACTACATTTTTGTGAAAAAGGAGTGAAAATTTCAGCCAAAGTGTATAAAGATACAGTCTTGGATCTTGTTATGAAACCTCTCAGCAATACACTTTTTAAAAATATACCGTGGACTCTGCACCTGGTCACAAGGCACGAACCACCCAATCCTGGCATGAAACCAACGTTTGAAGACTGGCCCTCATCTAGCCCAGACCTAAACCCTTTAGACTTCAAATTATGGTCAGTTTTAGAGGACATGGCCTGCTCTAAACGACACGGCGATATTGAGTCTCTTAAAAAATCTTTGTAGCAAGCAGTGGCGAAATTTCCGTAAACAGGCCGTAAATCCATAAATTCGTGGCCAAACAAATTAGCCTTTATAAAAGCCAAAGGTGGCCATTTCGAATAGAATATTTTTTCATTTTTTGCTGACCGACTAATAAATATATCGATATAAATTTTAATAATATTACATTACTCCATTAAAAAAAAATGCATTTTCATTTGTAACAGAACTTATGGACGGACTAGGTATATAGTACATATATTTAAATTTTATTTATTGTCACGCAATTAACTACATTGCATAGAAGCTTGAGATTTACAATTTATAGTATAATACTTCATATATTTACCGAAAATAAATTTATATAAATACTATGCAAATGATTTTATCATAAAATACGAATTAAAGTGTAAATACATTTTAAGAATCAAAACTCGAAGCTTCACTGCGATTCTAAGAACACGCCAAATACAACGGTAGTGTACATATAAAAAAACGGACAAAGCAATGCTCCAGTCGAAAGAAGCAAGTTATATTTTCAAATAAAGAGACGCCCGTAGTATGGGGAGGATTAATGATGTGTTTTGTTCGTTTTTGTCCTCACCATTGACTGGCACGTCTTGTTTGGATAAGGGGGAGTTGCGTTTTTTGAGTAGTGATGCGGTGGGAAAGGAATTCTGATTGATTTACATAATTGAAATCGAGTTGGGTTCGTTCATACAAGTTTTTTTCAAAAATATGCTATTAACGAGAAAATAATGTTCAGTTTGTTTCTACCTGTGGAGTGTATGGGTCAGCTCGACCGGGGTATGACCACGCCCCAGTGTAAAATAGCAGCATAATGCTGCTATGTTTCGTCTGGTGAGTGTAGCGATCCGGAGACCTTTTACTCTGCTGACGAGACATTCCATCTCAGTCCGCAAGGGTGACAACGCATCTGCGTTATAATTCCTTGTCAAGGATGAATTTAGATGTTACGGGCCGCAGGAATCGCTTGGCATCAGAAGAGGTGTGCTCGTTTGTTACTTTCAATTTAATAAAAAAAAAAAATAAATAAATTTGAAGCTTTATTAGTGACGATAGCTTGTTCTACACAAATACTTCAAAAATAATTGTTTTTCTTTGTTTGTCGTAAGCTCAAAAGTTTAATCAGAAGGCCTTTTATAAAACACTAAAACATCACGCATACTCATGAAAGAATGTGATGTCATCGTTTGTTAATAATTCTGCAAAATTTCATTACAGCACCCGAACATATTGACCTAATCATATATCTACACCTACACTTTTCTTAAAAGGTCGGCAGCTCATCTGCGACTCTTCTGGTATTACGGATGTCTACTTGCGGCGGTGATCACTTACCACCAGGTGATCGGTTTGCTCGTTTGCTAACTATTCTATAAAAAAAAAAATATCGGCAATCGTCATCGATGGGAGTGAGTTTATTCTACTTGCGCAGTTGTAACCTGCTATACTTAAAATAACCAGAAGATGTCGCAGTGAGTACAATCGACCTGGATGTCATCGTTCAAATAATTATTAATGTCCGTGTATAATACAATTGTTTTTGTTTAGATTAGACATTAATCCAATACATTCACCATATCATCTAGTTTTGATTGTAACTCCGTGAGGTTGAAGATCTTTGGTATAAATCCAGTTAAGATTCTATACTACACAAGACCAGGTCTAGTTACCAGCGGGCATTTTTTTTTCAATTTTTTTTTACAACAAGCACTAAGTGCACCGGACGATAAGTAGTGTCGACCTATTCAAGTTACGGCAGGCTGTCATCGGATGCGCAGAACTAAACCATAAACTAATAAATGACAAAGTTTTCTAATTCATTACGTTAAATATGGAAAACAGTCTCTTAAGTTTTCTGTGAATTCAGCTTAAAGTTTTGTCCACCCGTAGTGTTTTAATTTTACGCATACTTAAGCACAACTTGTTGAGTTAACTTTGCAGCTTTTAAAATTGTGAGCACGTTTCAGTGCCCACAATATATACGAATATAAGGTTTCTATTATAATAGTTCTAGAGTCACGTTGGAACTAGTATTTAAGTGTTGCATGAATGGGTCAGCTCCACCAAAAGAAACAATCTCACAGAATCCCAATGTAAAAAAGCTATTTATATCATTTATGCTGCCAAGCATATCCACGCTGTGTTTCATGGGGTTAATGTTGAGACAGAGACAAGGCATTTCATCTCAGTTTTAAGGACAAATGAGCGCAGAGTACATTTGATGGTAAGGAATGAATATGGCATATGAAATCTACAAAGATTCAAGTACTATATGTTGTAATTCCTGCACGAAGAATTCGTCATGACTGAGATGGAATGCTTCGTAATTTAGTATGGTATTTTATAGTCCCGGAACCTTTAAATAGGTTCCAGGACTGTGAAATTAACATGCGAAACAGCAGCTGAGTGCTGCTGGTTGACGCTGGTGTTCTATGAAGACGTGCCCTTCCTCGGTCGAGCCGACCTATTCGTTTTATAGCTTTATTATAACTATGTGTAACGTAAATATAGTATTTATACGTTATTGAAATGATGAAAATATAAATTTAAATATTGTGTTGTTATTAAGTTAAATTTTAAGAAGTAAAATGATATATCAGTTTTGGTTTGAAGTTTTGGTACGAATATTTTTTTTATTGCTGTAATAATAATACTGGTGTTATATATATAATTACCTTGTCTTCCGCTTCCTCTGCTCTGCCCTCGGCTTCCAGAACCCGCTGTTCGAGCTCCGACAGCTGAAATAAGAAAAAAACAGTTGAAATATCTTTGTCTTAGCACAAAAAAGTTAGTTTTTAAACACTTAGCGCCATCTGTTCGAACTAAGTTGCAACGATTAGCACCTACATCCAAAATTCCATCCGAAACATTTTAGAAATGGAGTCACCGAAATAATTTTGCCGCCACCCAACAGATGGCGTTGTTCTTTACGTCATATTTTATTGAACCACGTGGCATTCGACTATGGTATATCTTCGTATAGTTATATATCACGTCTATTTATCAAGGAGGCTGTAGAAAAGGCATTATTGTTATGTAAGAGAGAGTATTCGTGTGGTTTCTAAGGCATGGGGAGGCAGCGCGGCTCGCGAAAAGGGTGGTTGCTACTTGCAAATGTAACACTGATATACGTACACATGTTAGGGCAGGAATTAGATTGTATTTGAAAGGTTTATTTCATCAGGCGAAAAAGCATTTTCGTCATTGCTTTATTCCTGATTTATTGCTCCCGGTTTTCGGGAAAATGTTGCTCCTTTTTAAGTCTGTGTTAAATGTAAGATGTGTCAATATGAGATTGATATAAGTACTATTATGGCTGAATTGCGTTGAATTATTCTTTAAATGATAAAAAGAAATATATGTGTGTATCAGTAAATAGCGCTTAAGTAATTATCCTTTTATTATGATCATTAGGACATTATTTATGATAAAACAATCTAATAATTCATCTGAAGGCAAATTATTCCTTTGGGTCATGATACCTATATTCTTCATCTCTGATACAGAATCGTAATATAAATACGTTATCAACCCTAAGAAACAAGATGAAATACCTCGGCACCATTAATAAGATCTCAATTTCTTTTCTTTCATCAGATGAAATAGAGTAGCACTAAACTTGTACGTGTTTCAGAAGATACTTGCAGTTCATCAGTCCAGGCTGATATCTTAGTGAAGTAGTTGCGATATTATTGCGGAAGCGGAAGTGTTCTAATAATATCGGCATATGATAAAAAACATAAATCATTAAAATTTAGAGATGGCTTGTGGTCAGTCTTCGAACCGAGGTACAGCCTTCTCGGGCAGCCTCGAGTCAGTTGCTTTCGCGTCCAGGGTAACGGTGCAAGCTGAGGCTCCCTCTCGGGAACCCATGTGCTGGTTACCCATTAAGAAAGCTCTCGGCTGAGTGCCCT
Organism: Teinopalpus imperialis; assembly: GCA_029286865.1. Lineage (NCBI taxonomy): Eukaryota > Metazoa > Arthropoda > Insecta > Lepidoptera > Papilionidae > Teinopalpus > Teinopalpus imperialis. The sequence goes on along the minus strand of JAGSMU010000035.1, from coordinate 4,849,077 downwards.
AAGCACACGGTCACCTTTCTATCTGGTGAAGCTCTAAAAGCCCTCGGGCTAACAGTGGCCATCAGCCATAAAAAAACAAAGCGACTAAAGTGACAGAAAACGATTTTTCGCATCATAATAAAACTTTTATAATACATCAAAATAAAAAACAGGCGTCACCTAACAAAATAAATACATATATACACACGTATATTAATATAAATGTGGGAATATAAGTAACATATAGTGTATATAAATAAATAACATTAGTGTCAGTATACTGACATTATTATTATTTATTTTTCTCAATGTTTAACAATTTTTTTTCTTATATTTAAAGTTTACATTTTAAATCCTTATGAGTATAAAGTATTTAATTTTTTGTTGTTTATTGTTATTTCTTTTTGTTTATTATATATTACGAATTTGCACTATTTTTACAGTTCAATAGTAGACATTAATTTATAGATAATCATTGTATTAATGAGTACTAAAGATATCTTATTCAAAATAACAAGAAAGTAAATACGTAATAGAAGTGAATATTAATAAAAATTTACATTAAATATTATTTATAACTTATTTCTAATAATTTTACTTTAATCGCGCGGAAAGTTAACACACCCTCTTCTTTTAAAGAATGTTAAAAATTAAAATAACATACACAATTCCATGCCTGAGGTAGGAGGTGTGACACGACAAAAGTAAAATGGCGGATTAAACCTACGATACTGTACCATTGACGCTTTATTAATTTATTTCATATTATAATAATATAGAGTACTGATCTATTGAATAATAGTTTAATAAATCGAATAATATTTCAGGAGTTAACGTTCCAATTTAACATAAATATCCATGTGGATAATGTTATTAATAGGAATCATTATATGCAGATAATTACTCTGAATGTAATTATAGTGTGTATTAAGTCTCTTTATTGGCCATTAACCCAAAATCAGTTCAGTGTGTATAAATACAAACTTTATTACTACGAATGCTATTCACGTCCGATGGACTAGCGTTCTTTAATTTTTTTTAAAAGAATTCTCGCAATGGTAATAGCATTACTAATATTCCCGTTAACGTCTACAACTAAGCTCAAGTGAGTGCCAGGAGATGGTCCAAGAGTTGGATTGACGAATCGCATGAACGGCGTCAAATTACGCAAACCGTACCTTTAATAATTACACTATAGCCGCTTTATTCTGTTTATAATTCTTTGTAATTTATTGAATTGTTATTTTCCATTTACATAAGTTTTACAGTATAGGAAGTGCATTTATACATTAAATGGGAGACAGGAGTCCAAGCTAGATAAACCTGTGTTATAAATTACCTGGCGTCCTCTCTTTACTTAAATCAACATGAAAATTGGAATCGCTATTGATTATGGTTGATATAACTTGTTTATATATAAATATATATATATATATATATATATATATATATTTCTCAGTGGTAGAGGTACACTACATTTTTTTCTAGCTGCAGAGTGAATGGGTCAGCTGGATCGGGGTAGGACCATGCCCTCACAGAATACCAGCGTAAAATAGCAGCATAATGCTGCTGTGTTTCATCTGGTGAGTGTAGGCATTTGGATGCTTTTATTACTGGCGACGAGGCATTCCATCTCAGTCTTCAAGGGTGACAACGCATCTGCATTATGATTCCTTGTCAAGGATGGATGTAGATGTCCTGGGCCGCAGGAATCATGAGTGCCCGTTTGTTACTTTCAATGTAATAATAAAAATTGTTTATAAAACGAAATAACAAAAAAAAAATAACAGTGAGTGTGTCTATGTGTGTGCGTATTTTATAATCTCCAACAATGGTAGGACTACGCTGCAGTTTATTTCTGGCTGCTCAAAATGCTCAACAGGGGAACAACCACACCGTAACAGTATCAGCGTATAACGTTGCTGTGTTTAGTCCGGTCAGTGCAGGACACATCTACGACATTTATTACCGCTGACGGGGCATCTTAACCTAAAAGGGTGACTACAAAAATGCATGATAAGTAGGATTTCTAATCGAGGATATATGTGGGTGTCACGGACCGCGGATATCGCCAAGTGAACCGTGTACTCGTTTACCCTCAATACAAAAAACAGTAAAAGAAAAAAAATAAGAAAAAAGTTAAATCGTTCTGATATACGCTCACTAGTTTCACTAGAAGATATCAACTGTTGAAATGTATAACAGTACTTAAACAGTTACGAAGATACAGAGGCACTTTAGTCGACGTCGCTTTCTCTTATCTAGTGTGTGACCTACTTAAAGAGGCCAAAAGGTCGGATGCAGTGTCAACGACACGGATTTTGGACACATTCAAACTTGTAATTGGTTATTTTATATAAATTCATTGTAAAAACATTTTCTACAGTTTGTTGTGATATTGTTATGGACAAAAGAACACAAGAGAGTTCAACTGATTCTAAATTATTCCAGAATTAATATTGACACCGAATTTGATAGTATACTATTATGATATATGCTACCCTCACAGAATACCGGCGTGGAATAGAAGCATAACGCTGCTCTGTGTTTCGTAAGCATTCGGAGACCTTTATCATTGGTGACGAGGCATTCCATCTCAGTCCTCAAGGGTGACAACGCATCTGCATTATTATTCCTTGTAAATGTAATGTAATAGGCCACTCACACACTCAATCACTTATCATCAAGTGGACTGTGTGCTCGTTTGTTACCTCTAAATGTAATAATAAAAGAAATAGCTTAAAGTAGTGGATCAAAGTTGTAGCTAGTATCTAAAAGCAACATGAACGAGACGATACGACTGGAAATGGATAGGACGTTCACAGAATATCAGCATAAAATACCATAAATACTATAAATGTGTCGCATGACATCTACATACATTCAACCTCGACAAAGATTCAAGGAGTACATGCGTTATCACCCCTGAGAACAGATGGAATGCCCCGTTACTTGTAATTGGGTGACAGGATTCCTACACTCACCATACGAAACACGCTAGCGTTATACTGTTATTTCACGTTTCCTATTGCGTTGAGGAGTTGTCGTTCGCCGGTCACGTTAAGTCATTCATGTTCCAGCTCACTCACTAATTTAACACGTAAAGTAAGTTTTTATTTTTGAAATACGTAAAGATGAAAAGCATTAGAGAAAATTATAGAAATTAAATATTTGAACCGCACAATATTGATGTACGTAGATACGTTATGAATTACTTATTATTAGGTCTACCTATGAAATTGCCGTTATTCAGTATTGGCCATTTCAAACCGAAAAAAAGATTTGATTGGCTGTGAATTCTAAATTCAAATTAATTTTGTTTTAAAACCACGACATTCTTTTTACAAAGTCAGTCTTTTGTTTATTGATTAGCTTTGTATTTTCATTAGGTTTGATCATTTTTCGTCATAATGGATACTTTAAAAAATCGTGTAATTATGGAATATGAGTTCGTCGTGGCATCAACGCGGCACAAATGGCACGTAACATCAACAATGTTTACGGAGAGAACTCTACAAACGGACGCACAACTCGTTATTGTTTTGCCCGGTTCCGTTCTGGAAATTTTGATTTGAAAAATAAACCTCTTGGTCGTGCGGACACTTTGGTCAAAAATTATGAATTAAAGGCGATTGTGGACGCTGATGATACTCAATTTACAGCCGAGCTAGCAGCAGCTTTTGATGTTAACATCAAAAAAATATTGGTCCATTTACTACAAATTTGCAAGGTAAAAAAGCTCGATACGTACGCGTTGGGACCTGCCTCGTGCTGCCCACCAACAGGCACAGTAATGAAAGAATTTTGAACCGAATTGTTACGTGCGACAAAAAGTGGATTCTCTGTTCGACAATCGAAAGCGCTCAGCAAGTTGGTTAGATCCTAGTTCAGCTCCAAAGCAATGCCCTAAACGAAAAATGACCTCTAGAAAATTGATGGTGACCATCAACTTTCTAGAGGTCATTTTGGTGGTCTAGTGCCGGTGTGATTCATCACAGTTTTATACCAAACGGCATGAGTATTACTACAGATGTGTACTGTGAAGAACTGAAGACAATGATGGAGAAGCTCGCACATCTGCACCAGCTTTGGTCAATCGGTCGTCCCCGCTGCTCCTACACGATAACGCGCGACCCAATACTGCACAACAGACAGTCTCCAAGCTGCAAGAGTTGGGGTTGGAAGCTCTCCCTCATCCACCGTACTCATCAGACCTTGCACCCACCGACTATTACTTATTCCAAAATTTGGACAACTTTTTAGCGGGAAAAAAAATTCAATTCCCGAGAGGCAGTACAAAATGCCTTCGAAGAGTTTGTTGCCTCCTGTCCAGCTGATTTTTACAAGAAGGGCATCAATAAACTACCACTGCGTTGGCAAAGATGCATCGATTACATGGGTGATTACTTTGAATAACAGAAATAACAAAGATTGAAAAAAAATACTTTAACTTATTTCATACTAAACGGCAATTTCATAGGTAAAGACCTATTATTATAAACTTGAGTTTCAGTTATACAATCTTCGTCAGTATACAATCGATCGAAGAGGGCATGCACAACAAGTTTTGTAAAATAATAGTTGTTAGCTCTTTGTCAGGATCAACTTTACGACACTTACATAGAAAATAGTTTTCTACAAAACATAATATATCCTCATAACATCAAGTACGTTTGTGGACTAATATAATTGTATAAAAAACAATTGACCACTAAGGTAAGATGACTTAAAATTTTATCACATAATAGTAGTCATTGCATAATTGTATCTTTTGTCCGCAATGTATTATTATGGGATTTAGAAAAAAAACTAATAATTTTTTTCTTGATTTTCCTCGTTCTCAAATCTTTACTAATTGCATTCTTACATTTTCCTTCCACACAATACTCTACTGATTTTCCAATTAATAGACGTTAAATATTTTTTTGACATTCCTTATGATAAATTGTACATTTAAAGGCTTCCTATCTCTAAATTAACGAAAACCTTTTTAATCAGAAATGTTATTGAGAGAGCATAAAAAGCATACAATTATCAATGTTGCCTGTTACAATAATAGGCCAAAATTATAAACATTGCATCATTATAATTTTGAACATCATAGTATGTTATTTCTATTATAAAGTAAATGTCGTTGACATTTTATCTCAAAGCGAAATTATTCGATTAATATGGAAATGAAAATTCCTTTACGAAATGCCTCCTTCGCTTTATCATCTGTGCAAAGTTTAATTTAAGGATAGACATGTCGAGATAGCCTCGTGGGAGCTCGCTACAGATTCGAACATCCATTGTCTATGAGCTGAAGGAGAATAGAATATTACGCTGTAGAGAAAATGGAAACTATACCGTTTATTTAATATTGTATATTGTGTGATATTAAGGTCATCTAGTACTTAAAATTACTACGCTTCTACAGAGTACCAGAGTTGTATTTTGTAACACCTATTAAAATTATTACTGGTAATGAGGTATTCCCTTTTTCTTCTCCCGTTATCTGAGATGCAAACGTATGCCCTTAATTACTTATCTAGTATGGATCTACATCCATTTATCTGCACGTAAGTTATTCTTGTGGCGGTTAAGTTATACTTTACGTATAGTGACCTAAGCTACTTTACATCTCTCCTAACAAATTCCAAAGTAAATATTATTATCACCTTATCGTCTACCATTTTTTTCAGGAATGCTAGCCATTGTTTTAGCATTACTAAGATTCCCATTAACCACACCTAAAAAGATTAAACGCTTGTATTGGGAGATTGCAACAATAATCGAATGGCGGATTCGAACTTACTATGTTAAGTTACGCGGACCGTACCTTAAATCATTAGAATATTACCGCATTATTGTCTAAGGGCTAATTATTACACATTGCAAGTTTAATTCGCCTTCCCTTCAATAGTTACGTCACTTTAATATAAGATACAGTGTATAATGTCTTTTTCAACCTAAACAGGTATCGTATTGTGGGTTTAGGTAATCTGCAATCACCTAGTTAGATACATCAACAAATATGGTACATCCGTTACAGAAAAGAATGTTCTACCGTAGACACCTTTATTGTTATATTTAAATTTTTCTTTCTTTTCCTGATGAGGGAGCTTATGTAATTTTAAATTTCCAAGTACTGCAAAATAGTCACTTGTCTTGTTTAATCACGATTTTAAAATAAAAATTCTCGACGAATTAAAACAATTAAAAAGAACTTAATTTAGATATACAGCAATATGTTATTAAATTAATATCAAATAGCTTTAAATAAACTTATTGACAATATAAGATAAAATAACACACACACACACTCGCATGCATACACACATAATAACAAACAAAATGTTTTAAATTTGAACAGTGGTAGAGCTACACTGCAGTTTGTTTCTAACTGCAGAATGAATGGGTCAGCTCGACTGGGGTAGGATCACGCCCTCACATAATACCAGCGTAAAATAGCAACATAATGCTGCTGCGTTTCGACTGGTGAGTTTAGGAATCCGGTGACCTTTACTTTACTGTACACGACCGGTGACGTGACTTTTTACTGTACACGAGGCATTCAATCTCAGTCCTCAAGGGTGACTACGCATTATGATTCCTTGTCAAGGATGAATGCAGATGTTGGGCCGCAGGAATATAATATAGGCACTTAACATCAGGTTTGTATCTCTCAATGTAATTAAAAAATCTCTTTTCTTTTCTTGTATCAACTATATTTTAATTAGGTCAATTAGGTTAATTAGGTATTAGGTCATTTTTATAATTTCCTGTACTTAAGTAATGGAAGAGCAGCGTCTCCTGGCACAAGCATTGAGAGCTCTAAAGGATCCTCCATATCCATCATTAGTAAAGAAATAATTGTGACTTGTTAATAAAATAAAAAATATTACTATTATATAAGCAGTTAACCATCTATGTAATTGTAAGTCTATACACTGAACAACGTATCCCGGAAGATAACGAATGCACAAACAAATAAATCTGATTCCGGGATCAGACTGCAACGTTCGAACATCAAAGAGATACGCCATGTTATAAATCAAATATAAGAAAGCTTTAAAATGCAATAGAAGTTTTATCTTTTCTTTTAGACTAACTTCAGTAAGAAGTCCAGTTGTCTTTGTATTCATTGAGTTTTTTTTAAAATACAATACTGTAATGCCTTAGTGCTTTTAATATTGAGATTGGTTGTTTTATGAAACTTTGTTAACGGAGCACTTTAAAGAGGTACTGTATAGTGACGAGAGTTTTAGTACAGTTCCCATTAAAAAAAGTCCATTTTATAAGCAGCAAAGTTTTCATTATTACGGAACATCCTATATAATAATAGCTACTAGAGATAAAGAAAACCTACTGAGATTGATACCACATACTAACGTCTTAGATACCACTGCTCATTGGCTGTCTTTATATTTTAGAACAAACCTGTGGAAATGTTAAATCTATCAAATATGATACTTATGATACATGACGTTTGAGAAGCGTAAACGACACGCATGAGATGTGGTTATGGATTCGATCAAATTTGAACGCCGTGTTAACGTCAAAGTACCGAGCTTAGTAGTGGGATTTAAAGTTTTGAGATATCAGTGAAAATCATAATAAAATTTAGTTCAATAGTTGCCTTTTAACTTAAAGAAAGCTCAAGTAATAAGTGAGGTTTAGGTGTTCGGTCGCAATTTTTCGAAATAAAACTTTCTTATATCGGATATTGTTATAACTCAGTACAATCATGTTCTTTTTATTTTATAACTTTGTGCCCTTTTCAATCCACTTTCCCTGTAGACAACCTATAAACAAGCACTAAAACATCGCTACATATAACGTAGTGTTCTCGAAATGTCGAATCTGTCATAAACACCCGGAGCCGGGCGTTTGCTGAACAAATATCAATAAAATTGACGACGTTCTTGTGACACTCTGACCCAAATGTATCTGTCGTATTATTGAGTTATAAATATATCGATGCCATGTTAAGAAGACCCTCCACATTTCTGATGGGGGGAAATGACTCGAGTGCCTAGACCCTCCACATTTCTGTCGGAAATGACTCGAGTGCTTCAGGTAGGTTCAAGGTATTTGGACATATATGTACATATTTTTTTTTTTTTTTTTTTATAAACAGGTTCACTTACGTGCGTTCACATAAAACCTTAGACATTAAAATATGTTAACATTATCACAATTACTACATAGTACCAATGTGACGGACAATTACAAGCGAACACCACATGCGCAAAAAACAAGTTTATACGCTATACAATTAATAATATAAAAATACAGGACATTCCTAACTACAAATTAAAATTAAAGATAAAGAAATGACAATTGGTTTTAAATTTGTGACATTGAAAGAAACATATATCCAATAATACTATAAAATAATTAAATTGAAATTAAAAACGCAATAAAACAATAATTAATCAATAAATAAATAAAAAAAATCATATTTTTGTTAGGGGATCCATCATCAAATAATTTTTTGCAAGTTTTACTTCGTAATTTGTAAAATATTTTGTTTTGATACATTAATGAATTTTAAATGATTAAGAGTCTAGTTTAACGTCTGAGTTTCCAGGCCACTGTTCTGGTGGTTATCGGATTGCGTCAAACTGGTTAGTAATAATAGGTTACCATTTTTTGTGGATTCTCGAGTACTTGGCTGTTGGGACTACAATTGGTGGCCAGTGCAGTAGTCATGTTTGAGATATAAAGAGCTCCAGGTGATATATCTATATAGGATATATATATCTTTATGTACTAATACTTGTCTCTAAATTAAAATGTGTACGTGTGAACGCATAATATTTTATATATATATTTAAAGATATACAATCCGTCAGAACTACTATTTACATATTAATCTACCATTGTTAAGAAGGATTTTTCTAACAAACCTTTCTTCCGTTTTCTCTATTTCCATTAGACGAAATTACGTATTTGTTGTGGCAACGAATAAAAATAACTATTCTTACATATTGTTTGGGGTTCGATGTCAGTCTTATATTAAATTACTCTAATTCTTTATTACTATAAGTCTTAAATAGCAATAACTAAACTAAATAAGTAAGTCCGCAATCTAGTTATAATCCACAGTTTATAATATAAATCATAGACACCCTAGTTTCCCATTATGTCGATTTACTGGTGATATGTGACCCGGACGTTTCACGTTATGCCATAGTTGTCAAGAGTCGTAAACATGCTGTCGAGAATAGTCTCGAAGCTTGACGGAATATTTGGCGATCTTACGCTGACTCCGGCTTAATTAAATGGGAATTGTTGAGAGACGAAATTAAATTGGAGAGGATAAGTTATGCAGAGTGATTCAAAGTTTCACTCTCGACGGTTCCGTGGACGCTGGTCATCTGACATCTTAATCTCGTCTAATAATATTTTAAATTAATGTCTATAAATGTTATGTTTTCGTGTTTTATTCAAGTTATTATTTGAGCTTACTATTAAATTTTTATATATATATATATATATATATATATATATATGTATATATGTATATAAATATATATATATTAATGGCTATTTATTATTTATTAATTGTTTAATCTCTATACTGTATCAGGTTGTTGTTGACGTTTAATTAAATTCCCACTTAATTTGGATTTGATTGTGACTACCTTTAATTTCATTTTAAAATTTATGTAATAAATTTAATTATGATTCGTTTTATTTGATTACGATATTATTGAATTTATTTAATTCTGGTTTTATTTTGAATCAGTTATTGTTTAGTTCTCTCCATTCATTAATTTTTGTAACACTTTAACGGTTAATTATAACAAATGATGTGTTCATCTTTAATTGGTGTATGCATCAGATTTGACTTTATGTATTTATGGATTAAGAATGTTTTTATGTATGCACTGGAGATGAACCAAATTAAATAAATAAAAAAAGACATTTACGAGTATATAATTTAACCTTGAATAGATCACATATATAGCGCCATTCAATAAGAAGTAGCCACTCTACAGGCTTTCTTATCCATTATTTATCGGTGCTACGAGCTAAATGGCCAGCACATTGCAATAATAAATTTTTTCATTCATTGCTTTACAACTTGATAAAATATTCTATTTTTATCAATCGGTCCATTACCTTTGTACATTTGTAAATAAAGAAAAACAAAGGCCATAAAGCTCAACGTAAGTAAGGTTAAATATGTCTTTATTTTTCTCTTGCAGACATAGAAGATCATTGAAATGTTATATTGCAGAATGCCAAATGTAAAACCCCGAGTTCGATCCAAAGAATAACATTCCAAATATTTTGAAGCAAACGCTCCGACGCGGAGGACTGAGGCCGAAATCCGTTTCAATTTTCTGCTACGCGGCCAGAGATTGAAGTTGTGACTCGTCGAATTTTCCACTGGACTTGCGGCTTTGACTCGCTCCCTTCACTAAATAACAAGTGGGGTGTCTTAGCGAACCGAAACTAAATTGGTACCGCTTTGGGCGATGGTCGCGCCGTACCTTTGAAGACGACTTTCCTCGAGGGTAAATAATGATCACTGGCTTGAAGTTATAAGATTGAATAAACATTAGCAGAGTTTAGAAAGGCTCTAACAACAGTGACGTGAAATGTTGGATATATACCTCAAAGCGGTTACGTTTTCTCTTGTTTTGAACTAAAATTACATCGAGAATGGTAAATAGTGAGTTTAATAATTATATACATTTTTTATATATATAAACTTCTTCAACATTTTGGAAAATATGGTTCATGTATTTTATCTGATACCTATTGCTACATTTACGTATGTCGATGGTATATTAACTCTTTAAGGTGTGCAATTTTAGATCCGCAATTCCAAATCCGCGAACCCTGAATCAGATGAAGCCAACACGGCTAGCAGTGGCAACACTATCTAGGTTTTGATTTACGATTGGATTTTGAGTTTTTATATAACATACAATGTTGACATGTTGACTTTATGAAGGTTTTTTTATAGAATAGGTGGCCAACGAGCAAACTGCCCACCCGATGGCAAGTGATCACCGCCGCCCATGAACATCAGTAACACCAGAGGACTCGCAAACACGTTGAGGTCCTTTAAGTAAGGTGTAGGCTCTATTATAGTGTACTTGAACAACAATTAAGAGGCCTTGTGATCAAACTTTAAGTATGCCCCGTCTAGTCGTGTTCTCTGGGGTGAAATAAGATTATATATCGATCAATACCTAATTATTTTAAAGGTGAACAATTCAGTGGGTCATTTGGAACATTAGATAACGTGTCGACGACATTTAATATTTTGTGATAAAGATTAATTAGTATATTACAATGTATTCTATTGCTTATTATTTTTCGTCGCATAAAGCGTAAGGCCAATGTGTTTCGATGAAACTACGGACATTAATATTGGTGACGAGGAAATGCATTTTAGTCATTAGAGGTGTCAACGCATCTATATTATGACTCTTAAGGGATGATGAATTTATCGTGAAATTATAATAATAGCTAGTAAATTAAAAAAAAACAATGGAAAACATATAGAAAAAAATCATAATGATAGCGCAGCTAGTCGGGCATCTCTACAAAAGCACAAAAATTCCCTATAAAAAAATCGATCCGATATCCGATAGGACCTTTACTTTAACGGTATTTATTAATAATTTTCTACAAATATTCAAGAAACGCTTGGTCATGAAACTCTTAGCACTTGTGCACATGTATATATATAAATATATATATATATATATACATAGATCATATTCTTGTTTATATATAAAATTTTATATTAAGCTAGACTTAATTACTGGTGTAGTGTACGTGACGCAAATTAAGATTTTCTTTCGCGACTTCTGTAGTAGCCAGTAATCGTAGTTAAAAGTAATGGAGTTAATAATATATTTACACTTAAAGATTTTATCCATCATTCTATATCCCATTAATCTTACAAGTACTAGCATCAATATATTAAAAATCTTTGTTGTTTAGTTATCGTGGTTATAATACTTTTGTTTTATACTGTGATATAAAATCTGTGCTTAGTATTATAACATTTACTTTACTCCCCATTTTCCTCTATGTAGTCCTTACGTCTTGTTTCGTGATAATAAACGCTTATAGGAGCAGCCGTAAGACGTCCGTTTTCTTTGGCGGTCGGGCAATAAATGACCGAGACGGCGCAAAGCGGCGTATGTGTTTAAATATTAACAAACTACCCTCTTTACCGATTCAAATGTAGCGGTTTATTACTGCGGCTCATGACTTCTTAGTGTTTATTTGCTATATGTTAGATTTAAGGATATCGTAAGTATAAATAAAATTTAACATTTTTATTTGAAATTTGTGTCACAAAAGCTTATATTATAGCGTTTAAAATGAGATTTTTAGCATATCGAAAAATAATAGCGTTAATGGTTATTTGATACAGTTTTTATAAGGTTATAGATATTACTGTAGTTAAAAAAAAAAAAAATAGAAATGAAATGATAGTGACGTGATCAACGATATGGAATATTGTTAGGATAATGATATAAGATAATGATGGTTTTTGCGTAATTATCTCTAAAATATAATTCTTGAGATTGTCCCGCACATTTTCGCAAATGTTATACAAGCACAAATAAACATTATAAAATTCAATTAGTTAAAGCATATCGTTACATTATTACATAATCATACCATAATTTCTTTGTTTAAAAAAAAGAAAATTTACAGTGAAAAACACACCAAGCGAGCTCGTAACTTTAATTGATTCATATAACTCTTTGCCTTGAGCAATTTAAAACGAGAAGTGAAGTGAAACCCGCGCGATAAAAGTTGGAAAGTGCCGTTGAAAAGAATCACTTGTAAAATTTTTAATGGCTTCAACTTACCAGGTGGTCTAATCATTGGGCGCAGGTGTGACGGGAACTGAGGTGATTTCGCCAAGTTTGGAATACGCTTAACTACCTTATAGGTTGCTACGTCAGAGAAAGATTTTTTTTTTTTATAGCATTAAGAGTAACAAACGAGCACACAGTTCACGTGATGGTAAGTGATTCCTGCGGCCCATGACATCTACATTCATCCTTGACAAGAAATCATAATGCAGATGCGTTGTCACCCTTGAGGACTGAGATGGAATGCCTCGTCTCCAGTAATAGGTCTCCGGATCCCTGCACTCACCAGACGAAAAACAGCAGCGTTAAGCTGCTATTTTACGCTGGTATTCTGTGAGGGCGTGGTCCCCGGTCGAGCTGACCCATTCATTCTGCAGCTAGAAACAAACTGCAGTGTAGCTCTACCACTGTCGCGCCTTAATATAAAACAATATAATTATGTGTCATTTTCTTTATTATAGCTCTAACAAGAGAAACATGTGGAATTATTAGTTACTTTAGAAAAGGTTTTTTTATATATATGGTGATGTACGCCTTAAATAAAAACTATCTGAAGGTTAAATGAGTTGGTTTGATCAGGAAGGGCCACGCCTTTACAGAGCGCTAGCGCAAAACGTCAGCCAAACTGCTGTGCGGCTTTTGGTGAATAAAAGAAGTTGGTGCTTCTATTTTCTGGAAGGGAGACATTTAATCCATAAAAAAGAAATAACAAAGCGTGTTTTATCAAAATGTAGCTACTAAAGAATACCACCATTGTCATCATCACCAGCCCATCATTATTTCACTGCTAATTAGAGCCTCTAGCGTAGAAAGCACGATCCTGATACACCAGTAAATCTATCGGCTTCCTTCGGCGTCCTATACTGAGATTGCCAATACGAGGACTTTTCATCGCTTTACAATGTAGAATACTATAACACAAATAGGTCGTATCGAGCACATAATTTTTTTTATTACATTGAGAGTTCCTAACGAGCACACAGTTCACCTGTTGTTTAGTGATTCCTGCGGCCTATGAAATCTACATTCATCCTTGACAAGAAATCATAATGCAGATGCGTTGTCACCCTTGAGGACTGAGATGGAATGCCTCGTCTCCAGTAATAGGTCTCCGGATCCCTGCACTCACCAGACGAAAAACAGCAGCGTTAAGCTGCTATTTTACGCTGGTATTCTGTGAGGGCGTGGTCCTACCCCGGTCGAGCTGACCCATTCATTCTGCAGCTAGAAACAAACTGCAGTGTAGCTCTACCACTGTCGCGCCTTAATATAAAACAATATAATTATGTGTCATTTTCTTTATTATAGCTCTAACAAGAGAAACATGTGGAATTATTAGTTACTTTAGAAAAGGTTTTTTTTATATATATGGTGATGTAAGCTTTAAATAAAAACTATCTGAAGGTTAAATGAGTTGGTTTGATCAGGAAGGGCCACGCCTTTACAGAGCGCTAGCGCAAAACGTCAGCCAAACTGCTGTGTGGCTTTTGGTGAATAAAAGAAGTTGGTGCTTCTATTTTCTGGAAGGGAGACATTTAATCCATAAAAAAGAAATAACAAAGCGTGTTTTATCAAAATGTAGCTACTAAAGAATACCGCCATTGTCATCATCACCAGCCCATCATTATTTCACTGCTAATTAGAGCCTCTAGCGTAGAAAGCACGATCCTGATACACCAGTAAATCTATCGGCTTCCTTCGGCGTCCTATACTGAGATTGCCAATACGAGGACCTTTCATCGCTTTACAATATAGAATACTATAACACAAATACGTCGTATCGAGCACATAATTTTTTAAATTACATTGAGAGTTCCTAACGAGCACACAGTTCACCTGTTGTTTAGTGATTCCTGCGGCCTATGAAATCTACATTCATCCTTGACAAGGAATCATAATGCAGATGCCTTGTCACTCTTGAGGACTGACTGAGATGGAATGCCTCGTCACCGGTAATAAAGGTCTCCGGATCCCTTCACTCGCCAGACGAAACACAGCAGCTTTATGCTGCTATTTCATGTTAGTATTCTGTGAGGGCGTGGCCCTACCCCGATCGAGCTGACCATTCTGCAGTGTAGCTCTACCACTGTGTAATATCGTAACGACTGTTCATTATAATTAAAATATATAGATTATGAAGCGTCAATCTTAGTCTTCGAAACTTAAGGTCGTGACGAATCCGCCATTCGACTTTTCTCGTGAGCCATCTCCTAGCACAAGCATTTGCAGCTTAGTTGGAGTGGTTAACCGGAATATTAGTAATGTTAATTGCATTGCCACTAATAAAAAGAAATTGATATAAATACATCACATGTGAAAAGTCTTAAATAATCTTATTAAAAGTTTATATAACCAACAATTTTTTTTGTATAGTTGAAAATATAACGAATTGTACATTAAATACAAATTTGTATATACTTACATACATCGGGTATAAATACATAAACCTTCTTCATTGTCTATACAATATTTTGAACATTGTAAATATCCTTTTAAATTAATGTAAGAAAATATTTTTCTTTAATAACGTGAAAAATTTTTTTTGCAAAATACGATAGTACTTTTATTCCAAAATATATATGACTGATATGATACTATGATACTGAATAAGACTGATGGCTGTGTTAGTTTTCGTTATTCTTCTTGTCTTGTCTATGCTATTATCTATATCTGTTTTGTGTATCATAATGAAATTTATAAAAGTAAATAAACAAGGAATGGCCTTACTTCCCAAATTACCAGCGTAAAATAGTGACAAAAAATCAGAAATGAATGATTTAGAAAAAACTATTTTTCACAACAAACTAGAGCAATTGAATAGAATAATGGACTGGTACGAATGGTAACGGGGCTAAAATCGCATCGAGCGACTCCGAAGGCTGCAAGTGGCTACTGCAGAATAATTTATCAAAAGCGCCCGGTGCTTTTGTTCAGGACTGGCCTTTAGGTGGCTCGCTTATGCAGTCTGAAATGTATTTTATTAGAGCAAAGCTCCGTGCACGCTTTTGCCATTTTATAAAGGTTTATAAACGTATTTTTATGCCTGATGAGAATTAAACTGTTTTTTTTGTTAATTTAATTAAATTTCTTGGAATATGTTTGCCAGATGTATGAATGAAGAAATGTATTTAATTCTGTCAACAATTTTGAGTGAGATTATTTTTAAAAATAATATTTATTCGCTTAGATAAGAATTATGAATAGTATTATTGGGATGTTGCATAACAAAGTAAAAAATATATATTTTTCAAATGTTAAAAATAATCTAGGATTTGCTTTAGCGGTATATTTGAAAATAAAATAACAAAATATTTACCTTCTTTATGGTATTAAAACTCTAAATGATATAATGAACTAAAACGCGAACGGCATTAATGAGTATACTCGTATTTAAATACATATGACGTTTATTTAATTTAGCTTATAGATTATGTAAATTTGGATTTTTATTTCAATTACTTTGCATCCAGAGGTTCTGAGAATATAGTATTATATAAATGAAAGCAAATAGCAAATTATAAAAGCAATTTATTATAGAACAAAAATTTATTGCAGTTGAGTCATACAAGATTGAATAATTAACAAATAACATTACTTATATTCCAGTCAACCACACCAACTAAGCTGAAAATGCTTTTGCTAGGAGATGGTTCACGGCAATGGTTTGACGGTGGATTTAACCTTAAATTTCGCAGACCGTACCCTAAGCCATTAGACTATTGGCGCATTGGATTATATTAATGACAATAAACTTTTTTACTAGAAATTCCATATATTAAAGTTAAAATTTTAGTTTAATTATAACACTTAAAACAACACTACTATAAAAAAAAAAGAAAAAAAAAGGATGACAAAAGTCATCGCCCAGCCAATACAATTTTTACAATACCAACACTAAAAAAATAGAGTAAAAATAGTAAAGTCTCTATATATAACTCCAACCGTTAGGCCTCCTCTCTAGAAAAGGCGTTAGAGCATAGTCCACTATTACTCGCTCTATTACGGATTGGCGGACTCCAGATGTTTTCTAAATTTATATTTTTTAAATTTATTTCTTAGACATGCAGATTCCCTTACGATGTTTTCCTTCACCGCCGAGTACGTGGCAAATTTGCACTAAAATTGGAATTGACAATTTCATTCGTGACAACACCGAAGCTTCGGTAGGTCAGTGTTCAAGCGCTCGCTTCTAATTCATGAAACGAGTCCGAGGGCTTTTACAGCTTCACCGGGTTAAAAGGTGACCGAGCGCTTAGGGCACTCAGCTGAAACCTTTAATGGGTAACCATCACAAGGATTCCCGACAGGCAGCCTCGGCTTGGACCGTTACTCGACCGACTTGTGGGTCCGAAATGGTCCAACCTTGGCTCGGCCTGTTGCTTAATAGGCAAGCAAAACGAGTTCATTCCTCAGTGCCGGCACCAATTACTAATAAGCAAATATTATTACATTGAGCACGATATTATAAATTTAGTCAGACTAACGTACACATTATAACCGGAGCTTTCCCTTTGTCACATCAATCATGCAGAGTTGGCTCCCCTGTCGCCGTTGCGGTCTGCGAACGTTCACGTACATAACGCGTCCCGTTCCCTTGTACCAGCTGGTATTAACACAGGAACATTACGGGAATGACTCGGCTGAATGTGGCCTGACGCAATAATGTATCGCAGTCCCTTATTCAGTTTCAGGAATCGCATAAAACGTGCTGAATAGTTTGGATAGTTTGATTTTGTGTAAGTATTTTGTATTTATATTATTATATTGAATGTTTATAGTTTTAATGTCGCCTTGATCTGTAAACTGTAATGTCAAATAAATAAAATTATAATACAAATTATATGCGCGTCTATTTATCATCTAATTTTATTTTATCTTTCGTGTTATAAACGAGCTCAAAGTTTACCTCATGTTACTTGTAAGTGATAATTGCAATCTTTAAGTGACTACGCATCTGCATTATGATTCCTTGTCAAGGATGAATGAAGATATCATGGGCCGCAGGAATCACTTGCCATCAGGTGAACTGTGTGCTCGTTTATAACTCTTAATGTAATTAAAAAAAAACCTTTTCAGCGATAATATAGCTATTTTGAATAATCAATTCAAAACAATCACAAGAATCAACGACTATAAAATTACGCCGGTCAAAAGCGCATTGCCCGAAAAATATTTTAAATTCAAATATGCAACACAAAAGGGAAAAAATATAACATTGCCTGTAGCGCTACAATCAGCTGGAGGGACGACACAAAAAACAAAAAAAAGTACAGTCGACCGCCAATCAACAGAGTAGGTACCACCAATCCATCAACATGTCGCTGCGGTGGTTTTCCAATTTTCATGCGAAGTTTTCATCTTCTGCGAAAAGCAATTAAAAACGCAGTAACTCGGTCAGACGACCGGCCATTCATCATACCTACTTGATCACGACGTCACTTTTGATAGAGTTAGTTAACAATGATAAATACGCAAGGTAATATAATATACTACTACAATTTTACAAAACTTATTTCATATAAAATGGTTGGAATGCTTTAACCGACGTGGGACATAATCTAGCAGTGCCGAGATAGCTCAGTGTCTAAGAGCGCGCTTTGAATCCCCGGTGCCGGTACAAATGAAATGATTAATTGAAATTTTAAGTGCTGATTTCTCTACGCACGCATTCCGAACGAAGAAGTGGTGCTACAGATAGCAAATATTAATAATAGTGATATTAATGTAGATAATTCTTAGTCAGAAGCAACTGACCGAGCCTTAGGGCACCCTCGAGTCAGACGCTCTCGCGGAACAGGGTACGGTCCATGCCGAGGTTCTCTCTTGGGAGCCCATGTCCTGGTCTTGTTTAGCCACGAATAGAGGTCTCGACTGAGCTCCATAAGTGCTCGGTCACCTCTCAACCCGGCGAAACTGTAAAAGCCATCGGGCTAACAGCGGCCATCAGCCAGAAAAAAAAAGCAAACAGAAACAATAGCCAGCTATTAATCACAGATGCGGATTTACAGTTATAAATTTTTGATGTTATAAATATTTACTAGTGTCGCCTGTGGTCCAAACTCGACCATTTGTATCTCGAAACATAAGTAATTGATCTGTGTGTAAAATCTTATTTTATAATAAGATTACACGCTTCAGCTATTTTCTAACAGCATGAATGTGTCGTGATAGGACCACGCCCTCTCATAATAACAGATTGTAATAAGACTACCATGTTTCTTATAATGATTGGATGCTGGTACCAACAATGAAGAATTCCACATCAATCTTTGTTGAAGATGTATGAGCTGCAGACTTCGCTTACCGTCAGTTCAATTGCAAGTTGGTTTGCCACCTATAATAATATTATTAAAAAAATGAAATAGGGTATATAGTGCGAAAGAGTCATCACAAGGCATTCCATCTCAGTCCTCAAGGGTGACAACACATTTTCATTATGATTCATTGTCAAAGATGAATGATGCGTACTTATTTGTTACTCTCACTGTAATAAAAATATAAATTTCTATTAATTCCAAAAACTGAACATATTCGAGACCTAAACAAAGAAAATATTGCCCAAGAATTGCAAGTCTGCAGAGAGAAGCTGAGAGGCCATCGAAGAGATATACGGCGAGGTAACGACGCTTGAAGTTAAATAAGCTCTGCTATGATGTACTTTAACGTTAGCTCTTATGAGAACTTTCTTCCGCTGCATCCACGACACAATTCACAAGCGCTAGCGAGTTTTTATGCCCATTATCTTTTTAACTGGCATTCATTAGCTTGGTGTGAAAATTAACTTATGTTTGAATGTTATTGAATTTTCTAATACAGTTTTCACTTTTTATTATTAATTAAGAACCGAAGATAATATAATAATTTTATGATAACGTTTGTACTTTAACAAAGACTTGTACTTGGTATAACGGTATCAATTTTTTAATTTCAAAATTAGGAGCCATTATAACAAACACCAGATAACACAGCACCGTTATCAGACTGATGGCAAATGACTCCTACGCTACACGACACACGTATTGATCCCCGAAAAAGACTCATAATGCAGATGCGTTGCCTTCCCTAGATGAAATACCTTATTACCTGTATTGGTATTAAGGTTGCAACATATAATTAAATCATATGATTATATTTACTTTTTTATCTATTATTGTAACATGTTTGTGTTTTTTCAGCTATTTAATAACAGTTTCTTGGGTTTTTACTATTTATATATGTCTGCTGTCAATAAATGCGGTAAGTTTTTCTTGTTATTTCTTGCTACGATATGATGTTATATAATTTATTTGTGTGTATGTATTTATATTATGTATTGCTATACATGTATATATATAAATATATATATATACATATATATATATATATATATATATATATATATATATATATATATATATATATATATATATATATATATATATATATATATATTGCATGTATATTTTAAATAATTACACCGCGCCTACAACTATTTTTACACGACGAAAATTTTACTTTTCTTTTAAATTAAAATATATATTAATTTGGGATATCTACATAGGTATATGTGTAATAAATAAAAAACTAAATCAAACAAATCTAATGCACGTACCGATGAATGACGAAAACATCAAATGTTGGATACGAATGATTATCGTATAACATTTATATATTTTTTTATAATATTGAGAATAACAAACGAGCACACAGTTCATCTGTTCATCATGATGACAAGTGATTCCTGCCGCCCATGTAGATGAATGAGATTCATCCTTGACAAGGAATCATAATGCCAGTGCGTTCATTCTCACTCATCAACAGTAATAAAGGTCTCCGGATCTCTAGATCACTCACCAGATGTAACACAGCAGCATTATACTGCTAATAAAATAATAAAGACCACAAAACAATTACTCAATCATAACCAAAAACATGGGTATTTATTGATTGTATAATAACGTTTTCGCTTTAAATTGTCCTTGACTGTAAATTTAAATTTGTGTAAATGTAGATTCAAAATTTTAATGGGCAGTTTGTTATGTAACTATACACTTACCTACAAGTTGATTGTGGATTCTCTGCTATGAATAGTATATGTCAACTCTACGCAAATATCGAAGTTTATTTCTACAGATAAATCACTGTTTAGGGAACTAGTGAACTTTGCATTAAAAACAAAATTTATTGCGATGCAACTGTCAAAATTCTAATATCTTTAAAATGTTTTCTGAATGATATTCAAGATTATATTATTATATATAGGACGTCTAGAACATTTTTGTAGAATAGGGATAGTCCCAATATCAGCTGCCTTACTTCAAAATAATATTCCGTATGATATGACACCGTGAAAATAACTAAAAGTAAGCAGTCTAAATTTCTAACTGCAAAAACTGCTGGGTTAAGCGTCTCTGCTAAGTACAATATCTAGGTTCTCCACTGAAGCTTACTTTTTAAGTTAGACCTAAAAATATAGCCGAGTCGTATAATGTAAAAAAAGAATGCAATAAATGTTACCGTTACAGTTTTCATATAGATATGGAAATAAAAGTCTCACGAAACTGTTAAACACAAAAAGCAAAAAATAAAACAATTATTCGAAACCGCACATTTATTTTGTTATAGTGCCTTAGAAAAATTATTAAGAGCACGAAGGCCATAATATGTTTCAAGTTCCAAAGCTAAATAAGTAGCAAGGGGGATGACGAAAATACACAAAAAGTAAAGGTAATTTTCCCTATTTAATGCGAGCTCTGAAAGGACAGCTATTTATTTTTAAACGTCGAGTAAATTTCATTACTTGAAGATTTTTTTTAAAGTTTCGTATGTTAGTTTGTTTATTACACTTGTTATATAAAACACTATCATAACTTTGCAGGGAGGTTAAGAAAATCCCAAGTTTATCAATTATGTAAATATGATTCAAGTGTAATTTTAATTACGAATGTAAATATAAAATTATATATAGCTATATAATTAAACCGGAAACCAAATATATTAAGTGGAAATATTTTTAACGGAAAGAGTTTACGTGGTAAAGCTACACAGTAGTTATAAACAAATAATAGCACATAGGTAAGGACCACACCTTCAGATAATGTCTAGTATTTCGTATGTGAGTGTAGGACTAGAGAATAAATTACTGGTACTGTGATATTCCATCTTTGTCTTCAGGGTTGATAACATCTAAGGATGTATTATAGACGAGTATCAATGGCCGCAGATAGGTCAATCAATATAGGATATGAATAGGATCAATTAATATTAGGTGGACTGTGTGCTAGTTTCTCACTCAGGAATATCATGAAAAGACAAATAAGATTTCAAACTCCTGGAGTACTTTAGTACAACACGCACAAGTGTACGTTCTTATGCTACGTCTGCACAGGAATCCATTTTATTACTGCACCAAATGCGGTATTGTAAATTCTCCAAATGACCGCAATGTGATTTAAGCGAGATTTCTCCTTTTTTGCGCTTTTAGTATCAGACTCGGTAGTGTATTGTGCACACTGCGTAGTTAATTAAAATCTTTTTCATTCCGCTTAACAAAATGTATAATGTGTTAGCACAGTATTGAAATTTACAAGTTCATGAAAAAAACTTGTAATTACCTACGTATCCCATATCTAATACTAATTTAAGAATATATATTTTATCCACTACCATGCCTAATGTTTCTTTAAGAATTACACCTCATTGTTAACAATTTGGAATTTAAGAAGTTCGTGCGTTTCTTGCCGGTCCTTCTCTCTGGCTCAATTTCTTGGAACCATAAACCTAATTTTTATTATATTTAATTGTAACTATACTGTTGTCGACTTGATTGTGAATTGTGAAGAGAGGCAGTCTCTACACTGAAATTTGTGTTCAATTTGAATCTATGACGTATTATTAAAATTGGTCGAGTATTGTAAAAAGGAAAAGAATTACATGTTATATCTCGACTTGTATAATATTTGCTGTATTGGTCTGATGGTAATTCTGTTTTCTAGTTCATACACATGTCATCACAACACTTGGTTCAAGTATTAACTAACGTGTTATGAACTTAATTATTTATGTATCTCATGATAACTTTTAATAATAGTAATAACTTTTTATTCTCATCTCCACAAATTATTTAAATTTAAATAAACAATGGTATTTATTAAAAATATGATAGTTGACAGTCGTTTGATTTGTAATTAATCTGGAGCCTAAATTAACCTGTAGCCTCTTTTTTAGTGCACCAACCTAGTCAAAAATGTATATGTCGTGGAGATAATTGAGGATTTTTATAGAAGAATGTTTAAATAAATTAATTGATGTATGTTAAATTTTTTTTTGTGTATGTTTATGTTTGTGTGTGTATTTATGTGTATATTTTATGCACGCTTATCTGTACATATGCACGGGAGGAAAAGAGTAGTCTATTTCCCTATACTTTGTAACACGCACTAAACTTAACACAGGAGCGCTATGCTGCCTATCTTTGTCTATCTGTTTTATATCCTCGAGTTGACCATTGACCCATTCATGAGCCAAATGTTAAAAATGATAAAGTAGCTGAACTTTATAATTTTTAACATTTGTTACACCATCCACAATATTATATTACAATAGAAGCTTGTACAATTGAACGGTAATGTAACAATATATCTGATTTTTAAAATACATGTCCATATTCATTTTTAATACACAAGTCGGTCGGATGAACTCCGGATTATTGCGATTTGGATTTTTTTTTGTTTTCGACTCCAGCCCCAGCGACGATTTATTCACTCAGACAGATAACGCGTTCCCTTTTTTGCCCTCAAGCGATGTTTAAATAATTCTCGGCGCCCCCTTTGTTCTTGTGCCGTGTTACTGCGAGTTTGTAAGTTGTGATCTGCTGTTGTTTGTATTTTAGAAATACGGAAGAGGGAAGTTGCCGAGCTCGGGACATTTTTATCGTTGTGTATGAAGTGACGATAACGTACAAATTATGTTTACCTTAAATATGTGGTATAGCTGTTTATATACATATATAGGAATCTGACATTTATTGACCTTAAAATAAAACATAATGATGATGATATTAATTTATCCCTAATGGGAAAGGCAAAGGATTTTAGTCCATACAGCCGGGTCTTGTTCGTATGATGGTTGGTCTGGAACTTATAAAACATAATGTTATATTACAATTAATCAACGTTTCTTATAACGTATCGACTGTTGAAAGCACATAACACCCGCTCAGTTGTTCGTCGTGACTTTGAATATTTAAATATAATAATATATTTGTACATAATGTTGGTTATATAAGTTATAATAGTATAGTACTTGATATACGGTTTTTCAGCTGCCAGCTTTTACCTTTCATCAAACGAATACTAGATACTAGAGAGGTCAGTCTTTTACCCAACGGGTGATCAACGAGAAGTTGATTTCTAGTAATATTAAAATTCTATGGTATTCCGGCTAGTGCAAGCTATGGATATTATTATCGTATATATATTATAAAATAATTATTTTTGATATGACTTAGTTATAAAGAGGTTTCATTGCTATTCATAGGATCGAGAATCTAGGGTACTTTTTTTTAAAAAATAGATGGAAAACGCGCAAATAGCCATAACCCGATCATAAGTGATTACTGCCGCCCATGAACATTCGCAACACCAATGGTTGCCAGCCTTTAAGAAAGGTGTAGGCTCTATTCTTGAAGTATCGGTTCGGAAACACCGCTGGCGACAGCTGATTCCACTGAGTATTTATTGGAAGGCATTGGAAGTTATAATAAATATTAGTTAGTAAAAATAAAGATAAATATTATGTGTAAATACAGTCTGTAACCATATGCTATCAATTCCTAACAATAACTTGAGTGTTTACATGCAAAGTACTACTACAAATAAATCTTATATTTCTGTTTACTTAAGTATATTGTAAAATAAATAAAATTCTTCTGAAGATTTGTTATTCACACACACTATGTTGGGCTTACGAGTTTTTTTTTATTAAACTAAGTATGACAAATTAGTACTCTTTTAGGGCTTTAGGCTTAGGTAAGCACTCCTGAGCACTCATTTGTCACACTTATAAGTGGTAAGGGATATGCACATGCGTTGCGTTGTGACTATTAAGATGGAATCCTCGTAACCGGATCTGTGGATCCCTACGCACTACCTACGTCGTAGCGTTATATTTTACGTTACGTTAAGTTACATCCATATAATGGTGTTCTCTTAAATACTTTAATTTACATAAGTTTTTTATTAAGTTTTAAGATTAAGGACCTTTCGTTTCTTAAATGTAAACATACATCCAAGAGCTTCACGATCATCATGGTCTCTCGCACTATCAGTAAACCATAAAATATTACCTCATACCGTATTAAATATTTCCATAGAAAAACTCAATGTCCATATACATTGAAATAATACGCGTTTCCAAAACAAATACTGACTGAAATGAAGCTAAATATAACACACCACAAATCCACCTCCAAACACTTGAGGTACGCCGTGTTCGCAATGACACTTTAACAAAGCATTTGAGAGCCTTATTTTTCCGAGGATTCCAACCCTCTCCCTCACGGAACGAATTGCGTAAAAACTGGGTCAAAGAGTGACATGTTTATGTGAACAAGTTATACGTTTCATAAAACTGACTTTGCCTAATTTTAAATAGGAATTAACGCTAAATATATAATTGTATGATATTTTGCTGCTTATTTCCAGAGATTATAACAAATAAAAGATTAAGAGAAAGCACTAACACTTCATTGAGGCAAAATTTTGTTTTTTATTTAATTTTTTATGGGAAAATTAGAATTTTAATAATTTAACAGAAATACAAAACAAGCTGTGCTGTGTTGAAAAAATATATAGTGGATTGTAAATAACAAATAGTAATAAGATCTCTCGATCATTATGTTATTTAAACAAAACCTTTCTTTAATAATGTTAACTGTAACTACAGCTCAACAAAGATTCAAGATGAACATGCGTTGCGTTACCAATGTATTATTAATTACATGGAATGCCTAATTACCTGAAACGGGGTATTCCTGAATCACCATATGAAGTACCACCGGCGATATGCTGATATTTCACGCAAGCATTCTCTGAAGAAGCGATCTTTCATAAATTATCAAGAACGTGACTCCACCACTATCGAGTATATGTTGATTACTGCAACTAATATATGTGTATTATATATATAAATATAAATATATATATATATATTTATATATATATTTATATATATATTTATATATATATATATTTATATACATATATATTTATATATATAATGCCTCTTCATCAATATAGGATCACTGAACCCTTATAATTGTGGTTTTTGATTAAACTTGGATCCTATAAAATCTTCGTTTTTTTTCTGTCAAGTCACTATATTGTACGCAACTTGATTCATTAATAAATAAAAATATTTATTAATAAGTAGGAGATATATTTTGAATAAACTTAAATTTAAATTATATGTAATATACAATATGTAAAAACATGTTTTCGTAATACATATTAAAATCCTTAGGGGTGACAACGTATCTGAATTATCAAGGACAATTGTGTCCTGGGTTGCAAATATCACTAACCACTGATGAACATAGTGCTTATTGGTCACTTTTACTACAATAAAAAAAACATATTTTTTTCATACGAGAGTTATCACACTTGCTGTGTTTAGACTGCTGAGGATAGGGCGACTTATTAGTCCTCAGGGTATCATGAGCCCGTATCACGAATCACGTACCATCTGACGAACTGTATGCTATATGTTTGTAGCCATAAATGTATTTAGGAACTATATATATAAGAATTTTTATTATACATTGTTTACAATATATAACATATTTATTTTACTTCTAAAACAAAAATATTACATTAAAATAGGCTCAAGTATTTAAGTTAATACTGTTTATCTATGTCAGAACAACTGTTAGGGTATTCGCCGTGTTGAAACCGTTATTCGGTCTCATCCAACATTTCCCGCGTCGGCAGCAAATCCATGACGGGTCGTGTGTCGTAGCAAATTGTGAGTGACGCAAATGGTCCTAGCTCTCCTCACTACACCTGCGTCCCTCATGACGTGCGTAATACATCACCGTCCGAAACGTAGACAGGGTTACTTACTTATGAAAAATATCGGGTAAGAAACAACTGTGAGTACAGTTGACTCCCTTAATAACGGTAACTTGTTTTAAATCCTAGAATAGTTTTTCGTTAATTTCTTTTATCATTGTAGTAGAGACATGGTGGCCCGGCGCTTTCAATTTATTGTACGCAAACTAACTGAATTCTGAAAAATCGGTGAAAGGAAACATCGTGAGGAAACCTGAATGTCGAAGATGTAAATTAAAAATAATATTTTAGACTTGTGAAGTCTCAGAGAGGAGGTATATAAATCCCAATACTGGGGGGATTTCTATATACAAGCTACATACACACGTTTCACCTGATGGTAAGTGATCCTTCGGCCCATGCACACATACATTCAATCTCAATAAGGAATTATAATGCATTTTCACTTTTGCAAACGAAGATGGTACCTATGTCTTATCACTTTTGTGTTCCTATTAAGTGAGATTGACCATGTGTGATTTCTCACCAATTTTACAAATACTTAACAACATTTATATAGATTTATATATATTTCTTTGGACTCTGGTAAGTTTTGAAAATGGCTACGATAAGAACTGGCCGTTCATGAAAAAAAAATTGACTGTAAACATTTTAAATTTCTTTTTTTGGCTTGCATAGAAAAGGGATTGTAAGAAGAAGCGCACGCTGGATTCAGTCATAAATCCTGGAGTTCTCGAGGAGAGAAGAGTGGCCACTTCTGACACCTGCGCGGAACTTCCTTTGCGTTTCTATAGCTTGTAATGTAAAGACACAGTGTAGGTAAGAACAGACTATTCATTATTTTACGTGTAATTTTAATAATGATAAAACTTAGTATCTCTTCAGATAGCAGACAAAAATTACCAAACCACAAACATATTTAATAATAACATTGATAAATATTTTTTTCATTATTGCTCTCGTGCCGGATAAAGTTTCTCCTTTTTGTTATTTATATATTATGCAGTTAATTGACATATTACGACAAATTATATTCATACACAATATTTCTTCTCAAAATAGTAAGCAACATTTATAACACACCTAAACTTAATAACCATTCAATATTTTTTATATTGCTCATACGCCTACTTAAAATACTTTTATTCTTCTGAAGTAATACTTCTAGCTTTAATACACTGTGGTATATGTTAACAGCGAATTAATGGGCGGAAGGCTGAGAAAAATATATGTACCGCGGCTGTTTCGGTCGGATAAACGTGCTTTTTTTCAAGTGGAAAAGAAAAATCGACGCGCGCTTATCGGCGGTCTCTATCCAAAAAGCTCTTTGATATAAAAAATGTTTCAATGAGAAATGTTCGCAATGCTCGCTTGAAACGGTATAAACGTTGAAAAGGTAGAGATTTTATAAAATACAGTATTCGTCACTTTATATAAACCTTGAATCTTCCGGTGCATGGAGACGAAACAAAGATTAAGTTAGGATTAAGTTGACAATCCAGCTGAATTTTTTTTTAATATTAGGGGTGACAAACGGATGAGTAAGTGATTTCTGCGCTACATAACACCCATATTCATCTTTGATAAAGACATCTACATTCATCCTTGACAAGGAATCATAATGCAGAAGCATTGTCACCCTTGAAGACTGAGATGGAATGCCTCGTCACCAGTAATAAAGGTCTCCGGACACTCACCAGACGAAACACAACAGCATTATGCTGCTATTTTACGCTGGTATCCTGTGAGGGAAGGGTCCTACCCCGATCGAGCTTACCCATTCATTCTGCAGCTAGAAACAAACTGCTTTACTACTGCGTGAACTATTACGGCAAAGATGGAATGTAAGCCGTAATAAGGTTCCAGGTCTCTTTTATTCACCCGACTAATTATCTACTAAGCTACTATTTTAACAATTTCCCTTTTTATTTACTAGTTAAGAAGAAAGACTGTAAAACTGCTGTTTGACGCAGGTACTCTTTAAGAGTCTGTGTGGTAAAGCGAGGAAAAATTCTATTTCTACGAGGAGCAGTCGTTGAATTTAACGTGTACATCGCGAGTGATTTTAATACTTCATCCTCATCATCTCAATGGTTAACGAGGTTAACAAGATACAGAAAATTTATGCCACAACTTTTATGTGAAATCACCTGAGAAAGAATCAAAGAGCTTTCACTCTTATTAAAGGCCGGCATCGCACCTGTGACTCGTCCGGTATTCTTGGGCGGCGGAGATCACTTATCATCAGCGTTAGAGGAATATTGAAAAATTATTAATAAATAAAGAAATATTGTATTGTGTTAAATTTTCAATGGCTTTAGTTCAACCAATCTGTGACGTGACTCTACCACGGTTAAAACCGTGCTCGGTAAAAGAAAGTATTATGAGGAAATATAAGAAATAATAAAAAACACATCGAAGACATGTGAATATAACCTTTACATAGGTCCATGCTCAACAATGGGATCTTTACTTTAATGTTTAGCTAACTAGTCATAATGCGTTGTCATTCCTTTAGACTATGGCTGAGATTTATAAAGCGTACTTGAACTTTGCTCAGGCTTTGCATTTGAAATCTTTCATACTTTCTTTTCAATTAGTTTTAGAGCATGTTAAAATATTACAAGGAGTATGTACAGTATTCGGTTAGTCAAGGATTTTGGTGACTTTGGCTAAGCATAAGCTAAGGATATGACTATAAATTTCATTGCCTACTTAACGTAAGCTAAGTCAAAGCAAAGTCTAAGTGCGCTTTATAAATTTCAGCCTAAGATGGGATGGCTTGCCACCAGTACCAAACTGTTATACGCCGGTATTCCCGAATGCGTGACCCATTCATGCTACATTTAGGTTATAACTGTGGCATGCCTCTAGCATGTGAAATACTTATGCTTCTCACATAGTACAGCCACGTTTTGGGTAACACTAGATGACGATGATCCACGCAAACACTAAAGCACAAACACATTCGTGATCATTTCGTAGTTCAATATAATGCTATGTCATCGGTGGGCGTGCCACGTGAGGCAATGCAACTATTCGTAAGTAGCAACTAGAAGTAAAATATTACACTGAATATGGGAATATTAATTTTGCATGCGGCGCTGTACGGCGAAATTAATACTGTGTTATGATTTAGGGCTAGCAGTGCCTACAGTGTACGTGTAAAATGATTTATTTAAGTGCCGCAACGCAGCAGGCGGTCACTTAGACCCGGCAATAGGGCATAATGCCTCTAACACTACATATATGTACATATACCTTCATATACAACTTTTAAACAGTGGTAGACCCACTCCGCAGTTTTTATTCTAGCCGCAGTGTGAGTGGGTCAGCTCGACCGGGGAAGGAAAAGAAGATCGGCTCGAATCATTGATGATCAGGTACTTTCCGATCGGCTTGATTCACTGGCATTGGGAAGAGATGTTGCATATCTATACATTTTTTCGAATTTACCATCAAGAGGGTTCTGAGGAGTTGTTCGGTTTGATTTCAGTCGCTGCGTTTAAATATCGTACATCACGAAATTTCGCACGGCGGTATTTCCGAACCGATACGACTTAGGTACCTTCAAGTATAATGTAGACTCTTTTCTCAAAGGTTGGCAGCGTATCTGCAACTCCTCTGGCGGAAGTAATCACTTACCATTAGGTGAACTGCTTGCTCGTTGGATACCTATTCTATAAAAAAAACCCACGCACACCAGCGCAAAACCGAAGCGTAACGCTTTTGTTTAGTATGCAGTGAGGCATTTGATTATAATCCTCAGGGGTGATAAAGCATCTGCATTATGATACCTTATCGAGGATAAATGTGGTTAACCAGGGGCGCACAAATTACTCAATAACAGGTGAACTATGAGCTCGTTTGTCACCAAAAATACTATAAAAATAAGAAAACCTAAGTGTGATAACCGAGCGCACAGTTCAACTGTTATAACCGACGACTGTGACCTATAAACATGTACATCTAAATTAAGATTCAAGAAACACATGCGTTGTCACCGCTAAGGACTTCGATGGAATGCTTCACTACTGGCAGCGGGGTCTCTGGATCCCTACTATATGTAACACGAGTGCAATATGTTTATATTTGACGTTGATACTCTGCCACCTCGTTCGAGCTGACCCATTCATTCTGCAGCTAGAAACAAACTGCAGTGTAGCTCTACAAATGTCTCGTAATAGTTTTGTATTTATATATGTATTTATGTATGTATGTTATTTTTCTTATATATTAATTTTTTTATGAATGTATCATATGTTTACACATATATTAATTAGCCTTCATTTATTAATCTGTTTATTCCTACACCGGTCACTACATCTCTACTCCTTGACTTGACTGGTAGTGAATGCCTTTGGCATTAAGTCCGCCCCTTGTGAACCTCTAATTTGTTAACGTTAATGCAATAAAGAGTAAATAAATAAAATTATAATTTTATTTATTTAAAAAACAAATTCTGGTAAATTCCTGTATTTGTGTTAGTGTTAAAAGTACACGAAATATCATTGTATATTTTTGTCTCATTCTAGCACTTAAGTCTATTAGACTTTACTCCAAGGCAAAACTAATAATAGACCGTGTAAAAAGAGTTATTTAGTTTTCTTAGCAAACATGAGACCAGTTACTTTCAATTTACTAACGTACTTTGATGTGCAAGAATCTTTTGACCGCGTGCTATGTGGGTCCTTGGTTCGATTCCCATTTCGAAAAATAATATTTGTGTCTATTATAATTTGTACGTTTTCTGTGTGTATTTTATGTACGTATGTCCCGTGTCCCTGACATTGCATTTGAACCTTTACCCAATCTTATTGTATATCAATTACAATGGAATACGAAAAGGTACAAAACATAGCGCCTCTGTTCTCCAGTGATAAATTAAAACAATTCAATGATTCATTCTTTCTATTATCGAATACAATAATTACTTTATGATACACAAACAAACAGGGCTGTGTTAAGAAAAGAAACGAAATAAAATTTTGACTAAATCGTTTTCCTCCGAGAAGGGGACTATCCCTCCTGCTTTGATGAGATGATTGGGTTTATATTGTATAATAATAACTGAAATATGTATTTTGACTTACCCTCCTCTAGATTGGGAATCCCTGTCATACTTCAAAGTGAATTTTGACAGTGAATTTAACTCGAACATTATTACATCGTATGGTTTGAAACGTCGCTTTTGCATCTTCAAAGAGGACAATAATGGAGTGTTCAGATGGATTGGAATATATTTTTTAGTTATTATGTCATCACTATAGCACTGGTGGGGGTAAGTAATATTGCGTTTGTCTCAGGAGATGTTTCGACTCCTCGTAAGCGCCGATGACCGTCTCACCATAACAGGACCGCGACAGGAGTCCGACATAAGCTGACAGGATTTTTAGCCGCGAATTTGTACACCATAATATTTTCTACCCAACTTGATTGATCAATAAAAATTGCCGAATGCTTAAGTTATCTTAACTTTAAGGAGAATACAAATAAGATTAAATAAATAGATCGTAACACCACATGGTCGTGTCATAAGCCACCTGCATGTATAGACTTCCCGGAAATTTTCATAGGACGTCGCTCCATCTTTTCTTTTTATTACATCGAGAGTAACAAACAAGCACACAGTTCATCTGATCGTAAATGATTCCTGCGGCCCATGACATCTTCATTCATCCATGATAAGGAATCATAATGAAGATGCATTGTTACCCTTTATAACTGAGATGGAATGCTTCGTTCAGATCCCTAATCTCACCAGACGATACACAGCAGAATTATGCTGCTATTTTACGCTGGTAATATGTGTGGGCGTGGCCCTTCCCCGGTCGAGCTGACCCATTAATTCTACAGCTAAAAACAAACTGCAGTGTAGCTCTACCACTTGTAGCTGCACTTCAGAACCTCTCTTCTCCATCAGTTATCGGTTCTATGAATTATATGGTCGGCCCATAGCCGTTTATGCAATATTTTTTTAAATGCTAATAGGTCTGTTACTGTTACTAACAATGCAGTTAATAACTCCAACTGAGAGCTGGTTTACGACAATAGTGGAATGGGATTCGAACCTACGACACTAAGTTTCGCAGACCGTTACCCTAAACCATTCGGCTTTAGACGTTTCAAACTTGAAAGCTAAATTTACTCGAATCTTTATCACAAAACACACAAAATGTGTGCTTCAAATTTATGGAACCAACTGGATATGAACCTGAAAAATTATTGTCCATACTAAAAAATTGAACGCCGTCACCACTGACCTATTCAATAGATTAATCACGGTAACAACTACCTTCTGTTAATGTTTGCTTTCAATCATGCACACACAGAAAGTTGTGTGTTGTCTACACACAACTCTGTGTGGGGATTGGTTTGCTTGTGCGAGTGACCCGGTTTGAGTCATTATCGGCAGTAAATCTGTCTATAAATCTCCGCCCCGGGATCATTCTGATTGCGTAACCCATTTTAGCTCTATTCGCACTTATTTTTCACCGAAATCGAGAATCTTTTGCATTAATATTGTATTAGGATTATTCAAAGTATCGATCATAGTTTCGCAGATTGAATAAAAAGAGAAATGTGAATAATATTCAGTTTTAAATAATACTTTATACATAAGTGGCTGTCGATTTAGACGAAATCACTAAATTATTCATCGTTTTATTGGCTTTTAGACCAAATTAAATTTCAAAATTTAGCCTAATGGCTCATCACCTAATCCGTCAGAAACTGGACGACGGCACGAATTTTCACATTTTAATATTTCTTTTGTGACTTATGTCTACTGTTAGGGGTGTTACCGAGGGCTTTTAACGCTTCACCGGGTTAATCAGTTATGGTAAGGGTAGGTGTGACCCTTGAAATCTACGTGCTAAACTTGAGATGAGACTGAGACTTAAGATGATATATACCCACCATTTTTATATATATTTACAATGATGGTTACATAATAAAAGACACCAATTAAGCTAACTTAAGCTTAATTCATTCTACTTTAATTACTATTAATTTTTACACTAAGGCCATTTTATTAAAATGAGGACTATAAAGTACATATAAATTGGCATAAGTTGCGACCTTATATATATAGTTATATATATATATATATAACTATATATTTATATGCATATACGAGTATATGGTCATCCAAATCTTTACTAGAAAATGAAATACGTCGACAGTTGACAGTAACACTTGCTAATTTATTTTCCTCATGCGCGAATTTATTATCATTAACATAATCCAAGGCGGGCCCGGCGTGGTGACAGTCACGTAAATCGTTAACATGTACTAGTTGGGCGAGCAATGAAAAATTCACAAGCCCATAAGCCCGGAAAGCGGCTTTCGTATGCGCCGCCCGTTCCGGGTTATAATTCAGTTTAAACTCCGTTATAAAACGGGCTACTGTTTCGTAGAGACCACTGTAAAGTATGACTTTACAATTTTTGCAAAAGGGAGTTTGTAAAAGCAGAAATACAAGTTGATATCTGTCAACGGTACGGGAGTTGTAACATACAGATCATGTTCAAAATTATATTTAAAACTTCCTCAGGATTCCCTCCACCTATTAATACAAACTTAAACGAAATCCGTTTGTTCTTACGTTTGTGTTTTCTATGAACTATATTCTAATCGATGTACATTCGTAATATCTTTATATATTATGCATATTCTTTGTTATGTTTAACCGATGTCGTGTACACTATGAAAATATATACATATATAAATTTTTCGTAATTATTTGTATTTTTTGGTGTTTATTGCAGTACTGTTCTTAGTAATTCAATTCACTGATAAATAACGCTCTTGCTAGTTAGTACTTTCCGTAAACGAAACGACCGGCAGACAATTATGTTAATAATTATCTTGATAATAAAAAGGTTAAGTACCCGTATTTCATCGTTTCGTTCTTTTCAGTAAGATAATTTATATATATTGATAAACTTAATTTGTGTGTTCATTTATATTTTATGATATTTATTTGGTGACATAACTATCAACCTGTCACCCAACCTGTGACTAAAAACCTGTTAAAGGCCTCATAAACGTTAGGTTTCCACAATAAACGATTATACTTAGCTAATAATGGAAGTATCTGGATTTTGATAAATAAAACCACATGTTATATTTATGACAGATTTATTGTTTTTCGAAGTATACTCACTACAACCACTACTTACACATTTTTACATTCGTTGTTCATAAGCGGCGGTGATCACTTACCATCGGGTTGGCTGCAAGTTCGTTTGCCAGCTATTCTATAAAAAAGAAGAACATCGTGTGAAGCAGTGGATCCAGTCTTCAGTGATTACAGGATCTCTTCGATGACTTCGTGGAACACGTTCACCGCTGCTTCCGGGCTTGTAAATGGTAATCCCATCTCTTTAGTTTTCTAAAATAAAATACGTCGGAAGGTGCATGGTCAGGGCTGTATGGGGGATGCGTCATTAGTTCCACATTTGAGGTCTTCAAATACGCATTCCTTATCTCAGCGGAATGTGCGGACGCGGTATCGTGGTAACGAACGACATTGCTGCGAGGACGCTGTTCTGAACTTTTCTAATAGTCTGGGCAAGTAATTTTTTATGTACGTACCAATCTGCATTCACTGTCACGCACCGCACTATGCTCTAACACCCTCTCTATAGAGGAGGCCTACGCTCAACAATGGGATTTATATACATAGAAGCTATAACTTTATCTTTGCTGAGAATACGGCAATACTTATTAAAAAATACAGAACATCGTAATACATTTGCGTCGCGGTCAGTTTGCCACGTTTTTCCCTCAGGGCGGGAAAAATCATATTCGTGTTTCTCTCGGCTTACGACTGGCACGCAATATGAAGAGGTTTTCTGAAGGTTTTTACTGTGGCCCGTTTATTATAAACTTTATGAAGGTATAAAACATAAAATAATGGCGCATTTTTACAACCCGATGCTATAAAACACCTTTTATGATTGCGATAACATCGCTATTGGAGTTTTGGTGTGCGTATTGCTTTGAGGTGTGCGCAGATGTTCAGGTTATAATTGCTGGATGCTGATATCAGAAAGACTTACTGTCTTTCTTGCTCTTTCTTTATTTGATTGACAGAATAGTCATAGATCGTTGGTTTAATTTAAATTAATGTCTTTAAAAATAACTGCAAGCAACGAGTATCTTTAACTCTAGAAAATTTACACACATAAGAAACAATTTTTTTTTTCTTATGTCTGGAATTATGGAAAAGTGTCTACTTTGTATAAATACGTTTTTAAGTTGAAGAAGCTAATGCTTGACTACAATACCATCTGTAGTTAAGTGGCGATTTAATATAATATCGCACTAGACTAGTTATATTTTTACTCGTACTTTGAAGAGACCCATTACATTTCTAATGAAATAAACATACATATTCCAGTCCTTGGTTGAACGTTAGTAAAATAAGCACGTATTATTTTGTAAAGCTTTGTACAATTCCAGCGAAACCCTTTTATTTACATCTTCAACCAAACTAAGACAAAGACGTAAATAGATTGCATTCAATTCACTGTTAGGTATTAGTTAGCGATAAGACTGAATCCGGCTGAGTCCGGTTAAAACTGCATTAGTCTGGCGATGCATTAGATAAGTCTGGCCTGCCGTCGAACTTGTCGAGATCGCCTCTGATTGCATTAGGCGGGCTTAAGCTTCGCTTCTAACACTATTTACTCTTTGTTAAGATTACACAACTTAACTTTGAGGCGGACAACTCACTCCTTGCTCTGTAAATCTTAATTTCCAAAATCTTGATCCGACTTAGGCAGTATCAGCCCATGATTTATAGTTACATAATCTCTATAAAACAAGTCCTCCGTTACAACTATCTCTTACAAAAGAACAACATACAGATTGCTTAGTGATAAATATATAAAAAATCATAAAACATATATAGTTACTATCTATGAATGAAAATTATTTAAATCTTAATATCGATAGTTAAGAAATTAAAGAAATTTAACAAATTAACTTAAGAAATTTAGTTTAGTTTTTCGGAAATATATAGTAAATATAAATTATGTAAATACAATGTTCTGGGCAAAGCCGCCCCAACCTTAATGTATACCAATCACATATACCCAATGAACCTACCAGTTTTACTCCATAAAAGTAAGACGCCGTCTTCCCGAATCTCCTTCCGTAATAGTCCATAAGAATTCATTCATAAAGATGCTTAGTTTAAGTCCAATGTAGGACTTACTTCTCATTTTTCTTTATTTCTACATATTCCATACAATTTTATCTTTGGCCTTTCACGGAACCCCGACTAAATTTTCCACGCGGTCTGTCAAAGGGCAAATTTGTCAAGGAAATGAAATGAAATCGTTGAACGCGATGCAATTATGCTATTGAGGTAAATATTTTCTTATTCTTATTTTAATAATGATCGCAATTTAGATTTACAGAACGTTATTTACTTTAATGCAGGGGTATTTCGAAAAATAGTAAACTTAAGTGATACGCATCACTGCCACTTTGAGATAACTACACTGCAGCTAGTTTCTGGGTGCCCCATGAATAGTTCGGCCCAGTATAATAGCGATGGGTACGATGTGATCCACCCAGTTAAAAGCGTTAGGGAAATTTATCAGGACGGGTGCAGTTAATTATAAATTGTCCATGCTTTTCTCATTATCATCCAAGATCTGGATCAAAGTTGTAGTGGTAATTTGCCCCAACCGAAAGCCAGACTGAAATGGAGTAATTATATTGTTGTTGTTAATAAATTTAGAAACTTAATTTGAAATTACTGATTCTAAGATCTTAAAGAACAATAGAATAATTGAAATTGGCCATACTAAGGTGGTAGGTTTTAGGAGTGGAATAACAAAAGCTTTACAAAAAGCTTTAGTCTCTAACTAGTGATATGTGCAATTATAGGTACTTTCTATAATTAGTGACATGAGCCTGGGATTAGTAAAATCATTCTTTTAATTACATAGTCACGGCCAATTGCAATCGTATAGAAGAGATTATTTTATGAATCTCGACTAATACTGCTAAGAGTTGGTTGGACCCTACTGGCGTGGAAAATATCAACGAAATTGTGTTATTCTTAGCGACATAATCGTAAGGGAAAACAGATGAGAAATGCTTTTTTAAGATCACTAAGGGAATGGTTGGTCGTATTGGCGGCGGGTTTTGTTTTTTTCCTACAAAGAAATGATTTAGAATTTTTCATGTATCTGCTTACAAATAGATAACTTTATAATGAATGAAACGGCATTTTGCTGCTTTTACTATACGTTCACATTGGTTTCAAACTAATTTAAAATAATTAATAATTTCAGCTACGTCGTAGCGATTACTTTTGTGTATGATGAAAGCACGTTTAGGTCTCGCCGTAG